>CM034150.1:802049497-802662546 GCA_019776745.2 Taxus chinensis
CGTATGTATAAGGGACCTTGCGATAATCAGTCATTTTTGGCATGTGTTGGGTTCAAAGGTCTAGACCTAAATTGTATGATCAAACTTCTTCAAAGTGAAGAAGGTTTCATGTTGATTTGGGAAGCATAATGACAACCAACTAGACATTTCATAAAGATGGGGATGCTTGTGTGATTTTCCAAAAGGGAAGCTAAGGAAAACATACATCGTGAGGACTCAAGATTGATAATCCAACAAGGGATGGAGGCGTAAATGTCAAAGGATTGATCAAAATTTTAGCAACATAAAGGATACAAAGGAAATATTTCCAATGTTTGATTGATGCAAAAGTTGCTTGAATGTTTTTTCCAAGGTTTGAAAGATGTGTTCAAAAATGATCATGAACTTAGGAAAAAACAAGAAGATCAAGAGGATCAAAGACCCAAAATATTGTCCTAGAAATGAATTTATAAGATGGATAAACACAAGGAACAATCATGCAAGTTCAAAACACAAAGCCAAATTAATGACCAAAGAATAATGAATGATAAAGAATCAATGGATCAAAGTGATTTTCTGAAATGGATAAGTCGATGTGACAAATGAGACACAATCACACAAAATTTGTTGGTAAACCAATCAATCAAATGGAGTAATTCCTAAGTGTCCAATCAATCAATAGTTTGACACGTAAGATGACCAACAAAATGTCACCACTTATGCCAAGTTCAAAAATGAATGAGACGTAAGTAATAACTAAAGGTTGATACGATTTCCAAACAAGGTATACTAAAAGCGAGTTTAGATCCAATCAAGACCTAAATCTCAAAAAAGTAGAAGTTACAAACATGAATGACATGCAACAATACCACTAAGATACGTTAACCAAACTTTACGAAAAAGTAAGGTATTAGTATCAAAATAACATTATTACGACGCGCACAAAGGTAACAATAACACTTTCCAAAATCAAGGTAATGTTTGAAGGCAAACTAAGGCTAAAGTATACCAAGGAATTGTTACAATTCATGTAGCATAACGTTACAATCTAGACACTTAGGTCGCAAGTTTGTAAGAAACAAGACGTAAGTATCAAAATTGTGGCGATATGATACAAGAAAGATAACACCTCAAAGGAGATTAAAGTGATGAATCAAGCCTAACTATGACGACGATCTTGACTTGGGTATCAAGATCGAAAAGGCTACCAATGATATGAAAATGTCTCCACACACTTTAGACATTTAACAACTCAGCCACAAACATGGATGAGCGTAAATGGACACAAAAGTGGTGAATACAATCAATTAGCAACACAAGGGTAGTCACTCTTCTTTTAATCAACAAAGTGTCAAAAGAAAGTGAAGGAAATAGATCAATTGGGGTTGAAAAATGTTGGCCTCACTTTGGCAGAGTTTTTCCTCACCTTAGGGCAAGTGAAAAACTAAGAAAAAGTAATGCTTCACACATTTCATGATGAACAATAGCTCTCAACTCAAATTGGCTTTGATATGGTCCAAGTTGGCTCCTGGTCAAAGATAGCTTCCTAGGTGGTTCACTCAACTAGGTGTCACAAGTCATCTAAGAGTGAGCTCGATTTACCCAAAAAGTCACACTGACTAATTTGGGAGTATCTCGGCTTTACTTTACCCCCTTCAAGCACAGTGGGCAATAAATGCATCCATCGTGTACTCTCACTGGGGTCGCGATACGGACGACTTGTGATGCTAAATCTCACAAATGGTAATACTAGTCAAGTAGGTTGTGCGGAGCACTTCCCATTTCATCCACAAGGTTCCCTCTTGCGTGGACTACTTTGGGGTTCCTAGGACCACCCCCATTGTTGTAGCTTAAGGCTTATGCCAAAGGGGTTATGTCCTAGTTTTAAGCGGACGGGACGTACCCTTATTTGAACCTACAAATATAGTGTGTTGATTATGGTGTGTTTTTTTATCTTTTTTAATTGGATGTGGTTTGCTTGAACACCATTTTGGAAACCTGCACAGAAACTGTATTAGTATTTTAATTTTGTTTCAACACCACCTTTTATTTGACAAGCGTTTTTGGTTTTGCACAATGGATTAGTAATTTTCCAAAAACACAAAAGAGGATAAAACATCATTTCTGATTCTCAAGATCATCCTAAGATGCAAGAGAAGAGCATACATGACATGTAGAATCCAACTATGAAATCAAAAATGGAAAAAAACTTAGTTCAAATGCAATATTTTTTCATTTTAACCAACTTTGACATTCATTCTTTTAAGAACAAGCATTTTTCAAAACAAAAAGAGACATAGAAATCATTTTTGATTCCCAAGATCACCTAAAAGGTGTGAGGGAAGAGCATACATGACTCTAATCTCATGATTAAACATGAAATGTTCATTACCCTTTTAAACAAGTCAAATCACCATCAAACATGTAAAAACACCCTACAAAATAGAAGTTAGATTCAAAATAAAACTTGCAAGGTGTTAGAACATCAAAGACCAAATTTTCCAAAGCATTTAGACATGTTAGAAATGAGTAGTTTACTAAAAATGAAAACCTTAAATTTTTGGTAACTCAAAACCCCAAATTTATGTTTCCATTGTGTATTTCACTTCAATACCTTTCCAACGCAACAAAAATAGAGTCGTTTCAAGTTCGGGAGCAAAAGTTATGGCCTCCGGAAGATTGCTAATGAACATAGTTCAGCGTGTGCGCGCCCTAAAGGTACAAAAGGCTATGGACAGTGCGTGTGCGCTACCCAAGAGATGCATGTGCTAGCATATGGGTGCTATGCACTGGTTTGACTAAAAAAGGTACAGTTACTGCAGTGGTGTGTGCACTAATCAAATAATGTGTGTTTGCGCTAGGATTTGTGTGCCTGTGCTAGGATTTGTGTGCCTGTGCTAGGATTTGTGTGCTTACACTCAACTTTTGGTGTGTGCGCTCCCTTTCCTATGACGTCAAAATACATATTAGTCATTTTAACATAAACAACTTCAAAAAGGTCCAAATTTTAGATATGTTAGCTCAAAATTGATAACAACCCATCAAAATTAAAGCTCTAAATAAGACTCAACACATGTAAGTTAGCAAAATCATAAGAAATTTAAACATTATTTCACATATGTGCATATCAAGGGTTATCCAAAAACTTGAAATAACAACAAAATTGAACTACAATGTCTAAGGGACTAAGGACTGGTCCCACTGAGGTGTGCCAAATGTGTATGCATGAATTTGTTAGCAATGCAAAAAGAATTAGAACTAACACCTAGTAGTCCTAAAACAAAGCTAAATCAAAATCAATGCACCATCATGCTTAGAGCTTAAACAAGACTAATCTACTAACATCCTTGCATTAGAAACATGAATAAATATTCAAACTAACATGTTAATCCATTAATCTCTATCTCTATTGAATGTTAATCAAATGAAATGAACCTATTTAGATCCTTAGCAATCAAAGGTTTGATTGTATGTTTGAATCCCAAGGTTTTCAAGAATGGAGGTCTTGTCAATCCATGGCTACAAGACCATTTGACATATCCTCCATATGACTTCAAAACTTAGATGGATGAATGCAAGAAATGAAAATAGCTAGCTATTCTAATGAAGAATGCTCTAAGATGATGAAAATGGCTATAGCTTAGGCTCTATGCTCATTTAGGTGTAGGTGTAAGTGTAAAGGTAGTAGGAGGGCTCTTTATATAGCCCAATGGATAGAAGAATCTCTACATCCCTCATTGGGATAAATAGAGAGGTTGGGTTAGTTGTGGATAAGAGAGGTTTAGAAAGGGTTGAGTCAACCTTAGGAGAGTTTAGTTTGTCCTTTAGTGACCCATGGGGTTTGAGGGGCTTTATTAATTAACCAAGTGATTAATTAATAGGTGTGCAAGCTTATAGAAGCTTTTTAGAGGAATAATTAGCATGATTTAGACTATGAGAGGGATTTAATCAAATAAATGATGATTTATTGATTTAATGGAAGAGGAAGCTAATTAATTAATAATAATTAATTAGTCTAGATAGAAAGGGGGATTAATTAATTAGAAATAATTAATTAAATAGATAGAAAGGGAGCTTAATTAATTAGAAATAATTAATTAATCTAGATAGAAAGGGGAGCTGATTAACGGAAGGTCGTTAATTGGTGTATTTGTTGGATATAAGAGTTAATTAACTAGCGTAATGTAGCTAATTAACGGTGATAGAAGAGGAAGTGTGCTATATTGATGATATGTCATCAATTTGTGGGAAAGGGTATAATTAGTGCAATTTAAATATTTAAATTGCTTAAGATAAATTACAAGTGTCTACAATTATGCAATGTTATATCAGGATAACCCCTAAGTCAAACCATTTAGATTCATGGGAAACATGTAAAACTTATCTGGTTCAAATACTTTAGTTTATGGTAGTCACATAACAATCCCATATACATAAACGTAAACAAGAATTAACCAAATGCATATTTAACACCCAATACATGAACTTATATAATTTGTTTTGGAAAAATATCCTGTTGCAATGTGTCATAGTAGCACATATTAATTATATTTATTAAAAAATGCAACCTACAGATAACCTTATTCATTTTCAGCACTGTATTAAATTCTCAATTGTTTCCCTCATTTCTCAACTCTTTCCCTCATTTCCATGAGATAAATTTTATGATTTAATCCCTTAGCATTAACCTAAATTTTCTTCTCCTATTTTATTATGTAACTTCATACTCTAAAAAAGAAAATCATATTCAAGTATATCTAAATACATGCCTTACTACCTTAAAATCAAATATACCCCTTCATATATTTTTGGAAAAAAAACTATGACTCTTATCCAAACAACTTAAATTACTATAGCATATAGATATCTTATCGAGTATTTTATACCGATTTTTTGTGATGTTTAATATACTAGAAATCACACGTAAAATGTTTCATGGAAATGTAGAAGGGGAAACCTCAAATAAGTTAAACTTTAGGGAGATAAACATCATAGGAGGAAGAGAAGGTATGAAAAAGGAGACAAAGGAAAGATAAGTCTAGGGGTGTGGAAAATGTTGGGGGGTCCTATGCAAAAATATTCTTTCTTATGACCAAGTATATATGAAACATGTGTCATTTGTGTTAATCATTTGAAGGAGACAAGGGGGTGTGATGTGTAGCTCATTGAAGTAAAGTACTACGGATATATCTCATAAATCAATGTGATGTTGGTGTATACTTCTAAGGGAAATTTACACATGTTTGAATCCCAAAATCTACATACACTACATATAGAAACTCTATATTCATCATTCCTGATGTCACCGATTTCATATACATTTGTGATTAGAGTCTTTATATATTTATTAAGGTAGAAATTAGGGTTTCACATCATCAAAAATCCCGACGACATTATTCATTAATGACCACTAACGAAAAGCTCGACCTCTCATTTCCACAATGTGTGATAGGCACAGTTACCATGACTCGCATTTAGAAATGGCTATTAGCATAAATAATGTTTGAGGCATTAGAAAAAAAAAAAAGGAAAATATTTTTTTTGCACGTGCATCTTGGTCCTACTCCAATCTTGTAGCTCATCAAAGGCTATATAAAGGGAATGTTTTAGTTTGAAGATTATAATTTGGTTGATTGGTAGGAAGATTATAATTCGGTTGGTGGGTGTGAAGTTTATACATTATAATTTGGTTGATTGGTAGGAAGATTATGATTCGGTTGGTGGGTGTGAAGTTTATACTCTACTGATGAGATAAAAAGTCTAAATGTATAGAATCTATTGAATACATATATGTTGGTTAAGGACAATTGGATGAGCTACCAACCTGTATTTGGAGGCATGGGGAAACATGTATCCTACCTGTATCTATTCATTTAGATAGTTGACCAATGTAATTGTTAACCACTACATGTGAAATAAAATGATAGTTGATTTGAGGGAAGATATAAAATTGGGTGATCCCGCTAGGGGTGCGAGGATATGCATGATGCGAGCAAGTATGAATCAAAATACTCAGTACGGGATCCATGAAAAATTGATTCATGTTGATTACTTAAGAACAAATAGCTCTTTTTTGTCCACACATATTTTTTACAATACCAGTTTGATTTAGAAACTCAACGCTCAATGTATGCATTGTATGGCATTATACTACATTTTAACTCATCTAGCGACCATAGATCATACCTCACCATCACTTCCCATGGATTCTAGTTGTGTTATTATCCTCAATAGTCGTCAGTCGACATGTTCAATTTTATGCAAGTCACCTTGTCATTTGTTACCTCACCATCACTTCCCATGGATTCTAGTTGTGTTATTATCCTCAATAGCTGTTATTCACATGTTCAATTTTATGCAAGTCACCTTGTCATTTGTTGTTGTTGAACTTGAGCCATCCTTGCGGTATCCTTCATCATTTGAGCCTTCTTATTATTGATTCAATATTTTAGGACATTGGTGTAGTAAATTAAACTTGTTCCATAGCCAATAGACATAGAATAATCATAAATTTAATGTTACAAATTCGCAACATTGTGAATAAGTACATTCAATGCATAAGGGGATGAGCAATTGGTCAGCCTACAACCTGGGCAAGTTTGGTTATTCAAAGCTACATCCCACAATTACTTGCAATGTTTGGTAAACTAATAGTAATGGTGAATGGAATGCTCCATAGAGCCTTAGAAAAAATTGAAAGGAAACTCCACATAAAATCATAACTAGTAGTAATAGTGAATGGAATGTTGAACAAAGCCTTAGCAATATTTGGCAACTTATAGCAGCTCCTAAGAACATTTTTTCCTATTTTCTTAGGAATATCATGAGGCTTGGAAAAGGGGATTGAAATGAATGAACCAGTTTGCAAACACGTCCCCTTCACATTACAAGAGCCATCAAAATATGGCATTCTTTTTTCCTATTTTCTTAGGAATATCATGAGGCTTGGCAAAGGGGATTGAAATGAATGAACCAGTTTGCAAACACACCCCCTTCACATTACAAGAGCCATCAAAATATGGCATTCTAGAGATAAATGTTTTGCAATGTTTGAAAAACTAATGTTGTTTATGTTTGCTATATAGTGCACTTGTAAACTTCTTAAAATACATTTTTCCTATTTTCCTAAAATTTCCATATTGAGGCTTGGTCAAAGGGATCAACCAATATTACCACTAAGGTATAAATGAATGAATGGGGTGTGCAAACATTCCCCCTTCACATTGTGAGGCCCAACACAACATGGCATTGTAGAACACTAAATGTCAATGATTTGCAATGTTGAGGAAAGTAAGCAATCTATAATGGTGAATGGAACACTCCACAGAAATTCTTTTTCCTCTAACAACATACTTGATATAAGAAGCAATATTATAAAATAGAGATTTTTTTTAATATAAGAACATACTTTCTAGGAGGTTGTAATATAAAACTTATTAATCTAACACCACACTTTTTATAAGATGCCATATGACAAAATACAAAAATTCATTTTACTCTAAAACATACCAAAACAAGGTTTCTAAATCCATACACCACACTTTTTATAAGATGCCATATGACAAAATACAAAAATTCATTTTACTCTAAAACATACCAAAACAAGGTTTCTAAATCCATACAAAAAGCATCAAAAACCAGCCTTGAGAAGCAACGTTGAGACTAACAAAAGTAAATAAAGTTCCTCCCTTATTAACATGATGCGCTACCTTATCTTTTATTCTACCCTGCCCCTACCCGTAATATTCAAGAAAATATATCTAGCTAACATTGAGGTCTAGGTGGATCTCAACATATAACATCATTCAGGAAAATACACACTTGATCATTATCTAGATACTATTCTAGGAAGTGAAAAAAATTGAGGTAAATGAGAAGAGCATAAAGATTACAAGTGTATATTTGTACATAATAATCAAGGGTCCTAAGTTTTCCTTTTTAACTAGGAAAGCATGACCTCCTAATGACCTCTTTATCTGGAATCATCAATGACATCTCTTTCCACCCCATTATCCCACTTATACTAGAATTAACTTCATAAATATATGTAAAGTGGCATGGTCAATATGGTAGACAGATATTATGTTTGTTTGTATTTTAAATGTTTATTAATATGTTCTTGCAATGTTATTTTTGTTATTTTTATTACTTAATTATTGTAAGTTTTATGTAATATTCTTTCAAGATTAGCAATTTCAACATCATTTCTTTCATGGAGGTCAAAGGAAGCAGCATTAGCACATGGCTATATCATCCCTCTTCCTCCTCTCTCTACATACTATATTATATAGGTCTTCTACATTATAGATATGTACACTATAAAATGAATAACAATTACCTTTAAATGAGTATATATTGATTTTTTTAAAAATTAAAATTCCCTCTCCTTGTGCAATATAGAATTTAAAACCCCCCTAACCACATTTTTTTCATTTTAGACAAATGGAAAACAAAAAGGAGAATTAAAGTTTTTTTTTTTTTTTTTAAAAAAGGTATTATGGACCACAGTCAAGGAAAAGGGGAAAATTTATGTTTATGAAAACATTGTGAATATTTAAGAAATGGACTCAACCTAACCCCCCCTTAAGGGGCTTCACTCGTAGGTGGATTATGATGAACCACTTTTCTCTTCTTCTTTTTTTGGGTGGGGTAACGTGAGAGTTAGGGAAAAAAGGGCATATGATGAACAGAGTGTTAGTGTGAAGCTCCCTAAAATGGCCCATGCAGAATTTTTAATTTCTTATTTATACCTTGTGTTTTATGGGTCTCCTTCACCTTACTATTTGGACATTTCTTACTATGTGTGTATAATGATTGTCTCCCAAATTGGGACAAAAAAGGTATCAAACTTGATAATCTTTTTTATCGAACTTATTGTCATATGTTACAAGTAGATTCATTTATGAAATAAAGTTTGGTTTACTAGGTTATGGTTATTTAGGCATGGTTTCAATGTGATGTGGTTATTCATAGTGTATTATAAGTGTAAAATTGTAAAATTGTAAAATTGTGTGTAGTCTTTGTAGTTTAAAATATATAATACAATAATAATTTTCTACAAATTAAGATGTAGATGAGATGAATTAAGATGTAAATGAGAAGAATTGTAATGACAACTACAATCAAACAATGATGAGATCAATTAGGGGTGATGATCTGAACTGCTACACTATGAGATTATGTTTTTATTTTTCCAAGCACGTTTCCATACATAAATTACACCAAGGAGATAAAAATGTGATAATTTCCTTTGATAACCTTACAATTGTCAAGGACACAATAGTAGGAGAGACAAAAATTATAACTTCTGAACATTATTATGGGGAAATGGGGAATGATAATCTCCCCTGAGATATATATTAAAATTCCATTCGGATTACAATCATTATGATGCCAAATGATGGTACGAAAAACGGAATGGATATAAAAAACTTAGATTTCTATATTGTATTTCTCCTTCGAATACCATTATATATAAGAAATACATATCTTATAAAATGGGAAACCACTCACAAATATTGATGAGTTTTTAAAACAAATTGTAACATATTAAACCATATTTATGTGGTTATCAATATTGACAACCTTACTAACAAATATAATGTGAGAAATACCTATTTAATTCCTAGCAAGAAAGCATTTAGTGCTTGAAGGAGAACAAGAAGCCAAGAACACAAAATATTGAAAAGTTGACCAAAAAAGTTTTAGAGGAGTGTATGAAGGTTGTGATAACATGAACAAGATTGGAATAGGTGGGATAAGGTGGTCATTGTTATCTAATTTTGCACACATGGCAAAATTGGACAACGGGGTCCTATTGAATTTTAGGTCTTCAAAAAAGAGCTTGGAGCCTACAGATTTTTTTTTGCTTCTAGAAGGTTTGTGGTGTTCTAGGATGGTTCAAGATCATTTTGAACTGTTCTCTCATTTCCCTAATTCTGGAGGCCCAAGGTTTTCTCATGGCAAGGAGATTGACACTTACAGGCCCCCATCTCTAACCGACCCAAGCATAGATAATCATAGTCAAATCACACCTAAAAAGGCCCTATTTTCATTTCATAATCTTCACGGTTCAAGGGAATGGTGGAAATTCAGAAATTTTGAGAGTAAGTGTGAAATTACCCAGGAGGGGAGCTTTGAGCTCAAATGGCTCACTGAGCTAAAGGACGAGTTGTAATTTTTCAAGATACGTTGGTAGCTCAGTTTGAGCTCACAGTTTATAACATGATACCGAGGTAGGTGTTAGTACAAAATCACAGCACCCCCAAATGAGTCATCAGATCTACTTTTCTAAGGCAGATTCATTTGGTGTGATTACACAACATTGATATTTTCTAAAGTGTGGGACTTTGCAGAGTCAGAAAAGCTCTCCATATTAAAGGCTGGTTCATATTCCTCTGTTTAGGTGCATGTGTGTAAACTTACAGAGGGCCTATTCCTAAATTTACTCTAAGTTTTACCAAGGAGATAGGGATAAAAGGGATGCGAGAAATAAAACTAAGAATTAGAGTCATGCACCAAAGGAATGATGGACATTTGTTTTGCTGATAGACATGAACCAACAAAATGCATACAAAAACCAAGCACAGACAACCAGATGCGTAATGAAAGACCAGATGAAAGAAAAAGAGACAAGAAAGGATCTAAAGTCGATCACAAATGTGTTTTATTGCTCTGCAAATTAATATAATGCATCACAAACAACCAGGAGGTAGGAAACATATTTCAATTCTGAAGGGAGGTTTGAAACTCCACAAATTCCTTTTTCCAGAAGAAAAGGGGAGCCCACAAAACAGAAGAATGTCCAACCCTTTACAATGAATCCTGACCCTGTATTTATAGATTCAATTAGAGAGAAGAAGAAAGAGAGAGAAACAGGAAAAGAATGTAAGAACTCAACCACTGCCGTTAATGCCTCTTACAAAATATGCCCCCAAATCTACCTTGATTACATCAATATATTTCTCGGCGTCTTGAAGAAAGAGGAAATAGTGGAGCAGATTGAATCTGATATGGTTGTTGGGGCAGGTGGATCCCGCATTAATGGTCCCAAAGATGTTTTCTCCATTTTACTTTACCTAACCTCTCCAAACTTAAAGTTTCATATCTACATGGCGTGGCCGAAGCCGATATCTTTCCAATGGTGTCAGATTTGCAATATTTCGAGGCCTTAGTTGAAAGATATGCCCATTTGAAGTTTGTCTCGGGTCTATACAAAAGGGTGGGAAAACCAGTTAAAAAATAGACCCCTTTTAACCTCTGGGACATGTGGAGGGCTAGCGTTTGTTTGAAGGTGGCCTCTATATTTTTCTCTTGGAATGGCTCGAGGTTGACATGTGGCTTCCTCCACCAACCCACCCAATTTCTTTGTTTCTCAGCCGTTGCGGTCTGACGCTTGTTTGAGAACTGCTTCTCTGATTCACCCTTGAGTTAGTGCCATTTGGACACTTGGCACTCTTCATCGGTCTGCCACTATGAATTGACTATTCAACCCAACTCTGTCCCCTTTTTGAGATTAGACGTGTGGAGGCTCTACGCTTGCTGAAACTCCCGATCAAGATTTGTCCCTTGAAGGAGCGTCAAGTTGACACTTGGAAGCCTCTGCAGGATTTGGAATTTTCAACGACCTTTACCTTACCTTTCCAGACCCAGGGCTACGTGGCGAATTGGCACTTAGTTGAGACTCTGCATTTGGATTCAACTATGGAGATGTGCCGCTGAAACACGTGGATCTTCTTCGCTAGTACTTCTATACTTAACTCCTTTTGAGGCATGCTCTGTCCACCTTTTGGCTTCTGTTGACCATTTGCTACGTGGAGGGCCGGCGCAAGTTTGAGTCTTCCCCTTGGGCTCCCATTTTGGATTTACGCTAATTCAACACCTGTAACCTTCCTGTCTAGCCGAAGAATTTTCAACGACCGCACAACTTTTGGGGCACTAGATGTATGGAAACGTGGTGCTCGTTTGAGCTTCCTTTCTTGGACTCACCCTTGGAGAAGCGTCGTTCCGACGCATGGCTCTTTCCATAAAATCCTCCATACTTAGCTGATTTTTAGACTTATTCTGAATTGTTTTGAGCCTGAGGACTTCGGATCTTCACTGTTTCTACCTTTAATTTCTCCTGGCTTCTTTGACAATCTTCCTCCGCCTCTGACCTTGCTATTCTACTTCCGAGCTTACCTAAAAACTGTAGAATGGATAAGGCCCGGGTCCGCTTGACAGAGCCGTCTTCTGGATTTCTCCCACATAGGGTTGTTTGACCTTTGAAGACCTCGCCACTTCCATTATAGAGCCCCTCTGTAATTTTTTTGTAGGATCTGAACGTGGTTTCTCAGGTTCTTTCAGTGTGGGGTCATTCTGATCCAATATTTTTTCCTGAAGGGAAAAATATGGATAACAATTTGGCGACTCACAGGGGTATCTGATTGCTAGATGAAAATACCAATTACCATGTTGTATCCGTTGGGCATGCAGTCGAGAACGATGGTTTGATACTGATTCTACCTCTGATTTATGAGCCTGAATGTTTGCACTCTCAATCTTTCATAAGAAATCTTGAAATGATGGTTTCTGAGAGTAGAGAACTGTTTTGACCTGGAGCTTCATCTATTTCTGAATGAGCCATGCAAGAGAAACAAAGAAACACCACAACTATATACAAAATTTAGGAATCATAAATGCTCCAAGTAGAACATGCAAAGTGTGCAAAGCACTTAGGAGAAAAGCAACCTAAACTACAACAAGACAATATGCATAAGCACTTAGAGGAATGAGAAACTAAAATAATATATACAAGGTGAGAACTTCCCTTCTAGTAGCAATGTTTAAGATATATTCCATTCATTGGAATTTGCAATTCTACACCATCTAAGGTAGAAAATTGGAAAGAATTGCTACTTTTACATCCCGTGACCATGTAAGGGCCACTCCAAATGGCATCAAACTTGGAATGCCTTCCTGGTTTTTCCCGATCTGCATCCCATTTCAAAACTAGGTCTCCCTCTTGAAAGTCCTTGCTCTTGCCTTCTTGTCAAAGCATCTCTTGATTAAAGCTTGATCCTTCTCTATTGTTTAAAGTGCATGTTCTTTGGTATCTTCCAATTCCATCAACTCTGCATACCTAACCTCCCTTGGTTCAAACTCAAACACCTCCAGTTGCTTCATGAGTTCCAATGCTGGCAATTCAAGTGATATAGGCAACACTACCTCTTTCCCATAGACAAGTTTGAATGGAGAGTTTCCCGTAGACCTGTTGGGTGTTGTCTTATCAGCCCATACGGCTGATTTGAGTTTTGTGTGCTAGGTTCTCTGATTTTCATCTAGAGTTCTTCTGATAATCTTCAACAAGTTATTGTTTGTAGAATCTGCTTGGCCATTACCCTGAGGGTAATAATTTGATGAAGTGCTTAGGTAAATCCCATTCCTCACGGCCCATCCTATGATTTTGGAACCTATGAATGCCAATGCATTATCTGATATGATATTGGCTAGCACTCCGAATCTGGTCATTATCCCTTCATAGAAATCTAATATGCTGGACTCATTAACCTGTTTGAGTGTCACTTCCTCGATCCACTTAGTGAAATAGTCTATTGCCATCAAAATCCATTTGTGGGCTTGGCTCGAATTTGGATTGATGATCCCGATGAAGTCCAATCCCCATTACATGAATGGCCGATCCACTGAAATTAGATGCAATAGTAGCACTGCTAACTTTTCCTTGACTCTGAAGAATGCATAGTTCTTGCACTTTTTGATCCACGCATAGCAATCACTAAACACTCTGGGCCAATAATAACCCACCCTCATGATCTTAAGCACTATCACTCGTGGATCAAACTGGCCTCCAGCTGCTTCATCGTGGAATTCTTATTATACTCTCTCAACTTGATTTTTCCTAATGCACCTTAACAGGATGCCATTGATGTCCCTTTTGAACAAGACACCGTCAACAAGCACATATGGGATAACCTTTAGTGTAAAATGTCTCCTCTTTGTTTTATTCATTTCTGGAGGACACATGCCTGTTTGAAGGAAGTGCACCATGTTTTGAGTCCAACAAGGAGTGGGCAGATCCTCATTTTCTTCCTCCTGACTATCCTGTAGGACCAAAACAACTTCTTTTCCATCACTTGCTTCTTCTTGTTGACTCAAGGCCAGCTATTCACACAATCCCTTCCCATGGACTAGCTTAGTGACCTTGATATCAATGTCATACTCCATGACATGAGTGATCCACCTTACACGCTTTTTGTTCAGATCCTTTTTGAGCAGGAAGTCTTTAACCCTTGCATGGGAGACCAACAATTGGATTTTTTTGTTTGAAATCAAATGCTTAAAATTCTTCAATCCTCTAATCACTACCAGGACCTTCTTCTCGATGAAGGAGTATCTCACTTCATAATCTTCCAGACCCTAGCTGAAGAAAGTAATTGACTGCTCCATGTCTTCTTTGTTCTGCTGTATTAGGATTGTAGAAATTGTGTCATTGCCACCAAAGGCATATAATACGAAGTCCTTAGAAAAATCTAGATTTGTGAGAGTTGGGGCTTGTGATATGGATTCTTTGATAGCCTCAAAACTTGATTTTCCTTCAGTTGTCCACCTGAACACCAAACTCTTCTTTAACATCAACGTTACTGGTTTGACAAGGGTGGAAAAGTTTGGTACGAACCTACAGACAAAATTGATTTTTCCTAAGAAGCTTTAAAGAGCCTTCTTGTGGTTTGGCAATGGTAATGCTCTTATAGCTTCAACTCTTTTTGGGTCAGTTGCCAAACCTAATTTTGACACAATGTGGCCTAGAAGCCTGCCCTCATGGGCCAAGAATATGCATTTTTTGGGGTTCAAAGATACCCAAAATCTTCTACACCTCTGAAACACCTGCCTTAGGTGAAAAAGGTAGTCCACTATATTTTTGGAGAACACAGTAATGTCATCCAGGTAGATCAACACTATTTTGTTGATCAACCATTTGAATGCCATATCCATTGCACTTTGGAAAGTGGCTCTAGCATTAGACAATCCAAATGACATTTTTCTGTAGGCATAGGTGCCCCATTTGGTGGTGAAAGCTGTTTTGAACTGATCATCTTCTTTCACCATGATTTGATTGTACCCTGAGTAGCCATCTAGGAGAGAGAATCTCTCTGATCTAGACATCACCTGTAAGATTTTCTCCATTGAGGGGAGTGGGTAGTGGTCTTTAAGGGAAGCTCTGTTCAAGTCACGAAAGTCGACACATAACCTAATCTATCCATTCTTCTTCCTGACTAGGACCAAGTTTGTGACCCAGCTTGAGTGTTTAATTGGAAAAATGACACTTTCCTCTATCAACTTGTTCATCTCTTTCTTCATCAGAGGCTTAATATGTGGATTGACTGGTCTATGCTTTTGCTTGATGGGCTTAGTAGCTAGATCTATCTTAATTATGTGTTGGGCTAACTTTGGATTGAACCCTCTTAGGTCTTCATAGCTCCAAGAAAATATATCTGGGAACTCTTGACAAAGTTGTATGAATTCATACCTTTCTTGCTCGGTGGCCACCTTGCCAACTTGTAGTGTTTTTCCTTCTCTAACTAGAATCGGCTTTGAATCTTCCCCTTTGATCTGTATGTTGGCCTTTTCTTTTCAAAACTGATCATTGGGATTGAAGATAGACTCTAATGTAACTAAGCCTTTGGGAAGATTGTTTGAAGGAAGCTACACTACGTGATCTCCATATTGCCACTCCAATCTGCTTTTATTTCTTGCTGAGAATTCAACTTCCTCTTGCAAAAAATTGATGATCTATTGATCATTCTCGAACACTTGCCAGCACGTGTTATTATCTGGCACTGCTGGCCTCACAACTACATGGATATGTGGCTGCCCTTTGTCTCTTTTTATGCTGTCAACCACATCAAATGCGGCTCCAATTGCTACAAGCTTGTTAGCAGCTTCATTATCCTTTCTAGGTATGGACACAATGTTAAAGGCTTCAAAATCCTCAATGAGATCCCATACGCGAATTTTGTATCTTTTGAGAAGGTCGTTCTTGACAACATTTTTTCCTTTGACCTGATTAGCAACCAGCTCACTGTCACCAAACACCTGTATGTTCTTGATTCCTTGTCTTCTGGCCCAATGCAATCCATGAACCAAAGCCTCATATTCTGCAATGTTATTTGAGCAGGAAAAATGGAATTTGAAGGCTAAATATTACTTCATACCTTGGGGAGACACATTTATAGCTCCTCCTCTTGCTCCTTGTCTGCTCCTCGAGCCATCAAAGAAAATTTTCCATACTTTATTGCCATCTTTGTGTTCTGGCTTGATGATGTCAGGAAGAGGATGATTCTCCTTATGCAGGAAGTAGACTCCTATTTTAGATTCTTCCTTCTCTTTATAGGGATCAAAAGCATGCCTTTTGACCACCCATTCATCAAGAGTCAGGTCTGGGATACACCCTACTTTGGTATCTTCCTCAGAAGAGTTTAGGAGGTCTTCCTGATCAAAAGCTGAATAGTTTGCATTGATTGGGCTAGGCACATAGGAATCAATGTGATAATCCATTATGGGCTCGGATCTAATTATGGCCTTCACTCCATACCTTGTTCTAAATAGCATATGCGACCAATCAGCAGACAAATACCCTCCAATTTTGGCAGTGAAGCCCCTGGACAAACACAATGCAAAATGTGGTGGAAAGTCTATTACTGATACGTTCTGCAGTACAGTCACATTAGAGTAGGCATGTAGAGTGAGGCTCAGATCCTTGTTGACTCCAACAGTGGTCACTGTTGTCCCATTCAATTGTACTACTCCTCTAGAGATGAATTCATACTGGAGACCCAGTTGATTAGCTATTTGTTTGGGCATTACTGCACTACTTGCCCCCGAATCGATCATGTAGTTATGCACCAATTTATCTCCAATGATTAATGAAACATAAAATGGAGGAGGCTTCCGATTCTTACCTCGCTGTTCTCCATGGTTCTTCTCAAGTTGAGCCGCATTGGTAAGCACTTTCTCTTACTGGCGAAGGGGTTGATACGAGCTTGACCAATTTTGCATGGCAGTTTGCAATAGATCCCTCTTCCCAGGAATGGCCAATGACTCCCATAGTGAAATGTTCACACTTGTCCTCTTCATTTGCTCAATGATATTATATGAACTATCCTTCTGCTGCTCCTTCCCTGTCACATTTTTCTCTTGCACGTGGGCTATTACAACCGGTGCTTGAGTATGTCTGGAAGGTGGCTTGGATTGACTTTGTACATTGGGAGTTGTATTTTGAATGTGAATACCTTGTGGAGCAATGGAGGGTTGAGGATCACCTAAGATTGGTGAATGTCCTTCTCTAATATTTCTCTTCTTGGACTATGTATTGGTAACTATAATTTGAGAAGGGGTCTGATTCATTCCACAAAAGTCCTCATCCTGCCAATTGACAAGCATATTTTCGCTTAGGGGTCCCTCTTGCTGAGCTCCTTGCTGCTGATTTTCTTCCTGAATAGGTTCTTGTGACACACCAATGGTTTGCACCATCAAAGCCTAATTTAGTGCACCATTGAAACAAAATGACTGATTATGTGGCTGATTGCATGGGAACACCAATCATACTCTTGTGCCATGTTATTTTGTGATGTAACCAATGCTCTTGATGTTGAAGCTGTGTTTGAATCATATGACCTGAAAGGTCTACCATCGTGAGGCTTCCCTTGATACTGAATCTGATTTACAGCCTGGACTGGTGGTCTATTTTGCTGATACGGGGTCTAGCCTAATACTGAGCCTAGGGATGATATGGCCTAGAGCTCTGAGCATGTTGTCTTTTGATGGTTACTAGCTCATTCCCTAGGTTTTTCAGTTGTTTCATAACTTCCTGAAGCTCCCTTGAGGTGTTAGATGATGAAGTGGAGGCTTCAACTGAACTTTGACTCCTGGAGGTGGGTATAGGAGCTAATGTGGGCATTTGGCTAGCACCTGGGTTTCCTAACTCGGAGTATAAAGGCATGGATGGCCTAAGGGCAAGTTTTCCAGCCTAAATTAAATGATTCTTAGCTCCTATGGAAAGGCTATAGGCTGCAGGAAAGGTTGTACCCCCCATTGACTGAATCATCAAAGAAATATTAGAATTTAAAGCTCTAAAGAAGTATAAGAAGGCACATTCATTAATGGGCCTTACTGCTGTTTGAATCCTATCCCAGGTCCATTGAGATCTGAAGTTTAAATCCATCAGTTGTTCATTCAGATCTCTCTTGATTGTTGTCATCTATTCCAACAAAGATAGGTTATCTCCCTTTTCTCTAAACTGGTTGTGAAGAGCTGTGCATAGCTGGTCCCAATTTTGAATAGAGCCTACTTCAAGGCTCTTGAATCATTATGAAGCTTTACCTTTGAGTGAGGAGGCTAGCAACTTGATTGCAATATCCATCTCATTGATCTCATGGATTGTACAGACATTTGCAATGTCTTGAATGTGGTTACCGGGACAAGTCTAGTTTTCTCCAGTGAAATATGGGATGGTCTTCAATACTTCCACTAGGACTGGGTTTTGTGTGTTCAGACTAAGTGGGTTACTGCCAGTGAAGTTGACGTAAGGATTTAGTTTTTGGTGTGCCATCCTAATCGACCTGAGCACCCTTCTTGATTGAAAGAACTACCTATTAGGAGGAGGTGTTGATGAGACACTGTTTGGTGGAGATAGAGACCTCTAGGCTCTTCTTCATCTTCTCCTTCTGTCTGGAGACAAGTGTAGGTGTAAAAACTTTCCTTCTTCTCTTGTTCTTGACCTTGTTTGTATCATTCTCATGAACTTTGGAAACTTGGACTAATGAAAGCAGTGGATTCTGTCCCTTTTAGAGTTGTCAGATGTGAAGTTATTAAAAGCTTCTTAAAATATAGAATCATAGCAAGTGCACATCAAAGTTACTGTAATAAAGATGGTGACTTCTGTCCCACCGGGTGTGCCAAAACTGTTAGTACAAAATCACAGCACCCCCAAATGAGTCATTAGATCCAATTTTCTAAGGTAGATTCATTTGGTGTGTTTGCACAACATTGAGCTTTTCCAAAGTGTGGGACTTTGCAGAGTTGGAAAAGCTCTCCAGATTAAAGGCTAGTTCTTGTTCCTCCATTTAGGTGCATGTGTGAAAACTTATAGAGGGCCTATTTCTGAAGTTACTCTAAGTTTTAATAAGGAGACATGGATAAAAGGGATGTGAGAAATCAAACTAATCTATAGGGTGATGCACCAAAGGAATGATGAACATTTGTTTTACTGATAGACGCGAACCAACAAAATGCATACAAAAACCAAGTATAGACAACCAGATGCGTAATGAAAGACAAAACGAAAGCAAAAGAGACAAGAAAGGATCTATATTCGATCAAAAATATGTTTTATTGCTTTGAAATTGATACAATGCATCACAAATTGCCAGGAGGTAGGAAATGTATTACAATTCTGAAGGGAGGTCTAAAACTCCATGAGTTCCTTTTGCTAGAAGAAAAGGGGAGCCCGTAAAACAAAAGAATGTTCAACCCTTTACAATGAATCCTGACCTTATATTTATAGATTCAATCAGAGAGAAGAAGAAAGAGAGAGAAGCAGGAAAAGCCGGTCAGAACTCAACCACTTCCGTTAATGCCTCTTACAAAATCTACCCCCAAATCTACCTTGACTACATCAATCTCTGGTTTGGCATCTCAAAGAAAGAGGAAACGACGAAGTAGATCGAATCTGATTTGGTTGTTGGGGCAAAAGGATTCCGCATTAATGGTCTTGAAGATGTTTTCTCCATTTTCCTTTACCTAACCTCTCCAAACTTAAAGTTTCAGATATTCATGGCGTGGAAGAAGCCAAGATCTTTCCAACGGTGTCAAATTTGTAATATTTCGAGCCCTGAGTTGAAAGATATGCCCCTTCGAAGTTTGTATCGGGTCTGTACAAAAGGGCGGGAAAACCAATTTAAAAAAAATGGACCCCTTTTGACCTCTGGGACACGTGGAGGGCTAGCACTTGTCTGAAGGTGGCCTCTATATTTTTCTCTTGGAATGGCATGGGGTTGACACGTGGCTTACTCCACTGGCCCACCCAATTTTTTTGTTTCTCAGCTAAGTTCTTTTCTCGGCGAGGTCATATTCCTTGACCCGGGGCACGCGACGATTAGGCGCTTGTTTAAGAATCCCTTGTAGTCAATTTTACCCTTATCACAAAAGAAAGGAACCCCATGTGCACCGGCCTATCATCCAGTAGGCATTGGGTGCTCACCCGAGGCACGCGCGGGCGCCGAGTCTCTCTTTTATGTGAGTTTATTGGGGAACATCATCTATGATCCATGTTTAAGAGATTTTAAAGTAAGTAAAACATACAAGCACCATAGAGCTCAAAAACAGCTTCTAGGTCCTTGCAGTCATTCCAGACATAAATTTCTTTATCAGATTGTATAACTTATAGAAAAATAGAAAGAAGTTGTACAAGCATCCATACTTAATCATAAACATAAATGAGAAAGAACTATGCATTAGAATCATCAATGTTCATATTCATGTATGCTGGTAACCTCATTACATTCATTGCTTTATATTTGGACTCATATGGCTAGGATTTCAAAAGAAATTTATAATCCCCATACCCCTAATACATCCTTACCCAAACAAACAGAGTTCTTGCAGTATTTCTGCAGAGCTCCACCCTCTATCTATTTCTCTCCTCTCTTACTTCTACAGACGCTCGTATATATAGGATTTCTGGACTGCCAACTCATCCTCGAACGGCCTCAAACTTGATGCCAAGTGTCTGAATGTGGTCCTCCATGCAAGCATACTCCTCCAAGCTTGAGCTTTCCACTTTTTACCATGATGTGCTTCTAGAAGTTTCTACCGCAGGCATGCTCCTTCTTGGGCCAACTTGTTGCCAGGCTGGCACCTTATCCATTCCACATGCACAGTTGGGTCATGATATTCACGTGTTCTGCCAAAAAAAAACCAATATGGCTAAGTCTTGAGCCTTGGTTCTGTCCATGCACGTGCCATGGGTTTCCTTAAATCCTTCCTTAAACCCTGCCCTGTGTGCTTTATCCTTGCGTGCTTTTCTTCAACTAGGCCTTGTGCGCCTATGTGCCTTTTTGTACTAGCCAATATTTTAGGGGCCTAACATCACCCCACACTACGCTTGTTCTTCATCCGTGGGAACACTTCTCCAGTGAAAAGAAAGAAAACAATAGACTTACACCTTGGGAAAAGAATAAGGGGATGAAAGAATATGGAAAGAAGAAAGAATGGGGAAGTGATGGAATCACTACAAAAGGCTAGGAAAATCCTTTTGCAAATCAGTCTGGCCCTCTGACATAGGTCATCGACCAGGGAGCTCACCTCCTCAAATCTTAGCCCATTTCCTTGTGTGCTTATGGTGTTAGCAATTTTCTCTAACTCTTTGCCTACATCAACTAGCACATCCATTCTTCGTGTAATTTACGGGTACAGTTCCTTCAACTGGTTTTTGATTGAACCCCTTAAGGTTTCAATGGCTTCAGATTTTCTTTCGACATCGGCAAGGATTCTGTCCCTTTCCGCGCTATTTCCCTTATTCTTCTCTTGAAATTCCTTGAGTTCTACTTTATGAGTGGCGACCAAGATGCCTGCCACTTTGTCTCTATCCGCGTAATTGTCGTACGCAGCCTCAGCAGTCTGGGAAAAGAACCTTGTTGTACTTAGCTACAAATGCCACAAATTTCAATTTATCTTCTTTCTCTAAGCACGTGGCCACTTATTCTATAGATTCCAAGGCTAATGGTTGTCTCTCCATGGTTAGGACTCTTGTTAAATCCTCCAGGCATCCCAAGGAAGATCCATACTTCTGTGTGGTGGGCGCTAGGTCCGGATGCTTCAATACTATAACATTATTAATAGACTCCACCTTTTTGTAAATTATGCACACCTTGGCCTTCTTGTCTTTCAACTCACACTACACTAGGTGCTGATGAGTTTCTCTTGACTTAGCTCCTTTTCCTTTACAACTAGCTCTTCCTCTTTCTTCTTCAGGTCCTCCTCTAGATCTTTGATTCTATCATTCTACCAAAAGAGTCTAGATTCAACCTTAATGGAGACCTTATTCAGCGCATTGCACAATTGTTCATCTGAGAGTTACTAAGCATTCACCACCGGATTGTCTTCATTTGGTCCTGGAAATGTTATTATTACCCCGTGGCTTACTTCAAATTCTGGCTCATCCAGATGGGACTCAATTACCCATGAGAGCATCTTCCTTGTTTGCAGGAGCCTCCTTGTCAAAAGATTACATTACTACGAGCTCCTCTACTGGAATCGTGCTTTGGAACCACACGCAAAACAATTTGTTGGGGTCATCAACATAACCCATCCCTAACCTCTCCTCCCCTATGTGCCTTCCTCCCATGCACGTGCCCTTAGGAATACTTACCGTTAAAATGGGGCCTCCAGTGTTGCCGTGGTCCTTTTCCATGCTTTCCTCCTTTTCTTTGTCCAACACTAGCTCAGTGCTACGTTCCAACTTCTCCTCCACTAAGATCTCGATGGCCTTTGTTTCTTCTCCCTCTGCCACCTTGGTTATATGCTCCATCGTAAGGCTTGGAGCCTTCTGCATCTATGCGCCATCCTCCTCACTTCTCATGTCCTGAGCACCTCTCCCTTCTTGGCTATCCTTGCGCCGCATGAAGAGGAACCCTTGCTCCTCTTCTTCACCTTCTTCATCCAAATCATGTATGTTGAAAATAGGTGGCTCTTGTTCTTTTTCTAGCTCATCTTTCCCACTAACATCTTCTTCGTTATCTTCTTCTTCACCTATGCGTTTGCCCAAACTTCTAGTTTCTTCTGAGGTGGTCTCCTCTTCTAGCCTCTGCTTCTTCCTAACTGGGGATTTTGGTGTAGGTGAATCTGTTTCTTCTTCTATCAAGGACTCCTTATTTGATGGATTTTCTAGCTATGGAGTCTTTTCCTTGACTATGGGCCTCTTCTTATGAGAATACATGCTTGTTCTAGCACTTGTCCCAGGGGAACCTATTACCTTTGTATCCACCACACTTGGCATTTTCTTCTCTGGCTCCTTTTCCAACTGCTTGGGTGTGGGTCTCTTCCTGTCAGTTGGATCCTCAGGTATAGACACCTTGTTTTCCAGATATGTTCCCATCTCAGATTTGGGTCTTATGTGGAGATACACACACGCTGCAGATCCTCCTGCAATGGGCAGAGTCATGGGCCTTATCATCTAACTTCATGCAACACATGCCTCTCCACGTACACGCGCTTGCCAGGGTAGACTAAACATTTGTGCATTTCCTTGTGTTCCCGGTCTACATTTACCAAGGTCCAGTTTCAGCTTCTTGGATTCTTTTAACCTGCTTACTCCTGCTTGGAAGCATTGAGCTGTGAAGGCAAAGGGGAGCTTACACTATAGGCTCCATGTTTCATCCATTAGTTTGAACCCGCCCAGGTAGATATGCTGGTACACAACAAATTCAGCTTCTCCTTTAGTGGCTGCTGGCAGTTGTTTGGGAATCCTCCATTCTACCCCGAACACGTTCCTTAGGTGCATATACCATTTCTCCAGGCACACCTTGTGCACGGTTGTCATGGAGTCACATGTGTATTTTTCAAATATTTTTGCGGGGTGAAGGGTCCTTAACAGGGTACTCCCACATGCATTTGTCTGATGCATCAGATACTCCAATTTGAGAACACAATTGTTAGCAGAACATTACCAAAAAGGATCTTGTCACCTTCCTTCACACAGCTAATAATCTCATCCGCGATGAACATAGACAAGTTGTAGATGGCTCCCTTTGAGATTTTCTTGCAAACATGCAACCATGGCTTATTGACCTAGGTCCATCTCTCCTGGCCATTTAACTTAGTCACCAGATGCACGGCCATTTTCATTACCGGGTCCTCGATGTCTGTGATATCATAATACCTTGACCCCTTTTTATACGCATAGGTAGTGATAGTATCCTTAATTGCCTCTTTATCACCTAGGTCATCTTCCAAACCGTCTCCTTCACAGATGATGCCTGTGAAATGTGAGATGAACTGAGGGGTAATGCACATCTTAGGCCTTGCGAAATGGAAGTAGTCTTCATGCACGCACAACATCAGCCATTGATATAGGCGCTTAGGCTTCCCAAAGTAGGGAAACTCAAAGAGTTGTAATAATCCTTCCTTCTCTAACTTGACTTTCACATCATTGTTATAGATAGGCAAGCCCTTTGGTGTCATTCTATTTGTTGGGCACACTAACTCCAGCGCCATCTCCTTCTCGATTGTGCTTGTACGATGATTATAGTTATGTACAAACATGTTTCTTAGATAGGACTCCCACTACTCCCCTAACAACACTCCATATGGGTACTGCATTTCTCCATACCACTCTTCATTTGTATGTGTGTCTGTTTCTTGTTGTTTTCCCTTTTTGTTGCCCTTCTTGGGTGTGCTAACTGGTTTCTTGGGTGCCATTATCTAGGTTCTTTTCTTGCTTTAATGACTTCTTATAACTCTGTTCTTCCACTTTGTCCCACCTTAGATCTCAAATTTGCGAAGAGAATTCCTTAAAACCATGCCCTAGTTCTTCAAACCCTAGCTAGGATAATCCCTTCACAAGATGGTGCCTTCTCACTACTTCTCTTACACCTATGAAATCCCTTTTTTTCTAGTTCGCAGATCTAAACTAGTCACCCACGCTCAATCTCTTTAAACTTTTCTTCACACGAATTTGTTTTTGGAAACCCTAGTTTACAAAGGTGCAAAAATCACTTCTTTCTCTTTATACGCAAAGTAAATAATGAAGTGCCTTGACCCTTTATTTATAGTTTTTCCCCTTTTTAAGAATTAAATGCTACTTCACCTACCACCATACTTTTCACATTTAATGCAGATTTTTCAAACAAAGTCTGAATTTAGCGCTTTAACTCACACGCCCAACCCTACACGGATAATCTTCCAACCTTCTGGCGCGCAACCAATCCATCTAGACAAGAGACTCTTGCACATGTGTCACTGGTGTCAAAGGCACTTCTTTTGTCCTAATTTTTTATCTCGCCTACCTCGTGTTTCTTATGTGATTTTTCCTCCTTTGTACATGGGATCTGAAAGTGGCCTTATCTTGACACCAACCATCCTTTTCCATCTTTTATTTCCATGCACCTCTTTCAACAAGGCCATTCAACCGAGATTTTCAACAAAAACTACCTTGGCACTTCACCCATGCTCTCCTTCACCTCATTCCACTCCACACTAAATCGATGCGTGGTCCTCTATGCACTCTAAGATCCTTAAAGAGTAATAAGGTTATCGGCACCCAAGTCACAAAACAAAACACAAACATGAAAGGGAAACACAAGAAAAGAAACGCATAAAGGAAATTCTAAACTAACTGGCAATACTGCATTATTTACAAACACTAAGAAGACTTATTTATAATAGGGATTCAACCTACTCCTATTAAAGTGTCCAGGAAATTTTGTTGCATCCAGTACTTGTAACTAGCACGTGCCTGAATTAAGGATGTATGGGATTTTATAGGGACCTAAACAATGGACCTTCAACTTCCCAAGATGGCGTAGAAACTTAGAATCATATAGTAAGACCATATGCCCAACCTCAAACTTCTTGTTTCTGATGTGGAGATCATGCCATGTTGTTTGCTTTGTTTTTTCTATTGTTTGGCTCCACCTGGTGAGTGATCATCTTTTATCTAGCTTCATCATTTCATCAATTCTCTCTTCCAATGCTTGCTCATCAGCCATCCCTCCTGCGCGCGTTATTCGCAGAGAAGGTAACATGAATTCAACCGGTAGAACAACTTCCATGCCAAACACCAATTGAAATGGTGTGGCTTTGTTCAACCTTTTATAAGTTGTCCTGTAAGCCCATAATACGGCTGATACCTTGTCATCCCAATCTTGTCTTCTGACATCACAAATTTTGGTCAGGGTATGACTCAGCATTTTGTTAAATGCTTCCGTAGTTCCATTTTCTTGTGGGTGATAAGGGGTAGTCTTGTCATGAGATACCATGCACTTTGCTAACAGGATCCTCACGATCTCATTCAACAAATGTGTACCCCTATCACTGGTTAAACTTAAAGGACATCCATACCTTGTGATAGTATTCTCTCACAAAAATATTGCCGTTGTGGTTGCTGTGCAGTCTTTAGTAATGGCTACCTATGCCCACCTTGTCAAATAGTCCATGCAAGTGATTATATAGCGTGATTCCATTTCCTACACACTGCTGGTGCAATAGGGCCTACAAAGTCTATTGCCCATTTCTCAAAGGGTTCAGCACTAGGGATAGGGCACAAAGGCATTTCATTTCTCTTTCCTAGCTTGTCAATACGCTGACAATGGTCACAAGCTTTACAATAGTCATTGCAATCCTTATACAAAGTTTTCACCACAATCTTGCCATTAAAATTTTACGCATGGTGGCATCACCTGCATAATTTCCACCCATGCTTCCCCCGTGTGCTTCCTCTATGATGGCGAGGTGCTCATGCTCTAGCACACACATGTGCAAAACTTCATCACACCCTAACTTGTATAAGTCCCCACTGATCAACATGTAGGGTGTGGCGCGTATGACGAGTTTCTTTCTTTCTAATTCCTTCATCCCTTCCAGTGCCATACCTTCCTTTAGGAACAATGCAATCTCCTCCAAATCTGAGGGTGTGTTCCACAACCTAAACAATTGCGCGTCTGGCATAGTCTCTTCAATACTCTACGCGTCCTCCCCTGAATCAATTCTTGATAGATGATCAAGTCCACAATTACTCTTTCCAGGCTTCACAACTACCATAAAATCAAACTCTTGAAATAATAACACCCACCAACATATGCACCCTTGTAGAACAAGCTTGTTCACCAAGTACTTTAACACCATGTGGTCAATGTAAAATACAAAGAGTGTTTCCAGCAGATACTATCTAAACTTGAAAAGTGCGTAGATCATTGACAATGCTTCATGCTCAATCGTGATGTAATTCTGCTCTGCTAGTGTCAACTTCTTTGCTTTGCAAAACATAGAGGATGATCAACACTTCCTTAACCCAGATGTGTAAGTACTGCTCCAATGGCGGTTCCTGAGGAATCTACATGAACATGGAAGGGATTTTCCCAAGAGGGAAAACATAATATAGGCACGGTGACAATCCTATCCTTTAATGTGTCAAACGCCTTCTACTGCACCTCTCCCGAATGGAATGCACTTTTATGTCTGAGTAATTCTTCTAGAGGTGCGGCAACCTTGGCATACCCATTGATGAATTTCTTGTAATAAGCTGTATGCCCAAGAAATTTTCACACTGTGCTCTGGCTAGTAGGTTCCCCCAATCCCACAATAATTGTAACCTTGGCAAGATCTAATAGTAAGCCCTCCTTACACATGATATGCCCCAATAACATCCCAAAGGGTGTAGCAAAGACACACTTTTTAATGTTGAGGGAATATCCTTAACTACCGACACCTCTCAAACATCAACCTCAAATTATCACAATGGTCTTTCACTAGCCCATACACTGTCCAATCATCAAGATAAACTTGAATAAATTTGTGGATGAAGTCCTGGAACGCCTGAACCACTATGCATGAGAAAATAATAGGCACATTCTTCAACCCAAAGGGCATGACCGTGTATGCAAAAATTCCCCATTCATTGGCAAAATTTGTTTATCTTGGTCTTCCTTTGCAATCTGGACTTGGTGGTAACCCGAAAATCCATCCATAAAGGAATAAATTTCACGCCCAGTGACTCCCTCTAACATTTCTTCAGTGAAGGGGGTTGGAAAAGGATCGATGACACAAACTGCATTCATCTCTCTATAATCCATGCAAATCCTAATCCACCAATCCTTCTTGATGCTGATTACCATTGGAATTATCCATTCTGATTCTTCCACAACTTTAATGATCTCAGAAGCTATCATTTTGTGTATCTCTTCCTTTAACTTTACGTGCATATTAGGATTCATCTAGTAGGGTCTCTTCCTGACTGGGCGTGCTCCATCCTTTAACTTTATCCTCATCTCCCCAAGGAAATGGTGGATGCCTTTGAGCTCATGGTACCCACATGGGAATAAATCCTCAAATTCATGCAAAAGATCAATGATCTTAGAGACCACCTTCTTTGACTAGTAATCTCCAACAATAGTTTCCTTAGGTTATTCTCTTGAGATGATGTTAACCTTCTTCATATTTAAAGGCTCATCGTAGGTGTGCACACAAGCATCAGAACTATCCACTACCTCACGTGTCCCTATAGAATGGTTAACATCCAATCTCTCTACTTCCTCCCCATCAATAACATATACTAATTTCCCTTTCTCGTTTTTCAAACATGCACGCTCAAGCTGGATCTCTTATGTTTCTTCTATCTCTTCTTAAAAATGCGCCTCCAAACCTGGTTCACCTAGCAATTCCAACAACCTATCTTCTACCATGGAACTATCCCCCATGGTAAGGCACTTAACAACCTAGAATGCCTTATCAACTGATGGCTTGGTACTTTGGTACTCAAAAGTTTGAATGAGGTTAACTGCTAGCTCTTTTCAATTCCCTATTTGGCGGCATGTCTCAGAATGTATGTACCATGTAAGCACACAACCTTGCAGTGTAGAGTATAGATTGTGCATCCAAAGGGATGGTGGCAAAGCTTCCACACCTTCTCTCCAGACCTTCTCACAAGCATTGATGTGGAAAGAGGCGGGTTCCTTACCATAGCAATCCTTGATGGCGGTGGGCACGTTGCTCCAAGAAAATATGACAGAGAAAGTAATTCTCACCTTGTGCCATTCCATGTGTAGCCCACCACCATGCCACTGTGCCGAGTAGGACATAACTTAACATCCCCCTCCATTTCTTCTCCTCTTTCCACTGAGCTTCCATCTCATGTAAAAAGATCTCAGGGAAGGCCCCTCATGAATACTTAAGTAGTTATTTTCCTCCTAGGATTCAGACTATACATGCCTTTGTTACTTTTGTTACCGATCCTATCAACTATCGTCTGATCAATTCATAAGTCCCATGCACCCAATTATCACATGCTAGGTTGGTGGTGTCACTTACCGACTTAACATCCTCAAACTGGATAACTCCGTTGGTAGGATGGATTATCTCTGGATCCCTGATTGAGTGCACATATATCCTATCTAATACTTCTTCCCCCAAAGGTTCAATATAGGGTGTTGACCTCCTATCAGCCAAGGGTATAATAACCCGCTCCTCCTTATTTTCAAAGATGATGTACCCCTTGTTGAACTGAAGGTTAACATTGTTTATGTAACACCATGGGTGCCCAAGTAGTGCTGGGAAATTTTCTGCCTCAGGGAGCACCAACACTTCGAAGTCCCCAGTAAACTTAGCTCCCTGGATAATGATAACTACATCCTTTAAGACACCAATGGGCATTTCCTTTTTTTTTTTTTTTCCATATACAACACATTTGAAGATGGCTATAATGCAGGCCTTCCCATCTAATGCCAAGCATCTAATGTGAGAATATTGACCTCCGCACCTGTGTCAATGAGGATATTACTAAGGAGCCATTCATCTATGACTGCATCCAATGTGATCTCTTTTTCATAGTCAAGGCTGTGAGGGGGAAGGTTTTTATGTAGGATATGTCTCTCGCACTCTTTTCCAGCACGTGCTACCTTCTCCCTTAACCATGCTCCTAGCAAGGGAATAACATTCTCTTGCCTTAGCATTTTACATATTTCCTTGACCTCATCCAGGTCATCCTCTGGTGTCTCGACTTTCCTCCTTTGCTCCTCCCTCTAGAACTACTCCTTTCGACACTGGATTTCACCTTGTAAACTCTGAATGACATCCATGGTGTCTTGATATAATTTGTTTTGATGCGCAGGGTTTGGGTACTTCCCATGAACCACTTCCTCTCTTGAAACTAGGTTCCTCCTCCTTGGTATCTCCTTTGCATGCGTGACTTCTTCTCTTGTTGTTACTAAAATAGGTTCCAAGCCTACATCATGTGTCACCCGCGGCATCCGTTGTGTTTATGTCTTCTTAATGCTTACCATTGCAGTGTCCTTGTCCTTCCATTGCTGCTGATTCATGTGCTCAAACAACTCAGGGCACTCTTCATACTTGTGTTTCTTCCCACACCATGAGCACTGCAATAGGTCTGGGCACTCTCGTTTATAATGCTCTATACACCCATAATTAAAATAGGTTCCACGTGGGAACTCACTCCTTCCTCCCCCACGGTTACCATGACCATGGAATCCTCCATGAAATCCCCTTCTGTGCATGCCACTATTTGTGTGCTCCTCATAACGGTGATCATCCCCTTTAGAACTACTGGCAATGCTAGTTTGGCGCACCCCATGATCAATGGCCTCATGGATCTAATCAATGAGCCTACAGTCCTTAGTATCATGGGTTGTAGAGGTGCATATCTTACGGTAGTAAGACACATTCTTCCAATCATGCATTGTAACAAGGGGCATCTACTTTCATCATGGTCTCCATGAAAAATTTCATTGTCTACTGTTACGGTACGTACTACCTTCCGGGGACAGGTACCCTTGACATGCCCCTCTACTTCACAATCTATACACCATAAACCACTGCGAGTCTCATGGGTTGAGTTCACAGAAAACTTCTCTAGTTGCTTAGCCATAACAACAATTTGAGCCTCCAGGAATGGGCTAACTCTAGTATCAACACTAGTAATAGCCTCGATGTACAGAGAAACTTCCAATGCCTTGCACGGGTCTGTGAAAGTTTTATGAGATAAGGCCCTTCTAAAAGGTGTGATCAATCCTCCAACAAACTATTGAGCATGCTGTGAAGGGTGAATATCATATGATAACCTAGATAAGAGAGTTTTAAAGCATGTATCATACTCTCGCACACTCTCTGCCATTCCCTGTTGAATCTCTTTTAGGGCACTGATGCTCTTCTGTTCAAACTCAGGGATGTGGAATTATGCCAAGAAGGCGTTCTTCAAAGCAGTATAATCCACCACCGTTTGATGAGGGTCATATTTACTATACTATCAATGTACGCACCCCTACAACATTGTTACAAATAACCTTCCGCTTTGAGGTTGTGATCCCCTTTATGTGCCATAACAACTCACACTTGTGAACATGTTTTGCAACATCTTCAATACCTCTATAATTTGGCAAGTGTAAAGACATCTCAAAGAATACTTGAGGGGGTGGCTGGGGCCCTTGTCCTCTTGAGCTAGAGTCTTGGTTGCCTCTGATGTTTCCTCTGCCACCGGATCCACTAGGTCCACCAGGTCCTGTGCCTCTTAAGCCCCCAGATCCACCAGAACCACTAGGTCCACCAGGTCCTATTCCTCCTAACCCACCAGATCCACCAGAACCATTAGGTCTTGTAGTATTCGTGCCAAGTGTCCCCAAGGTTCCACTGAACTATGTGCTGATGGTCTGTGATAATGCCCCACTACCACTATTGTACCTCGTGCCACTCCCAGACATGAGACTAAAATCTTGTATACTTTCTCATTGTCCAAAGACTCCTCCAAATACTAGAATATGTGTAGCCATAGAAGTGGGAACTAAAAAATTGTACCTCCTAGGTGCAAATCTGTCACTTCTAATGATACCAATTGGGTCAATGATATTCCTTCCTTGTTCTGGAAAACCAAGCACTAGGTTTTGGTCACTGGGTTGGTTTAGATATGTGCCAACAAATATTCTTTCTCAATGCGACAAACTCTCATCAGAAGCCAAAGGGGTATCTCTTATGCGCTTTCCAAGATGGGGTAGCACAGACTGCTTAGGTTCCACGTCCTCCTCATGAACCTTAACTCCTTCCTACAACATCTGCCTCCATAGATCCATCACACTTGTAGCTTTATGTCGTCAAGCAATCTCCCTTTCATGCACTTCACTATACTTGAGTCGTCTCTCCTCCCTTTCCTTTTCCTTCATAATATCTGCCATCTTCCTCCACCCTAGCTCCCTTGTCCAATGCTCAGAATGGTTTAGCCGACCATTGGAAATACCTCTAAACTCAAAGTAACAACCATGATCTTCATTACCAGAGGGATAACATGTAGAAATGATCCTCTGGGATCCCACAGAAATTCAAACTCAGCAACTTCTCAGCAAGAATATGTGGAAATAGCATACTACAGAGTGTAAATAGCCAACACACCTTCCCACCAATGATCCACAACACGAGTCCACGTCAGATCTGCATCTTACAGCCTCTGGTATTCTTCTTGGGTCCACGCATGGGATAAAGAATACCAGCTTGATCTAGACACATATGCTGAGAGCCATTCATACAGTTCTACTAGGAAACAACAGAAAAATGATTCATATAAATCATGGTAAAGGTTCTCTTCTACCCATCTAAGTGCATCAAACTCATGTCTAGTGCTAAATCTCTGAGAAAATTCATCCTCCGTGCTCTTGAACCATGATTTAAAACTTTCCATAGTTAAATGTTATTTCATTACTCATTACTCAGATCATTATATATGCCATTTCCCACTACAACTTTGAAAAGAGGTCCCGGTAATGGAACCAAGATGTAGTTAATTTTACCCTTATCATAAAAGATTAGGAACCCCATGCCCCTATCACCTAGTGGGCATTGGGCACTCACCCGAGGCATGCGTGGGTTCCGAGTCTCTCTTTTATGTGAGTTTATTGGGGAACATCATCTATGATCCATGTTTAAGAGATTTTAAAGGAAGTAAAACATACAAGCACCATAGAGCTCAGAACGGCTTCTAGGTCCTTGCTGTCATTCCACATAGAAAGTGCTTAATCAGATTGTATAACTTATAGAAAAAACAAAAGATGTTGTACAAGCATCCATACTTAATCATAAACATAAATGAGAAAGAACTATGAGAAAGATGTATGCATTAGAATCATCAATGTTCATATTCATGTATGCTGGTAACCTCATTACATTCATGGAGCTGTTACAAAATGTTACAGAGAAACAGACCATAGTCATGCTTTATATCTGGACTCATATGGCTAGGATCTCAAAAGAAAATTTATAATCCCCATACCCCTGATACATCCTTACCCAGACTAATAGAGTTTTTGTAGTATTTCTGCAGAGCTCCACCCTTTATCTATTTCTCTCCTCTCTTACTTCTATAGGTGCTCATATATATAGGCTTTCTGGATTGCCAACTCATCCTCCAGTATCCTCAGATTCGATGGCAAGTGTCTGAATGTGGTCCTCCATGCGAGCATGCTCCTCCAGGCCTGAGCTTTCCATTTTTTACCATGATGTGCTTCTAGAAGCTTCTACCGCAGGCATGCTCCTTCCTGGGCCAACCTGTCGCCAGGCTGGCACCTTATCCATTCCGCATGCACAGTCAGGTCATGCTCTTCATGTGTTCTACCAAAAACACCCAATATGGCTAAGTCTTGAGCCTTGGTTCTGTTTGACATGCATGCCATGAGTTTCCTTAAAGCCTTCCTTAAACCCTGCCCTGCGCACTTTATCCTTGCGTGCCTATGCTTCTTTTTCGTACTTAGCCAATATTTTAGGGGCCTAACACCCTTTCTCTGATTCACCCTTGAGTTAGTGTCATTTGGAAACTTGGCACTCTCTGCTGGCCTACCATTATGCATTGACTATTCAAGCTGACTCTATCCCCCTTTTTGAGATTGGATGTGTGAGAGGCTCTGTACTCGTTGAAACTCCTGATCAAGATTTGTCCCTTGAAGGAGCATCGAGTTGACACTTGAAAGCTTCCTCAGGATTTGGAATTTTCAACAAAATTTTCCTTACCTATTTCAGACCCTGGGCTACGTGGCGAACTGAAATGCTTGTTTGAGCTTGCGCATTTGGATTCAACTTTGGAGATGCGCCGTTTGAAACACGTGGATCTTCTCCACTAGTACTTCTATAATTAACTCCTTTTGAGGCCCTCCCTATCCACTTTTTGACTTCTGTTGAAAATTTGGGCTACTTCTGGAGGGCTAGTGTGAGTTTAAGTCTTCCCCTTGGGCTCTCATTTTGGATTTACACCAAGTTGACACCTATAACCTTCTTGTCTAGCTGAAGAATTTTCAATAACTACACAAGTTTTGGGGTACTGGATGCATTGGAAGCCTTGCGCTCATTTGAGCTTCCTTTCTTGCACTCACCCTTAGAGAAGCGCCCATTCCAATGGGTGGATCTTTCCACAAAATCCTCCATACTTATCCATTTTTATGACAAGGTTATTCCGAACATATATTTAAGCCCGAGGACTCCGAATCTTTGCTATTTCTACCTTTAATTTCTCCTAGCTTCTTTGACACTGTTCGTCCACCTTTGACCCTGCTATTCTACTTCCGAGCTTACCTGAAAATTGTAGAATGGATAAGTCCAAAGAAGCTCAGTAAGATGGAATCTCATATTCTGAGATTATCTCCCAGACAGGGTTCACCGAGCTTCGTAAAGGTTTTGAGCTTCCATCATAGAGCCATAAAAGATAATCTGAGTTCCATAGGATTACTCGAATGTGGTTTCTTAGTTTCATTGAAGCTCATGAGGATCATTTTGAACTAAGCGATTTATCAACTCGAAGCTGTGTGGAGAGCTTAGTGGATAAAAGTGAAGGCAGTTGAAACAAATGCTTAGCAAGCTTGGTGATCATAAACGATGTGAGCATCTCCAAGAAGTTATGTCAAACTCGTCATTTCGGGGGGAAAACCTTTTCAGGCTTTCAGCATCATTTTTGATTTTGAAGGGTCACATCACCGTTTAATGAAAATAATCTCAATGAATCATCTGAAGCCTGAGGATCCTGAGAACTCTTAGATTTAGAGTTTCATGGAGTTTTTAGGATTCATTAAGTCATGTGGATTCAGAGCTTGGGGATTGTGTTTCGGGGTTTGAAGTTGTTTCTAGGGTCACGAGTTAGTTTCCATGTGCAACCGAGATCATATGGCCGAGCTATTTGGGGGGCTTCACTCAAATGTGAAGTTTTTGTGAATCAGGTCATAGAGAGTGATCCTAGTGTAGTGATCGTACATGAGTACGATGCCTAACCAGATGGGTGGAGGATCTAGTCAAGTTGGTACGAGTAGGTAATGGAAATTATAAGTGAGGCTTCTGAGGCACAAATGGGACTGAGTTACTTTGTGAACACATGCATGACACCAGAAGCGTGATAGGAACAATCAGTTATAGAAGGGTGTCGATTCTAAGCACGAAGTTGCACCGGAATGAAATTTGGTTAGAGCTTACAAGTGGAAAGGACAAATTTTGCTGCAGATGAAGGTTGAGCTCATGAAAGTCAAGTCATGTATACAGGCTCAAAGGGGTTTGATCATCAGAAAACAAGGAACTCAGGTCATGGAGTGAGGGTGAAAGTAAATCTGTGGGCCAATTCAGCTACTCAAATCATTATTTTGGTGGATGTGGTAATCATTGTGGACCAATTCAACATGGAGCTCAGTTTGGAGCTCGAGTTACGTTTGAAGCTACAGGAGTTCAGAGATTGAGTAACGAGGTATGCCCAGTTGAGTTGAAGGGTTCCAAAGCCAAATAGATGGAGATATTGTCATTATCAAACAATTCCGTTTGAGAATTTCAGAGATTTTGAGAGCTCAGAAATTTTCATCACGAGTGGAGATATTTTCAACATGCCTGAAAGTCTGAAGGATAGCAGTTTCAAGTGTTGATCTTAGGATGAGGCAGATTATGTCTTTATAGGATCTCAACTCGACATTGTAGTGTTTGGACACGTCAGAGAAGAATGTAGTGAGTTTCGATGTAGATCCAATTTGGTACGGTGAGTCATGGGGAAGTCCAGACTGTAGAGTTTCTGATTCACTAGGCGAGTCATGCAAGAAATTACTCATAGCACAGTATGGAAGAGTTGAAATGTGGATCGAGGAGACGTTCGTGCTCATAGATTTTGGGGTCATGAGGGATGAATTTGACTAAATCTGATTCACTCGGTAACGAGGTTGGAAGCCAATATTGCATGGAAGACTAGCCATCAGGGGAAGGCTTCATGTAGACAATACATACGAGATGGTTGAGTAACTCAAATTGAACCATGCAGAATCGAGTTTATCGAGGCATCAATACAAAATCAGTCAACTTAGTTGACGTGTTAGGAAAGGGAGACTTAGCTTGGTTGAGGTCGCCATGCGAAAGGAGCTCACGACTTATCTTAGATATCATGTAAGTGATGCATACACAGAAAAGCTATTTACCAAATTGGTTAAAAGGAAGGAGGAGATCGATTCAATGTGTTCGAGAGACATCACTCAGTGGTAAGATCGGTTAGTTTCTCAGAAATTCGGTCTCAGTGAAGAGCTTGCCAGTTTGTGAATGTGAGGCTCGCCAGGAAAATGGGAGCTTTTGGCTGCCGTGGATGTGATGGAATCGGTAGAAATCGAGTCATGCAGGTGTGAGTCAATCCAGAATCGAAGCTCGAAGCTTAATCGCGGAGCTCAGTTTCAAGAATGAGTGTAAGAGCTTAGTAGCGAGCTTGCATGATTGAGCTCACAGATGTTGAGGGGTATACAGAGCAGATCAACTAGAGGTCACAGTTCACTTGAAGGTAGATGCCATGGACAACTTAGTTGGTAGTAGAGCTTGGTTGATGTAAAGAATAATGGAGCCATTGAGTTGACAGAGCAAAGGCGATCGAGCTTGTGAGAGAGATTCAGGAACTCAGCTTGTCCGGGATAGCTTGAATCTTGAGACACTCATAATCTGATTTTAAGCAACTCATGGCAGATTTTGGAGCTTGGCGCGATGCATGAATCGAGGATGTTTTCTTAATGCAGAATCGGGAGCTCGATGCAGGTAATGGAAGAGCTTGGCAGTTGAGCTCTTTATGATGGTAGAGATCTTGTTTTAGTCAGTAGTTCTACGACCAACAGGGAACTTGTTGGTTTGGATGCGGCAAGCCGATAAAGAGGTTAAGTTTGGATGCAACTAGAGATCAGTTGTGTTGGTCTATGTAGGAGCCGGTTACATAGTGGGCTCTGTGACATGGAACAGTGAACGATGGAGCTCGATACCTAACTTGGTGAGTTGGCTCGGCAAGCTAATCACCAAGTTTGACTTCTTTTTAGTCTTTTCTTCATGGACTCCTCCCTCCTCACTGTAAATCAATCCTAATAGGGGGGACCCACCAGTATTTTTTATTAATTTAATAATTTTATTTAAATATTTTAAATAATAATATTTATTATTATTATTTCAATATTATTTTAATTTTGAGAAGACTATGTCAATAGGCATTAATGATGCATGATGGAACCTTTTCAAGTGGTTTACCTGACTGTAATAAGTGATACATCATGTGCCTTCCATTTAGGGAGGGAATTTATGACTCCTTCTCTCTTCTCTCTCAATTTCTTCTATAAATGTAAGTTGGAGACTCATTCCAAGGGGTTCCAACAAGTAAGTTCTGATAGGTCATACAAGTTGGACAAGTTAGACACTTTCCAAGCTTCCCCTCTCTTCACAAGTTGAGATGATGTGATTTGTAGGCTTTCAAGCCTTTCTTCTAAAATTGTAATGGACAGCCTGTGCCTTTTCACCTTGATGTAATGATGCACTATGAAAAGTGCTTGAAGTAATGAGAATTATGCTTTGTGATCATTTATATGTCCTTTCATGATGTTTATTGCTTCTACTTTCCTCTCTATCATGTTTTCAGGTGAACTGTGCAACCAGGGTTTCTTCTTGCAAGTTTTGGAGGTCATTGTACTTATCAAGGAGTGAAGTACTGTATGTAAAAGTGGGTTTGTAATGCATGTCATTATTCCTCATGAATCATCTCTCTTCATTGGCAAGCTAGAAAGTTATCTAGCAACACCCTTTCTTGGTGCATCACCACTTCTAGTATAGGTTTTATTTCTTGTACAAATCATCTCTCCCTAATCCCATGAAATGTTAGCATAGGACTAGTTAGCCATTTTTACTCACATTAGAAGTAGTGTTGTGTTTATTTTAGGAAGAGGAAGTTGGCCTTCTCTAGAGGTTCACCTCGAGCCCAAGTCCCACAGCTTGAGAGGTGATCCCATGTGTCCCAATCACACCGAAATGTCATGATTCAGATTTTAGGGCCATTCGGATGGGTGCAGTGATTTGGTGACAACAATTTTTGGCATGCCTGCTAGGACAAATAGGTGAAATTTCTACATTTCACAGTTATCCCATTATAATATCTTAGCCACATTTTCAGCAGGTGTGTGTATTATGTTCATTTCATTTCATTAAGGTTGTTGTGCTCTTAGTGGAATTTCAACCTTAGGAGGTATACCCAAGCACAACTGGAAATACCATTGGTCTAAGTACCCTACTCTCTGTGTTGTAGAACTTTCATTTTACCCATTTTCCATTTAGTTTTCTTCCATATCTTTCCATTTTCTCTCATTCATGAAGTTGTGCAATCATGGCTTCATTTCCACAGTGGGAATCCCACTTACCAGCAACGGTGGTTCTTTCCATCTTAAAGGCTATTTTACAATTCACCTCCAAACCAATTTCATGATGATATATCAGTTTGAGCATGCATGTTCTGACATAAGTCAAGATGCAGGTCAATTCGGTTATCCACCAAACATGGGAGGTTACTGAAGAAGAATGGCATGTAGATTTTGGAATCTATTCCACACCTGAAGAGGATCACTTGTAGAAGAATTTTTGAGAGTTGGAGGCATAACATGGTATGAATAAGGATCAATGAACATGATGAAGGCAACCCATATTGGCTTCAGAATTCCATACCCATGGATTGGCCATATACCATGTGAGCTTAGCCCTCAATAAAAGGTTCAATTTCATGAATCAAGATGATGACTCAAGTTGGAGAAGTTGATCAAGAAAAGGGACATTTATGACTTTAGTGTTAGTCAATCTTATCAATGGGAGGCCCCTACATTACCACCTTACAACCCTCTTCCCGTGTTTCCATCTATGTCAGTTTCAACTTGAACCCCATAGTCCTAATATTCAAATTTCTACCCCTATGCTAAGAATTCCTTTCCTTCACTTCTATTCCTCCATTTCATCATGAATCTTCCATGCCTCATCCTTCTAAAGTTCCCTCTTTTCTATAAGGGCCATCAAGACAGGAGAATGGATCTCTTCCTCAAATAGTGAGGGAATCAGTTAAATCCCAACCCACCCCTCCTCTTGTAGTCCCAAATCCATTTTGGGAGGAGCATCTGTTAAGAAATTATAAAAAGGGAGGAGTATATGGTTGAAGAGAATAGAAAAAGGAGAACATGTCAGATAATCTGAGGAAATGGGCTGTAAAACTTAACATCAAGAAAAATTTGTTCCTGACTAAACCTTCTATAGAAGGTTGAGGCTCAAGAACAAGTGGAACAAAACTAGTTTTGTACCAAGAAACAAATATAGAGTTGAACGAGGAGGACCATCAGTCTACTTGTTTAGAATGTAGTATTCATATTGGCTCAATTCCATCAGAGGAGTTTGAATCACCAAAGGTGGAAAAATTAGTAATAGAAGAGCCAACTCAAAATCCTGCTATGTGTAGAGTTGAAAGAAGAAAGATTCTCAAGTGTACTAGCTGATTCTAATGAGTGCAATGATCCTAATTTCCATGCATGTCAAGAATTTTCATCACTTCTGGAAGGTGGTAACATCTTTCCAAAGTCATCATTAGATGTTACAATCAGCCATAAAATGTTTCATGAGACGAAGGCAGATTCATAGATGGAGAATGCAGATAAGACCATGTAGAGGGTTTCTAATCCTTTTTCCTCTCTACCTTCTCAAAAATCTGATTTTTTAGAGAAATTTGATCTTTCTAATTTCATGTTTGAGAATGAAGAATATCAAGATGAAGGAGGTTCTAGTTCGGAGGATACTCAAATTGAGGAGGAGATTTTGATACAGTTCAGAGAATGAAGAAGCCGATTATCTATCAGATTTGGAAGAATGTTTTGATGGACAAGAGCCTATGGAACTTGTAAATCTTGTCATTCCATCACTTCTTTTCCACCAGAAAGTGTCAAGTGTCATGTGGAGGTACATGCTCAAGAACAGTTCATTGCTCATAAATTTCCTTTGGAATCAGAATTGGGGGAATTGAATCTTCCATATCCATCATCACACGTAAAGGAGGAACACACAGGAGAATATAGGAAGCTGATCTAGAAGCACTGAATGAAGATTATGTCATGGAGAGGTTTCTATTTTCAGTTACGGAACCTATTTTGGTAAACAAGTCTTGTGATGGAGGAAGTATTCTTGAAGAATTTTTGGTAAACAATTCCCTTAACAATCTATTTTCAGTTACGGAACCTATGGTAAACAATTCTATGATGAAGGAAAGTATTCTTGAAGATTTTGTTTCCCCTACCTTCGCAAATAGGAGGGTTTGAATTTTCAAATTCCACGTCGAATGAGGGAGATGTCATTGCCAATACCATTCATCACAGGTGAAAGATTAGCTATTTGTAAATGGAAACAAGAGGAAAAATCAAGTCATGGATACCATCATTCTTTTCAAGGATGTCTTCCAGCAAGACTTCCTTGTTAAAATTGAATGTTCAGACAAGTAGGAATATTCAACGGGTTAGACCATGTCCTATCAGGTACCTGGCTTCATTGAAGCTAGAAGAGAAGCCAGAACCAGTCACATTCACTTCAGAATGTGGGGATGAGTTTCACAAGTCCTAAGGATTAAGTTGATATGTCTCTACAAAACAAATGAAGAGAAACTAAAAGAGGAATTAATTTCTCTTTCTAGTTGATACCTCAGTGGACCAAGTGGGGAATTGGGCTCGTTTCAGTTTCTCACTCTCACTTTTCAGCCATGTCCATTATCACATCATCTTCATGGCTGCCATTGTAAGGACAAGAAGTTATTTTGCACAACCAGTCATAGGTTTTTTTAGCTCACATGTGCTTCCAGTTAGTGTAGGGTAGTAATATATTTTCTTTAGTAGAATAGGTGCACTTCACACCCTACATGTTTCAATTAGGGCATGTATGGTTTTCAGTTTCAATGTGTTTTGTTTTTCGTTATCGCTCGTGTTTGTTGTTCCTACACACTATTGCATCATTGGAAGGTGTCAAGGAGAAAGAGGGTTTGAAGATTCCATAAGAATTCATGATCTGATTTATTCAATTTTTGTAGTGTTCCATAGGTGCCAAGTCTTAATCAGATTCAATGTACTTCATGCTTAGCATTCCGGGATGTATCATAAAGGATCAAATTGTTTCTAGGATTCCAAAATTGACTCCATGCCCAATGAATGAATTAATACTATTAGACTCATGCTCACAAGGGTCTTGGCATTGGAGAATTCAAATGATTCATTAAACATAGGACTAGGAACTTGGATCGAGCATGGAGATGATAGGTTCATTAAATCATTGGATAATGTGGCTGAGTTTAGGCATGTTTACTACACACACCAAATGGCTTGGAAAAAGAGATCATATGGTTTGCATGGTGTTTACTTGCCGAGTCAGGAATAGTTCTGAGTTAATCTCGGTAGTGATCGAACATGAGTAGGATGCCTAAACAGATGGGGGCCGAACCGTGTTAGTACTTTAGGTAATGGAAATTGTAAGTCAGCCTTCTGAGGCACAAATAGCTTGAATTCATGTGAAGTAGCAACACTGAAGTGGTAGGATCTCAGTCTAAGCTATGTCAATTCTTGCACAAGTTAAAATCAACAGGCCAGAGAATGCATGGGAAAGGCTGAAACTATCTACGTAAGGATGAGCTCGTAGAGTCATGTTAAAAGCTTAGTTTGTCATTGTGAAAGTAGCTCAGGTTGTGGAGTCAGGGTGAAAATGAAGCTTATTTTAGTGAGCTAGGGAAATCATTATTTTAGTGGATGTGGTAACTTGACAAAGTAGCGAATCAGGGATTGAGTGCTCGAAGTGGGAGAAAGATCTTGGGAATGAGGTATGCTAAGTTGAGTTGAGATTTCAGAGTTTTATTTTAGAAAATATTTTCAGACAATTCCATTTTAGAATTTTAAAGATTTTGAGGTCAGAAACGTTGAACGAGTCGAATATTTCCGAAGCCCAAAACTCCAAACTTCAGAGGTTTGGGTTTTTGGGATTCAAAGATTATTTCTTTCAGGGTTAGGAGATTTTGGTGTTTGGAGTTCGGGGATAGTGGTTTCTGAGATCTAAGTTGGTCGGGGAGTCATGAGGAGTCTGAGTTGGTTACCGATTCACCAGGCGAGTCATCAGGAGTGTCAAAACATGTATGGAAGAGTTGATCTTGGTGGAACAATCGAGCTCACACATTTTAGGGTCTTCAGGGATGAGCCAGGTTGAGGCCGAGTCACTCGGTGGTGAGCTTGCAAGCCGAGCTTATGGGTCTAGCCAAAAGGGGAAGGATTTGTGTGGACAATGCATATGAGAGATTGACTCACCAAATTGAACCATGCAGAAGAAAGTTGATTGAGACATCAATACAGAATCTTCATCGGCTCGAAGTGACAAGAAAGGAACTTAGGTTAGTTGAGGTGAATGTGAAAGGAGCTCACCACATATGTTAAAGCCATCAACTGATGTATGGAGGTCGAGTCTTTACCAGCTCGGTGAATATAAAGGAGCTTGCTCAATGTGTTTGAGAGACATAGCTCGGTGGTGAGCTCGTTTGGGAGCTCAACTTGGGTCTTAGTGATGGTGCCATACTAGGAGGTGAAGCTCATCAGAGGATGGGAGCTTGAGCTCACCGTGGATGAGATGGATTTGAAAGAAACTGAGTCATGCAAGAGAGAGAGATTGAATCGGTGGAGCTCAGTTTAGAGTTCAGTGTAAGAGCTTGGTGGTGAGCTTGCAGATAGAACTCACAGACTTGAGCCATATGGAGCAGATAACTAGAAGATGGATCGGTTGAATCTCGATGCGATGGAAACTCAGTCTATAGGAGATCTTGGTCAATGTGAAGAATAATGGAGATTGGTTGATGGAGCTCAGCGATGAGCTCGTGGAAAGAAAGGAACTCGGCCGTCTGAGATTACATGAAGCTTGGTCACTCAGAGATCATTTTACATGCTCATTGGAGGGAGATTGGCAGCTCGGTATAGGAGTTTTCTAGGCAGAATTTGGATCTCAGTGAAGGTGGTGGAAGAGCTTGGCATTGAGCTCTTTACGATGAAGGAGCTCGCTGAGTCAGTGGTTCTATGCCAATAAGGAGCCTCGTTTTAAAATTGAGTTGATTAAGAGGCACTCGATACAAGAGAGATCAATTGCATTAGTCTATACAGGAGCCCGTTTCAAAGAGAACTTGGTCAATGTAATGAATGATGGAGCTTGGACCCAGCTCGGTGAGCTGGATCGGCGAGCCAACCGCCGAGTTGGACTTATTTTTAGTATTTTCTTCATGGACCCCTCCATCCTCACCAAAAACTGGTTAACATGGGGCCCACAAGTAATTTAATTAAATTAATATTTTTATTTAAGTATTTTAAATAATAATATTTATTATCATTATTTAAATATTATTTTAATTTTGGGAAGACTGTCAACATGCATTAATGATGCAGGATGGAACCTTTTCATGTAGTTCAACCGACTGTAATAAGTGATACATCATGTGCCTTCCATTTAGGGAGGGAATTTAGGACTCCTCTCCTCTCTCTCAGTTTCTTCTATAAATGTAAGTTGGAGACTCATTCCAAGGGGTTCCAACAAGTAAGTTTTGACAGGTGATACAAGTTGGACTAATAAGATGCTTTCCAGGCTTCCCCTCTCTTCACAAGCTGAGATGCTATGATTTGTAGGATTTCAAGCCTTTCTTCTAAAATTGTAATGACAACTTGTGCCTTTTCATTGATGGAATGATGCACTGTGAAAAGTTCTTGAAGTAATGAAAATTATTCTTTGTGATCATTTGTATGTCCTTTCATGATTTTGTTGCTTCGACTTGCCTCTCTATCATGTTTTTAGGTGAACTGTGCAATCAGGGTTTTTCTTGCAAGTTTTGGAGGTCATTGTACTTATTAAGGAGTGAAGTACTGTATGTAAAAGTGGGTTTGTAATGCATGTCATTCTTCCTCATGATCATCTCCCTTCATCGAAAAGCCATAAATTTGTCTAGCAACACCCTTTTTTAGTATATCACCACTTCTAGTTTAGGTTTTATTTCTTACAAATTGCTCTCCCTAATCCCATGAAATGTTAGCATAGGTCTAGTTAGCCATTTTTACCCGCATTAGGAGTAGTGTAGTGCTAGTTTAGGAAGAGGAAGCTGACATTGTCCAAAGGTTCACCTCAAGCCCAATTCCCACATCTTGATAGGTGATCCCATGTGCCCCAATCAAACCGAATGTCTTGTTCAAATTTTTTCCATTAAGAGGGTGCAATGATTTGGTGACAATAGTCATAAAGCTTGAGAATAGTGGAAAAGGTTAAAATCCTAGATGGTCTTCTAAACCCTTGGTAATACCTTAAGGAGACCTAATTGGAAGAAGACATTTGGTTTTGAAGGAGTTGTGGAGTGTAGACAAAAAATTGCACACTTTGGGTTATGTTTAGTCCTGGTCTCATACTACTATTTAGAGGGATTTTTAGAGAAAAAAACTACTAATTAACCCCTGTCCCTTGGCCATTTTTATTTAATTTCCAATGTCATTCCTGACCTCCACCACACACATACCTAGTAATTTTTCAACATCTCTCATCATTTTAGCCTTGGATGGGGTGCCCAAGCTAGTACTGGGGTGCCCTTTGGCACCTTGGTCCCACCCAGGGTGCCTGATCCTTTTTGAACTTTCTCATCACTTTTTGGGAACTTTCTAGCCATTTTAGCTTCTTACCTTTTTGTTGGTAAGCCATTTCAGGTTTAATTAGGAAATTAGATAAAGAGAAACCTATAAATATAAAGTTATGAGACCGTAATGAGGGACCAAACACTAGTCATTACTATCATCCACCTTGAGTTGCATCCATTTATTGCATTGGGAGATCATTTGAATTCACATAGCTCCATCACTTCAGACAAGGCTTGGGATATTTTCATCACACATAAAATTGGAGGGATTTATTCTATTCCATTCATAATTCTATTACATTTTTATACACAATTATCTCACTACATCACAAAGTACAACTAGCACAAGAGAAAACCTAGGGCATGTTTCACACACACACATAAAAATACATTTGGGTTTGGAATGTAGTGCAGTTCTCAATTAGTGAGTCCACTATTGTGGTAGTTGAGGTCAGTTCAACCCTTTCATATGAATTTTTTATTTTTTAGGGATTGATGCTTGTTTAGGGTTTCACAGGTCTTTCTATTCATCTTGGAGTATCAATGACATTCAACGCAGTGAAGCGAAGCTAATGCGACAAACAAAAAGGTTTTTAGACCATCTTCTAAACTTGTGGAACCAAGTTCCGGAGCTTTTGTATAGAGAAAGGAACCCATTCTGTAGACTAGAGTGCCTATAGGTGCCCCAGTCCCTCTCCAGGTGCTCTAGTCCAGCTATATTTCTTAGATCTACTCTTTTCGTTGATCCTACACAATTGTTCCCGCTTCCTATTTCTCCAGTTAACCCTGCGACACAATCCTATGAGTATCTCTATTCAACTGAGTTCTTTTGTCTTCTCTCTAGCCAATTAGGTTTTATACTTTCATTAGATTAGTTTTCTTGGATAATTTCTATAGTCATTTACTACATTTATACATCCTGCTAGATTAGATTAACTAGTGCATATTCCACATTTTAGATAATCATTTTGGTGAACCTGAACTTCAAATCTACCTTCATTCTATGGATTTTTTCATCTTTTCTATCATGTCTTCTAATGTTTGTCAAGTCTCTTTTCTTAAATTGATTCAAATGCACCCCTCTTTTAAAGACGCTCTTCAAAAAACTCTAGAGACTATGTGTTTGCCTATCAACCTATTGCCTACCCAAGTCAACGCTATTTTTGGTCATCTTTATATGGAATCCATTTATTCCAATTTAAAGCAATCTATTTGAAAATCCATTCAAGATCTTCATAATTTATTTCAAGATAAATTTCAAGCTATGGAATCCACAATCACATCTCTTACATATGAAATTCAACAGCTTCAGGATAATTCTCAGGATCACAATTGTTCTTCTCCTCATATTCATCCTATGTCTTCTACATGTTCTCATATTACAGAACCTCAAATCTTGCCACTCCTTGCGCCTCTTAAGTTTGCAATCAATTCTATATAAAAATATATTCTTTCAAAACTCGTAACTCATCAATTAATCAACTTTCCATCTACTCATTATTATCCTCCTTATCAGCTTGTAAAATATCACGGTCTTCCATATTGTAATTATCATCAAATCAATGGACATAATGGCAATGATTGCTATGCTTTACAACAGAGAATTAATCATCTTTAGTGTCAAGGTTTCATCTCATTCACCCCAAAATGTTCTATTACATGGTCATATCCACTTGCTACATCTCAATGGGTTTTTAAATCTGATTCGTTTTATGAGCATCATGCCATCATTTCTAAGGAAAGTCAAGAGCCGCCTAAGCAACCAACCCTAAAGAAATACAACACCTCTTCCTCTCAAGTCATCCAAAACATCACCAAGTGAAATTACACAACCAAATCTCAAAATAATTCCACCTTCTTCTTGTATTAAATCTTCTACAATGTCATCAATCCTTTATAATCCCAAAATAATCATTTTTTTCTAAGATATTGCCCCTACGGATAAACAAGACACATATTAAATTCCACCACCATCGCATGTTCCTACTATTTCTTTAGCCTACCATTCTATTGGCCCTCTCTTATCATGACATAGACAACACTCTCCCATAGTGGCATGGCTCCTCTCGCATTGCTGTATAGATCTCTATCATCATAGTACACTTGGAGGGCATCACACTTATTTCCCCCCTCTAGCATTCACACGCGTATTATATTGACATCACTTCACACCTAGATATTTACACACAACATACACTAGTGTCGACCATTTCCAGATGACACACTCTTGTGCTATGGTTCACACTCGAACGTTGAGGGATTACTACACATGAGCCCCACACAATGCACCATAGGAATTACACATCACATATTTATATATACTATTCATCACATTGGTCGTCTCTTATCATCACACATATTCTACATACTATATGGGTCTAACATCACAAACATCCTACAAACCACATAAAATACACTTTACACATCTTACATTGCATCTCATAAATCATAGATGACACATTATATACACATCACATGGTTGTTTATTATCACCACACATACTAAATCATCTTCTACGTGCTACATTCACTACCCTATGACACATTTTAGTTCCTTGGTCCATAATCAAATAACGAGGCTTTACAAATCAAATGGACCTTATCATTAATCTCATGTTTACCATTCAACCTTTCATCATGAAAAATTTCTACGTTAGTGATATACGCTTCTTGCTAAATAGTCACCTACTCTATACTCTGGTAGTGGTATACACCTTAGGTTACATCACCACTCTCTTTATTCATCATATAGTGATATACACTTAGGATAAATCATCACTCTTTTGTTCATCTTGTCATGACATACGATTGGGTTATAGGGTTCATGCACATGTCATCACTAAGTGGTATATCATAACTACACCTACACATTCATCACAATGCACTAGATACCGTACACACTTTGACCATTTCCAGATGATGTAGTCTTGTTTAGGGTTCATTCTTGACTACTGAGGGGGATAAAAAATTAACCTCATTGCATACACTTCCATTCACTCAGGGGGTACACGGTCCCTATCATTCCATTACACCCATCCAAAACATATTGCATTATCTTGGGGGTATTTACTCTTGCTTACTAGTGATATACATGATCATTTTACTACACATGTTAGAATGATTTCTTACATGTCATTAGATATACCATGCAGACATGTGTGTTCACATATTTTTTTAGTTGTGATCACATACATAGATCTCTTACAATCAACATGGATGCTCGCCTTCTACCCTTCCTATACTGGTCGCTAGGGGCATCCATATTCATCTCTCATAGGTGCTATTGTTTCATTTTATACTTGGCAAATTACATTACTTGATTATACATGCTTTTGACATATTGGTTATCTTTCTAACATGCTAACGGGTGTTTCATGTGCAACACTTGTTTTGCAGGATTATATGTTACCATGACCACTTCTTTTGTTTGTCAATACATTGTCTGCTATTGCTTGCTTCTTGTATACGGGCCTTGCCTTATGTTTTGTGTGCACACTTGCTTGTTGTTTTTGGCCTTGATGGCCTAGCATTTCTTGTGATATCATGAGTCATGTCCCATGTTTGTAGCTCAATTTGTGTGGCTTACTTGTCTTCTTGTGTGTTTACTATACTACTTGGTAGCTTACACTATGATTGGGTAGCTTACACTTGTATTTTCTACATGCAGGATTTTTCGTACTAACACTTGTTTTGGTTAGCCATCTTGTTTATACGCACCTTAGTTTCTACCAAGTGCATTCCCTTCCCCCTGTAGGGCATATAGTTCATGCAGATGGTTCTCTTTTGGGGCTGCATTCTCCTACCAGCGACATTGCATGAGCCCCCAAAGAGGGGGACATCATTTAGGAATTTATAGTCTACACACCACATTTACATTGGTTCAGTTCAATGTAATTTACGCCCTTGACATTGTGCGTTTACATACAACTAGTGGGTTCAAACCAATCTATGAAGCCCATAAACAACAGATTTTACAGGACATGGTTGTCTTTAGCAATTAGAGGAGCAGTTAACGATAGAGGATACTATGGAATTCCTCCCCATACTTCTTTTACTGCCGGCGTCAGATCACCAAAAAAAATAGGATAGTAAAGAGATCTCTTCACACACAGTTCAAGGAAGCAGTTAAAGGTTAGAGGAGGTAGAGTAATTCCTCCCTATATTTCTTTAGCCTATGGCGTTAGATCACCCAAAAAAACCTGAAAGAACAAGATATCCTTCTATAATTTTTTTTTTACATGGATTAGGTGCACATGTTCCATTTACATTTTTCGTTTGCATACTTTACATTTACATGATTTTTACATATGTACACATGCATCTTTTACATAGCATTTTTACATATACATACATATATATTTGACTACTTGATTGTTTTCTTGTTGTAGATGCGGCCGTATGAGAAACAAGCAGTCAAATTGGGGGCAACAACAACAACAACAACACTTTGCAGTAGCACACCTCACACACTAATCATGTAGGTACATTACATTAGTAGCTACACATGTGTTCCATCCTAGGTTCACTCTCATCACTTTTTTTTTGCATTTTTCATCTTTAGTTTTCATGTTTCATCATCATTTTTTCATTTTTGTCTAGTCCTTTGAAACACCTTATTCATCAATCTACATGGTTATCGAGTACACATCTCTATCTACTTTATGTTATCGAGATTTTTTCTCATCAACATAAACTGGGGGAAAATGTAGACACAAAATCATGCAATTTGGGTTATATTTAGTCATGGCACACCTAATTAGTACTTTGACACACCTAATTAGTACTTTTTCTCTCAAAATCATGCACTTTGGGTTAATTAGTACTTTTCGTGGCTCCTACATAATCATTCATGCTTCTTGTTTCTCCTGTAAAATTTGCGACACAGTCCCGTGAGTATCTATATTCAGATGAGTTCTTTCTCTTCTCTCTTGCACATTAGATTTTCTAATTTAATTAGATTATTTTTCTTGGATTATTTCTATAGCCATTTATTGCATTTATATGTCCTCCTAGATTAGATTAACTAGTGCATATTCTACATTTTAGATAATCATGGAGGAAGTTAGGTCATGAAATTTTGTGCTTCAAGTAGGAGGATTATATGATGATTTCTTAGATCTATACAATGTTGATGCATTACTTGAGCAAACCAATTTTCTTGTTGACATCTTCCAGTCACAGAGACTTATTTTCAATTAGAGCCAATTGAGAGACCTAGTAGGAAACTTATTTTATTGCTTTCCTTCAACATATTACATTGGCTTCTGAATTAATGGCATGAAAACGTACATCCGATAACTTTGAAGAGGGATAATGATTTCCTAAAAAAATATATTAAGTGAGGAATCACAATATAAATAAAAATGAACAAAATAATAGAAAAAAAATTGCAATACTAAGAGGCTTATCCACATAATGTTATTGAGGTAGATGATAATACCATAAATGGTGAATAAATAACTTTGAGGAGGAAACCTTTATATAATTTCCTAATAAGATGTATAATGGTGGTGTCTAATAGGTGTGATGAGTCTCTCTAGCTCTCTGATCTAGTCATCTTTTGAAATTTGGACTTTCATAGGCCATTATCAATGTAATTGAAGAAATTTATCAATTGACAAAATTACAGGATCTAATTATACAAAAGTGTAATGAAAAACACACTCCCATCCTCTTTTGAAATAAGTGACATTGTAGAGGTGGGTGAATGAACTCTACTATCACATATGCACTGTTTTATTTAAATAACAATTGAGCACACTAAATCTTGTGTAATCTATCTCTTTGATGCACCAATATATTCTATCAGCAATAATTCATGGAATAAGTGTGGGATACACATAGTATTTTAGAAACTAGAATTTCTACTTATAACATCTCCCAATTCTTATGGCAAACGAAAAATATATATCTCAAAAAACTCATACAAGTTAATAAAATGTGTCATTTTCAAGACAAAAAACATGGAATCTATAGAGACCACCCTTTAGGCTCCCCATCTTCATGCACTTACCTAGGAGTCGTGATAAAGAGCTGTAAGAAATACAGGTATTTAATTCCCACATTTTTACTAGGTGACATGGAATAGGGTTAGAACATGCATTTATTTTAGCTCATTATAAGTCTTTAATATAGGAATATGATCCCTGATTTTTAGATGGTAGATGAAATGCACATAATTCACTGTATATATGTGATATAAGCCAAAACTAGCATTGCTCAAATCCCAAATGAACAAATATCGGGTATCTACATATTGCCCTACAAGTACTAATCTAGTTACACTGAAAATGAATGTATATTAAAGGAAATGCATATTTGTAAATTGTGTCCCTTTAAACATGATTTCAACATTCATTTGTATCAAGCACAGACATATTGAGACATTAAAAGTGGCCTACATCCAGTAGATATTCCTTGGCCCCCCACTTATTTATCCTTCAACTGGAATAAGTGTGGGGAATGAAAATATATCATACAAAATCACAATTAATATAAAAAGTAAAATAAAATGTCATCGTCTAAATTGAACAATAATTTATAATGCATTAAAAGTCCTTAAGCATTAATAAATACATTTTTTAATTATAACCATGTTGACTATCATGACCTCGTCAAAGACATTGAATAAGTCCTATGATTATCAAATTTTCAGTACTTCTGAAATTAGCGTAGGAGTAAATGCTGAGTCTCTAAGAATGTAATCAAGGTTTCATGACCACCCTTGAGAAAAATCCTTGAAAAATAAATCACACTACATTATTAATTGAGAGGTGACCTAGATTTAGGTTACCTAAATTATGAAGTTTCTAAAAAAATGTGACAGGTTTATATGCTAAAGACAAAAATAAATATGTGTTCCCTAGGGATAGATACTCAAGAGAATCCTAGTCGATGGTTGTGTATGAGATCTGTTATCTAATTTCACTAAATTGGAGTAAGCAAGATAACCATACTAACTTACTGAGGCAACCTACTTGGTTTGAAGGTGATCCTTACTTGGTACTGAGATTAAAAAATCCAAGGAGTGGTTCTTAGTTTGGAGCACCTATCAGCATCAATTAAAAAATTCATAATGATGTTCGATAACATTGGTCAAAATTGACACTCTAAACTCGGGTATAGCTAGTCCTATATCGATATATATTATATTTTACCATGAGCTAAGACTGGAATTAGGTTAGCATAAAATTACCGAGTACATCTAAGCACTCTGAAATGTTTTGATAGAGGATTGAAAGTTCACCAGAATGAGGTTTAGATAAATTGAACTACCGATTTAGCTATGAACTGACAACTATTTTTTCCAAATATTGACATACATTGAATGTGTAAAATTCAATCATTCAAAGGGTTACTTTGATCAGGATAATTGACAATAAATTTTGTATTTAGCACTCAGGTTTTAAAGGTTAGTTGAGTTCAGTTTTAGCCTATGCTTAAATATTTTAAGGGGATGACTCTAGTTTTTAGTTGGTAAAGTGTTAATTTGTTGATTTTAAGTGGCAGTTGACTGGTTTAGCTCACACCAATCTTCCGTTAATCATGGCAGCTAATATCTTGTCATTGGGAACTTGGGTAATTCCGATCCAATATATAATTGGTGTTGGGGATATGGGGACATCTAAGATTCTAATCTTGAATCAAAGGATGTTAATGAAGATGTTATAAACATAGGAATTCAATGGCCAGGAATGAGCTAGAAGGTTGGAAATGTTGTTATAGCTGATTTTCCATATAGAGTGCTAAAACTTGACATGGGCATGTGTGATTCGAGGCATCAGCCTCGGCTAAGTGGTTGAAAGCTTGTAATATTTTCACGGGGTTCCCTATTTTTTCGAGCTAACAAATTATAGGTATCTTTAGCCCCTATGTTAATTATAGAGCAAGTGGTTAGATCATTTCTCGCATGTTGAGCTGGGGACATGTTATGAAGGTTGCTCATTCTTCACCCATGGTTGTTGGGTACACCAGATGAGCTTGTAATACCAAGCTATGTCATTTTTGACGTGACCTACTGAACCATGGTTGCAGTACATAGAAAGATAATACATATAAGTAGGATCATGGATCAGAACTGAGAAGTACATTATTGTATCTAGTAAAATAGTTGAGTGGAATACAATGACAAGTAGATTATGGGTTTGACTACGTTGAGTATTTTCAATCATAGAAGGTGAAGATTGACCCAAGATCCTATCATTGTGTACCATGTTATTTTTTTATGTCATTTATCAACTTCTGATTTAATCCTTAATATTTTTTGAATTATTATCTTCTCTCTTATTTACTTATCATATCTAAACTTTCTTCATATGATAAAGGGATATGTTATAAATGTTTAAAATAAAATCCTAATAGTTGATTATTTAATTAAGGATTATTTAGTTAATGAAAGCCCTAACGATGCGTGGAATTCCACGTTACATGGGCTGCTATCTCCATGTTGTGTTCCAATATAATAGAACTAATTTGTAAGGCTATATAGTTCGTAAAATCTTTACTATCCAAGAAACAAATCAGCATAGTAATTCAATTTGTGGATAAGTGGCATGCGTTTAAAGTAAATGTATGAATCATCTCTAGTCTAGCATTGTGAGGACTGACTTCTCAAATTCCACTAGGGTTATTTTATTCAATTGATAGTTTTCGACCATCCCTGTCAAAACTGGAAACAGAAAAGAATAAAAAACAAATGGGACATAAAACATATTTAAGATATGTAACCAATGATAAAAAAATTTCTTAGAATGGCTATAAGCATATAGCTTGGCATATTACAAGAAAATTGATTTTACTGTAAATGTTGAAAGATAAACACCCATAATACTTGCATGCAATGAATTAATATCTAGATCGGCTTAAACTGGAAATATTTAATCAATAAATGTTGATACAATTACCCATTTGATTGTAAAACTAGAAATATAAATGATGAGCCCAGGGAAATTTAATGCAAAAACCACTTATTTGACATGATGCAGAAAACATTGGATTAGGAGATCAACCATTATTAAACTATGGGTTTTCCTAGCAATGAATGACAATGAACAGAGGATCTTGTGTTCCAAATCATGGTGTCTGAAAAATACATTTTTGAAGGCCATGAACTATGAGCATTTTGTTAAAGATTTCTACACAAAGCCTCATTTGTGTCATTTGAATGATTGAGTTTTTCAATCTCCTACATATTTTGAATCAAAAAATCTCAGAAATTGATGAATATCTTCACTGTTGAATCACTGTGGAAAATCCATCTTCTTCATCCTAAAGACCCTAATTTCACAGTGGTTGGGAGTGCAAATCTAAAAAGTAAGGAAAATCATGTTCGTAAGCTAAAGGGTATATAATACAATAATGAATGAACCATTTTACAATATTTATATTTTAAAAACCACACAACATTTATTATAACATAAACAATGATACACAAATAAATTACAATGATTCATTAGCCAAACAAACTCTCACACAATGTATTCTTCCTCTAAACATGAAATTTTGTGCTTCATTTATAAATGATATGATTATTTCTTAGATCTTGTATTTGATCACTACCAACTTTCATGTTGACATCTTGTCGACATAGGGTTATAAGCCGATTTAGGTTAGTACCTAACTTCATAGCTTTGTAATGGAATTTTCCTTCAACTTATTCCCATCTTCTTATGTAATGGTGAAACATATTTATTGAAGAAAAAAAAATCTACTCATGAAGAAGGAATTCATCCATCCTTTGAATGTTTGATTGTATCTAATAGCCTCTCTTCATTTATAGGGTATGCAATGAAAAAAAATAATGTCAAAAACTTGCAAGTAATGAGGAGATGTGCTTACTGGGTAACATAATGGTGATTGAGGGTAGATGGCAATACCATATATATATGCTATATGGTGCATATGAACAAACCACTCTTTCCAGGAGGAAACCTCTCTCCATTTTGGTAATTACAATAAGAGGGTAAGTGCACGAAGTTGGGGGGGGTGAAAAGAGGACAAAAACCTAAAAACAGAATGAAACGTGCATACGCATTTTGCTAATAACACGCTTGCATTTTATGTTTTTCTAAACTTGGTAATTCATCAAACCTATAGTACATACGCATTATAAGGAAGGATAAAATGCATATGTGTTTTAAATAAGGAAAAACGTGTACGCATTTTATAGAAGTGAAAACGCGTACGTGTTTTGAATAGTATGGACCATGTATATGTTTTGTAGGTGTCTGGATACTTAGCAAAAATAAATGTTTAAGATTTGTTTTATTATTTATTATACTTTCAATTTATTTCAGTAAATATAAGAAATTAGGGTCACTATGCACCTGATGGATTTGGTCCCATGTAGCTCCAACAGTTATAATCTAGAAGATAGTTTTTTGAAATTTAATTTAGTCAGTACTTACTCATTTTTCAAGGATTTTAGTAAATGACCTAAAACTTTCAAGGCATATAAATTGTAGTCGGTCATTGTTTTGGGAAAGCATATATAGTTATTTTTTCAGGTTTTGTGACCTTTTAAAATGGATTTTGGACCATACCACTGCTTGAATTGGTACTAATTTTTCAATTTGGTCCATAATTCACTTTAGTGACCATGAATCAGATCTATGATGCTAGTCTACTTCTTACTAAAAATGATATCCTCACTAAAATGATGTTTAGGGTTTAGTGTTTAAAATTGAAGGTTTAGGGATTAAGGTTCCCAGGTTTTAGGGAATCATGTCCTATAACCAAAATGAGGTGATTGTAATGTGCCTCCTCCTTAAGGTGCTGATAACATTGCTAGGTGTTGAATCAGATGTTAGGAAATAGGGTATAAAGTGAATTGCATCAAGTGAACTCAGATGAATTGTTTAGTCTTAGAAAACATGGTGCTCCAGGTATAAAGATCATCCCCTCACCTTTCCTAGCTCTAAAATAATCCTTTCATGGAATGAAATGCATGATTCTCATACATGTTTTTGGCTCATATGTCTCTTATGGAGACAAACAATGCCTTAATAATTTCAGGGTTTAGATGGTCATTGATCAAGTTTTAGGTGACATGACTAGCTCATTTTAGCTTGTTCTGAAGGGTGTTTAGGGTTGAGGGTTCAGAATGGCCAAAAATGAGGATTTAGTCCTTCAAAGGAAGTAGGGTCTCTCAGTCAAAACTAAATGATTCGATCGATTCAGGGTTAAACACTATTCGAGCTACACACTAAAACACGTTGGTTGATCTTCTTAGGAATTTCCTAGTTTGGGTGAGGGTTTATAAAATTGGGTTTAGGACTCAAGTTTTAGACTTTATGCTTTAAGAGTTTTAGGTTTTAAGGCTCATAGGTTCAGATTTTAGGGGTTACGTATTTAAGGCTCAAGCTTCAGGGTTTCATGGTTTAGGGTTTAGGGCTCGAGGTTGAGGTTTTAGGTTTTAGGGGTCAAGGCTTGAGGGTAAATGGGTATTATGGCAATACAAGGTATCATGGTCTTGGGGGTTTAGGGATCACATGGTTGAAGGGTTTCATTCATTGTAAGGGTTGAGAGTTAACGGTTCGGGGTATTAGGGCTCAGGGTATAGATAATATTCAACTGAAAAGGGTTCATCAGGGTTGAAGGAAGTTACATGTTTAAGAGAGTCATCACATATTTGATGGGTTTTCATTTGCTTGATGGTTTGAGGGAGGGAAATGTCAAATTCTTGAATGTCCAATCCTTCCACAGACCCCAGTAGTCCTCGATCCTTAGATACAGGGAACCACCATTATTTGGATTCTATTTATAATGATATAGATATTTTTAAATTCGCGTTATGGCCTCTAAATCTATATGAATTTCAAGTTTCTTTGAAATCACATCACACCATTCACTAAGATTGATGACTACCCCTATCTTTTTGAAGGTGATTTTGAAAACATCCATGGGTTTATCATATAAAGAATTATCAATGAATGGAAGGTACACTAATTCTTAGGCCAGGTGACTCCCTTTTAGAACTAAACAAGAAAGATTTACTAGGTGATTGATAGCCCCTTTTTGTTCTTATCCATTACCCTATTTCTATGGTTATTTTGAACACTTCAGGAAGTTCTGTCAAATTTACTATCCATTCTAGTAGAACAAGAAATTTATCTTTCTCTGAAGGAGAGGATACTGTAGGAAATTCAATTATGATCCTTACACCTCCACATTAAAGTATATTCTCTATGTTTATTTTGTTTCCTTTAAGATGAATTTTTGTGTTGTGATGGTTATTTTTTCTAGCTTCCAATGGGTCATCTTGGCTTGCATAATAACATACATGGAAATATGAGAAATGAGAAATTTGTTTTAGAGTGTGAATAAATTTACATTCAAGAGCACAAGTATATGCGGTGAGAAACAAGTTTGGAAGAGATGCGTAATATACATTATAAGGCATAAGGTAGATGTCATATCCATTTAGTTACTTGTCCCACCTCTCATAAACAAGGTATTTCTATAAGCAGACTCAATAATGGTTATAGGCACAAGACTAGGAAATATTGATGAAATATGGTTAGGGGTTTAGGGTTCATGGTTTAGGTTTTAGGGCTCAGGGCTTAAGGTTCAAGGTTTAAGGGTTTAAGGGTTTATGGGTTTTAGGGTTTAGGGTTTAGGGTTTAGGTTTAGGGTTTATGGTTTAGGTCTATTTATGGTTTAGGTTTAGGGTTTAGGGTTTAGGATTTAGGGTTTAGGGTTTAGGGTTTATGGATTGGGGTTAAGGATTTAGGGTTTAACGTTTATGGTTTAGGGTTAAGGATTTAGTGTTTAGGGATTAGGGTTTATGGTTTACGATTCAGGGTTCATCGTTTATGGTTTATGGTTTATGGTTTATGGTTTATGGTTTATGATTTAACATTTAGGGCTTAAGATTTAGGGTTTATGGTTTAGGGCTTAGGGTTTAGGGTTTAGGGCTTAGGGTATATGGTCTAGGGTTTAGGGTTTAGATTTTAGGGCTCAGGGATAAGGGTGTAGGGTTCAAGGCTTAGGATTTAAGGTTTAGGATTTAGTTTTTATGGTTTAGGGTTTAGGATCTAGTATTTAGGGCTCATGGTTTAGGGTTTAGGGTTTAGGGCTTAAGGTTCAAGGTTTAGGGCTCACGGGTAAGGGTTTAGGGTTTAGGGTCTAGGGATCATGGTTTATAATTTAGGGTTTAATTTTATAGCAAATGGTTTAGGGTTTTGATTGTAAAAGTTAAACGCTAAAATATTTAGGGTGAATGCGAAAATCCTAAAAATTACCTATGTACTGACCAAATTATACTATGAAAAACTATCTCCTAAACTGCGACTCATGGAGCTGTGAGACTAATTCCATTAGGTGCAGAGTGACCCTAATTTATTATATTTACATAAATAAATTTAAACTATAAGATTTTCATTTATTATTATTATTATTATTTATATTTTATTATTTCTTATAATTTCATTTATTATTATTTATATTTTATTATTTCTTATGAAAATATTATACTTAAACATTTATTTTTGTAGATAGAAGCATACCAAAAACATATATAATCTTTATACTATAAAGAACACGTACACGTTATAACACATACGTGTTTTGTGTTTTCACTTTTTCCCAGCCATGTCTCAAGGCTTGGCATCTGGTTTGGATCCCCAAGCATGAGGCATGGACTTGCACAAACACAACAACAACGTGTTTTTGCAAGAAAATGTAAAAAATTCCACTTCCTCCATGATAAATCAACATAAAACAATTGATTCGTTTAAAAACAATTATACCACGACATAGAGTAGAGTTTCTTCTTTCTAAAAATATAATTTTCCAAATTTTCTGACTAATATAAGGTTTCCATATTATTTATTTTCTAACTATGCCTTTTTGTAGCTATTTTTTGAAGTTCAAATATGTATATATTTCATCGTGCATCTTTTTTTGTGGGTCATCAAAATTGAAAAACATTTATACTAGCAAAAACTAGGCCTAATTCTATACATATTTAAAAAAATTCTAATTTTTGATATTTTTTGAGGTAGTTAGAGGGAGGGGCACGGTCGGAGCTCTGTTATTTTTCCAAACATAAAACTTTTTTACTAGAAAAATCATAAAAAATAAATACTTGCTAAAAAAATCTAAAAAACATCTAGCACAAATTAGATGCTCCTGGCTATCTTTCTACCAAAGGGTTTTCAAAACTAATAAATGGTGCTAAAAAAATGGTGGGGGGCATGAAAGTCACTATGTTATGTTTTTTAACAAAAATAAGAGCACATGTTGGTATTTTAGTTATTTGACTCACTTAAATTTATCCATTATCAATAAAATTTAGTAGCTTAGAAACTAGACTCAAAATTCTATGATTAATGTCTATACAACATCTTCCAATTTTGAGTGTAACTATTTCAATAAAATCGTACAAGTTGAAGTTTTTTATTTTTCAAAAAATGTGTCCACTTAAGACCCCCTTTTGGCCCCCCAACTTGGTGCAGTTACCCTCTTTGCTAACAACCCTCCTTTTCTGGTGTATCACCACTATTAGTGTAGGCTTTATTTTTTATGCCCTCTCTCTCCTTGACCTCTTAGAAAGTTAGATTAGGATTATATAACTATGCCTGCGTTAAGAGCAGCTTTTGGTAGGTAGTTTAGGAGCAAGAGACAAATTTCTTTGGAGTGTTATCTCAAGCCCGCAAGTCCCACAGCTTGAGAGATAACCCAATGTAACCAAAAAGTAGGGATCCATAACAAAAAATCTCAGGGTGCTAATTTTTGGTGATAATAGTTCTGGCATGCCCGGTGGGATAGGTTTGAAGCACCTTACCACTTCATTTCATCAAGTTGGTGTGTTCTTGGTGAGATTCAGCCTTTGGAGGCACATGCAAAGCACATATGGCGACTCCATTTTGGTCCAAACGACCCATTCTCTAAAATTATAGACCTTTCCTCCATCCATTTCCATTCATTTTTCTTCTCCATATCTCTCATTTTCTTTCATTCTATGAAGTTGTGCAACCATGACTTCATTCCCACAGTGGAATTCTATATTGCAACAACCACAATGCCATTAAGACATACCTCCACATGAGCATCACATATTCTTAGGGTACTATCAGCCACCTCTAGATCCATACTATGATGAAAATCAACAGTATGCATACCCATATGAGAAAGATGCAGATCAATTTGGTTACCCAAAAAACTATGCAAGTTTCCAAGACCAAGGGTATGCAGATTATGGAGGTTACCCCACACCTGAGGATCTTGAGTTATAGTTGAAGATCCAAAGAATGGAGGATGACATGGTTCAATCTTGGGCTATAACACAAATGAAGGCATTCAGGATTGGTTGCAGGGCACCTTGTCCATGGGAAGGCCCTTTTCCAAGACACTATAGCCCACATGAGAAAAGCTTGATTTCATGGTTGAAATGCTGCCCCAACTTGTACAATGGACCGAGTGATATTGAAACATATGAGAAAAGTGTGAGACAACCTTGTCAATGGGTAAGTCAATCACCAGCTCCTTGTTCTTCTTTCTCTCCTTCCCAAGCCTTATCATTTCAACATTATCATGATTAAAGCCCATTGTATGATGCCCCAAATGTTGAGTTCCCTTCTCCATCTCCTAGCCTTCCATCCCATCTCAATTCTTCTACCCTTTTCCCCCTCCAAGCAGTCACTCCCTCCATAAAAAAGAAGTTTCCACTTCCTTCTCCACCAAAAAAAGTTACAAAACATGTTGTAACCCAACCCACCCCTCCTCTTGTATGTCTCAAGTTTATCTTGGGAAGGAAACAATACTAAAACCAGCCAAGAGAAACAAGAAGGAGAGTCCAGTAAAGAAGAAATAATTGAGGAAAAATATGGGCTCTTAGATTCGAGGATTGATAATATCCCCTTGCTGGTTAAACCTATGAAGAAGATGGAGGTCCTACCACAGGTGGAGGATGATTTTGCAGAGGAGAAAGAACAAGAAGCATATGTGATGATCTCTTTGCTCTGAATGTAGTGTGCATATTGGCACCATATTCTCAGAGGTTGCTGATTCATCTCAGCTTACAAAGTCAAAGGAAGAAGAGGCATCCCCAAATCCACAAGAAGAGGAGTATGTGCAAACAAAAGAGGAAAATCTCCCTAAAGTGCAAGATGTTTCAATGGAATGCAGTGATCCTCATTGTCCTGCATGCCTAGAGCTTACTACACTATTGGAAGGTTTACATTGAGCCACCATACCATCATCATCAACTGTAACCAACCATGAGGAGCCTCATGCTATGGAGGAGAACAAATCAGATTCAGAGGTTCTTGATGAAGAAGAGATCATAGAGAAGATTCTTACTTTCTTTCATTGAGATTCTTCTTCTATTGATCTTTGCAAGAATTAATTTTTGGAGGAGTTTGAATTCTCTTTTATGCTTGAGGAGGAAATGGAAGATGATGAAAACAAGGCCAAATCAGTCATCATAGAAAGGATAGTTTTTAGAAGAGGTAGAGTTGTTTGTAGAGGTAGAGCAACATTCAAATCAACTTGCAAGCAACCACCTTCTTCCAGAAAGTCTGCAAGATGACTCCATTCATGGAGTTGAGATTCAAAGAGATGGGAAAATCAAAAGGATCAGCCCATTGGTTCCTAAGGCCCCATGCCCAATCAAATATTTGGATTCATTAGAGCCAAAGGGAGAAGCCAACACTGGTCATGCTCACTTTAAAGCATGAGGATGATCTTCAATGCACCAAGGATCAACTACAACACCTCCAACCAAATGATGAGCATCTTGAGGAGGTATTCATTTTGTTTGTTGATACTTTGGGTGGAAGGGTGGAAGAAATTTTCCACTCTTATTACTAGGCCATGTCCATTACTAAATTAATTACATGGCCACACTTTGTAAAGAAGGGAAGCTATTTCTCCTTGCCTGTTGCAGGATTTGTTTAGATTTTCCTTGTTTTGGTTAGAGTAGAGTAGGAGTAGGTTTGTTTCTAGTAGAAGAAGTACTTGTGCACACTATCTGCATGTATTACTTGAGGCATGTATGATTTTTTTATTTTGTATATAGCTTTTTTCCATGTTGCTCCAGGTAGTTTAGTGCACCAGAAATTTCAGTTGTTGCAGCAAGGGAGATCCATAGTTGCATGTAATAGTTGCAAACTTCAAATCAAACAAATGTAGAGAAACTAAAATTAGTTAAGGAGGAAATCTTGATGATTCTCTCCTCAAGAACAACTGCAACAAGCCTCTAAGCCCATGCAAGCAATCAAGATCAACTGAAAACCCAATTTAGAATCATCTCCATCATTCATCCTTTAAGATTGCAAAGAGGGAATGAGCGAAATTCAAGTTTGAAGACAATTTTCTACTCTCTCATGAATTTTGAATTCAAAGATTTTCTTATTGATAGTTGGAAAATGAAAGTAGAGGAAGGCAGTTCCAAATGCAAGCAATAGTGACATTTCAAGTGTTATGGGGTCAATAATTTTAGAGTTTAGATCAGCTCATGATGATAACCGTACAACTCCATGCCTAATGGAAAGATACATGTAGCTGGTCGTGTACTCCATTTAGCAGGCTAATGGCCCCTGTGAGTTGCCAAAATGTTATCTAATTTCACTACCTTGGTGAAATTTGATAACAAACAAGCTTATTATGATAATTAATTAAAGGGCCCACTTGGTAAGAGATGGAAATGCCCAACAGTTTTTTTCTGGAGCATCTCTAATCACTAAAAGGCCCATGAGCATAAAGAATCCCAAATCAAAGGATTTTAGAAAGGATTGCAGTTTTGGGTCTCTTACTTGAGTGAGCTAGTTCATCCCCACTTATAATAAGGGCTACCACAAGAAGCTTTTGGACTGGCTAGCTTTACTGAGCCATCTTGCACCCTCAAGGTCATTTATAAGATGACTTATCAACAAGGATGAGTTTGTTATGAGTTAATGACCAATTGAGCATAGTACTGGTGAGTTAAATGTTGCAATAACTGAGTTATTCAATGATTCTAAGGGGTATGAGAGCTGATCATTGATGACATATTGTTAGATTGTGCAAATATAGTTTTGATCTCATGGGTGGTCACATCGAGCCACTAAGCTTTCAAGCATTGATGAGATATTTTTAAGTTGCAATCTGATATTCATTAAAGAGGAGATGAGTTGTTTTATGCTAGCTTTTGCTATTCAATCTCAGTGAAATAGGCTTTCAAGTCTTGCATTGGGAGCATTGGGTTCATAATATCTAGTTTGAGATCAAATTGGTGTTGGGGATCCAGGACTCATGACTCAATGCCAAATGAAAGGAGTTCAAAGCTCAATGTTGTGTTATAAGAATGACTTAGCCACGAGTTGGGCCATTTAGAAGATTTGCTAACGGGTTGTCAAATTGATGGGGCTAATTTGGAGACAAGCCAGAATCCAAATTTGGGGCACTCAAACCCGGTCCCATATGAAGATAGGCTTTGGATATCACGGAGTTGAATAAGGAGACAACTGATCCAAACATAGAAGAGCTCCCAAGTTGGTTATAGATTGTGTAAAGAAAGGACATTTCTATGCAAGTCAAGTGAAGGGCATTGAAATAAAGGGATTCTTGTCATGATCTAGGTATGTTCAACATCATTAGATGAGCACTCATTGTAATGGGGAGAAACTGTGGATTTCAGTCATGACACCGAACCATGTTATTGGAGATCAAATGTCAAGATTAAGCAGGATTCAAATGGTTAATTGTCGAGTCAGATGCAGGAGTTTTTGAATCACAGGTGAGCCTGTAGAGCTAATATGGAAAGTAGTTATGGGTTGGACTCAGACATTAAGGAAAGAATGACAAAGCCCAAATTCATATGTCAAGATTGAATCTCAGCGATGTTGTCCAAGTGATGGAAAACAAGTTTCGAGCCATCAACTCGTGAGTCAACCCAAGAAGAATCAAGCCAGCCGAGCCGACCTTAGTGCAAGTCAAATGAAAGAGAGGTGGGATCACACGTGGGTCATCTTCATGGAGCACAATTTCAAAAGGGATGTTGAAGATGAAAGCTCCAATGATACATGGGGAAACTTCCACATCTGAATGGACTAATCACCACATCGGTGAGATTGCCAATACAACGAGTAACCAAGTCGGCTATGAGGTGAGCTCTCCATGGCAAGAAAAAACATGAGTTACATGATGAGATGAAACAATCGGCGCTGACATGAAATGTCAAAGAATTATGACACAGCTAGGGAAAAAGCAAGGAGTCAAAACTCACAGCTGGGAAGCATAAGGGTGAGCTGACAGTTGATAGAGGCTTGAGTGGTTCAATTGAGACGTCAAATGGCCTGAGGGGTGAGTAGTGAGGACAATAATAAAAACGTAACCAATGATGGAGGGGATCATCATGCACAAACATGAGAATAAGTGTGACTTGGAATAAAGAAGGGTAGGGATGCATACAAAGGTACCAAGCAAACAAAGAGGCTAAGCCTGATGCAAAGAGGAATATCCAGATCGGCTCGAGCTGGCCATATAAAATATTTAATCACCAAATTAGAACCTCCCCAATTTGAAAAAACCTAAAATATAAATGATGGGCCCACAAAAATTTAATGCAAAATCATTTTGAATGATGAGAAAAACATTGGAGAAGGAGAGGAAATTATTAAATTGTCTTTCTAACCAATGAGTTTTAATTCTCACAATCCCATGTATTGTTAACAAGCCCGTGAAAACTCAAAAGACCTACAGTCACTCAGAAGGCTCATAACTTGAGCATTTCTTAAAAAATTACACAAAATTCGGTGTCGTTGGAATCATGGCTTGAGATCCAACACACAATAATAAAGAAATTTAGAGATTGATGAAGATTTGATGGAGAATTTTGATGAAAACTATCCCAGTTTAAAGAGATAGTTGGAAAGTGGTTGGGAATGCAATTAATGAGTATGGCCATCATTTTGTCCAACTGCAGGTTATGGGACAACATGAGGAAGATTTTGTCAAATCTATTTCCATCATTTCACCTCATTTATTACAACTTACAAGTGGTTGAAAGGGAAATTTTGGGATTGTTCTTTCTCTCTCTCCTCATTCTATAAATTGTAATCTTGGGCTCATTTGTAAGGGGAGTTAGTCATTTTTCTTCTACCCCCCTCTCTCTTTCTTCTCTACTAGGGTTGAATGTGGAGCTTAAGCCTCCTTCCAAGCTTTGTAATGTTATTTTATTCCTTTTTCCCACTGATGTTGTACTGTGCATATTTATTGGAGCAATATAATGTTTCTTGTGATGCATATTTCATCCATCCTTTGCATGTTTTATTGTCTCTACTTGCCTCTCTTCATTGCAGGGTATACTGTGCATATTATTGATGTTTATTACAGGTTTTGGGAGTTGTGTTTAATGGGTAACAAATGGTGCTTTGTGTGAATCTATCTTTTCCTATGGTGCATTTTTCTCCACCCTTTCCATTGCTCACATCTCTCCATTTTAGTAGTTGAATTCTTGGCTAACAACCCCCTTTTCTAGTGTATCACTGTTGTTAGTGTAGGCTTTATTTTTATACACTCTCTCTCCTTGACCTCTTGGAATGTTAGATTAGGATTAGATAGTTATGTCTGCATTAAGAGTAGCTTATGGAAGGTAGTTTAGGAGCAAGATCTAGCATTCTTTGGAGGATTATCTCAAGCCCACAAGTCCCATAGCTTGAGGGATAACCCAATGTTACCTAGAAGTAGGGATCCATAAGGAAAAATCCTAGGGTGCTACTTTTTGTGATAATAGTTAATTGGCACGCTCGGTGGGACATGTTTGAAGCACCATACCACTTCATTTCATCAAGTTAGTGTGTTATTGGTGAGATTTAACCTTTGGAGACACATGCAAAGCACATCTAGTGACTCCATTTTGGTCCAAACGACCCATTCTCTGAAATTGCAAACCTTTCCTTCATCCATTTCCATTCATATTTCTTTCCATATCTCTCATTTTATTTCATTATATAAAGGTATGTGACCATGAATTCATTCCCACATTGCAATTATATATTTCAACAACCGCAATGCCATTCAAATACACCTCCACATTTGCAACACACATTCTCAGGCTACTATCAGCCACCTTTGGATCCATACTATAATGAAAATAAGCATTATGTATATCCATATGAGAAAGATGTAGATTAGTTTGGTTACCCAACCAAATATGTAAGTTTCCAAGACCAAAGATATGCAGATTATGGAGGTTACCCCACACATGAGGATCTAGAGTTGTAGTCGAAGATCCAAAGAATGGAGGCTGGCATGGTTCAATCTTGGGATACAAGGCAAATGAAGGCATTCAGGATTGGTTACAGGGCACCTTGTCCATGGGAAGGCCCTTTTCTCAAAAAGGGTGAGCTAACAACTGATAGAGGTTGGTGGTGTCATTGGACATAGAGCCCAAGGAGTAGTGGGAGATAACTCGACGCGTAACCAAGGATGAGGTCACCCTGGCACAAACACACAGCTTAGTGTATTAGAGAAAGAACTCAACACCTGAAGATAGAGGCCTAGCCCGATGCAATGGCATTATTTAATTACCAAATGTTGATTCCCTCATCCATTCGAATGCAAACCTAGAAATATAAATGACGGGCCCCAAAAAAATTTAATGTACAATAATTTTTGAGTGATGATAAAACATTGGAGAAGGAGAGGAAATTATTCAAATATCTTTTCCAGCCATGAGTTTTAATTGTATAGTCACGATTATTGCAAACAATCATGTGAAAACTAAAAGAGTTGTAGTCACTTAGAAGGCCATAAATGGAGCATTTATTAATTTTTTTTCACAAAATTAGTGTCGTTAGAATCATGATTCCGATCCCGATGTAAAAAAATCAAGAAATTCAGATATTTATGAATATTTGATGGAGAATTTCAAGGAAAATTATCCCATTTCAAAGAGACAGTTGGAATGTTATTGGGAGTGTAATTAATGAGTATGGACATCATTTTATCCAACTGCAGGGTATGTGACAACATGGGGAAGATTTGCAAATCTATTTCTATCATTTCACCTCATTTGTTGCAATTTTTAAGTGGTTGAAAGGGAAATTTTTGGATTTTTCTTTCTCTCTCTCCTCATTCTATAAATTGTAATCTTGGGCTCATTTGTAGAGGAGTTAGTCATTTTTTTCGTGCCCCCCTCTCTTTCTTCTCTGCGAGGGTTGAATGTGGAGGTTAAGCCTCCTTCCCAACTTTGTAATAGAAATTTCTTACCTTTTTCCCACTGATGTTGTATTGTGCATATTTATTGGAGCACTATAATGTGTTCTGTGATGCATTTCGTCCATCCTTTGTATGTTTTATCGTCTCTACTTTCCTATCTTCATTTGCATGGTATACTGTGCATATTCTTGGTGTCTATTGCAGGTTTCGGGGAGCTATGTTTAATGGGTAACAAATGGTGCTTTGTGTGAATCTATAGTTTTCCCATTGTGTATTTCTTCCACCCTTTCCATTGGTCACCTCTCTTCATTTTAGTAGTTGAATTCTTGGCTAACAACCCTCCTTTTCTGGTGTATCACCATTGTTAGTGTAGGATTTATTTTTTATGCACTCTCTCTCCTTGACATCTTGGAATGTTAGATTATGATTAAATAGTTATGCCTACATTAAGATTAGCTTGTGGTAGGTAGTTTAGGAGGGAGAGCTAGCTTTCTCTGGAGGGTTATCTCAAGCTTGCAAGTCCCACAACTTAAGAGATAACCCAATGTTACCCAGAAGTAGGGATCCATAACCAAAACTCCTAGGGTGCTACTTTTTTTGTGATAACAAGACCCCTAATCTCATTTTTGTATGAAACCTTGATTGTAATATTGTATGAAGTGGAGCACATAGTATATATGATTTGATTTGGAATAATCTATGTCAACGAATACCCCTTACATTTATTTGTGTTATGACTACTTATAAAGTGCAAGAGCTGAAATTGAAAACAAAAACTATTGACATCAAAAGTAGTGATCAACCACTATTTTATTTTTTAGATATCTCTAAAATATGTTCCCTCGACCCCTTGCACACCATATCCACTTTTTCTTTCAAATAATTGACACACAAAATGTTGTGCAGTGAAAAACCTTTACGTCATAAAAATTGTAAAATGTCAAAATAATATAGTTTTCTTGTCGAATAACATATTCTTGTAGCCCATACATCCATTCCCAAGAGGGGTTCAATTATCAACGATTAGTCTTACATCTCCCACTTCACTATAATTTCTTGAGCTTAGAACTGAAAAAATGTGCCTAAAAAGTGCTACAATAAGCAAGTAGTGTGTTTGGGTTTTAAATTGTGTTCATTGTAATTTCTCACAAATTTTTATTTTGGCCCCTTAAATCTCACATTACACTCATGTGAATAAATCCCATGATATTGTGACAATTAAGTGGAGCACATATAACAAATATTATTTGGGAAGGAACAATATGCTTCTTGGAATATGTGTGTGGCATACATGTACTTTATTTCCCACCTTTTAATTTACAATAATCCATTCATGTCTACATCTTACCTATCTAATAAAATGTCATCCAATAAAAAATATTGATGCCATAAAATAAAAAAATTAATTAATAGATAAAAGGTACCTTTCACTGATATGTTTGACTACTCCTACAACTTAATTAGCAATGTTTGTTTTCCCACCATTAATTTTCCCACACTTACTTGAGCTTATAACTTGAAAGAGAGAATACAAGTTGTTACATGATACATCCATTCTGCTTAGGTTTGAAACACATTTTTTTGTGTGTTTTCCCATCTTTTGTGTCCTCTTCGTGAGATTGAAATGCTTAAGTGGAATAAATATATCAAATATTATTTGGATAAGGACAATATGATCCATGGAATAGGTGTGGGGCATGCAATATAAAGCCTTAATCTACCTTTCAATCATATGACAAGGCATTGGAAGGTGGCAATTATCAATACATGTTTGTGCTTAAACTATTTCCTCCAATTACTTGAGCTTACAATTGGAAATATGGGATACAAAGTTATACAACAAGTTGTCATTGTGGTCGAGTCCTAAACCTAGAACATGTTATATTTTCCCTATTTTTATTTTCCCCATTTAGTCACAAATTACACTCACGTGAATATTACAATACCCTTATCGTTAACTTGATAGTGGGAGAAAAATGTGAATCTAAAATTTGCATGATATCGCTAACTTTACATTCTACGTACACTCCATATCTTCCTATCCCTGAAGTGTCCCATGAAATGTGCATTCAAATTCTACTTACATTTACATTTGTTCTAACCACTTTGAGCATTTTTAGATATCTCCCTTAACAGTTCCATCGACATCTTCCTCAATAGGGGTTTTCTCCTTTTTGGGATTGACAGACAAGTGGTGTTGTTTTTTAGATGGTAGATTTTCACATTGGCTCCCCCATTCCTCTTTCCTTTCCCATGCACTTCCTCACCCTCTTACACCTTCTACACCTGTTGGTTTTTTTATTAGTACTTTAGTAATCAACAATCAGGGGACATCAAGTCCATCCTCTTTATGGGAGAGGTTTTCTTATTGAAAGAGAGCAAAAAAGCTTAAATACAAATATACATATTTCATATTAATGAGGACTCCTGATAATTTGAAATTTTTTATGCCAATAAAGATTATCAATACATAGAAATAGAAGAACAAGAGAACTGGAAGGGAAGAACACAACAATACTTTCAGGTAATATAGATAGCATAATATAACCTTATGTGTACTTTAGTAAAAGAGATACATAATGGATTCATTCAAATTGGCAATATCTGATATTATCCCACAGACACAAAGTTCTTAGAAATCATATCATAAGAACACAAAGTTTCTTAAAACGGAAGATTGATGATTCATAAATTTCAGATAAGGAAAGAAAGGATAAAAAATAGAAATAAGAGACAAGGAAAAAATTCTGTATTAATTACTTTCAAATCTATTACATTTCAAGAGTATCATGGTCCAGCCCTTGATAATGGCATGAAGAGCCCATTAAATATCTTACAAAAATAGTTATATTCAGTTCCAAGTTCTTTTTAATCTAAAGATTAAAGATCACTTAACAAATACATTAATAGAATGTCTTTAATAAAAAAATACATCATGGGTATACTTTCCCATAGAAAATAAAAGAAGTGTCATAGGACCCAGGAGCAGAAACATTCGATGGAGGCTTAGAGTGGCCAACCATCTTGAGAATCCGATGTCTAAATTTATTTAATACCTCAGCTATCTCCATGCACTTGGGTATGGTGGTGTTAGAAGTGGCACGAGTCCACATTCCAAGGCACTTCTGCATATCCTTCTCAAACTCTGTGTTTTCCAGAAACTCTTTGTTTTCCTCGGTGATAGCTGATTGGAGAGAGAAGACATATTTCATCTTCTCTTTAGACAATGAATCTTATTTGGAAATATCTTCCTTGATGAAGGTGTTGAACTGGGCCTTGATCTCCTGAATAGAAAAAGTTCTAATTACCTGAGGCTTCATTCTGGATCTGACAATGAATATCTTGGAAGGCAGAAAAAACACAAGTCTTGAAAGCTTCCCCTTTCTGCCACATATTTTTTAGCTATCCCACTGCTTCTTCCAAAACCTTGATCTTCTAATCAATACTGAAAACCCAAGATTTTGATAGATGGTTCTTGGCTTCATCAAATACTTTGCTTGCCAATAAAATCTTCTCATCTGTTTGGCTCATTGAATGGAGATCTTGAATACATTCACACCAGAGTAGTTCTTTTTCCAAGCCACTAATTGTTATGGTGAATTTCAGCTGTAACTTGGACACCTTTTCATATGACTTGAATGCCTCTTGAATGAAGTTCAATCCAGCCACTGTCATATCATCAACCAACATTTCAATAGCCTTTCCATAGGTAGTATATTTGTGAATATCTTTGATGGTATGGAATTCATATTTGCTGGGAAATATGGGAGGTGGAAGAGAAGCCAGTGGAGTCGTATCCAAGACCTTATCTTTTTCCAATAGGGATTTTATGAAATTTGAAAGAACTTGGTTATGTTCTTCCAATTGCCCCATAGTTTACTTACCCTTCTCCACTCACTCAATGGCTCTGGTCATAGTTTCTTTGAGGTTATGAACCTCACTTTAAGGGGGAAGATTCCCCAAGTGGAATTCTCATAAGCTCCAGGTCAGAAACCAAAAGATCTTTCTCCTCCTTATCCACCTTAGGCTCTGCAATCTCCAGGAACTGCTGACCCTATGAATCTGACACCAACCTTGAGGTGGTATTTGATTTCTTCACTGGAGGAGGAGGATTAGTACCAAGCAAGGTGGCCACAAAATCAAAATTGGTAACTCCAACTTGAGAAGAAGAATTCCTTTTCTTATTATCAACAAAAGGTTGAACCCAAGCAAAGGATGAGGAGGAGGGAGAAGGAACAATAGATCTGAGTGCAAGTGAACTCATTGCACTCAATGTCTACACTACTGATGTCTCCAGTGGGGAAGTTGGCATAATTTCAGAAATATCCTTAGAAGATGAATCTATCAAATCTAGAGGTTCAGTCCTTTGAACTTCATTTTCTATCTCAGCAGTAATGAAAAGGGTTTCTTCTTCTTCTTCTTTCATCTCTTCATTGTCATCCTCACTCAAAACAACAATATCTTTTGGCTTGTCATGGATGTTTGGTTTCTCCCAAATAATTTCTTCTTCCACCTGTTCTTGTTTGATGGCCTTTCCTTTCTTCATATAGGAGGATGGAGTAGATTGTTTAGGCACCTCAATATTGGGAATAGGTTCTTCCCACATATGAGAAGAAGTTTCTTGTGAAGAATACTTAGCTTTATTCATCTTGAAGTCTTGCATCTTTCTATCAAACCAGAGTTTGGTTCTTACAATAACATGATTGATTAATTCCTTCAAATCATCTCTCTCTTTTACAAACCAATAAATGGTTTCCAGAGGAGTGTGTTTTAGAGACCTCTCATATTCAATAGATCCAAGTCCTCATCATCATCCTTAAGTCCATCAGGTACTTTATAGACGTTGAAGTCTATGATTTGTTGAAGGGAGATTCTGCCAAAGTACCTTCTCCTGGCCTTGAAATAATCTATGCAATTAGCCCAATAATATTCAGTGTTAGGAAGGTGATGAACACCATCCTGAAATTCTTATCAATGTATCCTTTTATATCAAAACAAGTTATGGATTTGAAGTGATGGATAGTGAGAGGAACAATGTTTCTATCAATGTTCTGGGCATCCAGGGATGTCCTACATGTATAATTTCCCAGAGAGATAGGAAAATGAATGCCAGTAATCTTCTTATCTCTACAGGTTCAGTGGAGTTTATCCAATTTCCTACAAATCTCAACAAGAGCAATTTTATCATTACATAACATAGGAAGCTTTAGAGGCGGACCTTCGAAACTAGCCAATATGATATATGAGAATTTTTTGAATTGAGTGTAGAAGCTTCCATAGTCAGATATCAAAATATTTTCTTCCTCAGAAAACCTTTGAGCAATATTTCCTTCAAAGAGCCTCACAATATACATGGTGAATGTGTCATTAATCCTCCTAAAATTATGATTGCTAACTTTGAGGGTTAATTGAGGGCAGTATTCATATATGGGGGCACCTTTCTTATCTTCAATGAAAGTGAGACCAATCCATTTCTTGGACGCAACAATGGTGTACATAAGATAGGATGCCATGTGGAATGTTAGGGTTCTGTGAAAATTTACCAGATGCTATGTTAGGTTTTCACAAATAATATAACTCTATTTCAAACTCTGATTCCCATCACAGATGATGTTGATAAAAGGACACATCCAAAAGTGAAACTCATTTGTAGAGGGCATTCCCATGATTCTGGTGAGAAGGGTGATGGTGTCTGAAAGATATTCATTGAAATCAACCCTGAACAATGATTTAGAAAGTCTGGATGCTCCATTTTTAGGGTTCTTCAACCATGATTTAGCTACCCTGGCCTTATATCTCTCACTATCCTAGTCAAATAGTGCTTGTGGTCGAGTAAGGGTGAGGGTATTGGCCCCTTCCACTATTGGGATGTGTAGGGCAACACAGATAGCTGCGGAATCCAGTCGCACAATTACTTCACCATGTACATCAAGAAATTATTTGGATTCTGGATTAAAACAAGCCCCTTAAGCGAGCATGGTATTAGCACACTAAAAAGAGATAGGAAAACTGCATACTAATGCAATCCCAATGTTTTTGATCATTTGAGCGATGGGAGTAGGGTTATCACATCCAAGTCTGCCCCAAAAATCATCAAGTTCTGAATGTCGAGCTTCACTATCACCAATGTCAGGCACAAAGGTTTCCAATAAGGAGAGGTGCTCATTCCATTGATACTGCATCTTCATCGTGACAGAGTTAGAGAGGAGATAACCTTCAATGGAATATTACTTGCAAGATAAAATAAAAAGCACATATGCGAACAATGGATTGATTTTCACAAACACAAGTGGGAGGTTATGAGCGAGAAAGTGTGAAAATGAATGAATGGTTACCTCTTTGAATAGCCATGAGTTGAAATGAATGGAGCGATAAAATCATGAATGCATAATAAATGGCCCTCGTACCGACTCAAAAAGTTAAAAAGCGGAAAAAATTGGCCTAGACGGTCCATGGGACATTGGGACACGAAGGACGTGCAAAGCCGAAATGCCCAATCCAAGAGTAGTGCAAAAAATGCGGGTCCAGAGAGCACAGATGGTCCATGGGACATTGGGACATGCGTGACGCACGCAGCCGATGTGAAAAAAGTGGGTCCGGAGAGCATAGGCGGTCCATGGGACGTGAGGACATGAAGGACGTGCAAACCCGAAAAATCCGATGAGTAGAGTAATGCGGGAAAAATGGAGAATCGACAAACAAGAGGCCTGAGTGTACTTGGGACACGCGGAATGAAAATGTCTGACTTAGCTGCAAGAAGAGTAGTGCGGAGAAAGTGGAAAATCAGTGAACTAGAGGCCCATCGACACTTGAGACAAAAATATTTGACTTGGCCACAAACACTAAAAATGACTCTAAAGAATGAAATTTTCTAACTTCTTGAACTTCTCTCTTTACCAAAACTCTTCCAAAGGATACTAACTCAAAATTTTGGAAATTTGTCTTTGAAAAAGGAGGGATTTTTAGGGTGACAACAACACCCCACTTTCTCTTCCATTTTGCCCCGTCATTCATTTTTACATCTTCAGTAGATCCTTTCAGCGCTTCCATCATACATTTCAATGTATGATTTCTAGTAATAACAAACTAACATAATTTCTCAAATCACAATTTGATTTTATTAATTTAGACGTATTATTATCCCTAATTCCATAGTAAAATACATCAATGTTTATGGTAGGACTTTAATAATTTTTCCCTGCATATTTTTAGAGGATCTACATTTAAATATACTTTTACTCCCTCTAAATAAGGAAGATTTAAAATATAAATGGTTTTTGTTTGGTAACAATAGGCACAAATTTTCCTATTTTTAAAAGATTTAAATTTAAAATATAGTTTTTCTGTCCAAGAAAAATAGTTCTATCATATAAGTACATCCGCATTCCGTCAGCAAAAAGAATATATTTTTATCATTATTTATATTACTGAAATCCAGTCAGAACCCATCGAATCTATTTGGTGGTTGGATGATCAAGAGAACAATTCTTGAATGGAAATGCAATTGATGTGCGGTGACAAAGAAATTGCAGATGTAAACTTGCAATTGAACTACTTATACGGTTCTGCGTACGAGGGGAACCACATGTATCTTCATTTCTCGATGTTGAAAGAAAAATATGAGTTTTTCAAAGTCTTGTTGCCCAACCGCTGGTCTTATCTTGCTAAAAACCTAATGGAAATGACAATTTATAGCGGAAAAAGGAAGAGAGATATGTTAAATGCATTGATATTTTATATCTGTCTAAAAATTAGAGACGTCGTCTATTGTAAAATATATCAGAATCTCTAGAAATATTGAGTGTGACTAACGAATGGCTAGTAGAGGAAGTATCAAAAGCGTGCATGGAATATTTGGAAGCAGTTCCTTGGAATGACGAGGAGAGTACCTATATAAAAAATGTAATAGCCGACCTGCAAATAAAGATGTTGCCAGACTTGCACGCCAGACTCATCCCTTCTGAATAAGAAAACTTGAATATGAGTTTAGTCGAATGGTATCTTGGGTTTCACAAAAACCTGGTTCCCAAACATTGGGGTTGGTTAAGAACCAAATTACTACCAATATTAGCGAGCAAAGTTGTCAAGGGCTTAGGGTCCAGGGATATGACTAAAAAAATACGTGTATAAGAAGCAAAAAATACCATGATTATGTTTATTTAGGACTTGGGGAATGAGATGGAATGCTTGTCAGATTACCTATTGTGGTTCGTGAGTATACTTGTTGAATTCAATGTTCCTGGTTGTATTGAAATACTGGTTGAATATGGTTCAATTCTGGTTTTTGAAAAGATGGGATTGGAAGACGTGACGTTACAACGACATTTTTTTATGTTTGATGAATGCTGGCGGTTGAATTGGAAGGAGGTAAAGATGATTGTGTTAAGATTCATTCAATTAAAATTGGTAGCAAATTGTATTTCAATTGCTTCTTTCTTTGAGGAAATCTTTGACATGTTGGAAAAATTTAGTGCCAAGTGCAACCAGTAACAGAAACACAAATAAAACCCCACACACACACACAATATATAATACTTAGGAATTTTTTATAATCTCAGAACTACTTCTCTATTTTTTAGTTTCTCTTCTTGTGTCAAATTTTTTCAATTTCTTTTTCCGACAAAATTCTTCTTTGTGCTGCTACACTTTTTTATTTCCAAAATCTCCTTTTATGTATTCTTCTTCTTCTATGTGCTGCTGCACAATCTTTCTTCTCCTCTCTTCTCTGAGTTGCGGCTCTTCTCCCTATTTTATGTGTTTCTTATGCTATTACATATATATTTATATATCCCGCTTACAATTTTATGTAATTTGAAACATTTCCGTGTATATAAAAAAATATATACTTTCTCCTTTCCTGCAAAAAATTATGCCCCAAAAAAATGGACTGAAAATAATATTTATTCCCACATATATTAAAATATATATTGGGCCCCTATTAAAAACATGACTTACAAAGAAAGGTGAACCCGAAAATGTAATCCAAACCTATTAATCCCGATAATCTGAAATCCATGGGGAGGAGGGAGACTGAGGGCTCAAAAAAAGGGGGCCACATGTAAATTACAATGGCTGAGGTTTAAATTTTGAATGGAATAAGCATTCAATAGTGAAAATAATTAATATCCGCCAATGAGGTAGATGGAGGAGCAGGAAAGAGGAGGTTTAGGTTATTTTACAGGGCTCAAAATTATAAAATTAATTATGAAACTCCTCCTTAATCTTGAGCCAAATAGAAATCAATCTCTAGAGCTTGACGGTCCATTTATGATGCCCTTGATTTTCTCTCAAATGCTATCAAACCTTTCCTTTGACAGATGGTTTGAGTAAAAATGCCAGCTAGCTGCTATTCTGTGACTTGTCAAAATTTGAGATCAATTACTTCTTTCTTATCCAATTCATGAATGAAATTGATACCTAATTTCTATATGCTTTCTTATGCCATGAAAAAAAGGATTTTTAGATAATGCAATCAAAGATATATTGTGAAAATAAATTACAAAGTGTCCTTGGTACTCTTTGTGCAAACCTGAGCGGATTATTTTTAACCAAATTCATCTTGACAATGCAACTGATGTTTTCTGCAATACACTCAGCTTCTAGGAGTAGACAATGAAAACAACTAGATTATTTCTTTGAAGACCATGAAATGGATCATGATCCAACATTGAACACATATCCAGTTGTGTTGTTTTTATCATCAAGTCTACCTGACCCAATCACTATTTTTATAGCCAACTAATTTGAAAATCATTAATAAGCAGCATACAAAATTCAAGAAAAAATTGATCTATTCACATACGTCAGTATTCACTTTCCTACTTGCCAATAAAACTCTTTTGGTGTCTCCATAAATTTTGAAAGTTAAGGTAACTACATACATAATGTACTTGGTCTTGTAGGAGTTAAATACACTCAGGATTCGTACCAAACTTTTGTACCTTGTACGATCCATATTGCAGCTGTAATCATCCTTTTGCCAATTTCATATTTTAATCTCCTAGTTGGTGTAGATGTTGGTTTGCAATCCAACATTATAGAATATTTGCAAAAATTCCTTTCACATACTTTTATTGACATATAAGATAAATTGCCTACTCTGTTATGTGCTTAACCTCAATGGAAAGGAATTATCTTAACAAGCCCCAAATCAGCCATTTCAAACTCATTCTTCATGGCTGATTTAAATTGATCAATTCATTTTGTTGAAATTTCTAGTAAATATCATATCATCTATGTAAAAAAAAACAATTAAGAATATCACCATTTTTTTCTTTAATGTAAAGTGTGGGCTTGTTGGTGCTTTTTCTAAAGCCTTTACTTGTCAGGTATGAATTTATCCTAATATACCAAGCTCTTGGTGCTTTTTTCAAACCATACAAATCTTTTTTCATCTTGTACACCTTTATTTTATGCCCTAGAATTTTATAAACAACTGGTTGGGCCACATACATTTCTTCTTATATCACTTCATTTTAAAAATATGATTTTACATCCATTTTGATGAACTTTTCACTTAAGATGAGAAGTTGTGGCAATAATTTATTCTCACAATAATCTAATCTTGATAAAAGAGAAAATGTCTCATTACAGTCATGCCTTGGCTTTTTATTTTTATCCTTTGACAACCAGTCTTGCCTTATGTCTTTTAATTTTTCCTTCGGGAGTAGTCTTTGTTTTATAAACCCACTTTTCTCTAACGACATACTTTTCCTTCACAAATATATACTATCTCGCATGTATGATTATTGTATATTGCATTTAGTTATTTATTTATTTCTTCACACCATTTATTATCTTTAATTGATTCTTCATAACAAATAGGATCAACTGCTAGCTGAAAATAAAGAAAAACTAATCATTTTATCTTCATGTTTATTCATACCTTAACTAATAATAGATCTCTTGAACATTCCTCCTTCAACCTTGCTATTGAAATGAGTTTGATGATGATGAAGATGCTTAACTATGTTGGTCCTTGCATGTTTTGTTGGTTACTGTTCCATTTGAAGATTCACCCCTTTGAGAAATGGGTGTCCAAATTGGTACATTGTTTTCTCTTCCTTCTGTCTGGTCCAGGCACAATGATAGGTAAATTTACATTTTTTTGTTTCTACTCCACCACTTATGCATCTTCCCAATATGTTTTCTTAATGGATTAAACATCACTAATGATTATCAATATCTTTATATGAGTGGATTATACAATCTGTAAGATTTGGATTGCTCACTAGATCCAATGAAAATTCACTTCTATCCTTTGTTTTCTAATTTTTTTCTTGTGTTGCTTGGGCACATGTGCATATGAAACACATCCTAAAAAATCTCAATTGCTCAACTCTTGGTTTTATTCTACTCCACGCTTCTTGAGGTATCATGATCCTCACATTCTTCCTTGGACATCTATTTAGAAGATAAACTATTTTCCTAAATGATTCTTGCTAAGAATTTATTGGACGATAATCTTGCTTTCCAGCATACTTCTTGTCATTTCTTGAATGGTTTTTTTCTTCCATCTCAACTACACAATTTCTACTGAGGTGTATACCTTGTTGTGAGTTATTTCTTGATCCCTTGTTCTCCTTACAAAATTTTAAAAACTCATATGACATATAATCTTCCACACTCTATCAGTTCTCAATGTATTTATATAATGGCCAATGTGTTTCTCAACCACGACCTTAAACTATGCTTGAATACTTCAAATTATTATGATTTAATGTTTCAAGAAATGAAGCCATGTACTTCAGTTGAAGTCATCTATAATAGTAATGAAATATACACTTTTAGAAATGGAGTGAGTTTTCATGGAAACACACAAATCCGAATGTATCAACTCAAGAAGTAAGCTGTGCTTTCCATGATTTATGTAAGGGAAAATCATTTCTATGTTGCTTCCCCAATATGCATGCCTCAAAAAACTTGTTTAGTTGTTTAGTAGGAGGTAATCCTTCAACAATTTTCTAATTGTAAAGAAAATTTAATTTACCACCGAAACTCAAATGTCCCCATACCTGATATGCTCAGAGACTGAGATTGACCAATGGCTATTGTTTTGAACATGATGTTGCACCTGGTACTACCATTCTGTATCCTTATAGAGAAATATTCTAATTTTGTGTCATCTGCACATGTTGCAATCAGCTTTTTCCTTCAACCTTTATCATATGATACTGCATTATTCACTTTCAAACCTCACCTCATATCTATTTTGGACAAGCTTTCCCAATACTAAGAAGATCATACTTCAATCGTTGGACATAGAAAACATTATGAATATTCTTCTTGTCTCCATTGTCTTGGCAAGAATGGATACTATGCCTTTACCCATCATAATAACCTTGTCATTATATGTTCCCATATTCACTTTACATCTGATTGTTTCAACTATATTACTAAACATTACTTTATTTCTACACATGATGGTTGTTGCAACCACTATCAAAATAACATACTTCCTTGTCTTCGTTGCTCACCTACATTTCAAGTTAGAAATCAAGGCTCCACCATTTTCATTATTTTCAAGTTCATCCTCTTTTTCATTAGAGAATATTGCATTATAACCATGGCTATGATTTCTCATATCATATTCCTTCTTTTTAAATTAACTTCACTTGCATAATGTCTATTTTGTTTTACAGTAATAGAATTACACACTAGAAATTTTCCATACCTTTGTGTAAAAGCACCTCTGAAAGTGTTTTTGCTTCTTCCTCTTCCTCTTAGCTTATGGCATCTTAGCTGACTATGTCTTCCGCCAACTTGTTAGTTTCTAAATCATCCTCTTCTTATGTTGTATTTCCCTCTTCCCCTGCCTCTAGAATTTGTGTTTGTATTAAAGGCATTTTGATTAGCGGAGTTTGTTCATATATTTTATCCTCTATTCATGGGTTTTCAAATATCACATCAGTTTATGAATTTTCATTGTTTTAAATTCCTTAGGACTCTTCTATTAATACCAAAAATGTGTCAAATCCACGACTAGGAAAGCTTCTTGATACCTTCTTTATGATCTCAATGTTCTTCCACCACATCTTCATTTGTCCTCCATTACATTGACATATGGTCGTTTTATTTGTAAATAAGTCATTTACCGCTTTTAATTCTTTCATGAGTAGAGTCTCAAACTCTCTCCTTAGCATCTACAGTTTTATAACTTTTACTTTATCACTACCTTGCTAGGAATTCTGCAAGGTTGTCTCAAGCTTCCTTGGAGTTAATAGTTGTTTCTATCCTTGGGAACATATTGAATCATGTGATTGAATTTTGTATGGAGATCAAAGCCTTAACATCTTTTCTTCTATTTTCTTTCAAGGCATTAATTTGTGTTTGTGTTAATGCATTGAATTCAACCTGGTATGTTACCTCTACATATCCACCTTCAACTAGTTCCCATAGCTCTTGAGAGGAGAATAAAGTATTCATTTTAATGCACCATGTCATATATTTTCCCATCAAATATTAGGGGGTTGTTGCTAAGAGTTACTGTTGGAAGCCATTCCAACTCAACCCATAAAATAAATACTCAAACCCACAAGTTATTGGTCTTTTGTTCACTTTGATACTAAAGTATTGGCAAAATTTAGTGCCGAAACAACCAACACAAGGAAAACACAACCAAAAACACAAATAAAACCACACACACAGAAAATATATATTACTCTTCAAAATTTTTTACAATCTCAGAGTTGTTGCTTTGTTTTTTTATTTCTCTTCTTGTGTCCAATTTTTAGTTTTTTCCTCTTACAAAATTCTTCTCTGTGCTGTTGCACTTTTCTATTTGCAAAATCCCCTTTTCTGGATTCTTTTTCTTCTTCTATGTGCTGCTACATAAATTTTCTACTTCTTCTCTTCTTTTCTCTAAGATGTGGCTCTTCTCTCTATTTTATGTGTGTTATATACCCCCTTACAATATTATATAATTTAAAACATTTCCATATATATAAAAATATATACTTTTTCCTTTCCTGCACAACATTATGCCCCCAAAAAATGGACCCGAAATATTATATATTCCCACATATATTAAAATATATATTGAGCCTTGTGCACACCCAAAATTACATGTACTACATTGTCAGAAAATAGTTACAAAAGTCCCCAATGATGATTCACGTCCTTTTAGAATATGTTTGAGCTCCTAAACCCACATGCAGTGTATATTTGTAGCCTATGCGTCCTTAGCTTTTCCATTCTTTTTCTAGCTTCCTACTTCATTCTGTGCATGTTTTGGCCTTTAGTTCTAAGACCACCACCCTACCTGGGTGGCAGTTCTGAAACCGCCGCCCAGGGAGTGTGGTGGTCCTGAGAGATTTTTCCAGATTCCATCATGCATGTTTTTAACATGCGGCGATTCACTTAACTTCACTTTTAGGATGCGTTTGTGAATCAATTTGTCTAAAAATAGTTTTGATTGCTTGGTTCTCCTTCCCTCTTCTATGTTTGCATGTGCTTTAGTTAGTTGGAACTGCCTCTTCTTTCCTTGTGCATGAAGGTACACCCTAGCCCCAATTCTTATATATTCCATGCTTGTGTTCAAGCAAAGGGCTTGATAATTTTTCCATATCTTGCATAGTATTGCTGCCACAATCTTGATAGGAATTGTACAGCCAAGTTTATATATCTTGTGCTATCTCTCTTCTACTTGAATTGCAACCAGACTGCTTTCAAGCTACCATTGCTCAAATGTATTCTTCTGCTACTGTTCTTGCATTCCCGATTCCTTGGAATCATATGAACATATAAGGAAAGAAAGGAAAAAATTGATGGGATAGACACAGATACAACCAGATTTTCCAAAGATCTTGCTTATCCAGGTTGAAATTACTTCTTTTTTTGCTTCATTTGTAAAATTGTCAAATTTGAATCATTAGTTTCAATTGCATATCACATAGAGTAGTAAAATTGTTCATTTCAATTGATTAAGTAATTACAAGTAGATCAAATCATTAGAAAGTTTTCTCTTTGGTATTACTAGGGAAGTTGTGGGGAACATTAGCTCTTTTAGGGCTATGATTCATTCTTCACCTCTGAGGTAGGGTTTGAAGGGTTTTGGATTAAATTAGTTTTTTTTTTTAGATTTAGATTCACATATTCGCACAAGTAACTAGCTACATCCAGATGATTACCTATCTTTAGTTTGTTTATTAGATTAGAATGCATTGCTTAAAGACTAGAAAAGATAAAAAACATTTTCTTTTGTTATCTTAGTTTGATTTTTTCTCTCTCTTATATATTGTGAAAAGGCCAAAAACATAGATTAGGTTTCCTTTGATATTTATATTGTTTTATCAAGATCATTCTAATTCATTCTGCATGACCATCAACAACCCACAATAAGAAAAGATGTATGGTTGTGATCCTTTGGTCCCACAACCCAACAGGTTGGAGTAGATAACAGAAATTGATATAAGTTTATGTTTGAAAATCTTATGTACACCTACTACATTCTCTTAGAAAATAAAACAACTAAACATGCTAAACATCGTAGTTAATCAGGCCTATGATTATTGGAATACTCCTAGAAACAGGGCTTGATTATGTGCATGACCATAACAAGGCCTCATCCTCCATGAGTTTTTGGTTGTGATCCTCAAGTCCCAAAACCCAATGGGATTGCTAACTAGTTAGTTATTAACACTGGTTTGCATGCATCAGTATTTAGATCATCACCACTTCCACTTGATATCATTGCACAATTTTTATTATTGAACATAGCAGTAGATCAGGCTAAGACTTTCTGGACTAGACCAGAAAATCATCCATAGCCCATGTGGCTTCATTACACATCTCGTTCCTATTTCCATAACCTTGTTTGGAGATCTATATGAGGTGCCCACAGGTCACTTTCCACGTGTTCAACAACCAGTGAATAGAATCTCGGCAGAGCTCAAAATTGACTAGAGTCTTTGAGTAGCTATCATATTAGATCAATCCATCATGCCACTTTAAGTTAGGAGAGAATTCTTTGCCTTAGATTCACAGATCCTGTTATTACATGTCAAAGATATAAGGTTACCTCATTAGCTTATCCACCATCATTACGCATACACATCAATTTCTATTCTACACCGGCTGTCTCGGTATGACCTCAGGAAGTTAGGTGCGAAGAAGGTCACATGTTGATTTTCTTTCATACAAATTAGGGAACTTGACGTGAAGAGATAGTCTCTAAGTGTTTCCATTTCTTCATCTATCCTTTATTATGTGGGTATTATTATACCCCCCGAATATGTTGGGATACGACAAGTGTGGTTGACCCATCCTAGGTTTCAACATGTACAATTATCAAACAGGTATACCACAATAATCAACTTCACTCTCAACATGGGTAGATATCCACTCAACTTCTCAAAATACTCTTCTTCAAGGATCCAATGTTGGTTCCTCTATGCATATTGAGGAACTTGACTAGATCACACTGACATATCATCATGAACAATCAAGTTCAAAAAACACGAATTTCACTGGGGAAGAAATTTCATCTCCTCAGGTATTGTTTTGACAACCCATTAGCATGCAATCAGACTGAATCCAACATCTAGATGAGGAATATTTATTAGGATATGCTAGGAGTGAACAAGGTTTCCAGAATATGAATCGATATTTTGATAAGTTACGAGGACAAGGTGATATTATACTTTAAAACAATAACACTACCCCTCCAACAACTGAAAACATTACCAACTAGGGGTGGCAACATAATGAACAATTCATAGCAAGATACCACACTCCTCAACAACCTCCAAAAGTTAAAAAACAAGCACCTAAAAAAAACATCATTCCATTAATGGGTGATGTCATCTTGACCTTAGTTGACAAAGTCAAAGAGTTAGAGCTTGCCCAAAATGTTCAAAGTTTATAGGTAGGGAAAGCAAGAACTTATCCCTATCCACATAATTAAGGACAAGTACCTACTGCGCAGAATCCTCCAATTTATATAGGAGATCCAAGCCCTGGAGATTTTCTAACTAGGACGGGAACCTTGGGTATGCCTCCTCATGCCACATATGGATATCTATAATAGGTACCAGACAAAAGTGCGTTTTCAAATGACATATCACCCAAAAATGTAAGGTTCCCTGGCTTCGTGCCTTCATCTCCATATCAAAGCAGTCAACCCCCCTATGTACACATGTATTCTAAATCACCACAAGGGGATATGTACACTTACTCGAGTCCGTATGGGAAGCAAAAAGGGATTCCATATGCCCCAACTAATGTTTACGCTATGCCATTTCAGCAACCATTACAACCTCCACCTCCCCTACAGGGATCTTCAATGGTTGAAACGTACTCAATGGGAACTTATTATAAATATCTTAAGGAGCATCTAGAATTCTCCATCCATAAATTCATGCTCCCAAGACCCTTGCCCTATCTTTTGAAGTTAAAGGGGGAGGGTAATCCTAATGCTCACATCAAAGCTTAGGCAATGGCCATTTGAGAGCTGCTCCCATGGGACATAGTTGTTGCGAAGATTATCCCTAAGATGCTAGAAGGTATTGCTCTCAATTGGTACTATAGGATACTTGAGGCTTCAATACACTCCTTAAAGAAACTCATATCAGAATTTATTCAGGCTTTTGATATGAACAAACTTTTGAGAACATGAATAAGAGAATTCCTTCATATCAAAAAAGAGCACAACGAGTCCACAACCCACTTCATTCAAAGGTGGTGATAGTTTCTCTACTCCTCTGTAAGTGCTCCAAATATGGATCAGAGAGAGATTTGTGATTTTATCCTCCATTCCCTCAATAGGGAGACAAAGGAAGAAGTTCAAAAGTTCCTGCTAAAGAGCTATGAAGAGGTGCTAGAAGGTTCTCTTCAAATTGACCAAGAAACCATTGATAGTGGTCATAAGACTTTTGGAGCAAATGGAAGGTTAGTCACTCCTAACCAAAATAACCCCGGTTACTCCAATAGCACAAGAAATAATAAAGGACCAAAGGTCTTTGATAAGAACCGCGGGGTCACAACGAGTGGTGTTACTAACCAGCTAAATAAGCCTAATGTTGTTAGTACTCCCAATAAAAATGCTACCAATAACACCAACAATGGCAATAATAAGAGAATAAATAGCTTCTCGCCCTCGGTCAATGTTGTAGATTTTAATCATCCTCAACAACAACAACAAAAACCTCAACAATCAGGACAAACGTATACCCAAGGCCCTAATCAATACCTGTTAGTGTAAAATCACAACACCCTTGGATGCAGATCAGGCTTCTAGGTTGATCACTCAGGCATCCAGTGTGATTGCACAACATGGAAACCTCTCTCCAAGTGTGGGACTTGTGAAACTGAGAGAGGAATCTCCAGAGAAGGCTGGTTCCTGCTCCTAAACTACCTGCCACAAGCTATTCCAGTGCAGGCAAGCTAATCTAATCCTAATCTAACAAAGCCAAGGAGACAGAGAGAGAGAGAGAGAAAGGAAAAGAACAAAAGCCTACACTAAAACGGTGATACACCAGAGAAGGAGAATGTTGGACATCTATCAAAACTGCCATGGGACAAAGAGAGGTGAGCAATGGGAAGGATGGACAGATGCATCACAGGCCCAAGGATAGATTTCACACAGAAAATGTCCCAAAACTCCATGAACACAGCTCCAAACCTGCAATGAACATTCAAACATGCACAAATACCTACAATGAAGAGAGGCAAGAAGAGAAACAAGTAAAAACGAGCAAGGATGGACAGATGCATCACAAAACACGTTTTGTTGCTCCAGAAGTTTGCACAGAACATCATTTCAATAGTAAAAGGCAAAAACACCATTACAGAGCAAGGGAGGAGGTTCGAACTCCATTTTCAACACTAAAGAAGAAAAGAAGGGAGAGCAGAGCAGAAAAGATGAACCACTTGTTATCTCTCTTTTAAAATGAGCCAAATCTGGCTTTATACAATACATGGGTCGAGCCCAGGAGACAGAAAACATAGGAAAATGTGTAAGCAGCCCAACCATTGACCAAAACACATTCTTCATTAAAATTGGTGGTTGAGACATCACTTCTGGCCATGCTGAAGAAGAATGCGACCCATGTGCATTAAAACTGGTTGTTGAAACGTCGCTTCTGGCATTACCACGTGTCAGAGCCATTTCTCAATTTTCTCTCTTCAGACTGCACCAAAATTTGAGATTGATCCCAGAATCATGTAGAGAATTTCATAAGCTTTCCGTTGATCTAAAGAACGTGCAAATCCGAGCTCTGGATCGAAAGTTATGGAGGTCTGAAGTTTTAGGGCACAAAACAGGGGAAAACGTGTTTTGAAATCTTTCCCGCGCTCTGCCACCTGGATGACACATGGCACGCATTGATTGGTCGCGTGATTCTCTCTCCTCTACCTTTCAGCGGGCTTTCTTTTGAAATTTCCTTGTGGGCCCCTCGCATCTTTATGTCCCGGATGTCTCAAACTGCTTGGGCCAAAAACTTCCGATCCGCCCGAAATGGGCTTCCTCGTCCCTCATTTGGTCGATGACACGTGGCGTTGTTTGATTGGCCTTCGGCTCCTTCGGCGATCTGCGTCCCGTGCATCCCTTCATCCTGGATGTCCCAGTACGAATTTTCTCTATTTCGGCCGAACCGGCCGGTTTGCGTCCATTTGTCCCAAATGTCCCAGTGCTTCATGGGACAAATTCTTCCGGTTCACCCGATCCGGCCGATTCGTGTCTTTACGGCCCAGATGTCCCATTTGTCTCTGGACTGTTTGTTCTCATTTCGGCCAAACCAGCCGGTTCGCGTCCTTCACGCACTCTTGTCCCACTTGTCCCTTTGCTGTTTGGGTCGCCTGTAGGCTTTTCGGTCGATCTGCGCCTTGACGTCCCAAATGTCCCGACTGTCTCGGGGACTAGGACTTAGCCGATTTTCACATTTTTTTCTGGCCCAAGCTTATCTTCTGTAACTTCTTCACATCTTCTCAGAGCTTGCTCTTTTCAACCTGGACGGGAGAGTTAGAAAAAATCTGAGGGAACCCCAGAAACATGATGTTTGCTCTGAATCAATTATCTGCCTGGGACTTGAGAATTCTGATGCATGTTATCAAATTAACCCTGGGGGGTGAATTTTGGATAACAATTTGGCGACTCAGCGGGGTCATCTGCCTGCTAGATGAAGTTACCAGTTTCCTGAAGCATCCATTGGGCATGGAGTCCTAAGTTGTAACCTGCAACTGATCTGAACTTTGAAAACTTCCCTCTGAGCCACTTGAAACCCATTGAACCTGGAGTGTTCTCACCAAGATGCCACTGAAACGAACTGTGCAAGAGTAGAACCAACAACACCAAAACTATGTACAAAACTAAAAATCATACATGTCCCAAATGGAACATGCAGAGTGTGCACAAGCACTTCTTCTACTGAAAGCAAACCTACCTACTCTACTCTAACTAGAAGCAAAAGCAAGCTAAACAAACCCTACAATTGGTTGTGAGAAATAGCTTCCCTTTCTCAAAAGTGGCAGCCATGCAATTGATTTGGCACTGATCATGGCTGTTTGGATGGATGGAAAATCAACAAGAAGCTGGTCTTCTATCCAAATCATCAAAGTATCAGCTGAAAACAAATCCAATACCTCTTTTAGTTGCTCTGCATTTGGATTGAAGAGGTATGGTAGCTAATCCTTGGTACTTTATAGCTCACCCTCATGCTCAGAAGAAAGCATGACTAGTTGTGACTTCTCCTTTGGCTCCAATGAAGCCAAATACCTGATTGGGCAAGGTATGGTCCTTTGAGTATGCCCATTTCCCTGATTTTCAACTCCAAGAATGTAGTCTTCTTGTGGACCTTCTTGAATGGATGATGTGGAAGAAATGGCGAAATTCCTCTACCTTTTCTCTTCCTCCAATGAAGGACATGAAAGATTAAAATCTTCCAATCTTGGTTCTAAAGAGCTTCTATAAGATGCAGGTTACTGCAAATGAATACTCTCCTCCATGACAGCAGGCTCTTGTGTTTGGAAGATGGATGATGAAAGAGAGAATGTTGGAAACTCAACTGGTTCTTCTCCATCAAAACAATCTTCCAAATCTGACAGATAAACTGCCTCATGACTGTCTTGCTGCAAATGTTCAACTTCCTCCATGGTGTCTTCTTGATTTGTAACTTGACCACCATGGTTTCCTTCATCCTCCAACATTGAGTTTGAGAGATCAAACTCCTCTTCGACATTGGGGCTAGAGAGAGATGAAGTAGAAAGAAGAACTGAAGGTTCTCCTGTAGCCTGCTTTGTGCTCAAAGCCCTGGGATCCGCAATTTTCTCTTCCACAGCTAGATTGTGCTCCTCTTCTTTTGGATTTGGAGCAACTTCTCCTTCCTCTACTAGTTGAATACAATCTTGCTCTTGATAAAAATCTTCCTCCAGCATGAAGTTTGTCAAGTCAAACTCTTCAATCTGCTGCTCTAGAGGGCAAGTTGGGACTGCAAGATCTTCTTCTTCTGCTGCAACAGAATCAGTCCTGACCACCATTTGTTCTCCAACCTTAGCCTCTCCTGTAGGCTTAACCATCAAGGGGATCTTTGTCATCCCAAACTTGGCAGCCCAAACCTTGAAGTCGTCTGTCATTTCTTTTCTGTTGGGCTCCTCTTCTTGCTGTCCTTGATGACTGATTTTTTCAATTTCTTCTTCCCCACATGGAATTGGGGATGCAAGAGGAGGGATAGGTTGAAACTCAACTGATTTTACAATTTTTTGCGGTGGTGGAGGAGGTGAAACCTCTTGTTTCTTTGGAGTGGAAGGTATTTCATTTAGCTCTTGTGGAGGGGTTTTGGATTTGGAAGAGAAGAGGGCAGAAAAACTGAGATGGGATGGAAGACTGAGAGATGGAGACATGGGATCAACATTTGGGACAGCAGATGGAGAGTTTAAAGCTTGACACTGCTGAGATGAAACAGATTGGGAAACAGGAAAAGAAAAGGCATGAGAAGGTGTGCTTACTTGTTGACAAGGTTGCTGAATACTCCTCTCATACACCTCTATTTCTTCAATCCACTTTGCAAGCAAAGGCAACATTGCAATCATGAAGTCAAGCTTCTTCTGAGCACTGTAATGCCTTGGAAAAGGTCCCACCCATGGACAAGGTGCTCTGCAACCAATTCCAAATGCTTTAATCTATGCCTGAGCCCTGGACTGCACTATGTTTACCTCAATCTTTTGGATCTTCTCCAACAGACCGACATCTTGCATCTGATGGTCTTCATTGTATGCATACTCTTGCTCTTGGAAGGCTCCATAGCCAAACTAACTTTGGCACTGCTGCTCATATGGGTATGCATACTGATCTTGAATCTGCTCAAAATTTTGATTTGGAGGATTTGTAAAACATGTTGGAGGTGGAATACATTGCTATTGTTGATGTGAATTCCATGATGGAAATGAAGTCATGATTGCACAACTTCATAGAATGAGAGAATGATGGAAGAGATGGAAGGAAGAATGGATAGAAAAAGAATGAAAATGAATGGAAAGGAAGGTCTGCAACTTTAGAGATAGGTTGTTGACCAGATGGAGTCACCATATGTGTTTGCAAGTGCCTCCAAAGGCTGAAATCTTCACAGGAACACACCAACCTGCAAAAGATGAAGTGGAAGACCTCTAAGGTCCCACCGGGCGTGCCAAAACTGTTAGTGCAAAATCACAGCACCCCTGGATGCAGATCAGGCTTCTAGGTTGATCACTCAGGCATCCAGTGTGATTACACAACATGGAAACCTCTCTCCAAGCGTGGGACTTGTGAAACTGAGAGAGGAATCTCCAGAGAAGGTTGGTTCCTGCTCCTAAACTACCTGCCACAAGCTATTCCAGTGCAGGCAAGCTAATCTAATCCTAATCTAACAAAGCCAAGGAGATAGAGAGAGAGAGAGAGAGAGAGAGAGAGAGGAGAGAGAGAGAGAGAGAGAGAGAGAGAGAGAGAGAGAGAGGAGAGAGAGAGAGAGAGAAAGGAAAAGAACAAAAGCCTACACTAAAACGGTGATACACCAGAGAAGGAGAATGTTGGACATCTATCAAAACTACCATGGGACAAGGAGAGGTGAGCAATGGGAAGGATGGACAGATGCATCATAGGCCCAAGGATAGATTTCACACAGAAAATGTCCCAAAACTCCATGAACATAGCTCCAAACCTGTAATGAACATTCAAACATGCACAAATACCTGCAATGAAGAGAGGCAAGAAGAGAAACAAACAAAAACAAGCAAGGATGGACAGATGCATCACAAAACACGTTTTGTTGCTCCAGAAGTTTACACAGAACATCATTTCAATAGTAAAAGGCAAAAACGCCATTACAGAGCAAGGGAGGAGGTTCGAACTCCATTTTCAACCCTAGAGAAGAAAAGAAGGGAGAGCAGAGCAGAAAAGATGAACCACTTGTTATCTCTCTTTTAAAATGAGCCAAATCTGGCTTTATACAATACATGGGTCGAGCCCAGGAGACAGAAAACATAGGAAAACGTGTAAGCAGCCCAACCATTGACCAAAACACATTCTTCATTAAAATCGGTGGTTGAGACATCACTTCTGGCCATGCTGAAGAAGAATGCGACCCATGTGCATTAAAACTGGTTGTTGAAACGTCGCTTCTGGCATTACCACGTGTCAGAGCCATTTCTCAATTTTCTCTCTTCAGACTACACCAAAATTCGAGATTGATCCCAGAATCATGTAGAGAATTTCATAAGCTTTCCGTTAATATAAAGAACGTGCAAATCCGAGCTTTGGATCGAAAGTTATGGAGGTATGAAGTTTTAGGGCACAAAACAGGGGAAAACATGTTTTGAAATCTTTCCCTCGCTCTGCCACCTAGATGACATGTGGCACGCATTGATTGGTCACGTGATTCTCTCTCCTCTGCCTTTCGGCGGGCTTTCTTTTGAAATTTCCTTGTGGGCCTCTTGCATCTTTATGTCCCAGATGTCTCAAACTGCTTGGGCCAAAAACTTCCGATCCACCCGAAATGGGCTTCCTCGTCCCTCATTTGGTCGATGACACGTGGCGTTGTTTGATTGGCCTTCGGCTCCTTCGGCGATCCACGTCCCATGCATCCCTTCGTCGCGGATGTCCTAGTATGAACTTTCTCTGTTTCGGCCGAACCGGCCGGTTTGTGTCCATTTGTCCCAAATGTCCCAGTGCTTCGTGGGACAAATTCTTCCAGTTCGCCCGATCCGGCCGATTCGTGTCTTTACGGCCCAGATGTCCCATTTGTCTCTAGACTGTTTGTTCTCATTTCGGCCGAACTGGCTGGTTTGTGTCCTTCACGCACTCTTGTCCCACTTGTCCCTTTACTGTTTGGGTCGCCTGTAGGCTTTTCAGCCGATCCGCGCCTTGACGTCCCAAATGTCCTGACTGTCCTGGGGACTAGGACTTAGCCGATTTTCACATTTTTTTTTTACCCAAGCTTATCTTCTGGAACTTCTTCGCATCTTCTCAGAGCTTGCTCTTTTCAACCTGGATGGGAGAGTTAGAAAAAATCTGAGGGAACCTCAGAAACATAATGTTTTCTCTGAATCAATTATCTGCCTAGGACTTGAGAATTCTGATGCATGTTATCAAATTAACCCTGGGGGGTGAATTTTGGATAACAATACCCAGGCGGGTATCCTAACCAATTCTAAAATCAAGGGCAGGGGTTCCCAACTTTTAACTATAACAATCAGTAGCTGAATAATAATCATAATTTCGGATGATAACAAGATGCAAACCAAAGACCTCGAGATTATGATCCTGATTTATATTGTGGTTTCCATAGGGTTTACAGGCATGACACAAGAACATGATGTGATTGTAACAAGTTTCTACAACATTTTCCAGAGGATATAAGATAGTTATCTATTGACATTTTTTTGGCAAACCCAAAAGCACCAACTTAGAACACCTACATGGGACCGGTATCCCCATAGAAAAAACCACTTGGAATATTTAACGATCCTCTCCCTACATGTAAAAAGGATGGTAGAATATATCCCAATGGTTCAAACAAAGGTATTGTAATAGGTAACCATGATCGCAAAGCCTCAACTTCTTCAAAACCACAAGTGACACCTCATTTGGATGACTGCCAATAAACAAAAATTGTGGGATTGGTAGAGTTGGACACTGAACCTCAGATTAACGCTGCCACTAGAACCAAAGATTATTCTTCGCAGCCAATCCCCATCTACCCAACTGTATCAGGTGACATTCGTGATACGTTAGGAAAGCCAGTATGAGTTTATGACTTGATCAGTGATTTGAACAAGACCTTCTCTCAAATTTCCTTCTTGGATCTGTTAAGGAATTCCCCTGCTCACATAGTTGATTTATTAGAAGCACTAGGTCTTGGCCATTTGATTAAGGTCACCCCTCCTCCAGATGCACACATAAACCACATGGAATTTTATGTCTATCCTCTATGGCATCCTCAAAGATATGTTGGATTTGTATTTGACATCAGTAAGATGCGTACTGACGTTGAAATAACTCGTAGAGGTGATCCAGTGTTGTTTTTACAAGTCTATATTTATAACTATGTAAAGCGTGTGATGATTGATGATGAGGTAATGGTTAATAGAGTCCCCTTCTCTTTCCTTCAAAATTTAGGTTACAGAGATTCCAATTTCTCTTCAACACAAAATACGATGAGAGGCTATAACACCCTCAAGGCAACGTCGATTGGAACTATAATGTTTCCAATCGCCCTTGGGCATAAGACAATTCTAACTGAGTTTAATATTATAGATCAGGAAACCAACTATAATATGATCCTTAGTTATCCTTGGATTCATTGTATGAAGGCAATTCCCTCCACTTTGTTTCAGGAAGTCACGTTCCTACATTTAGGGAACGTCTTTGTGGCATAGGGTGATCCAAAACCCTTCAACATACATCTAGCTAACTTTAAAAAGAGGCCAGGGGTCCACTCTGAGTTTGATATTCCTAGAAATCAGTTAAATAAACCTAAAAGCTCAATGCTAGAGGAAAAGATGGTTCCTACAATAGAATTAGAAGTCATGAGTTTGATCAAAGGCATTTTGGCAATCAAAGATAAAACCGTCATTGGAGAGACAATGTCATTAGGAACCAAAATGAAGATTATCGAGCTATTGGAGAAGGATTTACCTATTCTCCTTCCTTTCGATTATATGGGTATGGGACATACTCTAGGACTCGGTGTAGACACTAAAATTAGGTCACACTCCCCTTTGGTCCCTCGACAGATAAACACCTTCATCACATTCATTTAACCATGGCCCCATTCACCCCACTAATATTAATTTAATTTAATTAATTCATTATCCTCACCATATTTATTATTTAAATATCTTAATTTAGATAATGCCCACACATCCACCTTAGCTAGACACCTCATCAAGCCACCTCACCCTAAGACCTATTCTTAGTAAGTTGCCATAACTAACTAAGTCTTACCCAAACCCTAAAAATAAATGCCTACATTCCCTCTAACCACATTCCTGCATACTTACAACAAGCTTCTAGTCTAATCCACGGGTTAGCAACATGAGATCCTAGAAAATCAAGGTAATCTGCCTAGTTTAGTAAACCTAGGAAATCTCACCTTAACCGACGCCGGTTACCCCTAACCGCCACCGGTTAAGCAGGAACCGCCACCAGTTAAGCAGGAACCGCCGTCGGTCACTTTTTAATCCCCAAAACAACCTTATTTTCAAGGTTGGCAAAAGGTTGGCAGATTCATGAGAGATAACAGATCTTTTGAGAACAATCTTCCATGAGAACATGCATGTAAGGGAGGAGATCAAGCATTTTCTCTTATATAGACATCCAACATTCATCCAGCAACCAACCAGCATAGATTTGATCCAACCAGGCAAAAAGGAATGCACATGCAGCCCATGTAGGAGCTTTCCAATGTTTGGTGATCCTCAACAACATTCAACCTCTTACCAACACCTTCATTCATCACTCACAGGTGCCCAAAACTAGATTTCAAGTAAGTAGAACAATTTATTCCTCTGGTTCATTCATTTAATTATTATATCTTCATCCTTTGTTCTCCTAGCCACCCATTGACCTCCTTTAATACTCACCCCTCCATATCCCCATTAAAACCTTTCCAAATCCCATCCAAACAACTTAATACCTCATTTTGACTAGCCTAGTCCTTTGTGTAATCATAAGCGAGATCCAAAGCTCATTCTGTGGCATTCCTAGTTTTTCACAGTAACTGGCACCGATTCTCCTCAACTGGTGTCATTCACCCTTAACTGGCATTGGTCTCTGTATTTACCAATACAGTCCAGAACAGTAACCTACCCACCTATTCTTGCATCACCCTTAATCACCTGTGACCCACCTAAGACCTCTGTCAGACCTGTAGAGACCCAGAACTAGTTACTTGACCTTCGGATCTTATTTTAACCTAGCCTATTAGATTAGATCTTTCTTATTGTGTTTTAAATGAGATACCTAAATCATTTTAATTACAATAGGATTTACTTCATTACCAACATTAAATTGTTTTAAACAGTGGACTGACAGCCGTCTAGGAAGTATCACACTTCCTGGATCTAGCACACACTAGGCAGTTCACTGCACATATTGTTTAACTTTTATTTGATGGTCTTGTGATCCATTTCAGGTAGTTCCTCCCAGCCAAAAGGAAGCTCTCATGATCAGCTAGAATGGTATAGGTGTAAATTTTGAACACCAAGGACACACCTATACTATTCCAGCTAATCCATCACCTTTTAAAATGTGCAACATGATCTACTGACCCAATGATGTGCTCATACCCATCAAGGCATCTACCTCCTTGATCACTACCACTACACCCACACCCCTACTTACTAGTATAGTTTGTTACCTCAACCGCACATACCTCCTCCATTCCTACCACTGCCACAACCTCCACGGCCAATCCATCAGACTCCCAATCCATTAGCTCCACCTCTGCGTTGACCTCTGACACATCATCTATTCCAGCTACACACATACCAACCACTGATCCCTTGGAAGGCATTTTTCAATGCCTCACTCTGGGAGAATATCGCTTATATAGTGTCAACACATTCCTTACTCCACAAGAGTATGGAAGTCTTCAACTGCACCCTCGTTATGATAGCCACATAGGAGAACGCCTCCTTTATGGTCCTCCTCATCTCCATACTAGTCTCACATATGGGGGACTTGATACTATGACTTACACACCCAAACCAACATCACAAACCCGCCCATTTTTTGCTGACTTCCAATCTCTCACCAATCGCCGTTTCACCCACACCTTCCTGTATTGATGTGCATGGAAGGGTTTTGGTTTTAGATTTTATGAACAAGGCCACCATACTATCATCCCATGTACCACTTGCAAACATAACGACCGTAGTGGTATCAACTTTCTTGAACCACCTACCAAACAAGCTCGTATTGAACGCATCGAGAACGTCAGCCCTTCTTTGCCTTCTTCACCCGCTCTGTGTGCATCACCACCTTCACCGATGGAGTTGATGGATCTTGAATCTATCCCTCCTAACTTTTTTTTTTTTCATAAACACCATTTCCTTGGGGCCTTTGACTTATCAACACTAGGGCGAGGCCCCTTCCTCTCTTCCATTCTTGTATCCTGAAATGATCGATGGTGATACACCTTCCATTAATGTCATTCAATGTCAGGATGATGAATCTATACTCACCTACCTTGGTGTAGAAGACTCATATGTTCATCAATCATTACCCTCTGAGACGTAAACCATGTTGAATGAATCGACTATCGATATCAACATCCATACTCAGGATGACCCACACATCCTAAAGATCGGTCAATATTTAGATGCTGCTGAACAGGAAGCCATCACTTCTTTTCTCAAAGATCATAACCACGCCTTCACTTGGTCTTATGTAGACATGTCTGGTATTGACCCCACCATAGTGTTCCATAATATTGTAACCATTCCTGATGCCAAACCCATCAAACAACAACTAAGGAAAATGCACCCTCGCATTTCCCTTCTCGTCAAAGAATAACTTTAGCGTCTTCTATTCATTTCCTTCATATTACCCATTGATTATCCTTGTTGGATCTCTAACATTGTCCTTGTCACTAAGGCGACAGGGGGACTACACATTTTCATGGACTTCTATGACCTCAACCTTTCCTGCCCAAAATACGACTTCCCCTTACCTAGTATTGATCAACTGGTTGATCTTACTGCTGGTCATGAGATGCTATCACTCATGGATGGCTTCTCAGGTTATAACGAAATCTTGCTTGCCCCAGAAGATCAACACAAGACCTCATTCATCACTCCTTGGGGGACCTTTTGCTATCGAATCATGCCTTTTGGACTTAAAAATGTTGGTGCCACATATGAGCGGGCTATGACTCACACCTTCCATGACATCATGCATCGTATATTGGAAGATTACGTGGATGATCTCTTGGCCAAATCTAAATGCTGCTCCAAGCACCTTACCGTTCTAAAAACCATTTTTGACTGCCTCATTAAATATTGTGTTCACCTTCAGCCTAAGAAGTGCGTCTTCGTGGTCCTCTCAAGAAAACTCCTGGGATTTATCATTTCCCTACGTGGTATAGAAGTTGACCCTGCTTAAGTCAAGGCCATTTTGGAAATGCCTCCACCCACTAACCTTAGAAAACTTTGTAGCCTGCAAGGTAAGTTGTAGTCTATTCACCGTTTCATTTCACAATTATTTGATTGGTGTCAACCATTTCATCATCTTCTCAAGAAGGATACCTCCTTTAAATGGGATGATGACTACCACAAAGCTTTTGAGGCCTTAAAACAATACCTTCTCCAACCACCCGTACTCATTCCACCTAAATATGATCAACCTTTCTACCTATATATCTCAACTACTAATCATTCCTTGGGAGCCATGCTTGCTCATCATGATGAACAAAACAGGGAGCTGACGGTTTATTACATAAGCCATACTCTTTTAGACTATGAAACCCGATACACCCATCCTAAATTTTTTTTCTTACCCTTATTTTTCATTACCACAAAACTCTGTCATTACCTACTCAACCAAAAAACCTATGTTCTAACCAACACTGACCCCCTACATTTCATGTATGCCAAACATTATCAAAATCAATGTGCCGCACGATGGCTTATGCTCTTAGCTGACCTCAACCTCAAATTCATTCATCAAAAGTCCATTAGGGGCAAGGCTATCACTGACCAATTGGCCGACACACCTATTTACGGGGATCAACCCTCTAATTTTGAATTTCTAGATGAGTCAATTGCTACCCTTTCCTTGGATGAACTTGCTTACCAAATGACACTCTTCTTCGATGGTTCCAAGTGTCAGTGTGGAGGTGGGGCTGGTATTATCCTCATTCCTCTTAATGGTGAACCCATGCCTTTGTTGTTAAAACTCGATTTTGAATGTACAAACAATATTGCCAAATACGAAGCACTCGTATTAGGTCTCCAAGCTGCCTATGTCCTAGATGTCAAATCAATCAACATCTTTGGTGATTCTCAATTGGTCGTAAACCAAGTCAATGGTATATACCAATTTTGTAATGAGATACTTCAAAATTATAAACATCATGTAGACATAATTCTAACCACCTTTGATCGTTACACCCTTCAAACCATCCCTCGTTCGACTAAAAAATTTGTAGATACCATCTTCTGCTTTTCTTCTCAAATACCTGCTTCGCCCGCTGATTCTAAAATCTTTGTCACCATACAACAACTCCAATCACCTTCTTATTTACCTCGTGAAGCTTACTCTATCAGAACCACTACCCCCGATCTGAGTGACCTTTAGTATAAACAATACTTTGAATACCTTTCTCTCTCCATCTTACCTCCTGATCTCACCCTTAATGGACAATGCACCTTCCTTGAAAAGTTCTCTCGTTATGTCATCACAGGGGGCCTTCTCTATAAACATGGATATGATGGTATTCTCTTACGATGCCTCATGAGTTCTAAAATTCCTTATATGATTAAGGAAGTTCATGATTGCATATGTAGAGGTCACTTCAGTGGCCTTGCTGTGGCTAAGTGTATTCTTCGCCTGGGCTATTACTGGCTGACCCTTAACCATGATTGTTGTGACTTCATTAAACATTATGTAAAATGCCAACATGCCAATCATATACCCAGTCATGCCTTACAGGTCACCCATGACCTTTGGCCCTTCTCTCAATGGGGTTTGGATCTTATCGGAGAGATCAACCCTCATTCTTCCCAATGAAATCAATGGATTATTACCACTACCAAATACTACACAAAATGGGTTGAGGCCATACCACTCATCTCCACAAAATTTGAGAAAATATATAAGTTCATCAATCATCACATCATTTGTCACTTTGGTGTTCCTCATCGTCTCATCACTGATAATGGAAAACAATTAAAAAACAAAACATTCAAAAACTTTGTGATGCCTTTGGCATTCAGCTAAGTTTCTCGTCACCTTATTACCCACAGACTAACGGCCAAGCTGAATCCACTAACAAAACCCTAAAAAAAATTCTCATGAAAGTGGCTAATGATACTGGGAAGGATTGGCATACGTACATTCCTTTTTCCCTATGGGCATACCGCACTAGTATATGTACTTCCACTGGTGCCACACCATTTTCTCTTGTCTACGGTACAAAGGCTGTTCTACCTCTCGAAGTCTAGATTCCCTCACTCCACATTTCTCTCCATGACATTGTCAATGATGATGAATTTCGTCAAGACCGTTTAGCATAACTTGAGTTATTAGACGAATGTCGTCTTAACGCTCTTGATCACCTTGAATTTTACCAAAAATGTATCAAATGTGCCTATGAAAAACGTGTCCATGAATGAACCTTCCAAGTCAGTGACCTTGTCCTAAAAGAAAATCAACATGTAAGCAAAGTAGAAAAAAGTAAATGGGGTAAATTTGCTCCTAATTGGCTTGGACCATACATCGTGACCCATACTTATGGATCAGGTGCCTATCATTTAGCTTCACTCGATGGTAAACCCAAACTTGATCCCCTTAATGAATTGCATCTTCAACCATTCTACTATTGACCTATAGTCCTACCTCACCTTTTTCCTCTTTCCATGCTCATCCCTTGAGCGCTATGCACTTCATACACCTCACCAATGATTAAACAAGAATCACATGAGCACCTGTCACTTGTTATCTTCTCTTGAATATGTGTGCCACGGTGCTGCACATAGCATGATTCTCATGGATACTTTTCATCTACTTATAGATGAGATTCCATGGTCATTTCACCCTGATATTTGAACAAGAATCCTATTCTTCACCTTAGTATTTTCCATGACTTCAAAGCCCTCACATGGGATCTAGCTCCTTGAGTCAAACTTCTAATAAAAATATGACTCCCTAATAAGGACATCTTCCTCTTGGACAAAAAAATAGACTACTCCCTCGAAGGACAGCTATGTAAAGCCCTTTCAAAAAAAAATGAGAGAGACTGAAGCTTCCCGCATCGATCAGCTTCACAAAGAACTCAAGGAGTTCATTTCCTCATCCCATATAGAATTCCCGCATCAATCAGTCTATCTCAAATACAAGTCAAAACATAAAACTTTTTAGTCATGGACTTGCCCATTGTGACCTTGGATCTCTTGCCTAAAGAGCATGTCACCTCATATCATATAAAATCACCCACCTTTCACCCCTCTCACCATTTGCACCCCCATTTTCCTACTACCTCAAGGGACCTCTTGGAACCATGACATTTGGTGATCATGTGACTACTTTTCACCTTAGAACACTCAATCATGCAATGTCTTTAGGTTCTTACGTTCATCACCTCCTCCAAGGTATGATCTACTTAGTCTGATCCTAACCAATTAGGTAGCTTTATTTCCCGCTCTTATATTTTAACCGTATTTATTTATGTTTTGATTACCATATACAGGACTTGGTCCTTGATGCTTACCTTTGGGGTAATCTTCTTCTTTTGTCGTTAGATATCCAATGAGGATAATCAATGGGTAATATGAAGGAAATGGAAAGAAGGCACTGAATTTCTTCTTTGACGAGAAGGGTAATGCGAGGGTGCATTTTCCTTAGCTTTTATTTGATGGGTTTGGCATCATGAATGGTTATGATATTGTGGACGATTATGGTGGGGTCAATACCAGGCATGTCTGTGTAAGCCCAAGCGAATGCATGGTTATGATATTTGAGAAAAGAAGTGATGGCTTCCTGTTCAGCAAGATCTAAAGATTGACTGATCTTTAGGATTTGTGGGTCGTCTCAAGTATGAATGTTGATTTCGATAGTCGATTCATTCAACATGGTTTGTGTCTCAGAGGGTAATGACCGATGAATATATGAGTCTTCTACAACAAGGTAGGTGAGTATAGATTCATCATATTGACATTGAACGACATTAATTGAAGGTGTATCATCATCAATCATTTTAGGATATAGGAAGGGAAGAGAGGAAGGAGCCTCACCTTCGCGTTGATAAGTCAAAGGCCCCAAGGAAATGGTATTTATGAAAAAAAAAATTAGGAGGGATAGATTCAGGATCCATTGACTCCGTCGGTGACAGTGGTGTTGAAGGTGGAGCAGGTGAAGAAGGTGGAGAAGGGATGATGTCCTTGATGAGTTCAATGTGGGCCTGTTTGGTAGGTGATTTAGAAAATCCGATACCACTACATTCGTTATGTTTTCAGGTGGTACATGGAATAAAGGTATGGCGACCTTGCTCGTAAAAGCCAAAACCAAAACCCTTCTATGCACATCGGTGCAGAAAGGGTGTGGGCAAAACTGCGATTGGTGAGAGACTGGAAGTCAGCAGAAAATGAGCAGGTTTGTGATGAAGGTTTGGGTGTGTAAGTGGTAGTATCAAGTCCCCCATAGGTGAGACTAGTACAAAGGTGAGGAGGGCCATAAAGGAGGTGTTCTCCTATGTGGTAATCATAGTGAGGATGTTTGTGAATACTTCGATACTCTTGTGGAGTAAGGAATGTGTTAACACTATATAGGTGATATTCTCCTAGAGTGAGGCGTTGAAAACCACACACTAGTTTTGACCTATAGTAAGGAATGTGTTAACACTATATAGGTGGTATGTGGGTATCTGGAATAGACGATGTGTCAGAGGTCAATGCGGAGGTGGAATTAATGGATTGGAAGGCTGATGGGTTGTCTGTGGAGGTCGTGGTGGTGGTAGGAATGGAGGAGGCATGTGCGGTTGAGGTAGCGCGACTGTAATGGTAAGCGGAGGTGTAGATGAAGTGATAGTGGTCATGTAGGTGGAAGCCTTAATGGGTATGAGCACATCATTAGGTCGGTAAAGCATGTTGCATGTTTTAAAAGGTGATGGATTAGTTGGAATGGTATAGGTGTGTTGTTCATGTTCAAACTTTACACAATGATGCAACATGGAAGGAACACAACCCATGACACGAATCCAGGGTCTTCCAAACAAGTTATATTGAAATTCCAACTCCAAGATGTAGAATAGCTCTGAAATAGTGTGGGCCCCACGAAAATGTGGAGAATGACAGTTCCTAATGTAGAGGTGATATCGTCATTGAATGAACGCAACATGATAGGATTTTTATGCATGTAATTATCAGGTATGCACATTTGAGCGAATGCGTGGGATGAAATGATATTAATACTAGTGCCCCCATCAATCATTACACATCATACACATATATCATCGATGTGCACAGAGATGAAGAGGCCTGGGTATGGGTCATCTGTTTAGTGTGGTGAAATCTCTTCCTCTGAGAAGCAAAGGGAGGCTATTTGGTGAGTAGGGTGAGGTGTGGATAAAGGTGGAAATTTGGTGAGAGAGGCTACATGATGGGGTGTGATAATGGAGGCTACAGGTGTAGGGTCATTGGGTAAAACCTCAATATATTGAAGAACCTATATGAGAGCTTGACGATGGAATTATGAGGTTTGGATGAGGTCATATAGGGAAATTTTGAGGGGAGATTGGTGTAATTTTTTGAGCATGGTGTGATGTGTGACCCCATTAGAAATAGGGTATATGGGTCCATGGATAGTAATCTTAGGTGTGGGGTGTAGATGGTATGGTTGGGTATAGGATTGGTTGGTGGGTCAGTTGCCTTTTCCTTACCCTTATCCTTCTGAGTACGGGTAGTGATGTGGATCATGTTGATTTGAGGGGTGTTGACAAATGGAGAAGGTGTAGGATGGGTGGTGTAATGACATGACGGAAAAAAAAAAAACCTACTAGAGTAGAGAAAAACCTATGAGGTGAGCTGGGTGTAAATGACATTTGGGTGATGGGTGTGGCAAGTTCTCTGATGCGAACCATGTTAATTTCAAATCTTGGAGGTGGCTCTAGGAGCTGTGGGGGTGGAGGTTGTGGTTGTTGAGTTGGGTAGTGGGAGTGAGGGAAGGACTATGGGGATGAGTGTCAGTGAAGTGGGGTCCTCATCAAGAAGGTCATCATTGCCAAAGTTGGATTTTGGAGGACACAACTAGATAAGGATGGTTTTCAAAGCCTTGTAGTTCTCCATATTGTGCCGTGGCACATGATGGTAGGAACAAATTTTAGTGTCATCAAACCCTTTTGGCTTGGGTTTGAGAGGGTCATAAGGTTTGAGTGGCGGTAATGGTGATGTGATAATAGAAGTCTCCAAGAGGTTGGTTAATATTTTGGCATAGGACCCCGCTAGTGGATCACAATGGGAAGTGAAAGTGGGTTTGGGTGTAGGTGTGGATGATTGTTGAGGAATGGTCCTTACAAGAGGGGGAGTGGGTTGAGCCATGGGGTTTTGGGTTTTGGAGTAGTCTTGGGTATTGGTCATGTTTTTTTGGGTAGGGGGTATGGTAGATGAACGGGAAGGAGGGTGTATGGTTACTTTGATTACCTTATTGGAGGGTTGTGGATTTTTGTTTTTGGGTTACACCTTCTTGGGTAAAGGGAATATGGGGTTAACAAGATCTAGAGGGAAAAGTAGATGAGGGAAGAGGGGGTGAGTTACCTAGGGAGATAACGAAGGTGTTGTGAAGGTAGATGACGCGGGTCATGTAGGGGGTGTGAGGGAAAGAGACTAAAGTGTAGTGGGTAGTGAAGAAGTTGCTGAGGGTATTAGAGGTATGGGTGGTAAAGATGCTGCAGGTGCAGGTGGAATTTGTGTTAGGTGCTAGGGTATATTAGAGGTTTGCGAGGAAGGAATGGGCCGTTGTGTTTCTGGTTTATTGACGGGTGGATTTTCTTAACCACACTGGGAGGTTAAGGTCCTAAGAAGGATAGAAAGGGTGAAGGCGATGCAGGTATGATTGGCACACCTGGGGTATGAGTTCTATGGGATTGGTTTTTCTATTTGGGTGCCGGAGTAGGTTTTGTGTTGACTTTGGAGGATGTAGCTAAATATAGTTTGATAGGTGGATGAGTAAGGCTGGTGGTTGGGGTGACCCCTAAGGTAGTGATAGGTTTAGTCGAGGAAGATGAGGTAGGCGTGGGTTTGGATTTAGATGTATGTTGGGTTATGGGTAAGGGAGTATGTTGAGCGGTGCGAAGGGTTATGGAAGAAGTAGTGATAGAGGTGGTTGTGCTTGGTTTGATTGGTTGAAATATTTTTGGGTAGATAGTGGAAGTATTAGCAAGTGACATCTGCATCTATGTTGAGACCGGAAGTAGAAGACACCCCCACAATAAGGATTTGTCTATGTAATCTAGGTGATCGGAAAAAAAATGTGAGAAAGACACGTTTGTAGGTGATGTTGATGAGGACCTAATAGAAATTCCTGTAAAACATGTCTTAGAGACTGAGAATTGGATACCTTGAGCTTCAGTGGGTAAGAGGGCCAAAAGTAGGTTTACAGGATCTTGGGTAATTGATGGAGAATGCTCACCAAGAGGCAAAGGTATCTCAATTGGGTCTGTGATAGGTGGAGGAGATGATGGGTGCTTCTCTGTAGGTAGAGGAGGTAAAAAAGTATCCTCTATGGAGTGAAGAAGTACTGTGGGTGTCGGTTCTCTAGGTGGAGAAGCCGAAGGTGAAATGGTCTCAATGTTAGTGAAGGGCTCCTCCACGAGTGAGGAAGGAGGTGAAAGGTGTTCCTCTATGGGTGGAGGAATAGGTGATGTAGGTTCCAATGTAGGAGGGTTTCGAGCTAGAATTTCCTCTATGGAAGGAATATGAGGTAATTGGGAAGCAATAAGTGCGTCACTAAAAATAGCATGGACCTTGCGGGTATGGCTATCATGAGTTGAGGTCTCATCAGTTTGATCAGATGAAGGGGCATGATTGGGAAAGGGTTTCTTGAAGATATTTAGGTTTTGGTTGGCAGGTGTTGTTAGGATTATCCATAATTAACTCACCATTATCGAGCATTTCTTGGACAATATTTTTGAAAGTGATGCAATTGCCATCACTATGACCCTTTACTCGATGATAGTCGTGTTCTTTATACCAAGTGGGCATGGGGCGAGCATGGTCAAAACTAGTGTGTGGTTTTATAGGCGGAAGGGTGATGGCCCTAGCTTTGATGAGCTTTTATAAGACAGAAGAGTAGGGCTCCCTAATTGGGGGTGTATTTCCATTGTTCTTGTCTGAATTGAAAAGTTTGGGGGGTAGCCTGATTTGACAGATGAGCCAGAATGGCTTTAAGTACCACTGCATTAGTGGTGCAATTAGATTTTGAATAATTGCTCTGTGGTTTGGAAGAAGAAGAGGTATCATTCAGCTTGAATGCCAAATTATTATTATGTAATTGGATTTTCTTCTCTTAGATTTCTTGAATTTCTAACTTTCATGCCATGGTGAATGCTTCATCAAATGTTTGGAAAGTCTGAACCTGCAGGGTTGGTGAGATGTGTCTAGCACAAGCCCACGTGAAGAGCTTGATGAGTTCGGTTTGTGGTAGTTGGAAGGTGAGTTGATTGATCAGGCTATGCCAGCAAGCGCCAAAATCTGTGATAGATTCGTCATCATATTGACGTGCGGAGTATAGGTTAGTCATGGCAACCTTCTTGATGATATTGATGGAGAAGTGATCCAAGAAGTCTTGGGCTACCTAATTAAATGAAAAATATAGAGCATCTAGGTAACCCACCATACCAATCTAACATAGGTCCAGTCAGAGACATGGGAAAGGTCCTTAAGAGAAAAGCATCATCGTGAGTGATTAGGTAACACCCATGTTTGAACGATTACAAATGCTGTTGTGGGTCTTCCTTACTATTGAAATGGTTGAATTTAGGAATCTCCCAATGCATGGGATATGGATGGATAGGAATGGATGGGTGGATAAGATCATTACAAATCTAATCTTAGGTGAGAGTATTGTGGGAGCCAGAAACCGATGCCTCTAATGTCTGCATCTTGTCCATCATCAATTTGATTAGGTCGCTGGTAGGTAGCGATGATTGGGTGCCTCCTATAGCATAAGAGGGTTGGTGTTGGGCATATAATAGGGGGGTGACATTCCAGTATATGGTGCTTCCATGTAGGTAGATTGAGAAGAAGGTAGTGAAAATAGGGGGTACTTACCCAGAGTGAATAATAGATGAAACATGAGGCTACTAATAGTATGTCTATGGAGGTGGAAGGGTCGTGGTAACCCTAGTGGCAATGGGGCCTAACGATTGTGGAATGGAAAGGACCACATTCTGAAAAGGGGTAGGGGTCACTCACACCAGAGGTGGTAGTATAGCTACGGGTATATGTGAGATAATAGGGGCAGATGAGGTTGTGTTTTGGGTGGTTATCGAAGGTATGGTGGATGTGGCAGGTGCAACGGATGTAGCAGACACTGCAGTCATAGTGGGTATATGACCTAACTACGAAATGAATGGGGGGTAAAGTAGATGTGGGAAACATGGAGCTGGATGGGGCTGATGCAGAAGTGGGGAGTGAGAGTCGAAGGGATAGATACGGGCATGCCATATATTAACTGACTCAAGGAATCTCGAGTGGATGAGTGGGAAAGATAAAACTATAAGGTGATAGGGTTTTGGTCAAGGAGTCGTGCGAACTCCTCATCTCCAATAGTGATAGTGATAGGTTAGGTTAGATAAGATCCATAGTGGGTGATAAAATGGAAGGTGGCGAAGGGATAGGTGGGAGTGGTTGATAAATGGCATGGAATATGAGGGTGCTAGCTTTTCGATGCGTTGGTACCATGTGAACATGTACTGATTAGGTTGGGATGCCTTTCTGTAAATGACACAGAAATATCGAGGGAATAGGAAGAACAAGTGGTAATAAATGGATTAGGTACCAAATGTTAGTTAGAAAGTGGCACATGATAACTGATGCCAGTCAAGGTAAACTGACGCTGGTTACGATAACCACTGCCAGTCACTGTGGGAAATGTGCAGTTGGTTAAAAACAAGGTATAGGGCCAAATTTGAAAGGTATGCTGAATACTGACAAGATTTACAAGGTCAGTGGGAATGATAGTAGTGATAGGGACTCTAAATAATTGAAGAAGGTGAATAAATGTCCTTTTGGGTAGGTTAACCAAAATGATAGTGAATCGACACCGGTTTGGTATAATCGACGACAGTCAGGGGGTAACCGACAATGGTAGCTGGACCGACATCGGTCACTGTGAAATTGAAACAATGATGAAACAAAAATGGTTGTGAATTAAAATATGATGTGGAGTCAAACCTATAATTCTAAGAATGATGAGAATATGGTCCAGGCACACTCAAAAGAAGATGGAATACACCAACTATGATGAAGAGCATGTAAGGAGAGACAAGAAGAATGAAGAACGTGACCTCTCACCTCAAAATGCAAGCCAAGTAGAAACACTAAGAAAAATGTGATCCTAAGAGTGATTTTTCAATTATGTTTGTTTACCTTATGCTATTTAAGGACTGACACATGAACTGTAAAATAGAGTTTTTTGGTGAGGATGGCTTCCTACAAAGAAGGAGATCTAAAAGGTGAGGTTTCATGTATGTTATGGCGGGGGGCGGGCTTTGCTCTAAAGTATGACTTGATAGAGAGTAGCGAGCCAGGGAGAGTACCTACCAATCCTCAGATCAGTGCGATTGTTGAAAAGAATTCCCAGGAAAGATGTTGTTTAAGAATATGTATTTGTTTTGAATTTGTGTAATTTGGCAAGACTCAGAGAGAAAGATATGTGCTTTCTATGATTCGTTTGTCAACCATCAGTTGAGAATGAATTCCAGCGTATAGGTTGCCCTCAATTAATATGAGCTAATGCGATAAATCAAAATGCAATGCACTTATTTGAAGCCCAAATTGAAATATGAAGTTCGATGACACAAATGGATGAATAGGAAGAGGGATGCTCTTTCACTAAAATGCAGAAAACAAGAAGAAATGATTCTTTTTAAGTACACCAAAAAGAAATATTTCTATTAGAGAAAATAGAAATAAAAAGAGGGTTACCAAGGAAGAAAATTAATGTGTATTCTTTTCAGAAGGGAAACAAATAGACAACTTTTCCTAGGAATGAATAAAATGCAAGGAACCCCGAATGGGTCCCACCGAGCATGCCAAAATGTTTCCCCTGATTCTTAGACATTTCTTTGAATATTGACGAAACAGATAGGGTAATGGGCATAGGAAGAATACCTGTTGAAATGCTGGTCATTGGGTTGTTGTGCGCGTATGACTTCTGAATCCACAGTTGATTGTGAGAGCTTCCTTTTGGCTAGGAGGAACTACCTGAAATGGAACACAAGACCACCAGAAAGAGTTAAACACTATGTGCAATGAACTTCCTAGCGTGTGCTAGATCCAGGAAGTGTGATACTTCCTAGATGGTTGTCATTCCACTCTTTAAAACAATTTAATGCTGGTAAAAAAAAGTAAATCCTATTGTAATTTGAAATGATTTAGGTATCTCACTTAAAACACAATAAGAAAGATCTAATCTAACAGACTAGGTTAAGATAAGTTTCGAAGGTCAAGTAATTGGTTTTGGGTCTCTACAGGTCTAACAGAGGTCTTAGGTAGGTCACAAGTGAATAAGGGTGATGTGGGAATAGGGTGGTAAGTCATTGTTATGGGCTCTATTGGTAAATACATAGATCGACACTAGTTAAGGGTGATCGATGCCGGTTGGGGAGAACTAGTGTTGGTTACTGTGGAAAACAAGGAATGCCACAGAATGAGCTTGGGATCTCCCTTATGATTGCACAAGGAACTAGGCTGGTCACAGTGAGGTATTAGGCTGTTTGGATCGGGTTTGGTGAGGTTTTTTAATGGGGATATGGAGGGGTTAGTATTAAAGGAGGTCAATGGGTGTCTAGGAGAAAAAATGATGAAGATACAATAATTAAATGAATGAACCAAAGGAGTAAACCGGAAACTTACTTGAAATCTAGTTCAGGGTGCCTGTGAGTGATGGATGAAGGTGTTGGTAAGAGGTTGAATGTTGTTGAGGAACACCAAACATTGGAAAGATCCTGCATAGGCTGCACGTGCATTCTTTTTTTCTTGGTTGGATCAAATCTATGCTGGGTGGTCGCTGGATGGTTGCCAGGTGAATGTTGGATGCCTGTGCAAGAGAAAATGCTTGATCACCTTCTTTGCATGCGTGTTCTCGCAGAAACTGGTTATCGAAAAATGTGATATCTCTTCGAAATCTGCCAATATTTTTGCCAACCTCCAAAATAAGGTTGTTTTGGGGATTAAAAGGTGACCGACGATGGTTCTGGCTTAACCAACAATGGTTAGGGGTAACCGGTGTCGGTCAAGGCAAGATTTTCTAGGTTTACTAAACTAGGAAAATTCCCTTGATTTTTGGGATCTCATGTCATTAACTCATGGATCAGATTGGAAGCTTCTTGTAAGCATGCAGGAATATGGTTAGAGGGAATGTAGGCATTGATTTTTAGGGTTTGGGTAAGTCTTAGTTAGTTATGACAACTTACTAAGAATAGGTCTTAGGGTGACTTGGCTTGATGAGGTGTCTAGGTGAGGTGTAAGTTTGGGCATTATCTAAATTAAGATATTTAAATAATAAATATGGTGAGGATAATGAATTAATTTAATTAAATTAATTAAATTAATATTAGTGGGGTGAAGGGGACCATGGATAGGTGAATGTGATGAAGGTATTTATTTGTCAAGGGACCAAAGGGGAGTGTGACCTAATTTTAGTGTCTACAAGCACGATAGTGAGACTATGTCATATAGATTTTCAGAGGTCATGAAGAAATAATTTGAAGTGTTAATGCTTGGAGAACTTTCATTCTTCCTAGGGTTATAAATCAGTTGAACCGAATAAGGTATCTTCATATCTTAGGAAAAGTACATCAAGGATGTGCTTAAGAGATTTTAAATGGAGAATTGCAGACTAGTAAGCATCACAATGATTTTAATATGCAAAATCAGCAAGGATGACAAATCACTAAAGGTAAATCAGACCTCATATAGATCTATGAAAGGTAGCCTCTTGTATCCAACTGCATCTAGGCATGATATCATGTAAGCACTTGGTTGGTTGGAATATTTCAAGAATATCCTATTGAAATACATATCCAAGTAGTCAAAATAATCTTCAGGTATCTCATGGGGACCATGGAATATGGAATTTTTTAATCCAAAATGTACATTGAGTTCCAAATAAAAGCCTTCACGGATGCAGATTGGGAAAGCAACATTTATGACAAGAAGAGCACAACCCGGTGGATCTTTATTTATAGGTAAGTGCCTTATGTCTTGGTTGAGTAAGAAATCAATCTATTTTAGCACTTTTCGCATATGTGAATTTGAGTATGTAGTAGTCAGCCAAATGTTGTACTCAAGTTATGCAAATGAAGATAAACACTTGACGACTATAAAATTGAAAATGAAGGTCCTATACCTTTGTATTGTGATAACACAAGTGTTATAAGTGTTTCCAAGAACCTAGTGCTACACTCCAAGATAAAAACATATCCCAATTAAAATACCATTTCTTGAGGGAGTAAGTGAGTGAACAAATAATCAAGCTTGAAAATGTCTCAACAAATGATGATGAGGTAGTCTGATATCATGACCAAACCTCTACTTAAAGTAGATTTTGATAGCATTTGAGACAAAAATTGGGGGTAATCCCTACCCCAAAAAATCACTAAAGACCTCAAGTCACCTAAAGGGAGCAATCTCATGTGCCATATCTTCTCCAAGAAGTCTCAATAAGTGTCAAAACAGGGGGAGATCTAGTTCACTAGACTCAAGGTAAAAGCTAAGAAGATCAATGAAAGGCATGGGTAAAAGTGTGACAAGTCTAGTTTTTGAAGATGATAGGTTTAGGGGGAGCAGTGAGGTTGATTGGTGAAGAAATCCATGCATCTTCTCAAGCCATAAGTGACAAGATTTCTAGTCTAATCCAAGGGGGAGATTCCTTGGGTATGTTTATGCTTTATTCAATTCTTCTTACATGTTGTTGGGTGTATGAAAATTTTTCATAGATGTCAAAGGGTGAGATATTGTTGTAAGAAAACATGTAATGAATGTTGTTGGTGGTGTTTTTTCCATCAAGGTTTCTGAGTTTGTTGCCATCAATGACAAAGGGAGAAGATTGTTGAATATTTGTTGCATTGGTGTTGTCATTGATGTCATATGGCATTGATAGGAAAAGGTTTTGGAGAAGTAAAGATTTCAATTGAATATATTATAAGTGTTTGACAGTTCTCTTGTGAAGTTTGGAATGTCATTCAAGAGTCTTGTTGCATTCACAAGCTTGATTGAAGGCATACTTAATTAGGTGTTTAGTATGAACCTAGAGTGTATCTCACATGGTCTAGAGTGTGTATCAGAGGTGTGTAAAGGTTAATAGAGTTAAGAACAAGACTAGAATTGGTGACTCTTGATGGAAGGTAGCTCAATTAGGTTTAGTTCAAAGGCCTATTCCTAGAAGGTCTTGGTGTATGGTGTATAGATGCAGGTCAAACCAAGGTAATTCCAAGCTGGTGATGGTGTTTATTTGACAGGTATATAAATGTTTTTGATTGCTCCCATATGATGAGGTGACGACTTGAGAAGGATGGTTTTCTCTAAAACTTGATTTTCCTATGCAATCCCAAGCTAGTTTCCAAGAAAACAAGGCATGAGATGATGAATCAAGGTATGAATATTATAACCAAGTAGTTTATGAGCATGATATGAGCACATAATGATGTGTCCTAATGACTTCACAAGTGTCTGAGGAGGAATTTTGAGTACTTATACATGGTTATGTAGCAATAAAGATTTCTTAAGACAAGAAGAACATATGATACCCAAAATGAGATGGGGTTGGAAGTTTTGTAGTGTGAACCATGATCAAGGTAGCCATTTGAGATCATGGAGGAGGTATTCATGAAGGTGTGGACCAAATTTAAGGACAATAGGATGATTTTTGTGTAAGAAATTGAAGTTTTGTCAAAACCAGGCTAAACAAGGTATGCCAAAACAGTGCCTTGACTTCTTAGTATTTGATCTAAATTGATAAGCATTGTTTAGATAAATCATAAGAGATTTTTTTGAAGAGAATAAAGAGATAGAAATCATGTCAAAAGGTATGAAGTCAAAAGGATGAAGGACAAGAAAGTTCTATCCATTTTTATGGCATTGTCTAAAACCCTCCCAAACCCTAAGTATTAAAGTGATAGAGAAACAAATGATGTTTTTGTTCTTCAAATCACTCTGATGAAAGTATAATATAAACCACTCAAGGTTGTAGATAAGTCCTTATAGTTATCTGGTGATGGAATTTTGTACTGCTAGGCATGTGTGACTGTATAGTACAAATGTTTGACCATATTTTGCAAGTATTTGTGAAGGATATAAAATATTATTCATGAAGGTTCTAAGATGAAATCCTCCAGTTGTGGAAGATTGTATTGGGGGGATGTGTAATTTATGTCCATCAAATAGTTTCAGGTAAGTTCCTTATATACATTTGGTGTGATCTTAGTCAATCTCTCTCTCCTACCACTAAAGTGGTAATCAAGTTAAACCATTCAAAAGGTTTAGTCCTTGTGCATGATCCTATTATTGGGGTGAACAATGAATATGGACACTTTCTACATGTTTAATGTAACTAGATGGAGCTCATGGCCTATTATTGTGAAGTTGATATTGGTAAAAACATTGGTATTCTACTGTCTTGCATTCCTGAGCTAGAAGACTTCGTGTGAAATGAGGTGTATTTGGATCTTATATTCACAAATGCTCAAAACCTATGCTGGAGATGGAATGAGATAGTAAAATTTGAGGTACTGATGTACATGGGCATGTGAGGAATTTTTGTTAGTTCTCCTAGTCAAGATTGATCTTTGGTGCAAAGAATAAGGTTTAGCACATAGTCCTAAAGATTATTTTCTAATCATATTTCTTGATTTGGTACATTGGTATGGTCATAGAAAATGATAGGATATTTCATAAGAGTAACTTAGAGGCTTGGAAAAGTCACATAAGTAAAACTCATTCTTGGGTCTTTTTGAATCTTAAAACACTGTCTGAGTAAGTGCCTTGAAGATCAATGCAAGTTTGATCTATTTTCCAAGAAGGATAAGAAAAAAATTATACCATATTGAGGTGTCCAAAATTACCATAATCCTAACTTGAAATTTGTCATTGGAATGCTCATAAATTCTAGTTGGGGTCAGTGTGTGATCTTTCTCAATCTTTGAAGTGTATCCTATGTGCATGCAAAATTAGTATGTGACCCTGCTCCAATTCATGATTCATGAAGTGAATGGGAATAATGGTGCCTCGCTACTCTTTTAATTTTAAGGTGATATTCCTAATAATCATAAATGACCATGTAAAGCACTGATAAAATCAGTTGAATACTTGTTTCTTATGGCTTTGTCAAGACTCATCCTTGACTGTGATATAGATTCTCCATGACTGTGTGTTGAATGGTTGTGACAGGAAAGTTTGAAAACATTGATCTTCATGATCTTATTTGATGGATATTCCAAGATCTTTTTATTGATCTAAACCTCATGTAATACCAAATTATTATGACTATGCATGGAAATTTGGATGAGCTCATAAGTCTTCTCACTTTTCAATTTCAAGACTATTTTGCTAACTAGAACTAGCACCTGAGTGCTCTCTTAAGTGCTCTAACAAAGTTTGAAGGATAAATGGTGAAGGATGAGGATGTTGTAAAGAATGTTATAAGGAATATTAGAGGTTCTAGTAACATTCTTGAATCATGAGTTACACATACCATTGGAGTATTGCATTAACCTATAAGAAAAGCTTACTCATTAGAAGAATAAGACCAAGGATTCTAGAATGAACCGTTACAAAAATTGAGTGAACAGAGGTTAGAGGAAAGGAATATTTTAGGATGAATTTCAGAATTGTTACATGGTTTAGAACTCTCCTTTATCATAATTTGCATCAAGAGGAATCTTAAAATACCTAAAAATTCTGTACTATGAACCTACAATAAAATTCAGAGAGCAATCATTTCAATAGTGACAGTTTTATTTATGAGTTTCAATTTATCTCCTTGTACGAGGGCTCAATGTGATTTAGGTGAATAATTCATTGATTAGTTTAAGTGTAAAAGTAATATGTGTAAATTGAGTCTCTCCTTATGATAATAAATGATCATACTTGTGCCATGAAAATGTTGTTGAAAAGTGTGAGAGAGTTGATAATGCATTGCTAATGCTAGTATAATTAGGTGCAATAGTGAAAAGGGTGTATGAGCAAATTTAGGATCACAATTTTTTTGTCAAAGAAACTATGTAAAGTGAGTGATCAAATTGGTGTGAATTCTAAGTTGAAGCTTAGAAAGTTTTTGAAAATAGGTTCTTTCATGCAAGTTGTAGCTTACAAGGATTCAAGTAGGTGCTTGATCATATCTTGAAGTTGGTGCTTCATGTTGAGTGGGTTCTCAACAATTTGGAGACTCTTTGTAATATTTATATTAGATAGGTTGTCCAGCTTAGTGCATTGGTATTCATAGTGTGATTTTCTCCCATCATGGGTTACCCACTTTAAATCTGTGTCTTATCATGTGTTTCATTATTTTATTTCTCATGGTTGATAGTTCTATTTCTTCATAACAAGTAACCAATTTAAATTTTACTTCAAAGGCTGAATTTAAACTAATTCACCCCCCTCTCAATGTCCTGATTTCCAAAAATAAAACCTACATAGTTATTTAAACACATTATAACATCAACATACAAAATATAATGACATAAACATGAACTAAATTTGGAAGCTCATCCAAGTTGGTGTTGTTAGCCTAGAGTATGTACCTACATAGGATAACACTGTTGACATCTTCAATGAATATTTAGAATTTCCTCACAATCTATAGCTATGGATAATGCTTCAAATGAATTATGTTTTCCTTTGAGGATACATCTTAAGTCCTTATTTTCTTCATGGTTTAGATTTCACATTCGTACATGATCATGTATAGTTTTCAAAAATCATTTTATGATGATTTTGAGCTTATTTTTGCTTTTCTATTGACCTCCCTAAGTTTCACTTAAAGGGGGTGTTAATGTAACATACTATATGCACTTGATTATTGAATAACTTAAGCTATTTATCTTTCATAGCTAACATCCATTGTGTCTAGGCTTAAGTGTGTATTTAATGTTATCTATTAGTTCACCATATTTGATGGGGACGTTAAAAATAAGGGAGATACATTTTATTGAAGCTATTTTTGCCCTCATCTTTATGTGTGCATTATAATTTTATTTTGCAATTCATATTGAAATAAAATACATACTTGGTTTCGTATTTTCATATTATTCATCTTGGAGAGAGTTAATAATTTGGAGACATATTCTTAAGGATTTATGTTTCCTCTAGATGAAGTTGTTAATCAATATGGTATATGTAAAATCCAAGATAAGATACTTTAGATTGATATCAATCAACATTTTTCAAATAATTATATTCAAAATATTTGTATTAGTTTCATAGAGCTTATATATGCGTTATGCAATGAACCATAATTTAGCATCCAAGGTATTAAGTTAAAATTTGAACTAATTCCTATTAAGGGTTGCCCGCTTAACCATATTGTGAATATTAAATGATAGTTAAAAAGTGGATTTTTTAAACAGAAAATATACCACTTGATAACAATATTGGCTTCTAATCCATCACTTTAGAATTTGGATTCAAAACTTTGTACTTAAAAAGTTTCTTGATAGTTAGAACTTAATTTATAAAGAAATTTGTCCTTGGATCATTTTACATCCATAAAAATATTGTTATTTATATTTTACTATATGCTCCACACAATCATACTTGGAATCATTTTCCAAAAAATTCCCACATAAACCCTCTTATATTCATGACGACTAGATATAATATCTCTGAAGGTAAAAATAGATAAGGAAAATATTTTTATGAATCTTAATCCCCTTAATTCATTGAAGAACCCTAAATCTTCCCAAACTCATGATGGAAGCTATAATGATGGGAAGAGCTATCGTTTTGGTCACTGGTTTAGGTGTGGAAAATCCATTAGGTGGTGTTGAAGGTTGTAAATAGTCACCCATGTTTATTTAAACCGACTGCATTAAAATTCACAACATACCAACAATTTAAGAATTTCCATTTTAAGATTTATACAGTTGAACATACTCTCTTTTATGACTCATTTATTATAATCGTATTATGAATTTCATTTTATTATTATATATTTATTACATATAAATTATTCATACTATGTGTTCTCCAATTGATGTATAATATAAATTGTAAATTATTATTTTATTTTATTATTTCGTGATTAAATGTTTATGGGAAAATTTTAGGTTGGTAAATTTTTATATCGAGATAAAGAGTATGATCAAGATATCAAATACAAAGAATTAAAAAATTAACTGATTGTTGAGACATAAATTTATGGTCTTGACTTTGAAAACCTAGTATGTAAATTTATGGTTATATAAAAATACATTTAAGAGATGTGATTGAAGTAATGTCCCATAACTATAACATCAATAATGCATCAGGTGGTTACTATGATTTAATTAAATTCCAAAATTAATTTCATAAATCTGAATACCACTTTACGAAGTGATTGGATTGATAGAGGAACTATCAAAACACAAAGGAAAAATTACTCTTAGCCGATTCTATGTGTATTTGGGAAGTTCTGAGTGATCTAAGTATAGGAACAAGTTGATCTAGAAATGAAATTGCTCCATTTCTAGAACCGACACCTAAAACTGCACTTGGTCAAAACTGTACAACTATTTCCAAAGCGTCTTTATGGTCCCAACCATTATATACACTATTGGAATAAATTGAATATGGGATATCTGTAACTTTATGTGTTCCTCACATTCCTGGAAATCAATTTTGTTAGGTGTTGATCTTATTTTCTATCCTTATGAATGGATTTGTAACTCTGATCAAATCCTTAACCCTCATAGTGTAAGATAGAGTTCCTATAAAACAAATTTACATGGGTTATGGGCACCCTGTGCATCAACGACATCATCACTATTCTAGAGAGGTGTCAAACTACAAGTCATTATCCTAGCATGTGATATATACCATATTGCAATTAGAATTTGACAGAACCTTCTTTGTCAATACCTTGTTTGGGTTTCACACTTGCTCAAACGCTTGGGAAGGGTCACTTTGATTTCTTTTGGAGAGAATAAATAGAATTTTGAAACTAGTATGTGACTTCATACCTGTAGAGAATACTTCCCTAAAGGATGGACATGAGTTATTTCCTATTTTTGGGAGCTTGGTGTGTCTTTTTTGCTTTATTTTACACTATGAGCTCTTGAAACTGCCAAGACCTTAAATGTGGTATGATCGGATTATTTATATAGGAGTCTAATGATTGTTATTTCATGAAAGGCTGATCAAGAGGGAATATTAAACCATGTGAAGATGATGAAACTAAAATTTTTGGTGCATAATGTTTTTGTCTAAAACTGTATAGTAGGGTTGGGTTGTATATTTGTACAAATCGACCCAAACTCGGCCCGAAGTGAAAAAACATAGTTTGGATTTCTGGGTTAGATGATAACTATCTTTAGATTACTTTTATGATATAATACCTCAAGAACTGACATCAAATATGTATGTAAAGATGATAAAGTAGACAAAGAGATATTAGAGTGAGCTAAGTAATAGTGTTGAGAGTGTGTTTATGTATGCAAGTGTGTAATGTCAAGATCAATATTGTCAAATGATGGATTGAAAAATTTCAGTGTCTAAAACTCGTAGAATGTCCCAAAAATATACACATAAAAGGAATATGATATTTTGACCAATTAAAATGTAAGATGATAATTTTGAATTTTAATATTTTTTCTCTCAATGTAAAATTGAATTCTAACATTATTATAATGGGAATGTTTTATATTAAATATATTATGTTCTTTCGAGTTTATGTTTTGAAGGTACAATATGGTCCATAAATTTATTTATAAAATATAGAAAATTTATGAATGTATTTGATTAAGATAAAATGTAATTTGTGAGCCTAATCTGAATGCTATTACAGTAGTAAATAAATGAATAACTAAGCACATCAATAAATACCAAAGTAACTAAGCAATAAAGTGAAAAAACTAAGTACAAAGAAGAGGTAGATTGACTTAGCTAATTCATAGTAAAGTTTGGATTAGACTGAAGCTCTGACTGGCTAAACATGGAGGAATAATGGTCACACATAAGTCTTGGAAAATGTAGAACTTGAGGATCAAGATACATTGGAGCACCTATAGAGGGACAAGGGCGCTCGTGGGTTCCCTAGACCTATTTCTGGGTTCCTTGGTCTACAGAAATTCTCATAATACATCCTCTAAGGTGTCTCAAGATGTTCACCTTTAGTCACCTTTGATACCTCTGAGGTTGCACCAAGATTGACAAGGTCGCTGGAAACCTAAAATGGAGTATAGATATGCAAAATCCTCAAATAGAAATCAAATCCAAAAGAGGAAAGATGTAAAATGAGGGGTCAAACTGTCCTCATTTGTCATAATGGTGAACTTACGAGTGAGCATTGCACTAAGTCTCAGACCCAATTTAGTTTTGTGTATGTGTGTGGAATCATGCCTTAGGTCACTCTTGTGTGTGTTACACTTGGATAGCGAATAAGCAGCTAGATGTAGAATGTAGTAAATGTGTGTAGGGAATATAATTAACTTCCCTCCTATGAAGAGTGATGCATAAAACCAACCCTTGTGTCCCTTATGATGGATTTATATGGATGCAATGGATCTCTTAGATACATTGATAAATGTAATGCTAGGCGGTGACAGATAGTTCTTAGGGCTTGGTCCCTTATTATGATCACATAACTTTATATTTATATGATTCCCTTTCTTAAATTTTGTAATCAACCTTGAAAATGATGAATAATAAAAATATAAGATGTTCAAATGAATAGAAAGGACCTACAAAGTGTGAGTAAATTACAAAGAGGACATAGGCACCCAGAGGTGACAAGGGCGCCTGACACTGGAATCTTGGGCACTAGTGTTCAGGATGACAAATGTTGAAGAGTAAACATGAATACCGAGAAAGTAACGGTGTAAGATTGAAAGTAGCAATAGAAAGTAAAGAAAGATGGCCAAAGGCATGGGTTAATTAGAAATTTTCTTACGTAGGAATCAAATGAATAGTAGTATGCAATCACGACTAGGTAATTACCCAAATGAGTGATTTTGTTTCTACATTTTCCCCCACTTTATATTGGTGATTGAAAATCTTGGTAACTTAAAGTAGATAGAGATGTGTACTTGATAACCATGTACATCGATGATGAATGCATGTCGAGGGACTAGATAATGTGTGGAATGATAAAAATGTGAAGCGTGGATGCTAAGGAGGAGAAAGTGCATAAAGTGGTGATGAGAATGAACCTAGGGTAGAAATGCATGTGTAGATGTCATGATGTACCTATTGTTGATGTCAATGTCATTTGTGGTGTGTGTGATGTTTTCATTGTTGATGTTGACTACCACTTCCTATACAAACACATACAAAAGAGAATATGAAAAAGTAGTCAAATATGCATGTATATGATCAAAATATGTAAAAAATGCACGTAAGGAAAGTATGTAAAAATGCTAAAAGTGTGAAAAATGAGCATGTGCACCTAATCCACGATGAGGAAAGAGTGTAGAGAATGATCTTATAGATGATGTTGATGTGTGAGTTTTTTTGGTGATCTCACGATAATGAAATGGAATAAGTGTAGGGAGAATAGTCTGGTGTCATGTTCTAACCTTTAACTACTTCCCACAATGTAGAAAACCACTGTAGATGGTGTGCATAAATGCATGTGCTAAGGACTATATTCCATGTAAAAGCCATTGTGTGGGGTTCTATAGACTGTTATAAACTACCAATTGCTGTGTAATTACCCCTAGCTTTAGGCATCTAGGAAAGGATGCTATGCTAAGGACCCAAGTCTAATTCTAAGCCCTGTCTAAAACTAACAACTATGTTGTACCGATACCATGATATCCTATGTATAATGCTATATGGGGTGAATAATTCACTCAAAAATGATGTCCTTCCTCATTTTGGGTAGCATGCGACATCACTAAAGGAGTATACAGCCCAAAGGATGACCAAACATTGTGCTAAAATTGTTCCTTACAGGGGGAAGGTAATTTTCTTACTATAAACCAGGGAACACGTAAACATAGTGGCTAGGAGACAAGTATTAGTATGAGTAAAGACAAATGTTCCACATGTATAAGATGAAATATAAGCTAAGAAGAGAATATGGAAGACAAGATGTAATTAGATAATGGAAAAACACACAAGAAGACAATATAGACCATGAAAAGTGGGTTACAAACAAGTTAAAACCACTCATGATGTTGCAAGATAATACAAGGTATGTGAATGGTTGTAAGAAGATAAGTGTGCATACAAGACAAAGGGTGAATCCCACAACCATAGTGGATAAATAATGAGAAAGCAATGTATAAACAATGTAAAAGAAAACCATGCTAGAAAATAGGCCTATGCATAAATAAATGTTTTACATGAAGCATTTGTTAGCACATTAGAAAGATAAAAAATTATTTCAAATGATGTATAATCCTCATAATGTAAATGTGTTAAATAAAAACTTAAACAAAATGACACATGTAGTGTGTGAATGTAGGATTAACTCCAGGAGCACACTGTGGGATTGGTGATGAGGTACTACACAAAAAATATCATGATACATAAAATGGATTTGTAGAATCTATGATCACAACTAGAAAGGAAAGTGAAAGTGCATGTGTGTATGATAGAGATATTGACATACAAGATATCTATCAAGCATGTGTAATAATATGTGCATGAAGCAAGCATACATGTAAGTAAGACTAAATGCAACCAAGATATGTAGCATGTTGTGGATGATATGGAATGGAATATAATTTTAATGGTAGGAGAAATGTGCACCCTCTAAGTAAGATTTGTATATATGTAATGAGGTTCATTTATTTATTCCCCCTCAGTAGTCAATAATGAACTATAAATGAGAGCGCATCATCAGGAAATGGTCTGAATGATGTGTCCTATGTAGAAAGAGTTGATGAATTGAGCATTGAGTGTTGATTGTAGAATCATGATATGTAGATGAATGTGATAGAATCATGATATGTAGAGTGAGGCACTATAATGTGACCCTCATAACTAGAGTACTTACAGGGTAGTGTATCATGTTGATTGTGCGAGTACGATGTCCAACGTTGTTTGCATTATTAATGAATTAGATTTATTTTACGGAATGCATTGAGTATGTGATGCTAGTATACATTTAGATGTAGCATACAAGTTTTATCACTAATTGTGTGGTAATAGAGATGATGTTTTTTTATTTCACATAACGTATGAAATAGAGGTGATTTATTAAATGACCATGTGAGTCGTGATGAGGTCCATTTGATATGTGCAAGATCAACATGTGTTAGTAAGAGACCATTGAACTGTATAGTGCATCATTAAGACAGTTATAGTGTATGAAGATGTTTGTGTTGATGTACACATGGTCGGTTGAGTTTATAGTCTTATGATGTAAAATATGTATGCTCATGAAAGTGTAAGATTGTTGTAGTATGTTGTAGATATGTATCATAGTGTGTAATGTACCTGTTGTGTTTGAGATGTGTGTAGCAGGAAAAAATTGTCACAGTATGTGTTATGTAGTGTAATGTGTCGCATGTAAGGAGGAGTGTAATGTGTAGTGTGTGTGTGGTTTATGTATATAAGACGCCCTCAACAGTCAAGTGTGAACAAAAGCATAAGAGAGTGTCATTGAGAAATGTAGATACAATCGTGTGTGAAGATAAATATGCTAAAATCAAGGTGTTAAATGATGCAAATATAAGACATGTGTCAATGTTAGGGGAGAAATAAGAGTAATTCCCCCCAAGCGTGTGTTGATGAATGAGATATCTGATAAAAGTAAAGGATGAAGGTCATGTACTTGATGATTTTAGTGATGAAGGCATGTGATCATGCTCTAAGAGTGGTGGTATATGAGATAGATGTTATGTAGGAAAGTGAAGTCTATATGCATGCAAATGGTGAGTGTATGGTGGGCACCTTGGTGTAACAAAATGTGTAAGTGATGGAGACCTATGTGAAGAAGAACATGATGATGATGGACATCTACATGGAATAAAACGAGGTGGAAAAGTGCATCTAGATGTAGGATCTGTCTTGGTAATGGATCTAGATTGATGTACTTTACTAGTAGAGTGATGAGACCACATAGGTCATGTGCGAGTAGGTGAGTTTAGTAGTGGATTGTGCTTTAGGTTCTAAAGATCACAGGGAACTAGATGATCTAGGTGATGTAATGGAAACCTCAAGAGGAGATTGCGACCATAGAGTAGATGTAGGCACACCATTGATAGAAATGAATTGATTGTTTTGAATGAATTTTAGACGTAAATGATTCATAGAGATGATAGAATTAGAACTATGAATCCAATTGAGGACTAGAGATCATTTCACATGATTCAACTGTTTGTCCCAAAAGGAAGGGCACCAGCATAGTAAGAGGATTGACTGTAACGTGAAGCTTGACAACACCATATGAATTATTCATTGGATATGAGATTTGTGAAAGTGGATAACCAATAGTAGAAAGAAGTGGAATAGAACATGTGCCGATGGGTCATGATGGATCAACTTTAGTGTTATTGATGGAGATAGATCTGATAGAGGCACTAATGTATAAGTGATTAAAATAGCACGCCACATGATAATTGTGGTTAGAGAAAGAAATGATTGTTGGATACATCTCTATATTAACAACTAAGAAATCAAGAGCCCTTGATGCAGGAGGGGGAACTACATGATACAAATAATTAGCCAAGGATTTAAGTACTAGCTTGTCATGTATTGGTAGAGGATTGATAAAGATATTGAGCTTATTATTTTTTCGTTGACAGATCCTGAATGAGATTACGAATCCTAAAACAATGATCTGTAAAATGCCATATGCATTGATGATAGTCACAATGAATGTTCTCATCATAATTATGAACTTTTGGATGAGATGGATCTAGTTGGAGAGGAGGAGGAAGTGTGATGAGATTACTTTTAATAAGTTTTGGAAGAAAAATATGTGGAAGGATAGTCAATTTCATGCATGTACGTTGAGGTGGTTGCGATTGATGCTCTTTGGTGGTAGATATCATGTTGACAATGAGTTTTACGTCAGTTGGTTTTTTTGTTGTTGGTTTGAATGTTAACTTACTTTGAAAATGCATAAAATATGACACTTCCTCTTGATATTTAATCTTGCATATAGATAAGAGCTTAGTTTCACAAAGCTTAAGAGTATCATAGTTTATTGAATGAGGGAGATGTCTAAAAAAGAACACTCTTCTAGAGAGGTGGTAATAGACTCCAAGTGAATAAGTCTTGAAGCTTAGAGTCCGTAAGCAAATTTGACATCTTAGCTAAGTTGTTTTTGTATCATAAGACATAATCTGATAAGTGTGCATTATATCCTTTTTTAAGTTGTGCGAGTTGAGCATAGGAGATCTTAGAGCCGATGTTGATAGAGAAGTAAGTGAGAAAAACATAGACCAAATGTGTGAAAGATGTTACCAAGTCAGCAGGTAGGTCATAGAACCAACACATTGTATATTCTTACAAACTACGGGGAAAGAGATTTGCTAATATGATATGATAATCTGCATAGTCGAGGCATGTCAATGAAACACTCAAAGATTCTCTTGTGGGTCACAGTGTCCTTTAAAGATGGGAAATATGGGGGAAATGAAGTTATTTGGTAATGAATATGCACAAATGGTGGGTACGAAAGGAGTGTGAAGAATCAAAGTGTAGTCCAAAGATTGCGATACACAAGAGGTAGTGAGTTGGAGCTAGAGAATTTGTGTCTCCAGAACCTGATATAAATAAGTTAAATCAGGAGTGTTTGAAGAAGAGCTACGATGTGTATTGGGAGTGCTAGGGTAAATAATAGGAGCGGTTGTGGTAGGAATGGAAGATAAAATTTAAAGGGGTTGAGTGGAGGCCATGGGAGCCAAAGAGTGAACAACAAGAGGTGCCAAAGCATCAAAAGTGTTCTTAACAACAATCAAAACATGTAGAATATGCGAAAGATGAGTGGGATTACTTTGTAAAGCTTATCGAAAATCTAGTGAGCATGTTTAATTATTCTTGGTCAACATTGGTGTCTTCATCTTATGAATTTTCATTATCACATGCTTCTATTTTACTAAGAGGAACATTGCAAGAGTTATCCAATGGATTTTCAGTCATGGAAATTGATGTGGAGATATCAACCATTGATTTGGAAATTCTGCGGGTAGATGAAGGAAGCTCACAATATTAAGAAGACCCAAAATGATCACTACAAGTGATGGGCATACAAATAAGAAATCCCTATAGAGAAGGTGGATTCAAAGGAAAGGATCACCAAAATGATTAAGCTAAAATGTAATTTATGAGCCTAATCTTAATGGTATTGTAGCAGTAAACAAATGAATAATGAAGTACAACAATAAATACCCAACTAAGCAATAAAGTGAAAAATCTAAGTGAAAAGAAGAGGTAGAGTGACTTAGCTGATTTGAAGTAAAGTATGGACTGGACCGAATCTATGAATGGCTGAACATGGAGGAATAAGTGTCACACAAAATTATTTGAAAAGGTAGAACTAGAGGATCAAGCTAGATTGGGGTTCCTGGAGAGAGACATGGGCACCCGTAGGTTCCCTAGACCTATTTTTGGGCTCCTGGGTTTGTGGAAATGCTCATAAAACATCCTCTAAGGTGTCATAAGATGTTTTCCTTTTGTCACCTTTGATTTCTATGAGGCCACACCAAGATCATCGAGGTCACTTGAAACCTGCAATGAAGTATAGACCTGTAAAACCATCAAATAGACATCAAATCCCAAAAAAGAGATTTTAAATGAGGGGTCGAACTGTCCTCAAATGTGACAATGGTGAACTTACAATTGAGCGTTGTATTAAATCTTAGACCTAATGTAGTTCTATGTGTGTGTGTGTGTGTGTGTGTGTGTGTGTGTGTGTGTGTGTGTGTGTGTGTGTGTGTGTGTGTGTGTGTGTGTGTGTGTGTGTGTGTGTGCGTGCTGAATTTTTCCCTATGTTACACTTGTGCATTTCACACTTGGATAGCGAGAAAGTAGCTAGATGTAGAATGTAATTAATGTGTCCATGGAATATAATGAAATTCCCTCCTATGAAGTGTGATGCAGAAAACCATCCCTTGTACTCCTTGTGATGGAGCTATATGGATGCAATGGAGCTCTTAGAAACCTTGATTGATGCAACCTTAGGTGGTGATAGATAGTGCTCAGTGCTTGGTCCCATATTATGATCACATAAGTTTATATTTATATGATTCCCTTGCTTGAATTTTGTAAATAACCTTGAAAAGGCTGAATAACAAAAAGATAATATACTCAAATGGATAGAAAGTAGTCAAAAAGTGTGTGTAAAGTACAAAGAGGATAGAGGAGCCTAGATGGGATGAGGGCACCTGGCACTGGAGTTCTAGTTGGGCGCTGGTGTCCAAGATGAAAAACTCCAAAGAGTAAAAATGGAAGTTTGAGAAAGAAAGGGTGCAAGAATGAAAGTAACAATATAAAGAAAAGAAAGGTGGTCAAAGACATGGGTTAATTAGTACTTTTCTTACTTAGGAATCATATGAATAGTAGTATGCAATCAGGACTAGATAATTACCCAAAGTGCGTGATTTTATGTCTATAATATTCTTAAGAGCATATTCTATCTTCATGTTGTTAGGGATTAATTACATGGGAATAAGTTAAAATGTTTATCAAGGTCTATAATAATATGTCTAAGGATTATGAATAAAACAACATAAACATATATGGCCACTAGCCATATCTAGGTTAGAAGCAGGTCACTAGGCCTTATCAATCCCACTTGTCGAAAAGTTTTTCTTCATCATGTCACTTGTACAATCATTACACATGTTAAATATTTCACATAATTAGATAATATAAAATGATATAAAATATAACATTACTAGATGTAGATGTATAGTCACATGTACTTTATCATGGTTTGTAGTAGGAAGGATATTTTAGATTATGATCATATTTATAATCATAAATCAAAAGACAAAATATTCACATAATACTATAAACTATGTGGAAAAACTTAATCCAATTAAGTTATCCTATTAATCACATATTTATCCTAAACGACGCTTCCACATGGATCTGCGACGATGGACAAGATCAGATGAGTGTCTCTGTGGGTAGTGAACTTGATAAGAAAGGCTAAGATGAAGGCTCTTTTGCTGGTCATGGCGGCATATTTGGGAATATGACTTACCCTTCTTGGCTGTCTCTTATATTGACTATTGCTGACTCCTTTTCTCTCTTTAGAGGAGATCTACATTTTGGCTCTGAATAAGGTAAATCCCCTGTGCATCCTCTTGCCCCTGCTTAAAAAACTTTGTAAAGGGCTACTAAATTTAGGAGTAACCATAAGAAGATGGGTGATTGACTTCCTACTCACCCCTTTAGTGAAGTGCTATAAGGGAGATCTGGAAGAACCACTCCCATGTTACCTACTCCAAACATTCCCAGTATCAATTTTGGGGAAGTTTTCATTAAATATGAGAATTTCTATCAAGATCATGTCCTAATCTACACATTTAGTGGCTTTTGGCCCAATCTTCCAGTCCTCCACGAATGGATTTTAAAGCATTGGCTCCCTCTTTTGAAAGTCAGGTTAGATATCTTCCCTTGTGATAGGTGAACTTTCATTGTTGTTTTTACTTCAATAGATGATAAGGACACTATATGTGAAGTCCTTTGTGAATACTAATGCCACTATCTTGTTGTGAAAGCCTACTTTACCTCTTTTAATCCAACTACTGAAACCTTCAATTTCAAATTGGTTTGGATTAGATTTTTGCACTTACCTTTATAACTTTGGGATCATTCCTGCCTTGTTTCCATAGGAAACACGTTGATAAATATCCTGAGCATAGACTCACAAACCATTGATTTTATTCATATAACCTATTCCCAAATTATAGTTGAGCTTGATACCTCATAAAACCTACCCATAACATTGAACTAAAATTTCAAAATAGATATTAGACCCAACCTTTGGATTATGAAGGTTTTCCTTTCAGATGCAGAAGATGATTTTCTTTGGGGCGTATTACTATTGAATGTGTGATGACTAAGAGTAAGAATGAAGGTAAAAGTAGATCTTTGTGCTAGAAGAATTATGATCTTAGTAACCTATTTGGTCATCTAAATAGTGTTCCTAGGGATGATTATGAGTAGGAAGATAATCTTGGTTTGATGAATGTGGAGGATAATCCTCCCCCTACTTTTATATGGAAATCTACACCTTTTTTTGATCCTAGTCATCTGGTTGTTAATTGCCAACCAAATAGTGCTTCTGTGGCAGATTCTGTGAAAGAAGATGATATTGATACGATGATTGAGGAGTCCATTCTTTCACCTACTCCTATAGGTACAACTACACCTCGTACTGATGTAAAAGATACCATTTACATTCCTCTTTGGACTCAATCTTATGAGCACAAGGAGAATCTTGAAATCATCATTCCAATTCATTCTTAGAAAAATGTAAATCCGATCATGATGATGGACATAATACTGTGGGGAATAAGAAGAATTGAAAAAGTGAAAAAGATCCCCTTAAAATACATTTAAGATCTTGTGAGAAGGAGACTCAGGGATACGATGGTTTTGTTATTGTTTTTATGTTTTAGCTTTGTTGTTATAATGTTGATGTTTTTTGGTTTCTCTATGCTGCTGGTAGAGGTAACCTCACTTGACCCTCATAGATTTGTGTTTGTCTCTATTCATAACATCTTGTTATGGGATATGGGTCCCCACACCCCACATTTACCTAATAAAAAAATCACATTTTCAAAATCAATATATAATTTCTAAGAATAAGTCTTTATAAAAAAATATGCAGCAATAAAATTTTGATTTTCTTCAAGGGGATGTAAAATCTGTGTTTGAACGGATGAAATTGGAAAGCTAAATTTGAACCCACTGATGGGTGGGAACATGAACTAGACCTTGATTTTCCACCTCCCTCTTAATGGATGGCTATGAAGATATGGGAAGGTTTAGTAGCAAGTTTTGTGGTGGTGGATCTCTTCTTGAATCATATACCAAGATGTTACCTTCTTGGGAAGGTGAGTGCCCCTCTTTGTCTATCCCTGATGAGCTACTCACTAAATCTAAAGTTAAATTCAAATATGCACTACAAGGAAGATGTTTTGGGACTCGCCACAATATTGACTCTATGAGAAGTTGACAACAAAGGAAATGGATACCGAGAGGCAATCTGGAAGATGTGGCTCTAACCCATGAATCCTTTCTATTTCATTTTCTGTTGGAAGAATATTTTCTCAAAGTGTTGTAGGAGGGTCTATGGTCTTCTGGGAAGACTATATTGAACCTAGCTAAATTCCCCTTGGTAATTTATCTGGTAAATATCTTCCCAACTCCTTCCCTTTGTGGGTTAGGCTTCCTACCCTACCTCTAGAATTTAGGGAGCCTGAGGTGATTCTTGACATTAATATGGTATTATGGATTTATATTGCATTTTATCTTACTACCGGGGCCTGCTCCAAGATGATATTTTCTAGATTTTGAATAAGCATGTCAGCAGACAAGTCTTCTCTTACCTATATCAAACTCAAGACCAAAAATGATGTTTGGACTTAAGAAGTAATATTCGAAGCTACCAATACCTTCTGGTGGTAAATGCAAGCACACTATACATAAGGATAATATTTGTGAGGCTCCATGTACTTGGGTGAAGAAATTAAGTGAAGATTAGGAAAAATTTGTGGTTGACGTGGCCTCAAATAAGGATTTGTTTCTTGGTGATTTTAACATGGTCCCTGCCACGTTGTGTATTCAAATTGGAGATTTATTTATTTTAAGTAAAGATGGATAGTTGGGAAAGGGTTGGGTGTTTCCTTGGATCCATTACTGGGGATTGAAGTGGAGAGGAATATAGTTGATAACTACCTTGTTTTGGGGTAGAGAAAATAAAATCAAGCTTTGAAAAATACCTTTAGCTTGGAGTTTTAGCCTTCCTAGTCCCCTGCGTAGTTAGATGTGGTGGGTTTCGTTATGTAATAAAATGATTATGGGGATTCTGAAGTTATATTTTTTTGGAGGAGTATGGAATATTGGATGTGGATAAGGATAGATCGATTTCTAGTGAGGATGTGGATGGTGGTGCCCTTGAGGGACAAACGAATGAGGAAGTAGATGAAATTTAATAGACTGTGTTAGAGTATGGTGCCTTGGGGGTGGAGGAGGTTTAAGGTTTCCCCCTATTTACCTCTAATTTTGGCCTATCAGTGATGGGCTCTTTGAATTATGACTTCCATATTTCTGGGCCTCGATTTGAGGTGGAATTTCTGCCTTTGGTGAGAACAATTAAACCTCATGGTACTGAATGTGATCCTCTAATAGTGAATGTGTTTGAATCAATGAAGGATGTAGATATCTTAGAATACTTTGAAGAATCAAGATGGAAATTAGAATAAGAGATATTTTAAAAAAGGTAAATTAGAATATGTCTTGGATATTGATTCTTGTGAAGTTATTAACCTTCCCCCTAAATCTGAATGTGGTTCGCTCCCCAATCCGGTTGACCCCGACTCTCTTAAAATACTTAATTTTTGGGAGGAACCTTGTTATAAAGACTAATTAAGTATGACCTTTCGCTTGGATAAGGATCTTAAGGTTTCATTTGAGGAAACTAGCTGGAATCTCATTTGTCATAGGAAGTCTAAGATGAAATGATTGTTTGATCTTTGGTTTTGGTTTATCGTTGCAACTGGGCTGTTTGTCTATGTTGTTCTACTTTTGGTCTTCATTACTTTATCTAGGCATTTGGAATTTTTTTATCTAGGTAGGATCCCAACTAAAAAACCTTTAAATGCTTATTTCACTAAATCTGGACTTATTCCAGTTCAAGTAGCTAAAAAAAATAGGCAATATTGGAATCCAATATTACTATTTTTGGATTCCAAAATGTTAAATACTGGAATTATCTCTACTCTAAAATCACACATATTGGAATCCAAAGTCACATATATTGGAAACCAAATTCACATATATTGTAATCCCAAATCACATATATTGGCATTTATTGCACTCCAAAATCACATATATTGGAATCTGAAAATTAAGAAAATGAAATCTAAACATTAAAATATTGGAACACATTATACCTCCTTTTAGAGTCCAATATATCATATTATAGATTAAATTAATTAATTTTGGAAAGATCGTTTTATGATTTCAAGGAAGCCAACGTTGATATGCAAAACAATAAACAGAACATGTTTCAGTTTCTTACGGACTAGCGGCCGCTAGGCTTAATTTTTACTTAGGAATAAGGTTTTTATAATTTTCCAAATGTCTTTAAGATTAAACTATGCAGATCTATGAAAGATCATTTTATGATTTCATGGAAGCCAAAATTGATCTGCAAAACAATAAACATAATGTGTTTTTATTTTATATAGGCTAGCGGCCGCTGGGCTTATTTTTTTCTTTTGAATAAGCTTATTATCATTTTCAAAATGTCTTTAACATTAAACTATGCAGATCTGGTGAAAATCATTTTATGATTTTAGGGAAGCCAACATTGATTTGCAAAACAATAAACACTACATGTTTCTATTTTATACAGGCTAGTGGATGCTAGGCTTAATGTTTTATTTGGAATATGGTTCTTATCAGCTTTAAAATGTCTTTAAGATTAAACTATGGAGATCTGGGAAAAAATATTTTATGATTTCAGGGATGCCACCATTGATATGTAAAATAATAAACAAAACATCTTTTTGTTTTATATGGGCTAGCGGCCACTAGGCTTAATTTTTGTTTTGGAATAAGGTTCTTATCATTTTCAAAATGTCTTTAATATTAAACTATACAGATCCAGGAAAAATCATTTTATGATTTTAGGGAAACCAACATTGATCTACAAAACAATAAACAAAACATGTTTGTATTTTATATGGGATAGTGGCCGCTATGATTAAATTTTGCTTTGGAATAAGTTTCTTATCATTTTCAAAATGTATTTAAGATTAAACTATGAAGATCTAGGAAAAATCATTTTTTGATTTTAGGGAAGCCAACATTGATCTTCAATACAATAAATAGAACATGTTTCTGTTTTATACAGGCTAGCAGCAGTTAGGATTAATTTTTGCTTTGAAATAAGGTTCTTATCATCTTTAAAATGTCTTTAAGATTAAACTATGTTGATCTAGGAAAATTTGTTTTATGATTTCAAGGAAGATAAAAATGATCTGTAAAACAATAAACAGAAAATATTTTTGTTTTGTACGAGCTAGTGGCCACTAGGTTTAATTTTTTCTTTGGAATAAGGTTCTTATCAATTTTAAAATGTATATAAGATTAAACTATGCATATTTGAATAATAAAAAAAAGCCTTGTGGCTTAGCAGCCGCTAGGATAATGACATTCAAGAGATGCGAGATAGTTCCAGGCTCATTTAGAATGTGATTGAATCTCGGGGTAACCAGAGAATTATTGAAGATATTCTAATGAAACTAGCTAAGTACAACGACCCAAACTAGTAGAAAGTAATTAACCTAAAAACTATTTTAGATATATTTTCATATTTAAATATAGATATCAAATTAACTGTAAAACCATTCCATATACATTTTAATTTTTAAATATGGACATTAAATTAATTAAAATTAACTGTAAAACCATCCCATATATATTTTCGTATTTAAATATAGATATGAAATAAATTAAAATTCATTTACAAAAGGTATATTTATAGTAAAACATTTAAAGATTTTTTTTTTTAAATTTTATTGTAACACTATTCCCGAAGATGAACTTTCAAACTAACAAAAGAAATCATAGAAAATTAATATTTTTTTACATGATACCTATGAACGCATTGATTATTGAGGTGGTTGGGAATGTGTCAATTCCTTAAATTCCTGACCACTATTGAGGATATTTTATATAAAATCAAATAGATTAGCATGTGTTGAGATCTAATGTTTTGTATTATGAATAGACTGATGGGGATTATAATTTTTGTTTATATGAACCGATGTGAATAATTTGTGCAACGAACATTATGTTCAGTCAAGATGATTATATGGCTTTAACAAATTACAATAAACTTAGTGTTAGTTAGGTAATGCTGTTATACCTTATCTAGTTAAATTAACATTATTCAAATTAGAATTCACCATAAACAAAAAATATTATTTAACCTTTTTTATATACTACAATATCTATTGATAGAAATACATTTAACATCTTTATCATATTATAACACTACTAAAGATAGTCAGAAACATTATACAAAATCATATTACTAAAGATAGTCACACACATTATATAGAAAGGTGTTCTCAAATAAATTTAGGGACAAATTACATAATTATAATTTGTTTTTTTTATTTAATGACATCACAAAAGTCTTCCACATACTTCAATAGTTACAACATAGGGCAAAACTCATCTATTTAGTACTTGTCTGATGATTTAGATTGTATGTTAAATGTGTCAATAATTACATAGTTCTCCACATCATTGAACTTGTTTTTCTCTAAAGTGTCATCTATAAGCATTGTATTTTTACAATTGTAATATGTATTAAAATTTCTCCAAACGGTGCTAAGATTTTTGAGAAATATGGTAGGATTCTTGGAACCTTGATAATCGGTACATTTGGAGATGATTCCATCTTCTTATGTAAATATAAACTCGAAGTTGCCAACCTCTAAGCCAGTGTATCAAAGGAATGAAGGCATCATGTCATTATAATTTGAATTTATTTCCGATGTCCTCATCACTATTTTGAATTTATTTTTCAAAGTTGCAAGAACTCTTTGACTTTAGGTCTTAAAAAATAATAATTATTTTTGAGGCTGAAGGCGCCAAATGTTTTTAACATCGCATACAAATTTTAGCCATGTGAATGGTGTTTGCCAATATGCCATTTATATCAAATATTAGCAGTTTCGTGTTGGATATGTTCTTATCTAAAAATGAATAAAAACATAATGAAATGGATGAGGGCGGATAATTTTGACAAAAATAAAAGTTGAGGGGTGTACAATAGCCATATAAATACCATAAAATTTGAAACAAATACCCTTTAATAGATTTTGTTATTTTAAATCTAAACCTTTTATTTTGAGCATCTACATTGTATGGAAAGATTTATTTTAAGGTATTTAAATCAATTAGTTTCCTATACAAATAAATTTAGGGTGGAACATTTGTAGGGCATTATGTCATGTTTTTTCTTTCACTTATGTGGCATCATTTGATTGGGTGATTGTTTGATGTGATTTGATGTGACTCATTTTGTTTGATACATTTTTTTTCAAATTTTAAGTGAAGAATTGAAATGTACTAGTCCATGAATTTACATCTATCCTCACCATTATTGTTCCACGATTCACGATTGTCTCTTCTGCATTAGAAATAATTTTTTTTGTTGCAAAAAAATTGATTATGCACTGCTAATATTTAAGAACTTTAAGGTGGTTATTCTATTCTATATAAATGAAAAATCCATTGTTGGATTTGATAGAAAAAAATCTAATTCAAACACCAATAGTGTGTTTGAAATTTTTTAGTGATCTACACATGTTCTTGTGTTTTCCTGCATGTTTCATCCATGTACATAATTAAGTGTAAATTAATGAATTAGTTTTATATTTTCCATCAAATCTCTAACATGTTGGGGTTTCTAAAGTAATTTATTCTTTGAATTTGTATGACATGAATCTCACATCATCGATAAAAAGTATATTTTTTTCACCATAGACATTGCCAAAAATGTCTAGTAGCTGCTGACTCATATTTTTTTCTGTCTTACATTTTTCACATCCCTAGATGAAACTAAAGTGGGTGTCTTGCAACCAACTAAATATTTTAGAGAACATGTACTTCACCATATTTGAATCCATAAATGTATACTATAAGGTAATGTCAAAATATTCTATTACATTTCTTATCAATTCAACACTAAATGCCTGTTCAAAGTATTAGTATTCTTAGAGCTCTATAATCTAGAACCATATTACGGAGTATTTTTTTGCCAATGCTAGTAATTCTAAACAACAAACCTTCATGTCCTAAAATTATTAATATCTGAGGCTTCCCAATTGAATATGTAGAAACAACTCAAAATTAATTTAGTCTTACAAATTTGATAAAAAATAATTAAAAATATTGCTTTGATAATATTTTATTTTGCTAATTCACACAAACAACTTATAAATCTATAATTTCAACTTAAACAGAGTAAAGCTATAAATACGACTAACTTATAATTTGTAATCTCAACATATAAAATAAATAGTAACCATATCCATGTATCTTCTATGCAATGTTTAGCAATATCATTTTTTTACTATTGGTAAATGGTTTTGAAGGGACTATACCCTGTAATACAAAAGGCTCAATAGTGAGAAAAGACAATATCAACATAGTGATTTTTTGATACATGGGGACCACACCCCAACAAAATCCTAGGAGCTAGATGTTTAGATGATAAACTTAGGCAGGGGCCAACTTCCTAGAAGGATCCCAACAAATGACACAAAACAATAAAAATGAAGCACTAAAACAACACTAGAAGTGCAAAAATGAACTAATTCATAGACTTGTTATAGACGAGTTGTTATAGACTTTTAGAGCAATCTTCAGGGATTTATAAAGGTTGATAGCATTTTTCATGTTTGGAGCTTGGCTGCTCTTAGTGATTGTCTTCTTTTTGATTTATTCATTCTTCCAAGCAGGCCCTAGGATACCATAAGAATCACAAACTTGCTTAACATTTGTTTGAATATAGTCAAGTACTTCCCTATGAGTAAAAATATTTTTATATTACATGTCTTCCACCTACAAAAATCTTTCTTCCAGGTATATGAGATGAGTGGAAATAATGTCAAGTTTCACTTCTAGGTTAGCAAGAGTGGAGGGGTCTAGATTGGTCTTGATGCCTTCTTTAATAAGTAAGTCCACGTTCTCTTCAATTACCTTAAGAGCCTCATCCTATTGTTTGATTCAAGAAGATAATATAGATCTAGTAGAAGGGATTTGGGTGGCCTGACTGATTTTTAACAAAATTTTAGCTCCTATAATGTCCTTACCCTTAGAGCTGGTACAAAGGACTCTTTTAGTAGGAGGATCATACATGGATCTCTAACATTAGGGTTTTTGGTTCAAATCCTTGGCTATCAAGGATGTAGGAGGGCCAGAGAGGGGCAGGGTCATTTGAAACCACATCGAGAAAGTAATGATGCAGGAGGAACATCACTCCTTGATGCAGGGGAAGAACCCTTGTATGAGATTGAACCTCCCTAATCGATTTTTCAAGTGAATGCAACATATAGTAAGGAAAAATAACCTTGGAAGCATTCTGAAGTGAAATTTCAAAAGAACTAAGTGGTACAGAGGTAGCGTCGAGAAGTGACCTTCCAAGGTGATGTAGTGGAAAACAATTTTTGGTACCTCATTATATAATGAGGGGATGGAAGAGTGAAGGATTCCCAAATTCCTAGTCTGCAGAGACTCATAAACCACCAAAATATGCTTCTCCTCAACATCTTTGTTGAATTTGTTTCAAAATAACTTAACACCCTCCATACTCATACCAATGATGAAGGAGATCATCCCTCACATGATTGTAAATTATTTATCTTTGAAATGAATGACTCTATCTTTCCATTTTCTTACAAATGTTAGGGAGATGTGAATATCATGGCCCTTAATTTGCTTCATGAACTTGGCGAATCCATCCATGCTTAAAAATTTCCAAAAATCTACATTATTTTTCCAAGATGGGTCACAAATAGGCTCCAATTGACAAGGAGGACCCCCCATGATGTAGTTTTACCTTGCAAAAAAAGCAGAAAAAACCCTGACGCAGATGGGAAATAACCTAGCAGTAAAAGCGGCAACACAAGGAAGTTGCAGAGATTTCCAACCCAACTACCTAAACTATGAAATCAACTTGAAAACCCTCTTTCAAAGATCAAGCACAAAAATTAATAAGAAATGATCCCTTTGAAAGATTGAGTTTGCATAAGCTGATAGTACAAGAGATCATCACCCCACACATGCCTATACCACTAAATTAACATGATTAGAGGGCTAAGTATCTTTAGCTTCATTAAAAATGATCAATTTGGCAACGATGGAAGTATCCTAAAAATCATACCATATTTTTAAATTATTAACGACAACCCCATCATTAGGAATATAATTATAATAATTAACAGTTATATCATTATAATAATTAATAGTTAATGATGACCCCATAATTCTTAATGTTTAGTAATATCATTATAAAAACATATTGAAATAATTAATAGTTACATAGTTTTTATTTTTTCCAATGTTTTGATGCCCTCTATAACACTCAAACCCTAAGACAAGATCAATGATATGTTTTGGTACATATCATTTATCAACCACATATATTTAAAAAAATTTCCCAATTGGTTTTCCTCCCCACCATAAAATTTTCTAGAGGGTTTCCCTTTGTACCTATTGTGATACACAATGTGTCTCTAGAGCTGAAAACAATATCTTCTCTACTCCAAACCTTTTGTAGATCTTTTATTGAAATTTTATCTTGTACAATGCAATGTTATTTTCCCCAAAAAAGTATTGGTTTTGATTCAGATCCTATTTTTTCAAAGCCTTTATCAACTTTTCAACTTTGGCAGAAGCGAGAATGCTAGACCAAAATCCCACTTCAAATTTTGTTGATAGTAACTTCAAAAATTATTTGAGTCCACCTTGCAAGTTGATAGTTTCTTTACCAAACTTGAAACCCATATCCTTATGGGATTGGTTTTTATTATATAGAAAACCCTCCAAATCTAAAATAATTACACAATCCTTTTGGCTAACTGCACAAAAGTTTTTTTTTTCAATTTTCCTCAATTTAATATTAACCAATTAAAATATTTGACTTTTTAGCAGGTTAACACTTATTGACTGAGATTGTGGCTTGAATTCTCTCACACTCTCCCTGTGTAGGTTCTTGTGATGCACGTTCTATTTCAAAAAACATTAATCAATTCAAAATAAATTTCATGTCGAGGTAAATATATTTGTGATACAACTTGCTTCTATACAATGTACTACCCTTTGCTGGACAATATTACATAGCTATAGATGTATATTAGCGATCACTAGACTAAGACAAATACTTCCTGGACTATGTTTGGCTGGAAATTCTTTTATGAACTTAGCAGACACTGATGACCAACTGCACAAAAGTAATTTTTTTTCAATTTTCCACAATTTAATATTACCCAATTAAAAAACATTAATCAATTCAAAATATATTTCATGTCGAGGTAAATAAATTCGTGATACAAATTTATTCTATACAATGTACTACACTTTGTTGGACAATATTGCATAGCTATAGATGTATATTAGTAACCGCTAGGCTAAGCTATACTTCTTGGAATATGTTTGGCTAGACAATATTTGATGAGATTAGTAGCTGACATGCTTCGTATGGACATGGTATTAAATATATATAACAAATAAACCACTTTTTTTTAGGTTCTTACAATTATGTGGGGATTATAAATGATTTTATTTATAATTGCACATGACTAACATACCATGTTTTGTCTACGTATTCATGCGTGATGTTCCAAGAACCTCCCCATTTGGCATCAACATTGGAAAAATGTAAAGTATTATTAAATAAATGAAAAGAATGACAATCGAAAAGATATTGTAGTGATAAATTTATAAAACGAGTAAATGCCAATCGCCCGTAATAGATTCATTGGATGTATGGGAAAACAAATTTGGCACAACAAGTTAAATGGGTTGTGACATGTTAAGAACAACATCATCTCCATTAATTTTTAACTGGCTTGGAAGAGATGGTTGACTCCTCTCTTTGTTGGTTGTATGCATAAATATTGTATGTATTAGTTCAAGGGCATTAAACTAATAGAATTTTTTAATGTTGTCTCAATCAATGTACCTTCTTTAAAATGAGAATAGTAATATTTTAAAACATTTCTTGATCATGAGTCTCAAAAATAAAAATAACAGATATACCAGAGTTAACCAAAGCATGCAATGCAACACTACCTCCGTTAAGCACTATTATTAGAGATTTTTTGGAAGATATTTGAGTGAACATATGAGATCATTACTCATAATATCTCTCATAAATAAAATTACGTGTCTTTCCCCATAGGCCAATTTCTCTTGCAGTCACAAATTAGTGAGGACGTTGCTCTATCCAATCCATGATGATTTATTCACTCTCCTCATTGCCAACATCACAATTGTTAACACAAGTGATTGTGTACATAAGAGAAAAGCTATAAAATATTCCATTACTATCATAAAATCTGTAAGAGCCATCCATAATTGATTCCCCCTTGTCTTTAAATTTTTGAGTGTATTTTTTATTGTGTCTTTTAAAATTTTCAAATAAGCAATAGGTAAGAGCACAATAATAGTATAATTTAGCATATTAGATCTGAAAAATGTAAGTAGGTCCATTATTGCAGCAAAGTTATATTGCTAGACAAATTGTAGAAATATGTGATTAGACATTCTGCATTGAATTGATTAATCAATGGAATAGATGGTATTGTTCACTGAACCTGGAAGGGATATGCACATTGATAAGTAAAAACTCTCGTGTCTTCCATCCTTGAGTGAATTTTTTCTTCCATTGAAATCATGCAGTTGTCTAAAATTATTTGAGCTTCCTTTGGAAGAACCTCTACCACTTCAACATCAAATTTTATTCTTGCTGATTTTTGACTTCCTTGGGAATCAAATTTTCTTTTTCCTCTTGTCTCTTCTCCCAAGATTACACATAACTTGTGGTAGTAAGATTCATGTAGTCTGAATTTTTGAATAACATTGGATTCATTGCATTTTGCCAATACAATATTATTTGGATAATTATTTTTCCAATATTTTAGATCCTTTCCTCTCATTTTCTATCATCTTTTATTATTTGACAGTAAGATTTAAAAGTCTCTACTATAATTCCTTTCTCAATAGATCCAATTAGCCATACATTCCCTAATTTCACTTTTTAAGCTAGTATTAATAGTTCCTCATCAATCATTCCTCTTACAACCCTGAAGGGATTGGTCATGAACCTTTATAGTGAATTGGATTAAAAGTTAGGCTAGCTATCCTTAAAATAAGTGCAAGAAATCCCACATGATCTAAACAACTCAAAGGTTGAGATGTCCATTTTGTCCATATATCATTAGGAAACAACCAAAAAGTCCATTTTCCATAAAGACTCTCTGGATTTCTTCTTGAAGCTCTACATTTAAAGAGAAAATATTACATTTACTTTGTGCATATTATAAAAATTAAATTTTAAATACTAATACATTAAAATTAAGTTTCATTACCCTCCACTCCTATGTCTTTGTGTTTCCCACTCTAGGCCTCTGAAGACATCTTAAGGATTAACAAATCGATTGAGATTTGTAAAGTAAATCAATAAACTTGGTTTCAATCCAAGTTTTATTTACTTCATTTTTATGCTTGCAAATTTTAATAATGTCTTTGCTAGATACTTTTGAGGACATAATGTGAGCCTTTCTAAATTTCAGCCTAGCATGTAATGAATTGTAATTATTTTCAACTAAATTTTATTTTGGCACAAATTATATATTGTCCGTCAAGAATGTAGAACTGCTAGATACTTTTGAGGATGTCATTCGCTAGATATGTTGATAATCCCTTTCTAAAGGTCAGCCTAGATCCTCTAGTTACACAATTTCCCTTGTATAGTTAAAATTTTGGGAACTAGAATTGCATCCCTATTGTATAGGCACAACATTAATCAATATTGAATCCGTCAAAAAGAATGTAGAACTCAACATTGTCCTGATCTAATCCCTTTTTAGGTCATCTAGATCCTCTAGTTACACAATTTCCCTTGTATAGTTAAAAATGGGAAGAAGAATTGCATCCCTTTGTATAGGAATAACATTAATCAACATGGAATGGACAAAAATCTCAACATTCTCCTCATCTAAAGGATGACTTATTGATATTGTTGAGGTGCTACATGGCACTTAGAAACTTTAATTGGAAATACATCACCATTGAATAATAGTAAACTAAAGTATTTAACGGTTGAAGATTTTGATTTCTTGAATATACTGGTCACTTTTTTCAACAATGTAGCCGATTTATTCTATTTTAAAGCCCATGCAACCTTGAATTAGAGGGATCTATCTCTAATTTAGAAAAATAAGTTCACCTTAGTGTTGTAAATAGCTTGGCATGCTTTGGTGGTGAAAGAAAACATTTTATATTCAAATAGTGACAAATAGAAGAGGTATTGTCATATCTATATACTTTTCTAAATACCAAATTCATGCCATTATGAATTTCATGGGTATTTGCACAACCTGTTTTGTCTGAGTCTATGAACATCTCAAAATTCCAACCATATTTAATACAAGAACATGCTTGATTTTGTATAGAAGCCTTCATTTCATGTTTCCTAAACAAGGAAACTTACAACTTAATTTCAAGAATAAGGAACTTATTAATTTCAATGTCAATGTGTTCAACCTGAATACACAATCTTCACTAATCAATAACTTCTAAAGATATAATGATACCAACTTCATGGTTGACATCGCCATCAACAAAAAATAACCAAAGATCAATGTGATAGTTTTCCATAGAATGCATTTCAAAAAATCATTCCTCTTCTCTCTTCTTCAAACTCTCATCTCCTTTAATGAATGGAATTTGTGTGAACATAGTGCGACCAATGGAAGACATATTACCTGTAAAAGGAATTAAACAAATTAATAATTGCTAAATATATGGGAAGGATACATGTTATTTTTCAATAAATTAATAGAAAGGAGATGTTGTATCTTAATTTGATTATATTTGTAGTTTAACAAACTATTCACAATGTAACTTTAGAGCTTAGCGATCACTAGGAAAACATTGGATGAGCTATAGAATATGAATGGAAAGAATAAGTACTTTGTAAATTAATTTACCTCATTCAAGTATTCTATAGAATGTAAGGATGAAGCTTTATGTAGTTCTCATAAGATATAATGTGTATAACACATATTTCACATAGGTTTGTATCAAAGAAAATGCTTGGTGATTGCTAAGATCCATTACTCATTGAAATGGATGGTTTTGTGATGGCTAGACTCAACAATTTCTTAGTTTGAAAATAACGATAGAATAAAAAATCATCTTCTAGCTTAGCGGCTGCCAGGATCTAACCATTACCTCTTGTTATTGTAAAAAACTATCTATGCAGATTTGGATTGCTAGTGTTTTTCATTGATTATAATTACATCATATTGGCTGGACTATCCCTTGAAGAGCCAAGTATTTCACTACATACCCTCAAAAGGAATCAATCCTTAGTTCTCATAAGATATATTGTGTATAAAACATAATTCATAAAGCTCACAAAAAGACTTTGGAGTTGGTTCCGATGCTTTATTTCTAATATAACAATATCTGGTACAACAGGAGCTCCATATAATTGAAAAATGCCATCTCCATCAAATATACTTTGTCTGCCAATTTGATAATTTTTTTTCTATGCATCATTATTTTTCCCACAACATCTCCTAGTTTCTTTACATAGGAGTATTTTCATTCTACAACATTCTGGACTCACTCACTCTTGTCACATTTAGGTCATTTTCCTTGATGTTACAAGGGTGATTTAGTTAAGCCTATGATAGAATTTAAAAAAACCCGTGATAAGGAACAAGGAGACCTTGTGGGTAAAAACAACAATGTGAAGAAATAATACTATCAAATTAGAAGATTAGGTAGTCTATTTATGCATTGCACCCAACGATTTAAAAAAAAAAATCTATAAAAATTGGCACACCTCTTGCATACAAGCATTAGATAAGTATTCAGCCAATACATTTCAATTTTTTTCTTTGGAATGTAAAAACTAGGCTAAATGAAGATTATCTCAAATAGTTGTTACGTTGTGCTACATACCCTCAAGAGGGGCATAACCTTATAGAGTTCTCATAAGATATATTTTGTATAACATATAATCCATATTAATTCTTATCAAGGAAAATGCATAGCAACCACTATGCTCCATTGCTTCCGTTAGGTCTTAGCAGGCACTAAGCTATTCCTTTCAATAAGAGTTCATGAACAACAATGCATGTTTTATGTTGTCCAATTATTTTTCATTGAGAAGCCTAGCATCCATTAGTCTCTGTAATTTCCAAGAATCCATTTTAACAATGAAAAATATAATTTTATCAACATTATATCGCTACTATTTATAATTAATTATAATAGTATCATATTGGCTAGATTATCCCTGGTAGAGCCAAGTGATGCACTACATACCCTCAAGAGGGATCAATCCTTATGTAGTTCTCATAAGATATAATGTGTATAGAACATAATTAACATCAGTTCGTATAAAAGAAAATGCTTAACAACCGCTAAGATCCATTACTTATTGAAATGGGCAGTTTTGTGGTGAATAGGCTCAACAATTTCTTATTTTGAAAATAATGATAGAATAAAAAATCATCTTCTAGCTTAGCGGTCACTAGGATCTCACCATTACCTCTTGTTATTGTGAAAAACTATTTTTACAAATTTGGATTGCTAGTTTTTTCATTGATTATAATTGCATCATATTGGCTAGAGTATCCCTGACAGAGCCAAGTACTGCACTAAATACCATGGAAAGGGACCAATCATTATGTAGTTCTCATAAGATATATTGTTTATAACACATTATTAATAAATCCCACAAAAAGACTTTGGAGTTGGTTCTGATGCTTTGTTTTCTAATATAACATTATCTGATTCAATAGGAGATTCATATAACCAAAAAAAACCATCTCTGTCAAAAATAATTTTTCTACCAATTTGATAATTTATTTCTATGCATCACTATTTTTCCCGCAGGGTCTCCCAGTTTCTTTACATAGGAGATTTTTCATTCTACAACAGGCTTGAATTACTCACTCTTGTCACATTAAGGTCATTTTCCTTGATGGTACAAGAGTAATTTATTCAAGCCTCTGTTCAAATTTAAAAATACATGTGATAAGGAACATGAAGACCTTGTGGGAAAAAAATGATATGAAGAAACAAAACTATCAAATTAGCAAACCAGGTAGTCTATTTATGCATTGCACACGGTGATTTCAGCAAACAATTTCTACAAAAATTGGCACACCTCTCACATACAAACATGCGATAAGTATTTAGGAAAATCATTTCTAATTTTTTTCTCTACAATGTAAAAACTAGCCTAAAGGCATCTTATCTCAAATGGTCGTTACATTGCACTATATACCCTCAAGAGGGACATAGCCTTATGCAAGTATCTTTAGACATATTTTTTATAACACATAATCCATATCATTTCTTATCAAGGAAAATGATTAGAGACCACTCATCTCAAATACTTGCGTTAGGTATTAAGGGCCGCTAAGCTAATCCTTTCAATAGGAGTCCTTGTAAAACAATGCATGTTTTATATTGTCCAATTATTTATTGATTAGAAACCTAGTGGCCGCTAGTCTCCATAATCTTTAGGAATCTATTTTAACAATGAAAAAATATTCAAAAAAACTTTGATCGATGTTTTTTTCCTTATATATAATTATATCATATTGGCTATACTATCCGTGGAAGAGCCAAGTGCTACACTACATACCCTTGAGAGGGATAAAGCCTTATGTAGTTAAGATCCATTAATTATTGAAAAGGAATGGCTTGGTTGTCGCTAGGCTCAACATTTTATGGATTTCAAAATAGCGACCAGAAAAAAATTCATTGTCTACCTTATTGACATAGTTGAGCAATGTTAGATCATAGTAATATAAGTTCATTATTTAAACCTCAAGAAGTATCCTGTCCATCTTGGCCTTACATATTTTTTGAAAATCAATCGTCAAAGAAAATAAACCAAAACTATTTACCAAATATGCAGGGTGAAGATGAACATGATTCTTGCTCATGATTAAATGATGAAATTATATTACTATGATCTAATCTTGCTAATCTAATCAAGATGAAATTCTATTTATATGCTTTCTATTATGAAAATCCCCAAATTTTTTATTGATAAAATCAACATAATTATGACAACCTTTCTCTAGTAAGGAACATATGAGACCAAGAAAATCCCTCTCGTTAAATGGGACGATGTTTCTCTTCCTAAAGATTATGGGGGAGCACGAATTTTGGACTTGGAATTTTTTTTTTTTGACTTGAATATTAATAAATTAAATATTGAAGGAAACTCTCAAGTTATTGGTTATGAAATCATCAAAAATCAATCATTGTCATGGAAAACCAATCTTATGTTAAGAAAATTTCTTTTTAGGCTTTCATTAATTCTGTATTGGTCCTTAAAGCATATATATAGGGAAACTAATAAAGAGGCAATTTTTTTAGAGAATCGAGGGATTGTATAAGAGGTTGGTGATAATATTGGTAATCATTATTTTCATTATATGGACCTCATCACCTTTTCCAAAAATGGTGTATGGTGAAGGCCAAAGAAAGTTTTTATTAATTCCAAGTATGCAATGATAGAGTATCTCACTATATTTATCGTTCCTCTCTTCCTTATTTTTGCACCATTCAAGATTATTTTATTGGATTTATTTTCACCTGTCATGGATGGTCCATTATTTCCTTTCATGTAATTCTTTGCGTCTGTGTGTGAATTGGATTTCTATATTAAGATTTCACAAATTCATCTAAAATCTATTTTCAGGATTGGCTTAGAGAAATATATGGTTACTATTGAGGGAGTTCTCGGAATTGATTATCTTTCTCTAGAGGTCTGTTTAAGGGTTAATGTGGAAGTTTCCTTGAACTTCATTTTTCATCTGCTTATTATACATCCAGTGAAGGATTAAGCTTTGGAGCTGGGGCATCACTGGATCAAAACAACTTATAGAGTTGGCATGGAAGATGAAATTGAAAAAAGTTGCTTACGTTGTGGCCCCTGCTTTCTAAGGCTCGTTATATCTAGGAAGGTTTGGTGGAACAAGAAGTTTTTTGAGAAGTGTATAATAAATTTGAGGTCTTGATGTGTTTCATAGATTTTGCGGATAATTTAAGAAAGAGATTGACTGTAGTATCCTTTTTAATCACCTTCCCTGACCTAGATGCTCTCTCTAATCCCCTGCAACTGGAACCAACTCATTGGGATCTAATTCGTAGCCAACGGTATGAGGCGTATGATTGGTTGAAGATTCGGGATACTACTAGAAAACATAATATTTTTTTGGCTCCGCATTTGCCTCCTGTTTACCGCTCTGTTAAAGTGGAGATTCTAGAGGTGTCCTCTGATTTTGAGGAATAATTGTTCCTAAAATCTATCAGTCTATAAATTTATTTTGGTTATGTATATCCTTGTTAATTCCAGAGTAATTGAATCATCAGTCCTGTCTAGTTGGTTTGGGGGTTTGTTTTGTATTCTGAACCCCTTGTGTTTTTTGGAATAATCTCTTGGGTTTTCCTAGAAAAAGTATTGCTGAATTGATCTTCAAGATATATATTTAATGTAAATGGAAAGGGGACCCTTCAACCCTTGATTAATTATAAAAAAAAAGGAATCACTGATAAAAGTATTTGTTATGAATTGCACATAGCAATTTAGATAAGTAATCGTTAATAAATTTGGCACACGTCTCCCATACAAACTATCGCTAATTATTCATTCAAATAAATAGTAATTTCCTTGTTTGGAATGTAATGCCTATAATAAAGGCCTCTTATCTTAGATGTTTGTTAGGCTGCACTATATACACTCAAGAGGAATAAATCCTTATATCATTCTCATAAGATATATTGTGTATAACACATAATTAATCGTGGTTCATTTCAAGGAAAATGATTAGCAACTGCTAAGAGCCATTCCTTTCATTTGGTATTAGTAGTTTCTATGATATTCTATTTAACATGAGTCAATGGACATCAATGCATGTTTTATGTGGTCATTTTTTTGTAGATGAGAAGTCTATTGATTGATAGCCACTATATATTCTAGGAATCCTTTTGAGCAATGTAATAACTATATGTATAACTTTAGATCGCTAGTATTTTTCAATATTTATAATTAATTAAATCATATTGGCTAGACAATCCTTGGCGGAGCCAAATGCTGTAATACATACCCTCTAGAGGGATCAATCCTTATGTAGTTCTCATAAGATATATTGTGTATAACACATAATTCATATCGGTTCGTATGGAGGAAAAGGCTTACTGACCGCTAGGCTCGATTACTTATTGAAATTAATGGGTGTGTGGTTGTAAGTTTCAATAGTTTCTTGTTTTCAAGTTAGAGATCAAATAAAAAACAAATAATGGACTACCCTAGCATCTCCTAGGATCCTAGCCACTGCTAATCTTAATTCTTATTTATGTTTGCACCAAGGTAATGTACTAATTTTTGAACTTAGCAGCCACTTGGATTCAAATATCATATGATAGAGTTTGAATATCATGTCAAACTTATCAGATGCTAGGCTTAAAGTTTCATCTTGGATTACGAGTATTGAGGGAAATCGTTAATATTTATCTTGTCTTGGAATATTTTAGTCTTGTCTATTTTGGAATATCAATGAAATGTAGTAAGGATCCATATTGGTGGTCACTAGTATTGGAAAATTTAAAAATAAAAATGGATCTTATCTCAGTTTTTAGGTAAGTCGTAACTAATTTTTTTGTATGAAAGACAACAAATATCCTAATGGTTGCTAATCTCAATTCTTTGTTATGTTACACCAACACAATGTACCATAATAATATTCAACCTTAGTGGTCTCTAGGCTACAAATATCATGTTAGGATTTGAATATCATGTGATAGAATTCGAATATCATGTTGAGCTTATCGGTTGCTAGGCTTTAAAATTTCATGTTTTAATTAGTAAATTCAGGAAAATTGTTAGTATTTTCCTTTCCTTGGAATATTTTTTATCTTGTCTTGTCTTGGAATATCAAAGAAATGTAGTAAACATCAAGCTTACTGGTCACTTGTCTTGGAATATCATATTTGAAAATCTAAAAAAAATAATGGAGCTTAGCTCAGTTTTTAGGTAAGTCGCTACTAATTTTCTTGTACGAAAGATAATAAATATCCTAACGGCTGTTAATCTCAATTATTTGTTATGTTGCATTGATGTAATATAATAATCTATAACCTTAGTGGCCTCTAAGCTACACAAATTTTTTTGACAAATAAGAATAATAGCTCGGCGGCCACTAGGCTATACAACATTTTTCATGATTGAGTTTAAAAAATGATACATACACATATGTGTACGATCATGTATTAATATATTTAAAAACACTTTATATCTCTCTAATTATATGTAGCATATTAAAAAATTAAATTTTATATTAAATATATTATTAGTTGGGTTCACATTTAATTAGAAATAAACTTTTGGTTTCGTAAAATGGTCTTTGAAATAAAAAATTATATCGTGGAGGACACAAAGCTAAGTGGATTTTTGGCATAGCATAAGGTCCACAAAAGTAAATATATATTAGAAAATGGAATGATTAAAATTTATATTTAATAATATTTACGCATATATATAATATTTTTACCTTCTATTTTACATAAAAACCATTTTAAATACATTACATTTGACTATTCCTACATGGGAAAACATACATAATTAAAAATATATATCAACAGGGAAACCATATAAACAATAAAATTTGAAATAATTAGCCACAATTATTTATTTCATCTTAATAAAAATCACTAAAGGAATTCATAATGAATACCTAAACTATACTAAAATAAACTATTACAATTTTCTAAAGAACTGAATATGTGCATTGTGTTTTACAATTGGGGAGACATACAATCACTATCAGGAAAAATAATTGTAGGAAGGAGAACGAAAAAATCAACAAAAAATTATCCAAAGAGATACATAGAAGGGATAAAAAGGGAACCCATTTAACATAGATGAATATAAGAGCTACGTATGAACACTAAATTGTGTTTTCAGAAACAATACAAATTGTAAAGGGGATTTGATTTTCTCTAGTTAGAGCATACAAAAAAATGTGGTTTCAGAAAAATCATGGTAGTTGGAAAAGGGGATGAAATGGAATTGAAAAGGTAGTGGAGGGAAAGGTAGAAATAAACTATTGGTTTCGTAAAATGGTCTTTGAAATAAAGAATTATATCGTGGAGGACACAAAGCTAAGTGGTTCTTTGGCATAGAATAAGGTCCACAAAAGGAAATATATATTGGAAAATAGAATGATTAAAATTTATATTTAATAATATTTTGTTTATATATAATATTTTTACCTTCTATTTTACATAAAAACCATTTTAAATACATTACATTTGACTATTCCTACATGGGAAAACATAATTAAAAATATATATCAACGGGGAAACCATATAAACAATGAACTTTGAAATAATTAGCCACTATTATTTATTTCATCTTAATAAAAAACACTAAAGGAATTCATAATGAATACCTAAACTATACTAAAATAAACTATTCTGATTTTCTAAAGAACTGAATATGTGCATCGTGTTTTACAATTGGGGAGACAAACCATCACTATTAGGAAAAATAATCATAGGAAGGAGAACAAAAAAATCAAAAAAAATTATCCAAAGAGATACATGGAAGGGATAAAAAGGGAACCCATTTAACAGAGATGAATATAAGAGCTACGTATGAACACTAAATTGTGTTTTTAGAAACAATACAAATTGTAATGGGGGATTTGATTTTCTCTAGTTAGAGCATACAAAAAAATGTGGTTTCAGAAAAATTATGGTAGTTGGAAAAGGGGATGAAATGGAATTGAAAAGGTAGTGGAGGGAAAGGTAGGGCTGGATTACCATGCAAAACACAAGAGCTAGGTTAAGAAAAAGCAATTGAAAGTTCCTGCCATCAACTAAGGTACACATACACTAAAAATAGATGCTTTTGATAAATACTTGTTTTAATAGTATATGAAATTATTACGAGATTGATGATGTCTGTGAAACATCCGCATCCTTTCTTAAACAAAGTATTTGTGTGATTCTATACGCAACCTCTTTTACTTTCCTCCTTTGAGTTCGTCTTTTATGCGACTCCTACTATGCAATCAAGCTTTATAAAAATGGTTGGGAAAGCATGCACTCAGACATGCGACCCTATCCACAATCAATTTTTCTTATCTCCTTTGTGTGCCTACAAACAAGATTATAATCACTTCCTCAATGCTCCCTTGCAAAAAATGTCCTAGGATTCGTGCACTCAGACCTATAATCTAGTGCCTAGATATATTGTATTTTGAATTCAAGAGCTAATTTTCTGTGATGCCAAAATAAAAATAAACCCTAATCTATATTTTTCTGGGGTATTTAATATGTTTTTGATACATTCCAGAAATAAATTGCGGCATATGAAAATTTTGAATCTCTCCCCAGTAAGCAAAAGTGCAGGATATTGAAATTTCAAATATTTTCATTTAATGGTAGGGGATTTTGCAATTCAAAATTTAAAATTAAACACAGTTTTAAAGTGTAATAGAGTAATATACACACATTTATTGTTAATTTTTATTGAATTTGAATTTGAAATTGTTAGATATAGTGCACGCTAATTTAAAATAATTATCCAAGTAAAATGTGCCACGTGGAAAGTTTTAACCAGATAGTTAGGCAACAATATACTTGACACATGTTTATTAAGAAATTTTTGTATTTAAATAAATAACCTATAAAATAAGTTTAAACTATAAAAATATGTCATATTATTATGTAAATGGAACCAACTAAAATGTTTACACGTGGCATGAAATTTCTAATATATTCTTGTGTTTGTCAATAATTTAGTGTTAGTTACATTTTATAGTAGCAAAAATAAAGCATAATTTTCTGCTTCACATGAATTTGACATCGGGCTTATATATAGGAATGAAATTAGAGATCGCTAAGCTCCATTACTATTATTTTTTATTCAAACAACAGATTTAAAATAATTAAATCCTTAGGTTTCAGTGACCACTATGCTAATCCTTTCAATAGGTGTTAATGAACAACTTTGCACGTCTTATGTTGTCCATTTATTTTTCTAGGAGGAGCCTAGTGGCCGCTAGCCTCTATAAATTGCTAGGATGGATTTCGAGCATTATTAAAAACTGTATGTAAAGATTTTAATCTCTAGTGTTTTTCATTAATTATAAGCATATCATATTGTCTATACAATCCCTGCACAGCTAAGAGCTGCACTACATACCATCGAGAGGGATAAAAAATTATATAAATTCCTAATAAGTTATATTGTATGTAACACATAATTCATATTGGTTTGTATCTAGGAAAATATTTAGCAACCTCTAAGCTCCATTACTTGTGTTGTATAAAAAATCGGTTTGTATTAAATAAAATGCTCAGTGACTGCTAATCTTGAATTCTTACTGAAAGGAATGGTTTGCAGACTGCTCGTCTAAACCATTTATTATTTTGAAAATAACGATCAAATAAAAAATTGTAGTAATAGATATTAACGGTCACTAGGAATTTTCCTTTATATATTTTTGATGAGAAATATGTGTGTAGTGAAGATTTTTTACTCTTGAAGGATATGGATGGCTTTGCCTAGTCGGGAAGAAAAGATGTTTATTAAATTTTTTTTGTAGGGTTCTCATAGAACATCATAGTGTAGAGACATGTCATCTTTCATGTTGTTGGCACAAGTTGCATTGTGTAATATATAATTATGTCCTAAAGGACGTTTTTATAGTTCAGTTATGTTTTTGTTGTCATAAAAAATCTATGCTCAGAATTAACGACTACTAGTTTCACACCTTTGCATATTTTTTACATTATACACATTGGTGCACATCAAAGAAAATTATTAGTGACTGCTAAGCCCCATTACTTATTGAAAGGAATGGTTTAGTGGCCACTAGGCTCAACATATTCTTAATTTTAAAAATTGAGATCGAATAAAAAATAATAGTAGCATATATTAGCGGTCGCTAGGCATTTTCCTTTACTTATTTCCATGGGAAATATTTGTGTAACAGACATTTCGTACTCTCAAAGGCTATGGAATTTTTTACCTAGTTGGGAAAAAGATGATTACTAATAAAATTTGCAGAGTACTTGTACAACATCATGATGTAGAGACATGTCAAATTAAATGCTTCTCAGGAAAGTCGGATTTGGTATAATAGCATTGTATCAGTTGAAATTAAATTTTAGTTAGGATTTTATGGTTTTTAACACACTTTCCATATCTTAATGACTGTTAGGGTCAGACCTCTGCATCTGTTCTTTGTAATACACATCAGTTAGTATCAAAATAAATGCTTAGTTACCGCTAAGCTAGATTATTTATTGAAAGAAATGGCTTAGCAACCGCTAGGATAAACTTAAAACATCTTGGGTGAATTTATCGGGGAGCTCAGCCCAACCTCGAAAAATATCCCATAATGTTGTGGACATTGCAGTACTCCTTGTTAGTTTTATTTCCAAACTGATCTCTTTTCTATATATTCTCAAGGATTTTCAAAATCTATAAGTTCTTTTAACAGTAATAGATTGTTCTAGTGACTCTGGCACACATATTTTTCTAGTGACCCTTACACACATAAATTTCAAATAACATGCATAAAATCCCTCATTTAAATATTAATGTGTAATTTGTTAACGTAGGTGAGAGTTTTTGTATACATTTTAGTTTCTACATACCCAAAAGTGATCTTAGCTAACACGCCTTTGATCTGGCTCATCTATGGATTTTTTATCAAATCAACAAAGATTCAAATGCTCCTTTTAATTTCCTTTTCCCATCTCATGATCCATGACATTGAAATGGTGTCATGGGCGGTGGTGTCTTTCTTTTACGTGCGAGCCATTTTAACTGCATTTTAAAATATTCTATTGTCCCACGCAACAATCGACGATTGAAAAAAAATTATAATGATAGAAAAGGTAATAACTAGCCTATTGGTAGTTAATCTCAAATGTTTTTTTATGTTACATCAACGCAATAAAATAAATATCAAGCTTAACTTCCATTAAGCTTAGAATATTGTGTTGGAATATGAAAATCTTGACCTTACAAGGCAAGCTTAGGCTGGGATTGAGTATGATCATACTAGTGAGGTGACTAGTTTTCTACATTTCATTAAATGTTTAGTGACTCAAAACTGACTGAAATACTGTTATAGGAGAGATCCAAATAAGTCATACTCCTGTTAGGGGTCCTATTTCCATAGTCATTCTAGGGAGATTTATGCTCAACACTTTTCTGTCGTCCTTGTGCGAACAATGAATTCTAAAGACGTTGCAGATGAAGCTTGTGCTGCTATTCCCAAATTTCCATGTGAAAATGGAATCCTTTAGGTAATTCAAATTTGTTTTAGTGTTAGAAAAACAATTGATTTCATCTTATGTAAAATCATTCATGGGTGGTGCGTTGTGGCATGAAATTGAGCATATTTTATTTTCCACACTCAACAATCTAATGTTCTTCATGGCCATGGATATCAATTTAGCCTTGTGATAGGAGGACTAGAAGGAGGTTGAGTCAAACACTAGCTTTAATTGTTCCCAATTCCCTTAATCCTTTACAGATGTGGCGGGTGCGCTATGGCTTAGGGTGCACTATGGCTTGGCACCACCAAACTCACCATGCCAATGTTGTTTGTGCCCCATGGATATCACTTTGGCCTTGTGACAGGAGGAACAAAAGGAGGCTTTATCAAACACCTAGCTATATTTTCTCCCAATTCCCTAAATATGACTTAGGGTTAGGGGTGCACTGTAGCTGGGGGTGCGCTATGGAATAGGACCTCTAGAATCAACATGCCAATGTTATTCATGGCCATGAATATTAATTTTTCTTTGTGACAAGAGGACCATAAGGAGGATGGGTCAAACACCTAGCTATATTTGTTCCTAATTCCCTAAATCCATCTTAGGCATGGGTGGTGTGCTATGGATGCGGGGTGTGTGGAGGAATTGTACCACCAGATTCAACATGCTAATGTTGTTTGTGGCCATGGGTATTACTTTGGCCTTGTTGAAAAAAGGTTTAAAAGGAGGCAGGGTTAAACACCCAGCTATATTTGTTCCTGATTTTCTAATTTTTATCTCAAACTATAGGATTTAATGCAACAAGAACATGTGGGAGAGTGAGGGGACATGGCACTTGGTTATGAAATATAGCTTATTTTTTGTGCAAATCCATTTGTGCACTACTTTTGATGGAAAAATCATGCTTTCTTTGGTCGTGGCTTGCCTTTTCACCCACTTCTTACACCGTCTGATATTGACTTGGTGTGTGACCCACATATAAAAATATGATAATGGGAAAAGGGAATGAGATGCTTGTAACTTCTGTAGACTACCCTTCTTAGTCAACATAGAATGGTTCTAACTTTTGTAGAATACCTTTCCAATTTACAACTTCTATTTTTGTTATTCTATGTTTTTGTAAGTACCCAACCTACTCATTGAAAGGGACATAGAAAATACCATCTTTCAAGTTCCACTCTAGTATTCCCTAACCCTTTTATGGTGATTGATCGTAAATAATATTGGTAGGAACGGTAATTACTAGCCTAGTAGCCACTAATCTCTATCCATTCTTCTCCTCAACACTCACCAAACTAGATGTAATTTGTTAGAATTTTTCATGAAAGAATGTTACAAGAGAGATCCTAATAAGTTTTTAACAATGGAACCAATTGGGTCTTTGAATTTTGTTTTAGTCTCAAATTGGCATTTGATGTCATTTTCTGTAAACTCAGGCAGGGGGGGGAACATTGTGGCATGGTATTGATCATATTAGCACCACAAAACTCATCATGCTAATGTTATTCATGGGCATGGCTATCACTTTGACATGAGGACCATAAGGAGACTAGGCAAAAAACCTAGATATATTTGTTCCCAATTCCCTAAATCTGTATCCTCTCTTGTAGTTTTGAACGTATTTTCTCCCAACCAAAAAGAAGATGTGGGGATTAAAGGGATGAGACACTGGGTTCTGAAATATACCTTATTTTTTGTGAAGACCCCTTCATGTGCTACTTCCGATGGAAAATCCATGCTTTCTTTGTTTTGGTGTGTGTGATCCACAGATAAATACGAGAATGGGAAATGGGAACGAGATGATTCCAACTTTTGTAGACTTCCCTTCTAGGCCAAATCTACATCTTGGGGACCATTCTAATTTCACTTCACCTATTTGCAATTTTACCCTCTCACTTTTACCCTGTCTTGTCTAATTTTCACCTTATGATAAACAATAAAGTCAAATGCACATTATCTTAGACTCTCCATTTAAGTATTTTCAACCATTTACTATACAAACTTGTTATTACTCTACATTATATTACAACTATTTTTAAACACACCGTGTTATATCTGTTCCCAATTCCCTAAATATGTCTCAACCCCGGGGGTGCGTTGTGGCCTATGTTTTGTGTTGTGGCTGAGGCATGTGCTGGGGGGTGCATCGTGGTTAAGGGGGTACACTATGGCTAAGGATGAGATGTGGATGGGGGTGCATTGTGGCATGACATCACCAAACTCAACACACCAATGTTGTTCATGGCCATGACTCACTTTGGCCTTATGACAGTAGGACCATAAGGAGGAAGGGTCGAACACCTACCTATATTTTTTTTGAACTCCATAAATCTATATCAAGAGTATAAGATGTACTATGGCTTGGGGTACAATGTGGTATAACACCACCAAATTCAACATGCCATTGTTGTTCATGGATATGGCTATCACTTTGGCCTTGTGACAACAAGACCAAAAGTAGTCTGGGTTGAACACCTACCTATATTTGTTCCCAATTCCCTAAATCCATATCAGGAATGTGAGGTGCACTATGGCTGGGGGGTGCATTGTGGTATAGAACCAAAAAACTCAGCATGCCAATGTTGTTTGTGGCCATGGCCATTACTTTGAAATGAGGACCATATTGAAGCTAAGTTGAAGACCTAGTTATTTTTGTTCCCAATTCCCTATATCTGTCTCAGGCATGGTGGGTGCATTGTGGCTGGGGGGTGTGCCATGTCATGGAACCACAAAAATAGGCACACCAATGTTGTTCATGACCATGGATATCACTTTGGCCAAAGTTTATTGTGGCCATTGTTATCACTTTGGTCTATGTTTTATTAAATCTTGAGTGACTCAAAACTACCTAAAAGACTATTACTGAAGATATCCAAATAAGTCATGCTTCCATAGTACTTCAAGCTATTGGGGAATCCTCTTTCCACCGTTATTCTAGGGAGCTTGATTATCAACACTTTTCCATCGACTTTGTTCCTGCACCGAATTCAAACAAAGTTACAGATGAAGCCTATGTTATTATTCCCAAACTACCACATGAAAATAGAATCCTTTGGGTCTTTCAAATCCATTTTAGTTTTAGATAGGAAATTGATGTCATCTTCTATAAAATCAATAATGGGTGGTGCATTATGGCTTGGAATTGAGCATAATAGCTTCTCTAGACTCAGCAAGCCAATGTTATTCATGGCCACGGCTATCACTTTAGCCTTGTAATAGGGAGACTAGAAGGAGGTTGGGTCGAACACCTAGATTTATTTATTCCCAATTCCCTCAATCTGTCATAGACGTGGGGGTGCATTATGGCTTGGGGTGGGCTATGGCATATCACCACTTAAAATCACCATGCCAATGTTTTTCGTGCCCATGGCTAGCAATTTGGCCTTGTGACAGGAGGATCAAAAGGAAACATTTTTGAGCACCTAACTATATTTGTTCCCAATTCCTTAAATTTGACTCAGGGGTGGGAGGTGCGTTGTGGTTGTGGGGTAAACTATGGCATGAAATCACAAAAATCAGCACACCAATGTTGTTTTTGGCCATGTCTATCACTTTAAGAAATGTTGTTCATGGCCATGGCTATTTGTAATTTCCAATTTCCACCCACTGCTAAATTAAATTGGAGGAGATAGAAATTGTTGAACAACAGAGATGAGAGGAGAGGAAAATATTAACCCTCTGATTTGGTTGACTCAGTTGAGATATTAATGATGAATAGAGGAGAGGAAATTTAAACTATTTTATCTCTTTTGTGTCAATTGATTTGAATTTTCCCTTAATTATATATATTTATTGCATCTATGATTCATTTTATTTGGGTATATCTTGTTCTAGTATGATATTTTTTATGTACTACATGTTAAGAGTTGTTTTCATCCTCCTATAAGATCTATTTTAGGCTGAATTTTTGAATTAGGTGCATAATTAGATTATTGTAATGACATCCTAATCTTAGATGCCTCACAATGTTTTTTATATTCTTTGTTTATGTTGAAGTTTTGATTTATATGCATAAGTAGATTGTTGTATTTTTTTCTTATCAATATTTTTGATTAACTATTTCAACTTATCTTAGTGTATCTAAAACTTGGGAATATTAGATGAAATTTTAAGGGTAAAGATGGTATTAAGGAAACTTGCTATATGTTTCAGTGAGATTTTGACATGATGATGTGGATCCAATTGCAAGAGGTTGAAATAACTCCAAAACACACAAAAATAGTTTACAAATAAAAATAATAAGCTTCACAATATCTTTCTTCTCATTCTAGAATACACACTTATATTTTACATCATTATAATCTTCATTTTATTTCACATCTACTTTGAAAAACCTTAAAATGCCCAAAACCCTAAAATGACAAAATTTACCTACTAGAAAAACACCTTGGATGGGCACTAAAATTTTCATGCCAAATATTCCTTCATAAATTAAGGCTCACATAATTTTTTGACTTATTATAAAAATCACAACAAAAGTTATTAAAACTCTAAGACCTAGTCAAAAGTGAAAAAAACATTCGAAGCTAATTTTAGACCACTAGATGAAGGAATCCGGCCCCAAAAATATACCAAAAGGGCCGTAACATTTCAAAAAAATTGGCCCCAGCATAATAATAATGAATATCTACCACCCTAGAAAATTTCAAGATGATCTAATGGTTGGATCAAAAGTTATGTCCTTCACAAGTTATGCTCTTGCATCATTCTCCCCTGGTTGAAAAGAATTCAGATCCTACAAATTCAGTAGACAGAATTCATCTGATTTTTCATTTTCAATCTTCTTCAGATCCCACTTATGAATCCAAGTATTTTCTTCTTGATTCAAACCTTCCCATTGCACCAAATATCTTTTGTAGCTTCCATGTCTAGTAGTGTCTGTCTTCTGATCTAAGACATGCATTACACTTTCCTTTTTCTTCTTAGTATATGTTGCTGCCAATTTATTTCTTCCTCCTCCACAAAATTTTCATCATGAACTAGAAAATTATGTAAGTCAAAAACATTAAAAACTGGTGAGATATCAAAGTTGTTAGGTAGCTCCACCTTGTAGGCATTATCACTCATTTTCTTCAGAATCCTATATGGCCCAATCTTCTTATACTTTAGTTTATTATATGTACCTTATTTGGAAACCTATCCTTTCTAAGATGAACCATATATATATCTCCTTCTTCGAATACACTTATTTTCCTATTGGCATCTGCAACTACTTTATATTGTTCATTACTAACTTTTAGCTTTTCCCTCACTTCTACCTGTAACTGTAGAATGTGTTCTATAAATGCTTTTGCATAATCACTAATTTTATCTTCATTGGGTAGCACAATACAATCTAGGATCCCCTTGGGATTCCTACCATATACAATCTAGAAAGGAGAACTCCCTGTTGATTTATTTACTGAGCTTTTATAAGAAAACTCAGCTTGTGGTAAAGCTAAATCCCATTGTTTTGGCTTTTCTCTAGCTATGAAACATAGGAGATTTCCCAAGTTTCTATTCACTAATTCCATCTACCCATCAGTATGGGGGTGATATGCACTACTGAAATGTAGTTATGTCCCCATTTTTGTCTATAGAGTCTTGAAAAAGTAACTCAAAAACTTCATGTCCCGATCTGAAGTGATCGTTCTTAGAACTCCATGCAATCTAACCAGTATGAAAAATTTTTTTTTTTATAACTCTAGAAGCATCATAAGTTATTTTAAAAGAAATGAAATGTGCCATATTAGAGAATCTATCAACAAAAACAAAGATAGAATCATTCACTTGTTGTGTGGCCCTGTAGGGACAGGTAATGGTATATACAACCCAATATTCTGTGCATGGCCCTTAGCCATTCTGCACACTCTACATCTCGCTACAATCCTAATTATATCCCTATTTACCTTTGGCAAATAATAATTTTCTACACCAAGATAATTTATCTTACTTATACAAAAGTGTTTAGCCAATCCCCCACTATGTAATTCTCTTATAATATTTTCTGTCATTGAACCAACAAGGATGCAATTTTTTTCCCCTTTGAATAAATAACCATCCTGCATCAAATAATCAGAAGAACCACTACATACTATATGGTCCTTAACTTGTCTCATAACACCACCAAAATATGGATCAACTTCATATAATTCCTTAACCACCTTAAACCATACCATTTCATTTTCCATTGTTGTCAAAATTACTACACGCCTACTCAAGACATCAACAACTTGATTCTTCTTACCCAACTTATGATTTAAGACAATATTATATTCTTGCAAAAACAAAACCCATTTTACATGCCTACTGTTTAGTTTCATCTATGTGTTTACATACCTCAAGGATTCATGGTCAGTAAAGAGTACAAATTCCTTAGCTACCAAGTAATGTCTCCAGTGCCTTAATGCCTAAACAATAGCATAAAATTCCACTTCATAAGTAGAATATTTCCTCCTGAATTCATTTATATTTTGACTGAAGAATGCCAGAGGTCATCCTTCTTAACTCAGTACAGCTCGAATCCTGACATGTGAGGCATCATAGTAAACCTCAAAAACCTTTCTAAAATATGGTAATACCAAAACAAGTGCTTCTGACAATTTCTTCTTCAAAAATTCAAAACTATCTGTTATTGCCTTGGTCCATACAAACTCCTTCCCCTTTGTACACTTTTTATGGGTATAACAAGGCTACTAAAATTCCTGATTAAATTTCTATAAAATTTTTCTAATCCATGAAAAATGCGAACCTCTGTCACATTCCTTGGATTAGGCCATTCCAAAATCACCTTTACTTTTTCCTCATCCATCCTCACCCCATCCTTTGAGATGAAAACCCCAAAAAAAGACTCTTATGAGGAAATCTACACTTCTTTAAGTTTGCATACTGACTCACTTTACATAGAAATTATAGTACCAATTTCATATGTAACAAGTGTTCTTCCACTATCTTACTGAATATCATAATATCATCAAAATAGAAAGCAAAAAAAATTACCATTGTATTCTCAGAGTACTCTTTTCATCAAGCTCATGAATGTACTGGGTGCATTAGATAGCCCAAATGGAATCACCATCCACTCGTACAATCCATCTTTTTTTTGAAAGCTATTTTTCATTCATCCCCTTCACAGATTTAGATCTGGTAGTACCAACTCCATAGGTCAATCTTGATTAAATATCAAGCTCCCGATATCACATCCATCATATCATCCAATCTTGGAATTGGGAACCAATAATTAATTATGATTTTATTTATGGCCCTACTATCTACACACATTCTCATGTCTCCATATTTTTAGGGAGTAAATAGTGCTGGAGTTGCACATGAACTCATGTTTTTTCTCACTAACCCTTACTGTATTAGATCTATCACTTTCTTGTTCAACTCCTCACTTTGTGTCAGAATAATTTGGTAGGATTCCTAGTTTAGAAGGCACGATATTGGGATCAAATCAATATGGTGTTGTATATCCCGCTTCATAGGTAACCATCTGGTAGCTCATCTGGTATGAAATGTTTGTATTATTTTAGTACCTTTGCTGCATCAATGGGTATATTAAATTCCTCTATTTACACTTTCTTTGACATTAGTGCATAACACCTGCCAACTTCTTCCATTTATGTAACAAACTCTTTTGTAGCCAACAAGCCCACACTCTTCTCTTATTCCTTAAAGGGTAAAAAGACCACCTTTACACCATCCTTCCAAAATGTATATGTATTTTTACCTCCATCATGTGTAACTTTTCTATCATATTTCCAAGGCATCCCTAATAATATATGACATGCATCCATTGGGATAACATCACACCACACCTCATCCTTGTAGGTATTCCCAATCAAAAACTTTAAAAGGCATCCTTTATTTATGGTTACCTCTTTCCATTTCTTGAACCATGATATATGATAGGGATATGGGTGCTTCTCACATTTTAGATTGAGTTTATCAACCATCATAATTGAAACCATATATTCACAACTACCACCATCAATAATTACTTTACCTACCTTTCTTCCAGAGGTGCATCTTGTTTGAAAGATATTTGTACATAGCCAAGAATAATCACTAACACCATCCTGGTCTTTCTCCTTCTTTGGGACAATCATCATCCTCCTTATCATGAGGGTTTCACCCAAGTCTGCAGGAACCTCCATTTATTCTTCCTTATTTACTTCAACCAGATTTACTTGTGATTGTTATCCTTTCCATCTATATTGTGTAGGATAGTGTGGACACTCAAAAGCTATGTGCCCCTCTTCACCACATCGGTAACATGTATATTTAATTTGGGGGATATTCAATTCCCATCCTCCATTATAACCTCTTCCCCTTTGAAACCCCCTACCTCTTTGGTAGTTACAATGAATTTGACTAGAATATTCATGCCCTTCTACATTTCAGGATTACCTTGTATATAATCAAATCTACTTGTGCCTCTCATTGGAGATGGTGATGGCCCTCTCTTCAAACCTATTATAAAATTATTCCTCTTGTTATTTTCTTCTTATTTTAATTTGAGTTGATAAGCATCATATAGGCTATGGATCTAGAGCGTACTCAACTCATCTTGTATCATATAAATCAACCCATTTATATAGCTTGTAGCCTTCTGTTCTTCATACTCTCCCTATTTCACCCTGATTGAAAACTTGTAAAATTCATTGGTATACTCTTCAATGACGAGATCCTTATCTCTTAGGTTTTGACACATTCGAAAGAGTTTCTGAGCATAATCTATAAGAAGAAACTTTTCTTTAAAATTCTTTACCATTTTATCCCAGTTTTAGATCTTTCCCTTTCCATTCCTTTGTCTTTCATTTTGCAGGTGATCCCACCAAATCGATTCATGTACAACCAACTTAGTGCATGAAAACTTAACTTTATTCTCCTATGAAAGGGTTTTCCACTTAAAAGAATTTTTCCATATGATTCAACCAGTCAATCAAATCCTTTGGTCATAACCCTCCACCATAATCAGGCACATTAATCTTGATCCCGTCATTCTTTCCCTCTAATTCTTGAATCAATCTCTCCTCAAATAGTCTCTCATTCAAGGTGTCTTCATCTCCTCATTCATTCATTAATGGAGGTACTTCTTCAATATCACTATCTGGGTCTGCATCCCCATTTGCATGTCTTCTTTTAAGGTGGGTAACTTCTTCTATGAGCTCAACAACCTATCTTTGCAGCTCCTGCATATGCCTATTCATTTGGGTATAACCTTCTCTCCTATGTATCACCATGATTATATAAACTAGAGGAAAAAATACATAGCAAAATGTAATATATTACCTTAACTATTTCCGTAAGATCAAAATCCTGCTCTGATACTAATTGATATGGATCCAACTGCAAGATGTTGAAATACCTCCAAAACACACACAAATAGTTTTAAAATTAAAAAAAGAAGCTTCATAATAGATTTATTCTCATTATAGAATCCAAAATAATCTTTTACATCATTATAATTTTCCTTTTATTTCACATCTACTATAAAAAAACCCTAAAATGCCAAAAAATACCTACTAGAAAAACACCTTGAATGGGCCCCAAAATTTTCATGCCAAATATAAATTCATAAATTAAGGCTCACACAAATTTTTGACTTATTCTAAAAATCAAAACAAAAGTTATTAAAACTCTAAGACCTAGTCAAAAGTGAAAAAATGTTCGGAGCCAATTTTAGACCACTAGATGAAGGAATATATCCCTGAAAATATGCCCAAATGGCCAAAAAATTTCAAAGGAGTTGGCCCCAACATAACACTAATGAATATCTACCACCCTAGAAAATTTCAAAATGATCCAACGTTTGGATCAAAAGTAATGGCCTTCATAAGTTATGCTCCCACATCACATGAAGATTGTTGTTTTCCAAGGTGGTTGATGTCACTAGTTGATGGTGGTGCAAGAATTTAATTCTAATCCAAGTGAACGTAATTAATTGTGCACTTTGGTATGTGATACTTGGTGATTGCATCATTTATCCCACAATCATATTCTCATACTTTTCACAATGCTTTCCTCTGCTTTTGTGTGACACATCAATTATGTTATTATGAGCTACATATATCATCACAAAATGTAGAGTATGATGAGATAGAATTTGAGTTATTATGCATGTGAAGCTATTCATTCTATAAACCAATGTGTTTATTGGAGGGAACAGAGAGAGGGAGAAGCATAATATATATCTCTATTTTGACCCTACAAAATATTTCCTTTTTTGTACTTTGTTCTCTGGAATATGCATCAATGATTTGGATTGTGTAAGTATAGGTCATTGATTTATATGTTAGATTCTTTGAAAATTATATTTCAGTCAAAGTCTTCAAGAAAAGTAAGGGTCTATTAGTTAGATATCAATTGAATCAGACCATGAATAACTACTCAACTTATACAAGGCTAAGAGAATGGGATACAAGAGGGGGAATTGAGAAAACATATTCAAGCAAAGCGCTATCCCAAAATGAAGGGTGTGATGAAAATGTGTCTCATTCATAGTGTCCAACACTGGGAAAAAGGGGTGGTAATTCTTGACTAAAAAAGAATACAATTCTGGCACAATGTATCTTTTGATTGATGCCAACCATACAATATTGGTTGAATTCATCTCCAAGGGAATTTGACTGTGTTTATCATAACCATTTTACTTGCATTGTGTTAAGGATTAATTCATTTTGTTCATAATAGAAGTGACTCATCGTTTATATGGAGAATGGAACAATTTACAAGCATACATTCTACTTTCTTTCACAGTAATTTAATTTGTGATATACATAGCTCCTAATGATGCTTTTTTCTTTTAATGAAAAATATGAGATATAATTTATAATAATAAGAAGTGGTAAACTTAATGCCACGTACAATCTAAGAGAAGAAGAATTGAGTTGTTTCAATGCTATGACTAAGATAAGTAAACTTAAATGTCTACCAAAAAAATTGCTACCACATATCTTCAACAATTTTATAATTTAACCCAACAAAATAATGAAAAACTAGCATAAGATTGATATTTTGCTTCAATAATTTCACTATTATAATATCAAACAAAAAAAGTAATATTTTGAGAGCATAACAAATATAAGAACTTAATTTTACTATGAAAGAAGCATAAAAATCACTTAGCTTCTCCTCTATGGTTCAAGGTCATGTTTGGATGGATCATGATTTTTTGGTGGTACCTTTGGGGATGAATGGGAGAGAAACTAAGTACGATGTGTAGAATTTGGTTTTTCTATTCAAGCATTAGAGAAAGAGCTCATGGACCAGTTAAAAATAGTGACGAGGGAGGTAGGGTGACTAGTGGGTGGTGCTATTACTGATTTCGGTGACTCAAGTCAAACCATGGGAATATGAACAAATTGACAGATGCACTATTGCATGAGGAAAAAAGAAGGAAGTGAGAATGCATGGGACGATGTGGAATCTAATGTTAATTATGAGCTAGAATACGAAGATTCAAGTGTAGATGGATCCCCTGCCCCAACATCAAATAATATTGTTTTCCATTTGTACACTTTGATTGCTCAGGGCCTTGATTTAACAAAGAATTTCCCACTTTAGCACATTGTACTCAAGATATTTTGGTGAAGTCCTTTGAAAATTCAAGATGGAAACTGGAGGAAGAAGGATTCTAAAAAGGTAATTTAGAAGGTGTTTTGAATTTCTATAATGTTCCTGGATCGTTATCCAGGTCTATTAGTGGATCGGCCTCCATTCCTCTCGACCTTGACTCTCTGAATATCATTAAGGTTTGGGAGGGCCCTAGATATAAATACTACTTTAGGATGACTTTTGGCTCACACAAGGAGACGAAGGATCTACCTGATGATAATGGATGGAATATTGTCTGCTATAGATAATCCAAGTTGTGGTGATTTTTTTTGTTTTGTCTCGTTGTCACAGTTGGGTTGTTTGTTTTTGTGTTTCTTCTCTTGTTATTGATTACTATATCTTGTAATTTTAGCCCTTTTGTTCTTGGGTAGGGTCCAGTCCAAAAACATTTATCCTTAATATTTTTTTTAATTATAAGTTTGACCAGAAATCAAAATAACACCATTAGCATTCAAGGCCAATGCCAATTTCAAGGATGCTCATAATGACTCTAATATTGAAAGTGTGAGTCCTCGAAATTTGAAAGTGAGAGCCTCACACTTTGAAAGTGGAGGATCACACTTGAAAGTGCGATCCTTGCACTTCAAAGTGTGAGGCTTACAATTTATTCACACTTTGGAAGCACAATCCTCGAACTTTGAAAGTGAGAGGCTCACACTTTGAAATTTATTTTTCTAGGATCATGCCTTATAATAGTTAGTAGCCACTAACCTTACATCGAGGCTTGCACTTTCAAAGTGCGAGGAAAGTGTGAGCATCACCTTTTCAAATTGTGAGGCTTACACTTTGAAATTTCTTTTACAATAATTTATTATTATTTTTTTATTTTTATTAATTCGACGGGATCATGCCTTATAATATTTAGCGTCCGCTAACCTTACATAATCCTGACATGAAAATCTAAAAAAGTGAAATTGGAATCTAATAATAACAATATTGGAATAGAATCATAACGAAATTGGAATCTAATAATAGCAAAATTGGAACTTGAATAAGTCCAATAATGACAATATTGGAATCCAATATTTCTACTAATGGAATCCAATAATAGTAATAATGGAATCCAATATACGAAAAAAACAAAGATAGATTTCCTACAAAACTTGTAACGTTGGAGTCCAGATTCACTGTAATATGTTTAGATTTATTGAAATAAACATTTTAATCCTTAATAAAAATATTTAATTTCTAGATTAAAAAAATGTCCCACTTAAGGGCCTCTTTTTTTCAAAAAATAAATGACTTGTAAATAAATCCTAAAATAATCTTAGAAATTTTTAGAATTATTTAGCAATCATGGATGCACAACTTTTGTGGATATGCGAGCTCTTAAAAAATACGTGTTCGATCATTTTATGCATGTTTGGTCTAGTTTATGTTACATGCATTAATTTTTGGGAAAACAAAAAATGTCAAAAATTTGAACACATTTATAATCCTTGACCTTGCTATGATATGAATATGATTGATATTATTTGTTTCATAAATTCATCCATTGTAGGGAGGTTAGAAATGACATGCATTTCATAAAGATAGTATATGCATCCAATCATGATGTAATAAGAATATCCAAATAACCTTTTTAGAGGGATGTGACTTTATATAGAAATATATGAATAATAATTAATTAGATATGTACCATAATGATTTGTAAAAGGATATATATAATCAATCATGATAATATGACCGCATATGGATTCATAACATATCGATTTGGGGAGTGCACTTATTCTATAACATTTAATCTATTTTCTTAAACAAATGTACAAGTTATTAATGTAAGAGGATACCTAATCATATCTACAGTATCGAAAACCACACTATAGTTATATTGAGGGTAAGGAGAACTAATATTTGAGCATATATGAGCATGATAATTAAATATTTCACCAATGAACTAAATTGTATATAACTAAGGATGCTATAGCCATTCAATTATTACATGTTCATCGGAAGTTTGGTATAGTAATAAATAAAATTAAGGATATCACTAAGGAGGGTGTGATTTTATCATGCGAGTTAATTGGATGAAAAAAAAATGCAACACTCATGGCCCTGTGTTCCTCTTCTGACCATTTTCACATTTACCAACTACTCTATTAATTACTTTCTTTGCAGTTGACATTCAAATCAAAAGTACATTAATTTTTTATAGACTAAAATACATGTATATTAACTAATTCATAGGGAGAGAGCCAACATGCAATCCTCAGACCCTAGCTTCAACTAATCGATCTTCAAAGGGATTAACAAGAAACCTAATCAAGCCCCAAGCCCCACCTAGAATCATCCTATTAGAGGGGCATAACATTTGTGCACTTAGATCTATTATAATTTATAAGAGTTAAAATTTAGAAATGTAGATTCACAATAATAATTATATGGAGGGAAGCATATATTTCACTCTCATGGCCCATGTACTCCACCTCTAATCCATAGGGGAATAGTTATCAAGTTACTCAATTCTAGTTATAACTAAGTGCAGTACCACCAACAAATTTTATAATGGAATCTCAAGCCGCATAAAACATAAATCATGGGATACCACAACATGTAACACACCTTTATGACTATCTATGTACTTATTTAGGATAATGTACAATTAGAACATGTGAACTAGATAACCTTAGATACCATAAAATAAAACAAGAGTTAATCAAAACTAGGATTGAACTTATTTTCATGGGAATCCCACAAAGAGTTAGATCTATTCACATTAAAATTGTCATTTCCAAGGTTAAAATAACATGAATTTTTAAATCACATAACCAAAATAAATTTATATAGAATCATATGTACATACTTTTCAGTTAGTATGAACTATATATCTCATTTCATAACATGAAAAGGAATGTGTAGTCTTAGGTAGATTCAAATACGTTGATGTCCACCCTTATGCATGTTATAATGTCTCATGTTACATACACATATTAGTGAGGATACATCCACGTAGAGATAACCAAGAGAATCTATGCCATGTAAATAACATACTAAGATATTCACCATTAAAATTTGTGACTATCAAAATAATAGATATTTGTTAATGTTGAAAATGTCTATAATCACCCATAGGGAACCACACAATTAAAGGTAATACATCATATTATGTAGCTGTTGAGTGAAGATCTCAAAATAAGATAATATATCATATAACAACATTAAAGTCAAAGGAAATGAAGTATATTATGAATCATGTTTAACATTCAATTTAATTATCAAATCGATGAATAATTTAATCAAAACATTCAAAAGGAGACAAAATGCACTGTAAGTTAGAGACACTAATAATGGAACATACATTAAAAAAAGAGGAAGTTCTCCCTTCTCCCTTCCCCGTAGGTTCCCTCGGATGAGGAAGTTCTTTCCAGTAGATTGAGAAGGATTAAAACCCCTGGGGTGAATGCTAGTGACGATGTTGTACTGTAAGCCCTTTATGATTTAAGGAAGGGGGACTCTTCTAAGGGAAAGTGTATTGTGAGTGATAACCCCGAGGATGGTAGGAGAGAAGCTAAAATTGATAACATGTAGGTAGCTATTGATATTTTTCTCAATACGACTAAGCATATTGTGCAATACATGAGTGAGTGACATCTCAAAGAAGCTGCCCAAGATAAAATAATTAATGGTATTCAAGCCAACTACATTATGTAGGAAAAAAAGGCTCTCAATTCTACAAGAACATGTTTCTAAACTAGAAAATCAGATGAAATAGGTCAAGATGGAGACTAGCAGTACAGAGGAGGAAGAAGAGTCGATGGGTACTAGATAGGAGAACTAGAAGATGAAGGTGGCACTCGATCTCAACAGCTCAAAAGAAGAGAAGGAGACTGTTAGAGACCATGGATGTCAAGATTATGACTCAAGAGAACCTAGAGCAGGCTCCTACCAGCTCGAACCAAGGCCCTACCTATCACACCATGAGAAAAAATAATAATAAACTTTAGCTGACCTTTGGCAGACTAGTGTGGTTTGTATTAACTGTTTTGGTCTGTTTGTTTTTGGTTTAGTTAATTAAAAAATCATATATGTATTAGTGACTCTTGTTGGCCTTCTGTGCCTTTCTCCTTATTGGGTCTCTATCTTAGTCAAGCTGTTTTTTCCATGTTCGGTAATGTGCTACTTTTTTGTGCTACTGTTTAGATGAGTGTTTTTTGTACTGTGGATTTTTTGGTCCCCCCCAAAATCAAACAATTAACTAATCTAAAATAAAATAATATATATAACTATAATTTTCATTATTTAAAATTTGAACATGATACCCATGAATCATACTATGCTAAATCCCGTTTCGTGGCCATGTACAAGGCAGGAGCTTATTTCGATCATATATAGCATGTTCGATGTGGATAGATTTGGAGCTTGTTCTGGTCTCAACCTTCTAGATCAATGCGATATTTATGACCCCTGTGGTGCGTATGGAACCTGCGATTCTCACCAACATTAATTTCTGCACCTGCGTGGAGGGCTTAAAAACTCAAGAGACAGTCGAGCTTGGGATTTGCAAGATTGGTGGTCCAGCGGATGTGTCCCGCAGAGCCCGTAATAATATAACATAGACAATGCAAAATTTAACACCTGGCTAGCAGCAGATAGATATATTCATAGCGACCTACATCAACGAATACTATTTCGTAGGCAGTGGAAGATGGAAAGTCCTCCCCGTACCCTGCACAGAGCCAGAAAGATTGCTAAGAAGGAACTGTCTCCGCAATTTGCTCCTAAGTAAAGACGCGTTTAGTAATACCAACCAACTAGCCTTCATATGAAATCCTTGCTCAAATTCTGGTTCGGGGATTTTGTTAATTTACATGCGAACATTCTCCCTAATTCAGATAAGACAATTCGGGAGTCCTTCTTTATTCGAGTAGCGGCCTCTGCAATTTGATCTGTCCTCTCCACCGATCGTCTTTCGCCAAGATCTACATTTAAAATACACATTGCTGTAGCGGTTGCTGCTGCGGCCTTTGTATGCATTAGGTATCTGTATATTTGGGAAAAAATCATGTCGCTTGTTTATTGTAGGACTTAATTTCAGCTATTTCGGCTCATCGATTTTTAGAAGATCCTACGCGGACGACTCCATACGCATTGCTCAGAACCTATCATGTACAAGGAGTTTTGAAAACTGCAACCATGGTTTTTTGAATTTCAATTATAAGTTTGGGGAGGGGAGCGTTCGGTTCAGTGTTCAGAAGGAGCTCTACCAGATTGACACCCTATGTTTTTTCGCCGTCCTAGAAAAGCTGGAAGGTATTATAGACAAGCTGAGAAGCAATTCCGCGCGGAAATCAGGTCTGTCGGAAACATACAGAAAATTTGTCTAGCATTATGGTGAGACTTGCAAGGAATTTTGTGCAGAGGCGTCGCGAAGGTTACTGGTTTATGATTACATGCCGAACGGAGTCTCTGAACTCCTTCCTCTAATCAGTCGCAATTCATCAGAAAGTATTGGACTGGAATTGATCTACCGATTTGACCATTGAAACGTTACGGCACTGCAAAAGGGTTAGTTTATCTATTTACGATGGTTCTGCATATGAGGGGAACCCTTTTTATCTTTATTCCTTGCTGTTGAAATACAAATATGAGTTTTTCAAAGCTTTGTTTTCTGAGTGGTGTATAAAAATTAGGAAAATAAAATAAAAAATATTGCAAATAAATTCTTTATTCCAAACTCAAATTAGCATCTTCTATGCATATATATTTTCTTCTTTTTCAGATCTTCAGCTCAATACAATATGTGTGTATAAAACACTTACAATTTACTCCATTATATATAGGTCTTTCATCTAACAATATAACACTCAAATAAAAAAATAGAACATTCTAAAAATAGAACTATCATTTACAAATAGCGTATGCTTTTGTTCATACAAATAAAGCTAATTTTTTAATTTGCTTTTATCCTAAAAATAACAATATCTAATTAAAACTAACCTATGCATGGAAAACTAAGTTGTTTTTTGCTTTTCCTAATAATATAAAAACATGTGGGGAGAAAGTATCTATTTCCAACACTCTCCCTTCAGATCAACCTTAAAATTTTTAGTATTCTAGAGTTGAGTGTGCACTTCCATATTTGACACATTCTTGATCACAAACTCAAAAAAAACTTCTCAAATACTAAAAGACTTCATATCCCAAATCTTTCATAAAAATATCAGCAAAATGATATTCAAATATGTAAAATTCAATACAAATTTCCTTGTTGTTAACTAACTCTATGATAAAATGATACCTCGTATCAGTATTCTTGCTCCTCTTGTGAAAAAAATATTTTTGGACAATGATATTGTTGAATTGTTTTCATAAAAAATATATGTAGCATCCACTTTTTTATTGTACCTCAAATATTTCAACACTCTTCTCATCCAAATATCCTGGCATTCTACTCCTGTTTCTGCTACATACTCTACTTCTGCTGAAGAGAAGTGTGACTATGGAATGCTTCTTTGATGCTCATGAAACCACTCTTGTTCCAAAGTGAAAAGCATAGCCGGATGTTTTTTTTGTCATATATACTATCGACATTGTCACTATCTATATAACCTATGATTTTGAACTCATCTGATGTTGAATACAAGAAATCCTATGATTCTTAGTTCCACATACATACCTAAAAATCCTTTTTCTAGCTTCCCAATGTGAATCTTTTAGAGATTTCATGAACCTTGAGATGAGGATCACACCATACATAATATTAGGCCTTGTAGCCATCAAATACACGAGACTTCAAAATAGCCTTTTAAACAATGTTGGATCCACAAACAATCCATTGTCATATTTGCTTAATTTCAAACCTATTGTAACTGGTGTTGGCACTGAATTGTAATTCAACATGTTAAACCTCTTCAAAACACCATTAGCGTACTTTCTTGTGAAATGAAAAACTCCAGCTTCTGATTTTTGAACTTCAATGCCCAAAAAATAGTGCATGAGTCCTATATCTATCATCTCAAATTATTTCTTCATGGATGATTTGAATGAATCTATAGATATATTTCTAGTAATGATTAAATCATACAAATAAAAAAAATAGAATCTTACCTTGTTCATTTATTTTGATGTATAAATTAGGCTCACTACTGCTCCTACTGAAACCATTCTGAATAAAATAAGAATCAATCTTGTTTTACCAAGCTCTAGGTGATTTCTTGAGACCATAGAGTGCTTTTCTTAACATATATACCTTTCCTTCATGACCTCCAATCTCATAACCTTCTGGATGATTCACTTAAAATTCTTCTTCAAGAAAACCATTCAAGAATGCTGATTTTACATCCATATGATAAATAGGCAATTTGTTTTGAGTTAAAATTGCTAAAACCATTCTTACCATGTCCAAACATGTTATAGGTGCAAACGTCTCATTGTAATCTACTCCATATTACTGTGAAAAACATCTTCTAACCAGCCTTGTTTTATTTTTATGTACTTTAATATCAACAATATATTTGGTCTTGTAAACCCACTTCACTCCTATCACATCCTTTCCTTCTAAAAGATCTACAAATTCATATGTCTAATTCTTCTCTATGGCATCTATTTCATCATCCATGGATTGAACCCAAACTTCATTGTTTATAGCCTCTTCAAAATATACTGGATATGCAGCTTGAGAAAATAATGCAAAAAATGAAAAAGAGTTCATTGTATCAACATCATAAATATCACTTAGACTCATTATCTGCTACAAAGGGCTATTAGATGCTGGACTATTTTGTACTGAAGGAGTTACTTCTATTTTTCTTTGTGGTGTCTCTTGCATGGTTGAACATGACTAGAACCTTGGAGACCTACTAGATGTAGATAGAGGTGTAGCTTGTGCTATAACTTGTGGTGCATGTACAAGATTCAAAGAAGATACAATACCTTTCTTCTCTATACTTTCATCTACCACATCATCATGAGGAATAGTTACTGCTACACTGAATGTTCTCTCAATAATTCCATCTCATGCTTCATTTTTAACAAACTGTACATCTCTGTTGATTATGAATTTTCTAGTGACTAGATTGAAAAACTTGTAAGATTTTTTATTCTCTAAATATCCACCAAATATACATTTTTCTCCTTTTTTGTCTAACTTCTTCCTTACCTCATCAGGCACATGGGCATATGCAACACAACTGAAGATTCTAAAATGAGAAACATTATTTTTCCTGTTAGTCCAAGCTTGTTGAAGAACCATGTTTCAAATGATTTTCATTGGACACCTGTTTAAAAATATAAATAGTTGTTACTGCTTCTGCCCAATACTCATTTGAAAGATGCTTTAACTTCATGATACTTCTCTCCATCTCCATGATGGTTCTATTCTTTCTCTCTACCAAAACATTTTGTTGTGGTGTATACCTGGTAGTAAAATGCTTGTGTATACCATGATATTTACAAAAATTTAGAAAAACATTGGAAAAATACTGACTTCCTTTTTCTGTCCTCAGTTCACTAAATGATGTAGTAACCACTTTGCTTTTCCACTAATGCCTTGAACTGCTGAAATATATCAAAAGCATATGATTTGTATCTCAAAAACTACACGCATGTCTTCCTTGTATAGTCATCAATGAATGTCTTAAGATATGAGAAACCTCTAATATAAGTTGTTTGCATAGGTCCACATAAATTTGAGTGATTTTTTTCAAGTGGTGCGCTTACTCTTGCTTTTTTGTCAACTGGGAAGGACACTCTGTGTTACTTCCCTAAAAATACAATCTTCATAAACTCTTTATGGTTTTTGAATCAAAGGAAAACCTTTTACCATATTTTTCCTATGTAATAAATTCAAACATCTAAAATATAAATTACCAAACCTAAGATGCCATAGCCATGATTCATCTTTTTAAACTGATTGTGTGACTAAAAATTTGATTCAATTTGTTTTAGCTCTGGATTGATTTGTAATATGAGCTTCATATGTGGTTGGTCTAATATTCAAAGTAAACATTCTATTGTTTGTCATCTCCACTTTAACAATCAATTGAGTACTTGGATCTTTTTCCACGATCACACATTCATTGTATTAAACGTAAACTTTGTATCCTTTTTATACCAATTGACCAATGCTCATAAGATTGTGCTTCAAACCTGCAACATAATAAAAATCATGCATAATATTTTTCTCTCCCCCCCCCCCCTTTTAGAATGTTGATTGTTACTTTGAATTTTACAGACACTGTATTTATTATTCCCAAGGTAACATCTACTCTTTACTGACTCATCCAAATTGGAAAATAAATCTAAGTTACCTGACATGTGATTACTGCTGCCAGAATCCAAATACCATACATCACTAAGACTCTCTTGTGATAGATTACACTCAATAAGTGATAAAAAAGGTGTTGCTTCAACAATATTTGTGTATGAAATAAACATGGATCTTGGAGTAGAACCTCCCAAACTGATTTTGATTTATCTTGTTATGATAATACAACTTTTTTCTGCAATCATAAGCATAGTGCCCATATCTCTTTCAACAGTGACACTTCACATACAACTTATCATATCTCTGACCATAAAACCGATTATGATTGTTCTCTTTACTATGTCATCTTCCACTTGAGTTTTATGGACTGTTGTTGCATCCTCTAGATGAGACTTATTCCTTAGCCTCTACGGACTGAAGCTTTCTTTCCTCTTTGCGCAAATTCCTAATACATGTGATGAAAAATATTGATCTACAACTGCATGTGATCTATTCAACCTCTTTTCATGATTTATTAGTGATGCATGCAACTCATCAATTGAAAAATGACTTAGATCTTTAGTTTCTTCAATAACAACTACCAAATGATCAAATTTTGCAAGAAAAATTCTAAGAAAATTTTCAATAATCCTTCTGTCTATAATAGTTTCACTATGGGATTTAATTTGATTGACTAAATGAACTACAAAAATAAATAATGATGCTATGGAATCTGAATATTTCATTGACATTTTCAAAATCCCTTCGAACTAATTGTAGATTTGTGGTTTTTACTTTCTCTTTACCTTGATACGTAACTTGGAGAGTGTCCCATGCTATTCATGCTTTACTAGATACTTCCACTCTAGGTAGGATGATTTTATGCATGGCTTGATGAATATAGAAAAGAGATTTTCCGTCTTTCTTTCTTAATTCCTTCGAAGTGTCTTTCTTTTCTTGTGAGAGTGTGTTATATGTTGCTACATCTGTGGACTCTGTATACCCATTATCTACAATCTCCCACACATCCTGGGATATGAAAAGTGCCTTCATGGTTAATTACCAATACTTAAAATTATTTCCTATAAATTATGGTGTCTGGAGACTGAATGTAGAAGCCATAACCTTTTGCTCAATTAGAATCCTGCTGAAAAACAATGTTTCGATACCAATTTGTAGAAATTAGGAAAATAAAATAAATAATATTGCAAATAAACAAAGTATTCTGAACTAAAACCAACACTTCTGTGCATACATATCTTCTTCTTTGTTAGAGCTGTAGCTTAATACAATCTATGTGTCAAAACACTTACAATTTTGTCCATTATATAAGGGTCTTTCATCTAATAATAAAACACTCAACTCTAAAAATAGAACATCTTAAAAAATAGAGCTATCATCTATAAATAACAAATGTTTTTTGTTCATGCAAACAAAGCTATTTGTTTTATTTGCTTTTATCCTAAAAATAACGACATCTAATTAAAACTAACCTATGCATGGAAAAACAAGTTGGTTTTCATTTTGTATAATAATAGAAAACTTGGATGTGGGGAGAAATTATTTATTTCCAACATGGTGGTCTTCTTCTACTGAAAACCTGATGGAAGTGATAGTTAATAGTGGACAAAAGGAGGGGAGTTATGTTAAATGCATTGAGATGTTATATCTATCCAAAAATTAGAGACTTCATTTGTTTTCAAATATATCTGAATCTCTAGAAATATTGAGTGTAGCTAATGAATGGATGGCAGAGGAAGTATTAGAAGCGTGCATGGAGTATTTGGAGAGTATCCACATAAAAAATCTAATAACCGACTTGTAGATAAAGCCCTTGCTAGAATTGTGCACAAGACTCATCACTTCTCAATCATATTTCTTAAACATTATAGAATATGAATTAGGACAAAGGAAAGCCTTAACTTTCTGGTATGTTCTTAATTTGACCGCAGTCTATTTAAATAAATTTGGGCCACTGTTTACCATATTACATGTGTAGATAGTGCAGCTGATAAGAACTGAAGAAACCTTTCACCTCATTCCCCAAGTCAAAAATAAACATATTCATAGTATTTCACTCTTTCTGTAGAAGTACTTTTTCAATCCTGTCCCTAACCCTAATGTCTGAGAACCTAGATTGTAAGAAACCCAAGATACCATTCCTAAATAGTTTCCTGGGTTTATTTAAATTGATTGTAGTACCCACAAATTAAGACTTTCTATTTAAAGATATTATGAAATAAAGGCATGACACAATAATCATATGGAATATCAACCAAATAATAAATTACAATATTTTACAAGACTATAAAACAATGATAGTGGATAAGAAGACAAACAAAAAAGTCAACAGCATTAATATAGATGCTCATTCTTAAAGGACTTTCTTCATGGGTTCTCAAGGCATCCTTCTCACCAAATACAATATTACACCTTTTCCACTTCTTCCATGATGCAACTTTTTTAGTTCACTAATGACATTATAAACCTAAACTTATATAAATGGAAATGCTATTTAAGAATGAATTAATAATGACATTGGACTATACTGTATGCGAATGGAGAGAGAGACCTAATTAGATTTTTGGAGTTTTGGAAGATCGTGAGATTGAACTTGTAACAGAACTTTACCACTTCTTCCATGATACAACTTTTTTAGTTCCCTAATGACATTATAAAACCTCAACTTACATAAACAAAAATGCTATTTAATCATGAATTAATAATGATGTTGGACCATACTGTATGTGAATGGAGAGAGAGAGAGATACCCAATTGGAGTTTTGGAGTTTTGGAATATCATGAGATTGAAATTGTTGACAGTCTTGTTTTTAGAACTAAACACATGTAAATGAAAATTACACATGATTGGATGAAAAGGGAGGTTGTTTGATAGTAAATGACAAATATATGGCTATTTGCATGAAACATCTTGAACGAACGAGTGATAAATGAGCTATACTGACACGAGGCATGAGTAAAACAAAAATGTGGAGGCATATTTTAGTGCCTACTTCCCTTCAACACTTTTGATATTGATCATGATACTGCTGACTATATTATGGACATTATTATAGTTTTGATTTAGTATGGTGTTAGATGTCTGATCATAGATTATTGTTGACTCTGATTCATATATGATGCATGATGATTGTTAGAGACATTTTATATAGATGTTGACATGCTGTTGGACATGGTTATATATATATATATATATATATATATATATATATATATATATATATATATATATATGGATTTTGTTAGGACATGTGATATTTGGATATATTGAGTAGACCAAGAAAATTGAATTTAAAATTGATGATTATATAGTTGCTGATGAAATTGTACTTGATATTGTTGATTGTATGGATGTTGTTGTGATTCATATATATATATATATATATTGACGATTTTAAAATTATATTATATTCATTTGGATGTTCTGATATGGCCATGAGGCCGAAGGGGTATTTGTATTGTGTAAGTTAAAAATATCACAACAAACATCGGGGGATTGGAGACCAACCACATTGGAATTCTAGATGAATTCAACGAGGTCACCATGGCAACTTGTATTGTTCATGTGTGTGTGTTTGATTGTTAGGGATTCCAATGGGGGGATCACCTTTAAATGTGACCAATGATTATCTGTATTTATTTCTTTGGTTCCGTTTTATTGATGTTTTTATTTGTTTATTAAGTGATGTGTTTACACCCTTTCATTATTTATTAATTGTGGTAAATTAATGTGAGTAAACATGTTGTTAAAATTAATTAATAAAATTAGGACATAAGAAAGTAATTATTAGAGTTGTTGGCCTAAAATTAAAGTGTTGTAAGAAATGTGTAAGTGATGTGTAAATTAATTTTGGAGTATGAAACACTCCACCCCCTTTTGATATTTTAATTTGTCCTTGGAGGCTGATTTTGGAAGCTTATGGGACAAGTTAAACTTGTCCCATACCTCTTAAATTTGAATGCCAACCTTACCTATGGTTGGAGGGTTTAAATCTAGCCTTCATTATGCATTTTTGTCAGTCAAGTTGTATGCTTTAATTGCACTTTCTTACATGCTTTCAATTTCAGTCCTTATGAGGTGTGGGTTTGATTTGAGTGTGTAAGTAAAACCTTTCATTTATTCACCTGCTTATTTATTGTGTCATTTATGAGTTGGAGTTGACTTATGAATTGGAGTTGAGGATGTGTGATGTGGCATCCCACATGGATCCACCTCATCCTCTTCTCTTTCCTCTTCTATATATTCGAATTCCTTGGCTTTTTTTGGGGGTTTTTTTGCTTCACTTTTATCACTTCATTTTTGGCGACTTACTTTGGGTTTTTGGAGCTCTTGCAAATTGGGTGAAATTTGGAGATTGTTGCATACTTGTTGATTACTAATCTCTTGGTTTGTGTAGCATGGGAGAGCTTGTTGTTTTGAACTTGGAACAAACTCCATCATGGAGAGGTAAGAGCTTAGCTCTTGGAAATAATCTCCTTTTATTTGTATGCATATGTGAATGGTTGAATGTTTGAATTTTTTGTTTTATTTGTTGTCTGGTTGGGTAGATGGCCCAGGGATGGTGTAGGAGAAGACTATGGGGCATTTTTTGGGAGGCATAAGTGTTTTGGGGAGGTATAAGTGTGGAGAGAGTTGGGATTTTGGGTTCCACCTTACAAAGAAATAGCTTGCATTTATTTACTCATTATGGGGTGCCATAAGAGGTTGGTGAGGCATAAGGAAATGTGAGGAATAAGGGGTAATTGGGGGAGGCATAAGGGCATGTCAAGGATTTGAAATGATATATATTTTGGGGGTTTTTTCTCAAGTGGCGATACCCATTTCCCCTTTGGGAGGCATAAAAAGCATCCCCCATAGTTTATTTCTCCTTTGGCTTGCATGTTAAAGCCTAAGTGTTGTTTGTTGTTCTGTTTTGTGGTGGCAAACTAGAGTTTTGTTTTGGACTGTGTTTTGAATGTGAAATTTGTATGTGTGTTTGTGGAAGCCTTTTGTTTCCATGAGTTGAATCACATCTTCCATTGCTTTGTGGTTGGGGCTCGGGGGCCAATGAAGAAGTATGAATTCTCCTTGCCATTGGATATCTTGGTTGGGTGGAGAGTGTTGTTTTTACCCTGCTCTTGTTGTGATCTGAATTGGAAGAATGATAAATCCACATGTTGTTGTTCTGGAGCAGAGGAAAATGAAATAAAACAGTTGACAATCCCTTGTTGAGATAAATCTTATTGTAACCTTCCCACTTGAAGTGGATGAACTTGCATATGTTTTTTAATGGAAATATGTTGTATTGAATACGAAATTTGTAAGATTGAAATGTGAAAGAGATATACTCTGTTTTTGTTCTTTTGAAAGAAATAATTGTATTCTGTATGATGAATTTGAAGAATGAAAGAAAGAAGTTGTAATTTATCTTTTTGGGAACCAATAAATGATTGTATTACCTTTCTCAAATTGCATTGTGGTATTGAATCTAATCATTTAAATGTATTTGAAATCTCTGTTTGAAAGGAAGAAATGCATATGAAGAAAACACGGAGCTCTATCTTTTGGGATATGTAAAATTAGAAATCAGAATTACATTTTGGTTTTGAATAGTTTGATTTGAATCAACTAAATGTATTAGATTGGAATTGGAATGTATCATAATACTTGGAAGAAGAAAATGGAAAATAGATCCTTTCGAATTAGATCTCTATTAGACATTTTCAAACTGGAAAATAATTATTAGAAAATGTACATAATGACCCTGCAGACTAGGAAAGACATTTGAAACATTAATACAAGCTAAGAAAGATCAAAATGATCCCACAAAAACTATAATACTTAAGAATTTTTCATAGAACCTGTCAAAATCAGGCTCAAACAATTTCTAAGTTGTTTTTGCTGTTAAATTGGGGAAATTCGAATTGATCTTCAATCAAACAATTTAACCCTTGAAATATATTCTAAAATCTTCCAAGTAAAATTCTCCATTCCTTGTTTGGAAAGTGGAAAAAGAATTCATGACAAATTTGAACAAAATTGATAAGTTAAAAATACCATATCACTTTCTAAGTGACAGAAAGACATTTTCTCAAAATTGAACCTTTAAACTTTATCAAAATAAAATTCCTAAGGTTAATGTGAAAAGAGGACATCGAGATATTTCTAGAAAGTCCTCGTTTGCCAAAAATTGAGTTCCCAATCAAAAGTTATGGCCTTCTGAAGTTTTTACCTCATTTCGGGCTCAAAATAATCTAACTGTCAAATTTTAAATGAATAAAATATTCTTGGGCAGACCCACAGGCTAAAACTTTCCTTTTTTTTTTTTACCCAAAACATACAAATTCATGAAGTTTTCCGCCGCTCCGCTAATCCGCAAGCCTTCATTTTTTCTAAAAATAATCTAAGTCCAAAAAGTTAATTTGGCAATTTTGCCTCTGCGGCCCCACCACCTCACAGCCAATCATTGATCAACACATGCCTTTGTTGGGTGTCAGCAAAAAAAAAGATAAAAGCCTTAAAATTCTCCAGTGGCCCGACTTTCCACCAGAATTTAGAAATGCCGACATGTATTCCCTTACGGACTCGCAGGCGCGTGGAGGTAAATTGCGTCTTTTGTCCCAAAATGGCAAAAGTGATAAATGTCTTCCCCGCTCTGCCGGCCCGCGTATGGGAAAATTTTACTTCCCCACTCCGCTGGTCTTCTTTTCTCCTCCAGGAAAATTTTCTCTCCGAATTCCGTAGGCCCGAGTTGGGGAAACTTTTCCTCCCAGGCCTAGAGACCCACTCTTGGGAAAATTTTCACCCCAAGTTCTGTCGGTCCATAACTTGAGAAATATGAGGAGTTAGGAGGACTTATTTATATCACCAGAGAGGTGAGGAAATTCCCTACCTAATGGGAATGTTTTCAGGAAGTTTTAATTTTGTTAATCATGGGAGAAATCAAATTGAATATTTAACCAAGTTCTGGGAGTGGGTAAGTAAGAATTTACTCTGATGATTTTAAATATGTATTCTTTTCCCCACTAGAATTAAACCCTACTCTTTTCTTAGATCTTGTGGAATTAAATACCTTGGTTATTTAATTTTTTTGGTCCCTTAACCCTAAAATTTTAATCAGGGAATATTTAGCTAAAATGTAAATGTAATAAGTGATTAAATTAATCCCTAAGGAGATTTGAGCTAGGTGTGGAATTATTACACTTGTTGCTTTATAATGTGGAATTAGTAATTATTATAATGGGAAAAGTTATCAGTTGAGTTTAATTGTCCTTGAGACTTTGGTTGTTAACACCTTAAAAGAAAATTATTCCATAATTTTGTAACTAAACCTAGGGTGTTCATGGGTCTCAAGTGGGAGATTTTTTATATCACTTGAAAGGTGAGAAAATTTCCTATCTAATGGGAATGTTTTTGGGAAATTTTCAGTGCGTATTTGTGAATTGAAGCATGGAATAATTAATCATTGATAATAGAAATATATACAAGCTTTATAGATCGAATAATTTCAAGGACTATATAACGATTCCAAATCCATTTTTATCACATCCATGACTTAATATAGATTTCAATAACACGTGTACATGAAATTAATTCATCTTTTTCTTCAAACAAAATAATCCACGCAGTGACTAAGTTGTAACAAATATGCCCAAAGCTTTATGCTATTTTTTTTATAATTGGTAAAGGAGGGTTTTGATAGGGTCCCTTCCCTATTCCAACATGGATCTACTATCCAGATATAGCCATTAGCATTTCAAGAAACTAGAATCTAAAAAAATGGGAATGAACAGTCCAGGATCAATCTAAAACTTGGAAAAGCCAATAAAAAAATTAACTAGATCATCAAGAAACCTAAATCGAAAGAGGATGTCTAGAATTTCATACAGTGACTCCTATTCATGGTGGGGTGGATGGTGGGTGGTATTTTATTTTTAACTCTTGTCCATATGTCATATCTCTCTTTTGAATCTATAATGTCAACCTTCCTCAAGGATTTACTAATCACAAAGATTACATTACCATTTTTGTGCTTCGTAAGGGGACCCACTTCCTTTGTTTCACGTACAAAATAAATAGTGGATCCCACTTTCATTTCCATTCCATTCAAATCATTATGGCTTTGCTTGAGGATAATATAATTTAAATCAAAATCCACCATATTAGCCTCATATATCTGGCTTTCACCACCATTAAATGCCATTATATCATTCTTCCTAATGTGAATTATGACTGGTGCTTTTTTATGTGGTTTGGTGGAATTTACCCTTGTGAAACCACCATTCGAGGCTTTAGGAAAGATTATCTACACCATCGACTCCATTTGGTAGGTGTCCTATGATCCCACCTTCTATTTTCCTCCATGTAATATTTTTTGAATGTTGGGCCTAGCGCAACACTCTGTTCCAGGTTGGTCTCTCAGTCACCCTCTAGGTTTAGCACCATGATTAGCTAAATATGTGTTGCACTGTTAACAATATGGAAAACTATTTTTGTAAGAGTCTGTGTAGTCACTACTGTAGGAAATGAAGTCTCCATCGTCCCATGCTCAAAAAATGATTCTCTTGTCTCCTCAACAAGCACCGCCTAGGGTTGTTCCCATGTTTCATGTTCACCCATCTTCTAGGATATGGGATTCCTTTTTTGTTTCCAGCCATATGATCTGTGGCCCACTCTCCCAAATTTACTACACAGTACAAGTGAATTCTCATAGATGAGTTTTTGCATCCAGACCCATCTCTAGACACCAAGTTTATGGCCTCGAGAGGTGAAGAAGCAACAAATACATTAATACACATCCTTGCTGTGATAAATTTGGACCTTTTTGATGTAGTTGGATCCAGAGCAATAAGATCTCCCATCGATTTAGCTATTCCTGCTAACACATCCACTTCCCAAAACTCAAGGGCAGTCTAAGAATCCTTACCTAGACATGGAAATTAGTCAAAATGTGGGTTTTTGAACTTGGTTTCCATCTAATAATGGAGAGAGTGGTTCTTCCATAGAACAATGGTTCACCTTGCAAAACTTGAACTAGATCATCTTCAAGGGAGAATAAAAATAGGAAGCTTTTCTCAGATAGGGAAAAAGTATTGAATTACCCCAAAATATTCCATTTCTTCCTAATCCAACTTCTAACTTGATCAATGTTAGGTTGGATCCCTGCAAAACACCCTATCAGAGTAAATATGAGCCTCCCATGAGCTTTATCTACCAGTGAATCTTGTAACTTTGGCCATGGAGTCTCTTGCTTCCATTCAGGTTCTAGCTTCAAGAATAGCTTGGGGGAGGGGGGCAGAAAAAACCCAATGATCATGCTCTGTCCCTATGGTCTCCACCCTCATCCTACTCCATCTTCATAACATTACATCTTCTTCATGGTATTTGATTTATATAGTAAATCTTGATAATCATGGCTTGTACATGGAAATGGAACTATACATTCATTTTCCTGACATAGTTGTTTTCCTCAAACACATAAGGGAAGGAAGATCCATGTTTCATTCTTTGCACATAACTAACTCTTTTATTTATTTCTGTTAATCACCCCCACCCCTACAATTATTAGATTAGGTAGTTAGCAATAACATTAGGAGTAGATATGTATTTTCTCACTTGAACATGTTCCTGTTTGAGAAACCTTTTCTGTGTCGTTCCAACTATTTTTTCCTATAGTCCATCCCACGTGCATATAAACATTATTTTATTTTGCATAGTTGAATGTGTAGCCACAAATATTGCACATTAGACAATATTTAGCCCATCTTATACTAATATTTAGAAGGTTCTCAAGTGTATAAAGTACCAAATAATCACACCTTTTTGCCATCTTTGTTTTTTATTTTATATATATATATATATATATATATATATATATATATATTATATATATAAATGTATTCTAGCTTGTTTGTTGTGGTTATTCATTTATTTAGCTTATAACTTATTGTTAGTGCAAATTCATAGCACCCCCAAAATGACCTATGGATCTGATTTTCTAAGGCAAATATCATTTGGTGTAAAATGCACAACATTGAGCTTTCCCAAAAGTGTGGGACCATTACAAATGGGACAGCCAAAGAAGGCTGGTTCCTCTTCCTAAACTACCTGCCACAATCTATCCTAATGTAGGCAAACTAATCTAATCCTAATCTAAATTCCAAGGAGACAAGGAGAGATAGAAAAGAGGGAAAAATATAGCCTAACACTAAAATGGTGATACACCATAGAAGAAAAATGTTGAGGTGAGGTGAGCAATGGAAGGATGGACAAGTGCATCACAAAACCAAGGATGGATTTCACACAAAAATGTTCCAAAACTCCATGAACACAGCTCCAAAACTTGCAATGAACATCAAACATGCACAAATACCTACAATGAAGAGTGGTAAAAAGAAAACAACCAAAAAATGAGAAAGGATGGACAAATGCATCACAAAACATGTTTTTATATTGCTCCAGAAGTTACACAGAATCATCATTTCACGGGTAAGAGGAAAAATGCCATTACAGAGCAAGGGAGGAGGTTCAAAATCAATTTTCTCCCATGGGGAAGAAAAGGAGGGAGAGACAGAGAAGAATGATGATCCACCTTTTACAAATGAGCCAAATCTAGCTTTTAATCAATCATACCGAATGAAAGAAAGGTGAAAAACAATGGAAAATCAATTTGAAACTCTAACCACCAATAGATCCATTTAATTAGCCTACAAAGTGATGGTTTTCCATGAAAAAACCCATACTTCATTGTACATTACTTTGTAGAGAAAAATAGAGGCCCATACTTCATTAATTTTGGTGGTTGGGGTCATTCTCTGCATTTTTTGCATGCGAGATACATTTTTGAATTTCTCCCACAAATCTCCATAAAAAAATAAAAATTTAAGGTTCCATCATGTAGAGGATCTCAACAGATTTCCATTGATATAAAGATCATGAAATTCTAAGCTCAGGATCAAAAGTTATGCCCTTCTGAAGATTTAGGGCAAAAAATGGGGCAAAAAATCGGGTGGGGCGGGCCAAAAATTTAAATTTTTCCCCTTTTTTTCAGATTGGGAAAAATTCCCCAAAAAGCTCTACGGGTCCACCACTTCTCTACCACATGGTATCTTTTGGTTTCTTGGGGGAATGTGCTTCCATTTCTACCTTTTGCACCTTTTGACAACTTTGGCAAACTTTGCCAAATCCTTCCACCGCCCCGACTCCCACCACTCTGACAAGACATGTGGCATCATGTGATTTCTCAGTGGGGATGTGCCTCTATTTCTTCCTTTGATGCATTTTTACCAAAATCCAAAAACTTCAACCTTCTTCCGCCCTCACCACTCCGCCTTGACACGTGGTGCTCTCCGATTTGTGTGGGGCCTTAACCAAATTTTCTCCACCGCAGGCCCGTGGGTGAACTTTTTCCTTTGTGAATTTTAGCCAAAAGGGCTAAGTTGCCAAAAACTCCCCCTAACACCTACCGCTCCTCCGATGACATGTGTCGGATTCTCATTCCCTACGGGCCTGCCTAGGGAAAAATTCCCCTCTAAACTCCACTGAGCCATAACTTGCAAAATACAAGGAGTTAGGAGGACTTCTTTTTCTTTATGGAAAGGGGAAAGAATTATCTATCTTATGAAGCAATACCTAGAAAATTTTGAGTTCCTGAAATGTGTAAAAATTTGACTAAGGAAAAAAATGAAGGCAAATTAGCCAAAATAAGCATGGGGCTCATTTTGGATAACAATTTGGCGAATCTCAGGGGTCATCTACCTACTAGATTAATGATTAGTGGCCTTTGAATCATCCATTGGGCATGGAGTCAAACTTGATAACCAATTCTGATTTGAACTATGAAAATATGACCTCTAAGCCACTTGGAAACCCACTGAAACTTGGAGTTGATCCTCACCAAAATGCCACTGAAATGAACTATGTAGGTTGCAACCAAACAACTATGTACAAAAATTGGAAATCATACATACCCCAAGTAAGGATATGTAGAGTGTGCATAAGCACTTCTTATGCTGAAAGCAAACCTACCTACTCTACTCTAACTGGAAGCAAAGGCAAGCTAAACAAAACCCTGTAACTGGTTGTGCAAAATAGCTTCCTTTCCTCAAAATGGGCAGCCATGTAATTGATTTAGAACTGATCATGGATGGTAGGATGAGTGGAAAATCAACAAGAAGCTAGTCTTCTACCCAAATTACCAAGGTATCAATTGAAGACAAATCCAATACCTCTTTTAGTTGCTCTGCATTTGGATTGAAGAGGTATGGCAATTGATCCTTGGTGCTTTGAATCTCATTCTCATGTTCAGAAGTAAGAATGACTGCTGGAAAATTCTCCTTTGGCTCCATTGAAACCAAATACCTTATTGGGCAAGGTCTGATCCTTTGAATGTACCCATAGCTCTGATTTTCCATTCCAAAAATGGAATCCTCTTGCATACTTTCTTGGATGGATGGTGTGGAAGAAGTGGTGAAACTCTCTTGCTCTTTTCCTTCTTCCTCCAATGAAGAACATGGAAGATTAATATCTTCCAACCTTGACTCCAAAAGGCTGCTAAAAAATTTAGGCTGCTGCAATTGAATTCTCTCCCCCATGAAAACAGGCTCTTTTGTTTGGAATGTGGATGATGAAGGAGAAAATAATGTGATTTCAACTAGTTCCTCTCCATCAAAATAGACCTCCAAATCTGATAGATAAGTTGTCTCATTACTGTCCTAATGTAAATGTTCAACTTCTTCCATGGTTTTCTCTTAATCTGCAACTTGATCACCATGGTTATCTTCATTCTCAAAGATGAAGTTTGAAAGATCAAACTCTTTTTCAACATTGGAGCTTAAAGAGAATGAAGTAGAAGGAAGAACTGAAGTTTCTTCTATGGCCTGTTTTGTGCTTAAAGCTTTTAGATCTGCACTTTTCTCCTCCACAACTAGAATGTGCTCCTCTTCTTTTGGATTTAGAGTAGCTTCTCCTTCCTCTGCTACTTGAAGACAATCTTGCTCTTGAAAGACCTCTTCCTCTAGCATGAAGTTTGACAAATCAAACTCTTCAACTTGCTGCTCTAGAGGACAAGTTAGGACTGTAAGATCTCTTTTATAGATTTCCTCTTCCATGGATGATTGTGCAACCTCTATTAGATCAACATTTCCTTCAAGTAGAGTGCCAACATGGACACTACATTCTAAGCAAACTGATTGTTGATCTACTTCTTGTTTTTTCTCTTCTTCTACTACAACAAAATTAGCCCTAACCATCATTTCTTCTTCAACCTTAACCTCCTCTAAAGGCTTAACCATCAAGGGGATCTTTACTATCCCAAATTTGAGAGCCCAACTTCTCAAGTTGTCTATCATTTCTTTCCTATTAGGCTCCTCTTCTTGCTGTCCTTCATGAATGATTTTCTGATTTTCATTTTCCCAACATGGATTTAGGAACGCAAGAGGAGAGGTGGGTTGTGATTCAACTAATTTTGTAATTATCTGTGGTGGTAGAAGAGATATTGTTCCTAGATCTTATGGAGGGAATGGCTGTTTGGAATGGAAAAGAGTAGAGAAATTGAGGTGAGATGGAAGACTAGGGAATGGAGAAATGGAATTAACTTCTATGGACAGTAGAATGGGCAACTTGAAACTTGACACTGCTGAGATTAAAAATATTGGGAAAGAGGAAAAGAAAAATCACGAGATGGTGTGCTTACCCGTTGACAAGGTTGTTGAATACTCCTCTCATACACCTTTATTCCTTCAATCCACCTTTATCAATGGTAGCATTACAATCATGAAGTCAAGTTTCTCTTACAGGCTATAATGCCTTGGAAAGGGTCCCACCCATGGATAGGGTGATTCACAACTGATTCCAAATGCTTTCATTTGTGTTTGAGCCCTGGATTGCACCATGATTGTCTCCATCTTTTAGATCTTCTCCAACAAATTAGCATCTTCTTCTTGTCTGCCCTCACAATCTACATATCCTTGTGCTTGACATGCTTCATAGCCAAACTAATTTTGGCATTGCTCATATGGATATGCATACTGATTTTGAATTTGATCAAAATGTTGATCTGGAGGATTTGTAAATCATGTTGGAGATGGAAAACATTGCTGCTGTTGTAAATGAAAATTCCATGAAGGAAATGAAGTCATTATTGCATGCCTTCATAAAATGGAAGAAGATGGAAGAGATGGAATGAAGAATGAAAGAAAATGAAAGAAAATGAGTGGAAAGAGGGTCTGCAACTTTTGAGATGGGTTATTGACCAGATGGAGTCACCAGATGTGTTTGTAAGTGCATCTAAAGGCTAAAATTTTCACAGGAACACATCAACCTACAAAAATGAAGTGGAAGACCTATAAGGTCCCACCAGGTGTGCCAAAACTATTAAGAGCAAATTCACAGCACCCCCAAAATGACCTATGGATCTGATTTTCTAAGGTAATGTCATTTGGTGTGAATGCACAATATTGAGCTTTCCCAAAGTGTGGGACCTTTGCAAATGGTGAAAACTCTCCAGAGAAGGCTGATTCCTCTTCCTAAACTACCTCCCACAAGCTATTCTTATGTGTAGGAAAACTAAATCTAATCCTAATCTAACTTCCAAGGAGACAAATAGATAGAGAGAGAAAAGAGGGAAAAACAAAGCCTACACTAAAATAATGATACACCAGAGAAGGAAAATGTCTGAACGATCTATCAAAACTGCCATGGAACAAGAGGAGGTGAGAAATGGAAAGGATGGACAAGTGCATCACAAAACCAAGGATGGATTTCACACGAAAAATGTTCCAAAACTCCATGAACATAGCTCCAAAAAACTTGCAATGAACATCCAAACATGCACAAATACCTACAATGAAGAGATGCAAGAAAAAAACAACCAAAAACCGAGCAAGGATGGACAAATGCATCACAAAACTTGTTTTTATATTGCTCCAGATGTTTGCACAGAATCATCATTTCATGGGTAAGAGGCAAAAAATGTCATTACAGAGTAGGGGAGGAGGTTTAAACTCCATTTTTGACTCCTAGGGAAGAAAAGGAGGGAGAGGCAGAGAAGAGTGATGATCCACCTTTTACAAATGAGCCAAATCTAGCTTTTAACCATCAAACCGAATGAAAGAAAGGTGAATAACGTGGGACAAATCAATTTGACAACTCCAACCACTGACAAGATCCATTTAATTATCCTACAAAGTGATGGGTTTCCATGAAAAAACCCATGACTTCATCGTACATTGCTTTGCAAAGCAAAACAAAGGCCCATACTTCATTAATTTTTGTGGTTGGGAACCATTTTCTACATTTTTTGCATGCCAAAGACATTTTCCCATTTTTCTCCCACAAATATCCATCAAAAATAAAAATCAAAGGGTCCATCGTATGGAGGATCTCAACAGATTTCCATTGATATCAAAAACGCAAAAGTCTGAGCTCGGGATCGAAAGTTATGCCCTCATGAAGATTTAGGGAAAAAATGGGGTAGCGGGCCAAAACTTTAAATTTTTCCCCTTTTTTCAAATTGGGAAAAGTTTCCCAAAAATCTCTGCCGGTCTGCCACTCCTCTGCCATGTGGCATCTTCTGGTTACTTGAGGGAATGCGCTTCCATTTCTGCCCTTTGCGCCTTTTGACAACTTTGGCAAAAATGCCAAATCCTTTCACCTCCATGACTTGATGTGGACATGTGTTGGCTTCAAAAATGATCCACAAGCCTTTTTCTCCATTTTCTCCTTGGCGGACCTGCTGGCTAAAATTTGACTTTGAGAATTTTAGCCAAAAGGGAAAAATTTCCCAAATCTCTCCACGCCTCCGCCAATGTGTTTCCTTCCCCTTTGCGAGCTTGCGGGCCAAAATTTGCCTTTGCGCCCTTTGACCAAAGCCCTAGAAACTCCAAAATCCTCCTGACGCCCGTTGCTCTGCCTTGCCACGTGGCATCTTTTCACTTGCTACGGGCATGTCTAGGGAAAATATCCCCTTCAAACCCTACTGAGCCATAACTCAAAAATTACAAGGAGTTAAGAAGAAAATTTTACCTTTTTGGAAAGGTAAGAAAATTCTCTATATGACGAAGCCATTTCCAGAATCTTTTGAGTGCTTGTAATGTGTAAAAATTTGACTAAGGCACAAAATAAAGGTTAGTTAGCCAAAATAAGCAGGGGGCTCATTTTGGATAACACTTATCTTTCATATGCATAATATGTGGTTAATGAATTAAATTCATATTTAGAAGACTAAAATTTATACATTTTTTAATTTTTATATAGTTTTTGTACTGTCGTTTCCTACACCGTATCCGGGTCAAAATAGTTTTTGCCATTTCTGCGTATTGGATACTCTGTACCCGCTCCCATATCCAAAATGTTTCGGCTACTTAGTTTTATACTCATGTGCATGAATTTTATGTTTAGGATGTAAATTTTTTATTTTATTACTTGAGAAACTCAATGATCTTGGAATTCACCCTTTTTCTCTTAAGAATCCATTAATCATAAAAAGAATAGTATCTCTAATACCAAAAGAAGTTTTGATTGATTGTTTACACACAAAAAAAACTCACAATATACTCCACACTTAGTTTGACACAAAATAACTATGAGATGGATTTTTAATAAAGATAGATTATATATAACATTTTGATCTTTTATAAGTTTATCTCCTTTATCCAATCATACCTAAAATATAGGAGTCATTATAACATAAAGATAATTATTTTCTAACTATAAAATTTCATGTCTCCAAGAATCTTTTTCACATTACATAAATTATTCCTAACTATTACTATGAGATGTGTGTGTGTGTGTGTGTGTGTGTGTGTTATATTATTACAACATATCACACTAATATATAAACATTGATTACATAATCCTAATATAAGTTAATTCCTAAGGACATGCCTAGCTATATATACTAACAATTTAATTAAATATATTAAAAAACACTACATGAAACTTTTGATTAAACATCACTGATTTTAAATCACATTTCTATTGTACAAAACTACATTATTACGAAATCTCAAATAAAAAATCATTTGAAAAATGAAGTGACATGATATCTGCACATTTTTTCTTGGCTCACACAATAGTACTAGTCACAGAAAAATTTAAACATTCAAATTTTAACATATATATTTTCTTTCATATTCATTTAAAATAAAATATGATAGTGTATGTTATTTCAAGGTCCTTTCAAAGAATAAATGAGCATAACAGTATATGTAAAGTTAAACAAATGACACAAAACATCATAACTAAAAATCAAAACCATTTTTATAATTTGTCAAAATCCCTAAAAGAAATGTTAAATGCTATAAATACTAAAAGGAATGATAAGAAGATTGTTCCAAGCCACAATCTCAGATGATAATAGCACACCACATTAGATTTGCAAATCAGAAGAGCTAAAATACCATATATGGAAATCCATCATAATCCATAATGCTCAATAAATTACAATAGAATGACTTGAATTATTCAATAAGAAAGATGTACATATAGGAGGAGGGAAGTGCAACTACTACCTAAATCAGTGGTGAAGAACTCCCACTAACTAATACTAGTTGTTAAGTTAACTCCAAAAGACTAGTAAGCTAACTTCACATAACTGAAAAGCTAACTCAACACAGCTAGTAAGCTAACTCCACATGACTAGTACACCTAAGCAAGCTAACCCAACAAGTGTAGGGATAACACAAGTGTAAGAATTATTCTAATAAATAAATAAAAGGATAAATAATAACCTACACAACAACCTCCCGTAAGCATAGCTTAGGTGGGTGGAAAAGAAGGTGGGTCCTAGCAACAAGGCCTGATGAGGTACCCACGTACAATAACTAGGAAAAATAGACACTGCAAGGTACCCAAAACCAGTAATAACAAAGTAGAGAGTAAAATCCTGCTGCAAGATATCCTCAGAAGCTTGACTCCAAAAACTTGTACAATGCTGAAGAAGTGTGGTGCGCACTATGGTCTAAATCCACTGCTCGATCATATAACTCAAAAAAAATTGACACTGGGCTCCACCAGAATAGCTCCATGCAAGAAGACTGTCAATGGAGTGATGTCGAAAATGAAAAACAAACACCAAATATAATTTGATTAACTGCTACAAATAAGTGTGTCACGATCCAAGAATAACTAAGGAAATAAGGTAGATATGAGATCCAAATAAATAGGAGTGCCACGATCCAAGAAAAGCCAAAGTAACAAGGCAAGGACACGAAACCCAAAGAAGCAATATCAACACCACACCCTCCCATACTACAGAATGGGTAGAGTGACACCACAGATCTGTATGAGTTGTCAAAATCAACTACTCAAACACTGACAAACTAACACTGGGCTCCACCAGAATAGCTCCCCCACAAGAGAGACTATCAACATGCTAAAAAAGTGTCGAAAATACAGATCCAAAATATCTCAACAAATAAGAGAGATATAAATGTATACACCCATAGATACAAGAATGCAATACCTAAAATTTTAAGACGTCGGGCTCAACCGAAAATGCATCCACAAGTGATCACAACACCCTCCCGAATTTGGCACTTTATAATTGAGTGCATGTAAATATTACAATGAGTAATAGTACCTTTTACATTTGAAATATGTGTATAAAAATGTCACCAATGCGTAGATCTCAAAAAAATACACAATTTCAAAAAAAGATCACCTTAATCCGAGCTACGGATCAAAAGTTATGAGCTCTATAAGGTTTTGCTATTAAAATAATATTTTAATGCTGATCTTTTTAAAAGGTACACATGACACCCAAATGTCCAAAGGGTAAAAGAGTGCATCCACACGATACATGCTTGCGACCAAAGGATAAAAGCCTACGCCCAAAACCTAAAATGTCCAGAGGATAAATCATTGTGTCCAGAGGGTACACGCTTATATCCAATGGATAAAATAATGCACCCAGAGGGTACGGGTTTGTGTCTAGTGGATAAAATACTACATCCAAAACCAAAATACCTAGGGGGTAAAAGAATGCATCTGGAAGGTACACGCTTATATCTAATGGATAAAAGAATGCACCCATAGGGTACAGATCTGCGCCCAGTGGATATAAGACTGCATCCAAAATCGAAATACTCATAGGGTAAAAGAATGCATCTAGAAGGTACACGCTTATATCCAATGGATAAAAGAATGCACCCATAGGGTACAGATCTGTGTCCAGTGGATAAAATACTAGATCCGAAACTGAAATACCTAGAGGGTAAAAGAATGCATCCAAAAGGTACACGCTTATATCCAATGGATAAAAGAATGCATCCAGAAGGTATAGATCTGTGTCCAGTGGATAAAAGACAGTATCCAAAACTGAAATACCCAGAGGGTAAAAGAATGCGTCCAGAAGGTACACACTTATATCCAATGGATAAAAGAATGCACCCAGATTTGACTATCTCAAAACATGGTCGAGTTTATAGTCGATTCTAGGGTTTTGACACCTTCCAAATCCAATTTCGCACTCCGTTTTACATAAAAATGCATGTTGGAGAAAATTGCTAACAAATTCCAAATACATGAAAAAATAAACCTTTGCTTGCAATGAAAAACTTACAAATGGATGTCTATATCATCTATAGCTCTGATACCATGAAAGGAATGATAAGAAGATTGTTCCAAGCCGTGATCTCAAATGATAATAGCACACCACATTAACTTCATATAACTGAAAAGCTAAATCAACACAACTAGTAAGCTAACCCAACAAGTGTAAGAATTATCCTAACAAATAAATAAAAGGATAAATAATAACCTACACTAACAAATACCATTCCATAACTGTAATTATAAAAGAATTGAGATGTGAAGCTCCATTACATAAAAAACATGTATTTTATTTCACACTCTTTTCAAATATTAAATGATGTCCAACAATATTGGATTCTGCCATACATCAAACAAAACATGCACACCACTATAAAAGAAACAACACATCACAACAAAGGCTCAAAAACCCTTTGCAAATGTTTTTGCAAGTCCAAAAGAAATATTGTTTCAAAAATACTTTTCCATAATAATCTTATAAATAAATGGAAATCAAAATACATTTAAAAAATAAAAAACTATCGATATTCACATAGACACTTTTTTTGTTTGACACCCATTTCCAAAGAAAGATGGTTAAGAATATAACCAAAGCCTACCAGAGAAAAAATAATAATATTTATTTACTTTTACATCCACATTATTCAATGTATCACCAACAACGATTTTTAAAAATATTTTAGAAGAGTTAATACAACACCACAAATGTCTTGCCATATTGTGACCTATGTAAAACAAAATAAATAAAAATCCAAATACATAAAAATAAGTGAGACATCCACCGCCATCTATCAAGGTCATATAAATGGATTATAGAAAAATAAGAAATCAACAAAATCAAAATGGAATCCAATTCGATGTTGAAATAACATGTGATATATTAGTAAGGCTATAAACTAGTCAATGTCTCTTTATCTTTTAAGTTCAAATATTTGTTATGATAAACATTAACTTTGTTGTCTTCTAATGATTTAAGTCTATATAAAAACTTAGACTAAACATGGATATGAAGAGATTTATCCTTAACATAATATAGGAACACATTTAAATGGTGTGGATTACACCATGTGTCTTACCCAAAAGTTTTGTTAATCTTAAGCTTACTTGTTTATTTTTCAATTTCGTACCTATTTTAAAATTTATGTGTATGAAATTTGAATAATGTATTTCTTCCTAAATTACAAATGTTAATATATTCTCAATTGTTTATGTAAATTTTTTTTTATTGAGTTGGTACAAGCATTTTATGCATATTTTGATATTTTTACTATTTACTTATCAATTCTATATAGGTAGTTATATATTTTCTCAGAAGGAAAATACAAAAATTCCTTTAGTTTGGCTTGGTAATATTTTGTTGTGTACACTCACAAAGTCATACAGGTGTATACTTTATTTTACTTGTTTGGGTTGAGAATGGTATTTTATGCACAAGTTTTTATCATTGTAGTTACAATTTTTACTTCATTTTAAACATTTCTATATTTTATTAATAGTTGTTTCTTTATAGAAAAAGTTTTTGTATTAATTTAATTCTTGTCCATTTCATTAGTATTCTTGTTAAATACATATTTAATACCGATATTAACAACAATTTGATTTTTTTTTTTAAAAGATACACTATTTTAAGGTCCATTAATAACATCCCAACATTTATTATGTGTTATCCTAAGTGACATTTTAATCAATAAAAAATATATATAGCTAAGATATCCATTTATATTTAGGATTTCAAATATAAACGGTTCGTGCACCTTTTAGGTGGTTAACATCCATATGTAAAGTTTGGGATTATTTTTACATTTTCTAAATACATTAATGTAACCACAATTCTCAATACACTTTTATTTGATGTATTATTAGGATGCTTGTAATTAAAAATCAATATAATTTTAGAAGAATGATGTTATTATTTTTGTTCTTTCTTTTTGATGCATTAGAAAACCATTTTTTTTATTAAAGGTAAAAGAGGGTTAAGGGGACCCTACCCCATACAAAAGGAGGAGAAAAAGATAATACATTGAGGAACAAACGAAGCATCCTCTGCCAGCGGCACAGAACAACCAAAACAACAGTAACATCAAACTAACAACAACAAAACAAAAAATATCTCATCATCGAGACCCCTTCCCTTTGGATCTTAACTGCATCTTAAGGTGGGAGACAGTCCCTTGCTTTTTTTTACACACAAATTTCCAATCCTCTTCCATATTTGGATTTTCATTTTCATTATTAAGGATTAGAATCACAATTTCAATTTGCTCCTTGGGATTTTGGGACCTTGATAAGGCATCCGTATCATTATTTCTAACTTATTACATTTCCACTTTTTCTCGATCATTTGATTTCATAGAATTAGAGTAAAAATCACAATCTCATGGATCATTCACAACCAGGTTTCTAGGATTACAATTCTTTCACCATGAACTTCTACCTTTAACATGTTTTCTTTCCAAGTGACAATCAAAAGCTAAATGGGCAAGAGAAAAATATGTTCTACACCTAAAGGGAAACCCTTCATAGTCTAGATTTTGAATCTAAATTTTATCCTCAACTTTGAGTTCAATAGTAGCAAGGAAGTCAGTAGAAACATTCAAATCTACCAAGATTCTAGCATACGTTGTGTGCTCAAAATCTTCAATTTTTGGGTCAATAGCCAAACCTTTCCCTAAAGTGTTACCGATAGCGGTTAAACAAATTTCTAACAAAAATTAGCAGGGTGAATATGGTGGAAAAATCCACACTGGCTTAGCATGGAAGGTATCTGAGACGGGGTTAAACAAAGGAAACCACAGTTTCATACATAGCATATAAGATTAAAATTCCCAAAATTTCCCAAAAATAAGATTCCTATTCGAAGCATTAGCAAAAGCAACTATGAAGAAACCCCGAGCACTAGGAACAATATCCATCCTACCTTCCTTGAAGGGAACCTATTTCCTCGATATCCAAGCATGAAGCGCTGGCAGACTTGAAGAGAAGAAATTGAATCTGCAAATCAAACCATTCCTCTTGAATGAAGCTTCAGATTGAACCACCTCTTCACCAAAACAAACTGATAGGATGGATTTTGCATAGGCCATAGGTCGTTTGGCCAGACCCTTGTTTCTATTACCAATCCCTTGCAACACATCCTTGAAAGATGCCTGAACGGGGAGTTTATCACTTTGCAGACCCTATGAGGGGGTCTGATGCATTTCTTTAGGCCCAGATCTAGCCACAGGTAAACTCTCATAAACCACCGAACAACCCTGAACGGGAGCACAGGATACTAGAACATGTTCAAAGGAAACACCAAACGTTCTCAACAGAGGTGCTATGACATCCCCTTTAGACCAAGCATTAGAAAACTATTAATTGACAATAAACAATCCATTATTTTGGATTCAAATGTGCATTTAGAACCATGGATGGGTACCATAATAGAAACATTATTAATTTGATTGTTGACTAAATTGGCTTTTTGTCTAGCGCCTATTACATTTATAATTTTGTGGTTCATGTTTGTATTCAGGGTTCCTTTATTATAGATTGCAAATATGATGTTTTTTTAAAATGATTTTAAAAATGTTTTCTATTTATGTATTTAAAAAGGACAAATTATTATACTTCTATATATTCTTACATCTTTTTATATTTATTTTTAGTTATTTCCATGATGTATTTATATTAGTATTTCAATTTGTTATGATGTATTTTTAGTTTTTTTTAATGATGGATTTGATTGACATAGATTTTTTATATAACAAAATGAAACTAATCTCTTTTCAAATTTATTTATGTATTAGATTCAAACATTAAAAGATTATTTTATATCGGCAACTCTAAATCTATTTCTGTTCGGCTTTTGACACCCAGAATTTGAGTTTAATTAGGCAGAGCAGTTTCTACAGATGTTAATCTATTACACATAATGTAATGATCCTATGATTTCGAATGTACTCCACACTCCTTTAACAATGCTCAGATCCTGTTATGTCTGTTAAGCAACAACTATTTCTGAATAATCTAAAATTTACAACAAACTTTCTTCAACATGATTTGCCATTTCTTCCTTGGAGTTATATAATTGTCATTATCCAAATTAGAATTGCGAAAGATCTGCAAGTGAGTAAATTTGAGCTTTTAGTCTTTTAATATAATATAAAAAACAAACAAACAAACAAAACCATTCAAGTTATGATAGCTTATCTGATTAAAAAGAATCTACTATTGACTTACTCGGTTACAACCTCGGTGTAGCTTCTCCAACCACGAATTGTATGCTTCGACCATATACAATCTTGGCGACTTCAAACCTGAAGTCCATATATCCGCAATTTCATACTGATCTTCCAAAGACAGGCTTCCAATCACACTGAACAAATCTTGTACGAAATTAGTACACCAATCAATATATAATTGGTCAGATCTGTCCTGATCAAAGCGAGGAACAATTGACATACTATGTGCTGCCAATTTAAATCGAACCGATCTGGACACAATTACCGCACCTCTTGCCAATAGCCACAGTGCGCCTTTCACCACACCCAAAAAACTATCTTGTGATTTCTTGTCTTGGAACTTTGCATGAACAGGAACTAGACCATATTCAATAAGTATTTCAATATACCCAGTGACTTTGAACTTATACAGTGTATTCAGCAGCCACAACAAGTGAGAGGCCAAATCATTCCCTTTCTTGTCCGAATTACCAATCATAAAAAGATTCATGCTATTTCGGGATTCTCGTACAAGTATTTTTTTAGTGGCATCCTTAAGCTGTGGCGAGCTTTGTTTGCTAAGACTGGCAGCAATATGCGCGTTAACCAACGCTAATGTTTTGGAGTTTGAAGTGTGGCAAACGGAAGATAACATTCGGCTTAGCTGCTGTTTCATAATATTTAAGTAGTCCGATTGAGAAGAACTAATTCTTGCACACAAGTCTGGCAAAGGCTTTATCTGGAGGTCGGTTATTAGATTTTTTATCTGGGTACTCTCCTCGTCAGTCCAGGGAACTGCTTCCAAATATTCCATGCACGCTTCTGATACTTCCTCTACCAGCCATTCGTTAGCCACACTCAATATTTCTAAAGATTCTGATATGTTTGACAATACTTGATGTTTCTCATCTTTGCAAAGATATAACATCTCAATGCATTTAACATAAGTCTCTGCTGTTTTGCCAGTATTAACTGTCAATTGGACTTGGTTTTCACCAGAAGAAAACCACCGCTCAGACAATAAGGCATTGAAAAACTCGGATTGGTCTTTCAACAGTTGGGAATGAAGATAAAGGGGGTTGCCCAGATACTCGGAATTGTCTAAGTAGATCAATCGTAATTTTACATCCGCAGTTACTTCGTCACCGTAAATCAATTGCATATTCTTTTGATGCATGGCCATTACAAGAATTCTTCTCCTATTCCGATTATCCTACGATCAAATCTAATATCGTCTCACTTAGTGAACTTTGGATGATCCAGCAATGGTTACGGAATGTTTGTTTTTTCGGTTTTTTGTTTTTGGGCGCAGTTGCATGTGGATAAATTGTATTTTTAAAACAGGATGTTTCGTACACACACAAAAAAAAAAGAGTTAAAAATTTAGAAAGGAAAAACATAATATTTGAATATAGATCTTCTACAAACAGGAAAGACCATGCCTATTGTTAGGAATACAAGATTCAATAATAAGCGGAAAGATTTAATTGAGTTAAGGATAATAAATTAATATTTAAGTTTACAATTTATGTCCCGTCTGCATGCGGATTACTTTTTAGTTTTATTTTCTCACTCACTCGAAATAAATTTATAAATTTTAATTTTAGAAATTCTATCCCTAAGAAAGTTATTTTGTTTAATTTTATTCCATTAACACTAGTTTATCGCCTTTCAATCTATCTTTATGTACGGTTTAGAATGTACATTAAAGCTGTAAAATGTTGATAAGATTGGTTTGCACATTCTAAACTTGTCATCTATTATCTTGATTAAATAATTACGCCGAAGACGTTATCCCCATGGGAAAAGGCTTTGTGGACATTCATGGGACTGTGTCAAATTTGACGGCTTAAATGACGGTTTTACTATTTTTAACAATTTTACTTTTGCTATTTTTAACAATTTTGTTTTCCCAATTTTACATGTTGTAGTGGGTTTACTATTTTAAAGTTTTATTTTTTAACTTCTGCATGCAATAGCCTTTAAATACATGCATTCTTCCGGACTATTGGAAGTAAGATCAAAGTCTCCACAAATTTGTTTCGCTTCATCTGGAACAAGTTCAGAAGCAGAGTTTCAAAATACGGCTCATGTTTCTGTTTACATCTCGTAATCTTGGTTTGTCAAGAATTATATTTGTTCCTTCTTACCTCTGTTTGCATATTGTGATGACTTTCTACAATAAGAATGGATCACTCCACTTTTAACTGCAAACAAATCCATGTACTGTTCTAACAAAAAAATACCATTTGTCTGATTGGGGATTCGAACAACAGACCCGACGCGCAATAGGAAATGGTGAGAATGAATTGAGGATTCCTCAGGCTGTGCAGGAGTCGCATGGCAATGAGATAGAGTTGCAGGATACACGGGTCTTGCCCCAGGCTTCATGTTTTTTGTGTGTGGGAGAAAATGAAGAAGGCAATTAACCATCTGTTGGATTCCACAGTTTCCACCAGGAAATACAATCAAGTCATTGTTGGGTTACAACGGATCAAATCCTTTTGTGTTTGCAGTGAGGCCTTTCTATGGGAGATTGAATTCTTTCTACACAGAGGCCATTGCAAACTGTATTGAATTTATAAAGCGGTCTTCTTTGCCCATGGATTTCACACCCATTAATTTCTATTGAAATGTAGATTGATTAATGGCTTATTTCGTATTATGAAGATGTTTATATGATCACAGAAGTTATATATGAGCTTAACAAAATTACCTATAGATTATCCGAACCATTATGTTTGTCTCGGTGTGGACGCTGATTTTTCTTCAATGATATTTCAATGAAGAGCCAGGATTTAAACTATTATTCGTTTGGGTGTGAAAAGGCTCTCTTCAAACCAGTAAACTCCCATGAGGTTTCATTAAAAGATGTGTTCTTTTATTTTTGTGAAGTTTAATATGATTGCTATATAAAAACATTTTTCAGCATGGAGTGGAAATGACTTTGAAGGAGGAGGGGCGTATCATTTTATCCTATTGCAAGTGGAAAATAAAATATATTATTGGAAGTCGTGAGTGGGAGAAAAAGAGCTTACAATTTTATCAAATAAAGCGTATCTTGCATGTGTTTTAAGTGGGCCGAGGGTTATAAAAAGTTTAACCCCTCCATTTGATTATAAAGAAAGACATCAATATTTATAAGTTTATTGTTTTATATTTATATAAAATTTTATGATAAATAGGTTTCTTTTTCTACATTTTTTTTAATTAAAAAAATTATAACTCCAACAAACTTATAATGCATGTCTCTTCTCTTCCTCTTCCTCATGTCTATTAAGAGTTCAAATTCACAATTTATTATGCTGAAGGCATTCCCCCTATGGGAAAGGCCCTTCTGGTCGTTTCAGTGACTATATTAAAATTGACAGTCGTTTGGACATTTTTTTCAATGCAATTAGTTTTGACAACATCCTTTTATTTGGCGGATTCCAAATCTTGTTATGTCGTTTCATCTCAGGTCGGAACACTTTCACGCACAAATAATGAGAACTCCTTTGTGTTTATAAAACTGTGCAACAAGGATTTAATCATCGCGAATTGTAAATCTCATCAGAAAAAGGCGGCCATGTGGGTTGCATTAATTGTGTTTGTTGCTGCTATGAGTTTACTTAGTTCTTATTATTTCAAAAGCTGCTTCTTTGATAATAAAAATGATCCAAACCCACAGGTGTAGAATTACCCAGATAGTTCAGATAACCATTTAATGTCAAGTTTGTCAGATTTGAGGACAAGAATTTTTCCCTCAAAGAAATCAAGACAATGACCAAGAGTTTTAGTAAGGTTTTGGGATTAGGTGGATTCAGAACGGTATACGAGGACCTTCTGGTGGACGGGACGAAGGTGGCCATCAAGATATTGGAGATTGCGTGATAGGGAAAAAAAGAATTATTTTTGGAGGTGGGAATTATGGGGTTAATCCACCACTGGAATCTGGTTCAACTGCTCAGATTCTGCTTGTAGAAATGTTAAAAGATCCTCGTGTACAAACATGTGGCCAATGGATCTATGCATCAGTGGATTTTCAATGAAGAAAGGGAAAAACAACTGACGAGGGCCCATCAAATTCACCATCATATTGGGCACTGCATGGGGTCTGCCATATCGCATGAGGAATGCAGGTCTTTGATTTCAAAATGGTGACTCTGATGAGTAGAAAATAAAGTCGTGTGATGACCACCATGAGAGGGCACGTCGAAATACCTTGCTCCTGAGTGGCTCTTCGAATGTATGATTACTGAAAAGAGTGACATTTACAACTTTGGGATGGTGTTTTTTCCCTACTTTTGTAAATCTCATTAGAAAAAGGCAGCCATTTGGGTTGCATTAACTGTGTTTATAGACACTGTAAGTTTAATTTGTTCTTATTCTTTCAAAAGTAGCTTCTTTGATAACAAAAATGATCCAAACCCACAGGTGTAGAATTACCCAGATAGTTCAGATAACCATTTGATGTCAAATTTGTCATATTTGATTGCCAAGAATTTCTCACTCAAAGAAATCGATACAATGACCAATACTTTTAGTAAGGTTTTGGGGTCGGTTGGATTCAGAATAGTATATGAAGACCTTTTGGTGGATAGGATGAAGGTGGCTGTCAAGAGATTGGAGATCGCACAACAGGGAAAAAAAGAATTATTTTTGGAGGTGGAAATTCTGGGGTTAATCCATCACTGAAATCTTCTTCAATTACTCGGATTCTACTCACAGAAATGTCAAAACATCCTCTTGTACAAACATGTGGCCAATGGAACTCTACATTAGTTGCTTTTCAAAAATGAAAGGGAGAAACAACTGACGAGACCCATCAGATTCAACATCTTATTGGGCACTGCATGGGTTCTGACATATCTCCTCGAGGAATACATGTCTCTTATTTCAGAATGGCGACTCTGATGAGTAGAAAAGACATTCATGTCATGACCACCATGAGAGGCACGTTGAAATACCTTGCTCTTGAGTGGCTCTTTGAATGTGCGATTACTGAAAAGAGTGACGTTTACAACTTTGGGATGGTGCTTTTTTCCTACTTGGGCACTCTCCAGGGTGTGAAGTGGGCAAGAGACTGAATTCATTCGCATCACCTTTGATGTGAAATTAGTATATGGATGATATCCAAGGAGGATTGGCCTTCTGTTTGTCCACAAAAATAGTTACATGTTATATTAGTGATTTTTGATCTAGGGTTTCATAATTAAGAGGTATTTACATGGTCAGGGTTTTCCATTGTGGGAGAATAAACCATGTTAATAAGATAATTTGAGTTGTTTTTTGGGCTTTCTTTTCCTTCAAATGCATTGTCTCAGGGTGATTACCCTAGAAACCTTTAGATCTGTTGTTCATTGTGATTCATTAAACAAGTATACATATGTGGCGTGAGGGTTTCTACATGGAATTCGAACCCTCCTCCCCCTCTATTTTTCACCTTTAGGTCTAGAAGTTGTCGATCTGTAATACTTTACCTACAAATCCAACTGTTTAAGTTTGCACAGATGAGAGCGGTAGAGAATCGAACTCAGGATGCACTATCTGTACTTTTCATGTGTGTCCGCTTTAATTTTAGTCTTGAATTTCTGAATTTCATTTTTTATCTTCTGAATACTCTCATGTTTTTCACATGGTTCTTAGTCTTAAGTATTTTAAGTCCATTTTGAGTGTATGCAAGACTTCTTTTTGCAAGGAGATAAAATCTGGTTTTCATGAATTTAAAGATGATGATCTTGACATTTCAATACCTTCCAAATTGTGTACATGGAAATGACTTGTGTGAACTAATTGGGTCTTACAAGGAAGAGTTATTTGACATTCTAATCTTATTCATCTTTCCTTATTAGCAGATTGTAGGGTTTTCTTGTTCTAGTTTTTTAAACAGTTAAGGGCTTATATTTGTTCTATTCTTTGCATTTATGCTTTGATCTTTGAAGAACAACCTTGGTGTTTCAAAACCTTTGAAACAAATTTAAATTGTCTTCGTGTAAAATGTGCGTGTTCAGGAATTCATTTAGTTACATTGCATTCTTGTAGGACCAGTTGTAATGCTTCTTGTAAATTCTTAAGCAAGGAGATGAATTTAGTGTTCCATTTTTTTAAGTATATTTTTTTCAATAATTATCAGCATTGTTGTTCCATTATTTACTCCCTTAATCTGAAATAGAATATCTCTATCTGCACCTTGGCCTTGATTGCATGTCACAATTTTTTCCAAAGTTACTTCCTCAATGAAAGTAGAATATATGTATGTATATCTTAGCCTTGATTACCACAACACTTATACCTAATATTATGCTAGAGTTGTCCTCTTCTTTACATTTATGACTTTTGATTTTTAGTAAGAACCTTGTCTTTTTTCCTTGTTGTATACTCTTTCTTGAAAATTTAGAGAGGAATTTAGTGCTACAAAAAAATGTTTGAATGTGTTAGATGTTTGCTAATTGTATGAATTTTTTTCTCTGGAGTTTTCCCCAGAGAATCAAACAAATATTGAAATGAACATATGCTACTTGTACGATTATTTTAAATAATTTTGTTCTACTTTGCAATTGTTTATTGTTTTACTACTATGCACTCAAAAATGTAAAAAAATTTACATAGAATAATAAGAACATGTTCTTTACTACTCATGATATAAGATTTGTAAATGCATATGTATGAATTTTTAGCAAATTTGAAAATGAAGAGATAAAACCTTTAAATGTAATGCTTCATATATATTCCTAAGGTTACAAAATCAATCACACCTCTTATCAATATTAACTACAAAATTAATAACTTCCCTCTAAATCAAATAACATATACCATTCGGCGTTCACATTGCATTTTGCACATGCAATTGCTTGTTAATTTACTAGTGGAACTTTAAATTTTATTTAAGTAGGGAACTTTATTTTTAAGGGTATTTTTGATTACGATTAAAGGTGAATACCATCCTATTTTACGAGGACTTTCATTTATTGAATGATCAAATCATTGACGACTTAAATCATGGTTTTTAATATTTTCTAAGCCAAAACTTTAACTTTTGCTATTTTTAGTGAATTTATGAAATTTTTAAAGTATATTCTAAGAATTTTACTATCTCATTTTTAAATTACTATATTTATAGGGAGTGTGCTAAGCACTTAACCTTTGCTTTTACTAGTTATAAAAATAGTATCTCTTTCTATTCGTAAACTAATGGATGTTTTTTTTGATTTTGCATGTTGCTATGACTGATACATTACTTGACATTACAAGAGTTTATGAATTCAGTAATGAGATATTCTATCAAGAACATAGTTTGTATCCTTCAATTCCAAAGTGGAAATGGAAACTTAGGGTGCAATAGTTTCATCGTCAATGAGTTCTTTGTCTCATAGGGAATATTCCTTCATCAAGATTATTTTCTAACTCCTTTAGTCCATTGGACATCTATTTCTACCCTTTAATCTAAGACAAAAGTACGCGGACCTTTTGATGAATTTTATATCTGAGCAGTAGAATTTGATAATTTGTCTCAGTTCACTTAGAGTTCTTTCATCTTGCAATTGTAAAATTTAAATTATCCTAAGTGGGAATTATTTCTAAACTTTCCTGTGATAGATGCTTAAAGGCTTAAACAAGTCAACCCTAGAGCATAGATTCATTGTTGCCCAAGCTTATATGGGTCAATTCGCCGATCTATAGTATTACTAATGGTTTCATCTTTCTTCCAAAGGAAGATAAGAAATTTTAGAAAACCCATTCTTAGTAATGCAGATTCCATTCCTTTTGTCATGTTATGCTGGAGCAGAGCTGCATTTATCACCAAGCACATAAGAGAAATAAAAGATACTACTTATGGCTTCATTGACAATCTTTCACTCATAGTGAAGTCCTTTAGTTTTGATATGGTTCACTTGCAAGCATAGTGCATTTAGAAGGTTACATTAAGATAGATCCCAATTGAAGAACTGTGTGTCTTTAATTATACCAAGTTTAGTCTAGAATTTCATTATATTCTACACCGCTAATAAATTTATCCAGCTACTGGAGTAAATGCATTATATAAGAATCTAATACCTTATCACAACGATGGAAATATCCATTTCCTGACTTCTCTCATTTACCCCTCAGAGTCTCTAAAATTACCTCCCTTGAGAACCTTCTATGTAGTACATGGAAATCCATAGGTTGTATGAAATGTTCCTATGAGATCCCGAAATTGACAACTTCACAATGTAGATAGAATTAGCATGAATCCTTGAAATGATCAATATGTGTTAGGTGTTTTCCTAAAATAATTTATCCATACGAAAACTTATTTACTAAAAATATTAACTTGAAACATCTTCTTCATTCCAGACCGTTATTTGTATAATGCATAGCAATATAATCTTTTAATGTATCCACATTTAGGTAGGAATATTGGAATGTTTCCATGAGAAAAAAATTCCCATCCTTACATAGAGAAGCATGCATCGATTTAGGAACAATTGCTACATATTCAACATTATTTGATTTATTACAAAAGATATATGCAAAAGTCTTTATGTTGATGTTACATAACTACCATATCAACATTCATGAACTCTGAGAAATAGACCTTATTATGAAAATGTGGATGGGACAATGTTACTAAGAATCATGAATATATTAATTTCCACTACTATGAAATGGATCAGACCTCCTTGATAATATATATAAGCATCCCATAACATTACCTAAAGCTTCATCCATATTCTATCATATTCTCAAAAATACAAAATTTCAACGAAATTTTCAATAAACATTTCCCAACCATAGAGCATTATAAGTAAATTTCTCCAAGTTACAATTGGGAAGAATCATCTACATCATATATTCTCTCTAGAGTGAAAAATTCAGCTAGAGTAAAATTATGCTATTTTAATGGAGTTCTAGAACTTCTAACTTAATATACAACCATCCTTCCATTGATGGTTGTTTAGGTCATTCTTGTTTTTTCTCTCTAGATCAAATTTTTTACAATAATCTAAAAATAATATACCAAGGATAAATTTTATAAGATACTTACATTTCTCACCTACACAACACCACAAGGGCTCCAAATACATAAATGTGACAATGCATATGACACTTACATAAGTCATCGACTCACATAGACACATAACAATGACAATATACCCGTGGATGCCACAGTTTCCCCAATTAACGAATGCTAGCAATGACCCAACAGTACAAGAAAAGGACTACCTACATAGGATTGGCAAGCCCACACACATCATTACCATGTAAATTACATCTTAATTATGATTAGCATTTCAAGAACCTTATTATGCAAGGATTTTGTTTTCCTTTTTCCACCTACAGGTTCATAAATTCGTTACACATTCAACTTATTGTTTGACCATTTAAGTTTTCTCTTTATCCCTTATAACAATCTGCATAACTTCCATAATTAAATTCCATATTTCCAATTACATACAAAGTTCCTAATTCACTTGTTCTTATGCTAAAGGTTTTTTTCTCACCCCAATATGTTTTGTTAATGTTTAAGTTTACCCTCATTATGTCAAGGGGGACCGACCATAAGTTCTTGAGGGAAAATAGTACACATCAAAGGAGGTGAAGGTTCAAGTTTCCCTTTCTTATAAGCTTTCTTCCATTAGAAGCACAATAGTTCTCTTTTTATGGTTGTTCCTAGTTTCAAATTTAGTTTGATTCAATTAAGCATTTACATGACATAATTTCCACTACTTTTATTTTATTGTTAGTGGAATCTATACTGGCTCAAATTCCTAATCCCACCAAGAAAAATTCGTATCCATTCTTAAAAAAAAATTCAAAGCTTAAATCTACCATAAGGACATCAATTTCCTTAAAAAATTTTCTTAAACCATTATCACATATACTCTTGTTTCTCATTTCATTTACATTGTTTCTTAGGTCTCTTTTTTGGTGTCACTTTTAGACATGAAGAGTTATTAAAGTACCTGTCTAACATTTTGAAGAACTATTTCTTTTGTTCATTGGCTCAAATGTTTTCTCTCACCAAGGCAATTCATATTCTATTTAACAAAAGTAAATGTCTAATTGAGTTATAAGAACCCCAAGAGTGACATTATTCCTAACCTCATTATCTTGTTATCCTCTTATATGATTTACTCTTTTACAAAATACCATGGTCCTCATTATTAGCATTATAACATTTGTAAACAAAATAACACATAATTTTCACTAATGGATTCACTACTACAAGGAGTGTAACCCAGCACGAGACAACCCAACTCTTTACTCTTATACACTGCAGTGTTAACGCATGCTGCAATCAAGACATCCACTTGTGTAATTTAATCCCATAAAAGAGATCAATCATAGGAATATCATAGGAAAACTACCTTGGTTTGGTTTTGGGCCACATCACTAGGGTTCAAAAGTGCAATTGGGCACATGGGCTAACGAGACCCAAAATTTTCCACCCGCAAGTTAATCCCTTAATCAGCCAAGGTTTTGGTATAATTCCAATTGCACGTAAGGATCTATGCCCCCCACTCTATATATGATTTTAAGGTGAGAAAACATGTTTATGATAGAAAACCTTCATGATAATACCAAGGCGATATGTTGTTAGTAACCAAGGTAACAATTTAGCTGAGAGGGAAATAATAGTTCATTAACAAGAGTTTAAATCATAGAACAACTATTTCACTATCTCCATTTGTGTCGTCTAGATCCCATAGGGAATTCATTTGATGATGAAGTTAATTGTCTAGATCTAACTTCATAAGACTTGGTAGTCCACTAGGATACTAACGGAGTAATAGATCTCCTTACTCCATAGAAAAATTTTCTAGGTTGTTCCTAATTTCATTGAGTTCCACGACGAGAAGGCTAAACATACCGACCATGACGGTAAAACAAACTAGGGGTATAATTTAGCTAATAATAGGAGGTTCCATGAAGCACAAAATTTGAATTTCATTTTACGGTTTCAATTTATTTTGGGCTAAGAAAGATCATGCAAGAAAGGTAGATATGCGCAAGTTTACACTAAGGTCGATTGTTTTATTTAGATTTCTTTATTACATTTTTAAGGTGAGGAACACAACACCAAGTATTTAGTCAACAATTGCCCAATGGAAGTGCACTACAAGGTATTAAATTTCAATTTCATTTAATATATATATTCCAATCCTTTAAGCATACAAATTTTGGGATCAAAATTACATCCTTATGATTAAATACATATTTCCCAAGCACCTCTAATAATGAAAAACATACACATACTACCAAATTTCATCAATAAGTTTATTTCAATAAATTACAAACAGATGGTTCAGTCCCCACATTTATATTTATCTTCTAAACACATAAAATAAAATAATACATAGCGAATTACAACCACACCATTTTTTCCACCTTACTTGCATCATGCAAAACCATGTGAGCATGAAATCAACGATAAATCGATTTGGCATGGCATCCACCCTAATCTAGCATAATTAACATTTTTCAGTTTTCGATTTACATATAATAATAATTACAATTTCCATTTGAAAGAAAATGTTTAGAGACATGTATTCATTTCATTTCATTTCGCTTCATTTCGTATCCAAGGAGAGAGAAAGAGATAAGAAAGAGAAAGAACACTATTTCGCCAAAAGTTCAATTTCATTCAACAAGTCACATGATAGAGTTTCAAACAGTTATTTACAAGTGTTAACAAGTTTCAAAATGATTTGGCAACTTGAAAAGGGTCTTACAATTTTTTTCTTACGTTTCCCTACTAGTTGCAAAAACGTTCAAAAAAAGGCTCGGGGGCGAAGAAACTACTTTCAAACGTTTTCCTCCGATGAACAAAAAGATCATGGGTAAGTTTCTATGTGTCATCATATACACCATGAATTCACAAGAATTGACAGAATTCAAAACTGGTGAATGGTTTATGATTGGTGGCTAGTTCTCTGAGGCCATCAGTCGTAATCGACCTAGTTGCAAACGATTAAAAGTTAGCTCAAGGGATCAGAAAACCACATCAAAAAATAACGTTTGATGGAGGAACATGCCATGATAATTTTCCTACAAGTTTACCTATATATGGATAATTCATCAGAGTTGACGAAAATGAGTATTAGAAAGCGGTTTTCAAATTGCGACATGATTTCTAGAGCCATCGGTAGTAATTGGTCCAGTTTGACCTAGTCAAACTGTGACTGGAGGCCTACAAAATGACTTTGCCAAACTGACAAGAAGAGTGTTTTTACCCAAACTGAACGTTCCTTACAATTTTATAGTAATAACACTAGAGGTTTGCACTGATCATGATACTGCTGATTATATTATGGGCATGATTATGGACTTTATTATAGTATGATGTTAGATGTTAGATCATGGATTATTGTTGACCTTGATTCAGTTATGATGCATGATGATTATTAGAGACATTTTGGATATTGATGTGATATACTGTTTGACATGGTTATATTATGGATGTTGTTCGGACATGTGATATTTGAATATTGTGAGTAGACCTAGAAATGGAAATTATTTGATGATGATATAATTGTTGAGTAAAATTACAAATGATCTTGTTGGTTGCTTGGATGTTGTTGTGATTCATATATCTAGATGATTTTGGAATTTTAATTATATTATTTTGGATGTTCTGATATGGCCATGAGACCGAAGGAGGTATTTGTGTTTTGCAGGTTAAAATATCACAACAAACATCGGGGGATTGGAGACCAACCACATTGGAATTCTAGATGAATTCAACAAGGTCACCATGGCAACTTGTATTGTTTGTGTGTGGTTGTTTTGTTAGGGGTTCCCATGGGGGGGATCACCTTTAAATGTGACCAAGGGGTTATGTGTATTTATTTATTGGTTCCTTTGTTTATGTTTGCATGTGTTTATTTTGTGGTGCATTGACCCTTTCATTATTTATTAAATGATGTGTAATATTGTGAGTAATCATGTTGTTAAGTTAATTAATTAAAATATGTCATAAGAAAGTAATTAATAGAGTTGTTGGTCTTGAATTAAAGTTGTGATGTGTAAGTGATGTGTAAGTTAACTTTTGAGTGTGAAACACTCCACCTTCTTGGAAATTCGAATTTGTCCTTGGAGGCTGATTTTGGAGGCTTGTGGGACAAGTTAAACTTGTCCCATACCTCTTAAATTTATTTACCAACCATACCTATGGTTGGAGAGTTGAATTTAGACTTTTATAATGCTTTTTGAGAAGACAAATTGTAAGTTTTTATTGCACTTTTCTTACATGGTTTAATTTCAGTCCTTTGGGGTGTGGGTTGGATTTGAGTATGTAAGTAAACTGTCATATTATTCACCCACCTATTTATTATGCATTGGAGAATGAAGTTGACTTTTGGGTTGGGGTTGAGGATGTGTGATGTGGCATCCTACATGGATCCACCTCATCCTCTTCTTTTCCCTCTTCTATAAAATTTGAATTGCTTGCCTTGTTTTGGGTTGCTTCACTTTTGGAAACTCTTTTGGGGGTGAATTCTCTTTGTTGTTTTGGAGCTCTTGCTTGGAGAAGTTTTTAAAGATTTTGCATGCTTGTGCTTGGCTGATTTGGATTGCTTGCATTGGGATAAAGCTTGTTGTTTTGGAACTTGGAACAACTCCATCATGGAGAGGTAGGAGCTTGGCTCTTGTAATGCTTCTCTTTTTGTTTATGAAATTGTTATTGTTGTGAATGTTTTGGTATGTTTGTGGGATGTTGGGTAGATGGCCTAGGTATGGTGTAGGAGAAGACTATGGGGTTCATTTTGTGGGAGGCACAAGTGTTTTGGGGAGGTATAAGTGTGGAGGGAGTTGGGATTTGGGTTCCACCTTACAAAGAAATAGCTTGCATTTCTTTACTCATTATGGGGTGCCATAAGAGGTTGGGGAGGCATAAGGAAATGTGAGGAATAAGGGGTACTTGGGGGAGGCATAAGGGCATGTCAGGGCTTTGATATACTATATTTTGGCAGTTTGAAATCAGGTGGTGATACCCATTTCCCCTTTGGGAGGCATAAGTAGCATCCCCCATAGTTTCTTGCTCCTTTGGCTTGCTTGATGAAGCCTTAGTGTTGTTTGTCATGCTTTAATGTAGTTGCAAACTACATTCTGTTTGGACTATGTTTTAAATGTGAAATTTGCATGTGTGTTTGTGGAAGCCTGTTGTTGCCATGAGTTGAATCACATCTTTTATTGCATTGTGGTTGGGGCTCGGGGGCCAATGAAGAAGGATGGATTCTCCTTGTCATTGGATGTCTTGGTTGGGTGGAGAGCGTTGCCTTTCCCCTGCTCTTGTTGTGATCAAAATTGGAAGAATGATAAATCTACATGTTGTTGTTCTGGAGCAAAGGAAAATGAAATAAAATAGTTGACAGTCCCTTGTTGAGATAAATCTTATTGTAACCTTCCCACTTGAAGTGGATGAACTTGTATATGTTTTGTAATGGAAATATGTTGTATTGAATATGAAAGTTGTAATTTTGAAATGTAAAGAGAGATATATACTTTGTTTTCTGTTCTTTTGAAAGAAAGAGATGTATTTTGTATATTGTATTGTGAAAATCAACAGAAAAGAGAAGTTGTAAAAGAAGGAAATCTTGTCTTTTGAATAAAATTTGCATTCCTTTCCACAATTGGAACTATTGTTGTTTAAAATCTGAGTTGAAATGTATTTGAAATCTCTGTTTGAAAGGAAGAAATGCGTGTGAGGAAAACACAGAACTCTGTCTTTTGAAATGTGTAAAATTTGAAATCAGAATTGCATTTTGGTTTTGAATAGTTTGATTTGAATCAAATAAATGTATTAGATTGGAATTGGAATGTATTCTAATACTTGGAAGAAGAAAATGGAAAATAGATCCTTTAAAATTTGATCTCTGTTTTGTATTTTCAAACTGGCAAATACTTTATCCAAAAATGCACAGTTCGAACCTGCAACAAGGAAATAACAAATTAAATGATTAAATTGAAGTAGTATGCCCTAAATGAATTCAATTGGACAAAAACACTTAAGGAATTTCTTAGAAATCTTAGCAAAATCGGGCTCAAACCGTTTTCACTGTCATTTTTGTTGTCAAAGTTGTATTTTTTTTCAAATTGGGAGTCAATCAAACAAACTTACCTTCCAAATCCATCCTAAATCCATCTAAGAACAATTCCCCATGTTTATTTGACATGTTGAGAGAGGAAGAAGATCAAATTGATTAAAATTTTATAAGTCAAAATTTACCAGTTTGCCTTTTTAAAGCCTGCAGATCGTTTTCATGAAATTGACCCCTTAAACATTATCAAAATGAAATTTAATGATTCCTATGCAAAGAGGACATTCGAGAGATTTCCAGAAAGTCCTTGTTTGCTAAAAACCGAGTTCCCAATCAAAAGTTATGGCCTTCTGAAGTTTCCCTTCATTTGGCTTCAAAAATAATTCTAATAAAAAAAAACTTGTTGGTTAAAAAAATTGGGGAAAATAAAAAAAAAAGTTTTCTCTGCATGGCCCCATGGCCCTGAACCAAATTTTACCACATGGCATTGGGGTTGGCAGAGGAGGATCCCTTAAAAAAACTTAGTGCTTTCAGGAAGGAAACGAAGTTTTCCTGGCCCGCCGGCCCGCAACCAATCAGATGGTGCTACGTGCCCATGGTGTCACTTAATCCCTTAACCTTTAAAATTTTGGGAAAATTTTCTAAGTTTTCTCCATGGCCCCGCCGGCCCGCAACCAATCAGGTGCTGCCACATGGCATCACGGGCATCAGCGGAGGAGTGGATCCCTTAAAAAAAACTTAGCGCTTCAAAAAAAATTTTCTTTGGGAAATTTTTTCTAAGTTCTCCCTAACCCCGCTCGACCCGCAACCAATGGATGGCTGACACGTGGTGCCTTGGGCATCGGCGGGGGTGTGGATCATTTTGATCCCTTAGCACTTTTCAGAAAAAAGGATAAAAGTCTAAAAATTCTCCAGTGGCCTGACTTTCTGCCAGAGTTGGGAAATGCCAACACATGTGTCCTTTCGGGCTCGGGGCATGGAGGCAAATCACACTTTTGTCCCAAAAAGGGAAAAAGTGCTAAAGTTCTTCCCCGCTCTGCGGCCCGTGCATGGGAAAAATTTCTTCCCCACCCCACCAGTCCACATTCCTCCTCCAGGAAAAATTCTCTCTGAAGTCCGCAGGCCCGTGCATGGGAAAATTTTCTCCCCTAGGCCCGCAGACCCGCTCTTGGGAAAATTTTCCTCCCAAGGTCCGCCGGCCCATATCTTGAGAAATATGAGGAGTTAGGAGGACTTCTTTATATCACCGGAAAGGTGAGGAAATTTCCTATCTAATGGGAATGTTTTGGGAAGTTTTGAGTGTGTTAATTTTGAGAAAAATCAGGTTGAATCTTTTAAGCCTGTTAGAGAGTGGTATAGTGAGAAATTACCCTCTTAACCTAATTGATTAATCTAACCCTAAGTTTGGACCTTGTGATATTTTATAATTGTTCGTATTAATAAAACTATAAGCTATTAATAGTATTTGGCTTTGAAACTTGCTTGTGACAACTGTTGTCTTGTAACCTGGTTGTAGACTCTTTTAAACAACAAAAAAAAATTATTCCATAATTTTCCTAACTAATCCTAGGTTGTTCTTGGGTCTCAAGTGGGTTGTTTTTAGCGGGCGTTACACTTGGTATCAGAGTAGTGGTTCAAAATATTGGGCCATTGGGCACACTAGAAAACTTGAGACATGAACTTTAAAACCTAGCACACTTTTAAATCTAGAAAACAACTTAGTTTAGAAATTACATATTTTAGTAAACATGGAAACTAAGTAAAACCTAGAATAAGGAGCTAACTCTTGTTTTGCTCTATGCAGGAGGTGCAGACAAGATGAGGAGCCTTTTCACATAGACCTAGGCATACCACCTCCAGATCATGTTGTAGCAGCCATCCTACCACAGATTTTGCAGACTCTTCAGGATGTTAATGCCGCTCTACGCGGAGGGACTGTAGGGGCACATTCAGTCAGACATGATAGGGTGACATCCATTGAGGCTCATGCATCTCCTTGGCATAGTGAGGAGCATAGAGGAGAGAACTCCCATGTGGAGTTAGCTAGAGTAGAGTCACCACAGAGGGGACAGGGAGACCGAGTTTCAGGGCATAGAGAGAGGTCTCGGAGCCCTAGGCTTAGGGATGAGCATGCAGAGAGGCCTAGAGGCCTGTCAGACCATAGCTGCAGATCACATCAGGGAGATCCTGAAGCTTCAACCATCACATTATTCTGGTGACACAGGTGGATTTCAGGAAGAGGCCTGGTTGGTGAGCTTGAGTGGATGCTTCAAGCTCTGTCCTTGTTCTAGCAACATGAAAGCTCGTGTTACGATCCATCTACTGAGGGATGGAGCTGGTGTCTGGTGGTGGATAGAGGAGCAGAAGCTCCATGTTGATTCTGAGACAGTTACCTGGGAGCTCTTTGAGGAGTGATTCAGGAGTAGATATTTGTCACGGAGGTTCTTACAGCAATGGATAGATGAGTTTCATGACCTCTGGATAGGCATCTCTTACAGTAGCAGAGTATGAGAGTAGATTTCTGGATCTACTCCAGTATGTTGATTACATGCAGGATGAGTAGGTGTGGATCCACAGGTTCATCTGGGGCTTGAATCTAGACATTGGAGGTGCAGTATGGATTCATTGTCCACAGACATTAGCTGAGGCCATTGAGAAGGCCTATATAGCAGAGGAGACTCAGGGAAAGACCCAGCAGGCTAGAGACCGAGTCCGGAGCCGCATACAGTAGATGCAGGACAACAGATCGAGGGGGTCAGTACCTCTTCCTCATGGTGGATAGGGTTCAACACAGTCATCTTTTAGACCACAGCAGCAGCAGCAGTCCCACCCACCTTATAGACCTCCACAGAGGTTTGATGCACAAGAGAGGTCAGAGTATGGGGCCTCCTCCTAGGGGTCCCATCAGGACACAGGGTGCCCAGAGAGCTCACTCAGTAGGAGCTCACCAGTAGAGACCTCAACAGTCCACAACAGGGTCATCAGGATCCACACCACAGACCTCTAGAGTACCGACTGGAGCTGCTACACAGGGGAGAGGATCAGGTGGTTGTTTTGGGTGTGGTGTTACTGGACATTTTTGGAGAGACTACCCACAGAACCCTAATAACAAGGGTAAGGCACAGATCTCAGAGCCTACTGTTGGTGATATGGGGCACAGTCATAGGATGTACACAGTGGTCGAGAACCACCAGGAAGAGCATCAAAGTATAGTTATTGAGACTACAGGTAACATTGGTGGTATTCCTACCTCCATTTTGTTTGATTCTGGTTCTTCTGATTCTTTTATTGCACCATCTTTAGTAGAGCGATGCAGGCTGGTGGCAGTTAGGCAGGGTCATAGTTGGGATGTTGAGATGGCTTCTGGAGCCAAGATCTCTGTAGACTCCTTAGTTAAGGAGTGTGTGGTGGATTTGGGACCTTTCATCACTACCTCGGATCTTCGTATCCTTCCTTTGGGCTCATATGGAGTCATCTTGGGTATGGATTGGTTATCTGCACACAGGGCCAGAGTGGATTGTTACCACAAGATCATATCTTGTACAGATGATCTAGGAGTAGAGGTAGTGTTAGTGGGGGTTAGGAGACCCATTTCTATTCACACCATCTCTACTATGCAGCTTAAGCGGTGTGTGTGACGGGGTTGTCAGATGTTTTCTGTCACAGTTAGTGACCGATCAGAAGATGGGTCTAGTGGACCATCGCTAGATGACCATCCCATTTTGAGAGAGTTTACAGATGTCTTTCCAGGGGAGCTACCGGGGTTACCACCCCCACGTGAGATTGATTTTCATATAGATCTGGTTCTGGGAGTGGAGCCTATCTCACGAGCACCTTATAGGATGACTACCCCTGAACTCTGTGAGCTCAAGTTACAGCTTGAGGGCCTTCTAGAGAAGGGCCTAATTCATCCTAGCGTATCCCCTTGGGGTGCACCGGTGATCTTTGTAAAGAAGAAGGATGGATCCTTGCGGTTGTGTATTGATTACCGCCAGCTGAATAAGGTAACGATCAAGAATCGTTATCCCCTTCCGTGCATTGATGATTTGTTTGATCAGATGAAGGGAGCCACAGTTTTCTCTAAGATTGATCTTAAGTCAGGCTACCATCAGCTGAGGATTTGGAGGTGGACATTCATAAGACTGCCTTCCGTATGAGATATGGCCACTATGAGTTCACAGTGGTACCTTTTGGTTTGACTAATGCCCCCGCAGTGTTTATGAGTTTGATGAATGGGGTATTCAGGACCTTCTTAGATCGTTTCGTGCTCATCTTCCTTGATGACATTTTGATTTACTCATGTATGCATGAGGAGCATGAGGGACACCTTCACCAGGTTCTTCAGTGTCTTCAGGAGCAGCAACTTTACGGGAACCTAGAGAAGTGTGCATTCTTTCAGACGGAGGTGCAGTATTTGGGTCATATCATTTATGGGGAAGGTATCACAGTCAATCCTTCCAAGATTAGAGCTATCATGGATTGGCCAGCACCCACTACTATGACAGAGGTGTGCAGCTTCATGGGATTAGCAGGTTACTATAGGAGATTTGTTCAGGACTTCTCTTGGATTGTGCACCCCATCACTTCCCTTCAGTGGAAAGGGAAGAAGTTTGTTTGGTCAGACAGGTGTGAGCAGGCCTTCAGGACACTGAAGGAATGTCTCACTACAACACCTATTCTTGCAGTGTCAGATCCACAGGGTGAGTTTTTCATTTGCATGGATGCTTCTTTAGTAGGACTTGGAGGTGTGTTGATGCAGGAGGGCAGAGTAGTGGCTTTTGAGTCTCGCAAACTCAAGGATTATGAGCTTAATTATCCAACTCATGATCTTGAGCTTGCGGTAGTTGTGCACGCTTTGGTTTGATGGAGGCACTTTCTACTTGGTCAGAGATTCACACTCAGGATAGATCACTTGAGTCTTCACCACCTCTTCACGCAGCCCAATCTCAATGCTCGTCAGTGGCGTTGGATGGAGTTTCTTTGTGAGTATGATATGGAGATAGAGCATGTGAAAGGGAAGGAGAATGTGGTGGTAGATGCTCTCAGTAGATGGAGACATGTGATTATGGCCACTTCAGTGGGCACAGATTTACAGAGTAGGATTCTTCAGCAGCTTCCTCTTGACAGCTTCTACATTACAGTTTGAGTAGAGATCGAGTCCTAGAGACCCCTTGAAGGGAAGTTTGATGGCTTCTCACTAGAGGTAGATGGCCTTCTCAGGCACAGAGGTCGGATTTATGTTCCCAGAGATGGAGGCTTGAGGTAGGACATATTGACAGAGGCACATCATGCACCCTATTCAGCCCATCCTGGGGTGAAGAAGATGCACGCTACTTTGAGACAGTTGTATCACTGGAGAGGACTTCATAGAGATGTGGCTCAGTTTGTGTCATGACTGTTTAGAGTGCCAGAAAGTGAAGGCCAAGCATCAGCATCCAGCTGGCCTTCTCTTTCCTCATGCTATACCAGAGTGGAAATGGGACACCATTTCCATGGACTTCATTGTTGGGCTACCGATGTCGAGATATCACCATGATGCCATCATGGTCATGGTTGATAAATTGACAAAAGTGGCTCACTTTTCTCTGGTGAAGACCACTTATACAGCTAGTGTAGTGGCATGGGTATATCTTGATGAGATTGTCAGGTTACATGGGATTCCATGGAAGATCATTAGTGACCGTGATCCTTTGTACACTTCCCATTTTTGGACTACCATGCAGTATGCCCTCGGAACAAAGATCAATTTCAGTACAACATATCACCCTAAGACAGATGGATAGACTGAGTGGGTGAATCAAATTTTAGAGGATATGCTCAGGATGTATGTGATGGATCAACAGTCTAGATGGGAGGAGTACCTGTACTTGGTGGAGTTTGCCTACAATAATAGTTTTCAGAGTTCTATAGGCATGGATCCTTTTCAGGATTTGTATGGCAGAGAGTGCAGGACACCTCTTAGTTAGGACAGGTTAGAGGATAGGGTTTCTCTTGGACCATCTTTGTTGCAGGACATGGAGCAGCAGGTGGTTTTGATCAGATAGAGATTGTAGGAGGCACAAGACAGCAGAAGAAGTATGTATATCAGCATAGGACTGATCATAGTTTTGATGTGGGCATGAAGGTGTTCCTTCATGTCAGGCCACACAAGAGCCCTATCCATTATGGAAAAGGTTCTAAGTTAGCTCCTAGATTCGTTGGTCCTTTTGAGATCTTGGAGCGTATCGACCCCTTGGCCTACCATCTAGCATTGCCACCTAGCTTGTCTCACGTACATGATGTGTTTCATGTTTCAGTTCTTAGGAGATATGTTGACAGATCCTTCTCATGTGTTAGATTGGACATCATTGCAGGTGCAGGATTAGGGGCAGGTGATGGTGGAGCCCATTTCACATCCTAGATCACAGGACCCTGGGCCTTCGAGGTAGAGAGGATTGATCAGGTCCGGGTGTAGTGGGACAAATATGATGAGACTGCAGCTACATGGGAGGATGCTACTTTTCTACGAGTTCAGTTTCCACATTTGTTCCAGTGACTTCCAGGAGGAAGTCGAGTCTAAGGGGAGGGGGATGTAGTGCCCACTTCCCTTTGACACCTTTTGATACTGATCATGATACTGCTGATTATATTATGGACATGATTATGGACTTTATTATAGTATGATGTTAGATGTTAGATCATGGATTATTGTTGACTTGATTCAGTTATGATGCATGATGATTATTAGAGACATTTTGTATATTGATGTTGATATACTGTTTGACATGGTTATATTATGGATGTTGTTCAGACATGTGATATTTGAATATTGTGAGTAGACCTAGAAATGGAAATTATTTGATGATGATATAGTTGTTGAGTAAAATTGCAAATGATCTTGTTGGTTGTCTTGGATGTTGTTGTGATTCATATATCTAGATGATTTTGGAATTTTATTTATATTATTTTGGATGTTCTGATATGGCCACGAGGACTGAAGGAGGTATTTGTGTTTTGCAGGTTAAAATATCACAACAAACATCGGGGGATTGGAGACCAACCACATTGGAATTCTAGATGAATTCAACAAGGTCACCATGGCAACTTGTATTTTTTGTGTGTGGTTGTTTTGTTAGGGGTTCCCATGGGGGGATCACCTTTAAATGTGACCAAGGGGTTATGTGTATTTATTTATTGGTTCCTTTGTTTATGTTTGCATGTGTTTATTTTGTGGTGCATTGACCCTTTCATTATTTATTAAATGATGTGTAATATTGTGAGTAATCATGTTGTTAAGTTAATTAATTAAAATATATCATGAGAATGTAATTAATAGAGTTGTTGGTTTGATTTAAAGTGTTGTAAGAGATGTGTAAGTGATGTGTAAGTTAACTTTTGAGTGTGAAACACTCCACCTTCTTGGAAATTCGAATTTGTCCTTGGAGGCTGATTTTGGAGGCTTGTGGGACAAGTTAAACTTGTCCCATACCTCTTAAATTTATTTACCAACCATACCTATGGTTGGAGAGTTGAATTTAGACTTTTATAATGCTTTTTGAGAAGACAAATTGTAAGTTTTATTGCACTTTTCTTACATAGGTTTAATTTCAGTCCTTTGAGGTGTGGGTTGGATTTGAGTATGTAAGTAAACTATCATATTATTCACCCACCTATTTATTATGCATTGGAGAATGAAGTTGAATTTTGGGTTGGGGTTGAGGATGTGTGATGTGGCATCCTACATGGATCCACCTCATCCTCTTCTTTTCCCTCTTCTATAAAATTTGAATTGCTTGCCTTGTTTTGGGTTGCTTCACTTTTGGAAACTCTTTTGGGGGTGAATTCTTTGTTGTTTTGGAGCTCTTGCTTTGGAGAAGTTTTTAAAAGATTGTTGCATGCTTGTGCTTGGCTGATTTGGATTGCTTGCATTGGGATAAAGCTTGTTGTTTTGGAACTTGGAACAACTCCATCATGGAGAGGTAGGAGCTTGGCTCTTGTAATGCTTCTCTTTTTTGTTTATGAAATTGTTATTGTTGTGAATGTTTTGGTATGTTTGTGGGATGTTGGGTAGATGGCCTAGGTATGGTGTAGGAGAAGACTATGGGGTTCATTTTGTGGGAGGCACAAGTGTTTTTGGGAGGTATAAGTGTGGAGGGAGTTGGGATTTGGGTTCCACCTTACAAAGAAATAGCTTGCATTTATTTACTCATTATGGGGTGCCATAAGAGGTTGGGGAGGCATAAGGAAATGTGAGGAATAAGGGGTACTTGGGGGAGGCATAAGGGCATGTCAAGGCTTTGATATACTATATTTTGGTGGTTTGAAATCAGGTGGTGATACCCATTTCCCCTTTGGGAGGCACAAGTAGCATCCCCCATAGTTTCTTGCTCCTTTGGCTTGCTGGATGAAGCCTTAGTGTTTGTTTGTCATGCTTTAATGTAGTTGCAAACTACATTTTGTTTGGACTGTGTTTTAAATGTGAAATTTGCATGTGTGTTTGTGGAAGCCTGTTGTTGCCATGAGTTGAATCACATCTTCCATTGCTTTGTGGTTGGGGCTCAAGGGCCAATGAAGAAGGATGGATTCTCCTTTTCATTAGATGTCTTGGTTGGGTGGAGAGCGTTGCCTTTCCCCTGCTCTTGTTGTGATCAAAATTGGAAGAATGATAAATCTACATGTTGTTGTTCTGGAGCAAAGGAAAATGAAATAAAATAGTTGACAGTCCCTTGTTGAGATAAATCTTATTGTAACCTTCCCACTTGAAGTGGATGAACTTGTATATGTTTTGTAATGGAAATATGTTGTATTGAATACGAAAGTTGTAAGATTGAAATGTGAAAGAGATAATACTTTATTTTCTGTTTTGAAAGAAAGAGATGTATTTTGTATATTGTATTGTGAAAATCAACAGAAAAGAGAAGTTGTAAAAGAAGGAAACCTTGTCTTTTGAATAAAAGTTGCATTCCTTTCCATGATTGGAACTACTGTTGTTTAAATTCTGAGTTGAAATGTATTTGAAATATCTATTTGAAAGAAAAAAAATGCGTGTGAGGAAAACATAGAACTCTGTCTTTTGAAATGTGTAAAATTGGAAATTAGAATTGCATTTTGGTTTTGAATAGTTTGATTTGAATCAACTAAATGTATTAGATTAGAATTGGAATGAATTCTAATACTTGGAAGAGGAAAATGGCAAATAGATCCGTTAAAATTTGATCTTTGTTTGGTATTTTCAAACTGGCAAATACTTTATCCAAAAATGCACAGTTCAAACCTGCAAACAAGGAAATAACAAATTAAATGATTAAATTGAAGTAGCATGCCCTAAACGAATTCAATTGGACAAAAACACTTAAGGAATTTCTTAGAAATCTTAGCAAAATCGGGCTCAAACCATTTGCTGTCATTTTTGTTGTCAAAATTGTAAATTTTTTTTTAATTGGAACTCAATCAAAAAAAATTACCTTAAAAATCCATCCTAAATCCATCTAAGAACAATTCTCCCATGCCTATTTGACATGTTGAGAGAGGAAGAAGATCAAATTGAGTAAAATTTTATAAGTTAAAATTTACCAGTTTTCCTTTTTAAATCCATGCAGATCATTTTCATGAAATTGACCCCTTAAAAAAATTTATCGAAATGAAAAGTTAATGATTCTTGTGCAAATAGGACGTTGATATATTTCCAGAAAGTCCTTGTTTTCTAAAAACTGAGTTCCCAATCAAAAGTTATGGCCTCCTGAAGTTTCCCTTCATTTAGCTTCAAAAATAATTCTAACTGTAAAAAAGGAAAAAAAAAAACTTAGCACTTCGGAAAATATTTTTGGAAAAATTTTCCAAGTTTTCTCCATGGCCCCATTAGCCCACAACCAATCAGGATCTTCCACGTGGCATCACGAGGCATCGGTGGAGGAGCGGATGCCTTAAAAAAAAACTTAGCGCTTCAGAAATTTTTAGGAAAATTTTCTAAGTTTTCTCCCCACGACCCGCAACCAATCAAGTGCTGCCACATGGCATCACAGGGCATCGGCGGAGGAGTGGATCCCTTAAAAAAACTTAGCACTTCAAAAAATTTTCTTTAGGAAATTTTTTCTAAGTTCTCCCGCCGGTCCGTCCGCCCGCAACCAATGGATGGCTGACACGTGGTGCCTTGGGCGTCGGTGGGGGCGTGGATCATTTTGATCCCTTAGCACTTTTTTAAAAAATGATAAAAGTCTAACAATTCTTTAGTGGCCTGAATTTTCCGTTAGAGTTTGGAAATGCTGACATGTGTCCTTTCGAGCTCGCAGGCATGCGGAGGCAAATCGCGCTTTTGTCCCAAAAAGGGAAAAAGTGATAAAATTCTTCCCCGCTCCGCCGGCCCGCGCATGATAAAAATTTTCTTCCCCACCCTGTCAGTTCCACATTCCTCCTCCAAGAGAAAATTCTCTCCGAAGTCCGCAGGCCCTTGTATGGGAAAATTTTCTCCCCTAGGCCCGCAGACCCGCTCTTGGGAAAATTTTCCTCCCAATGTCCGTTGGCCCATAACTTGAGAAATATGAGGAGTTAGGAGGACTTCTTTATATCACTGGAAAGGTGAGGAAATTTCCTATCTAATGGGAATGTTTTTGGGAAGTTTTGAGTGTGTTAATTTTGAGAAAAATCAGGTTGAATCTTTTAATCTTATTAGAAAGTGGTATAGTGAGAAATTACCCTCTTAACCTAATTGATTAATCTAACCCTAAGTTTGGACCTTGTGATCTTTTATAATTGTAATTTTAACAAATATATAAGATATTAATAGTATATTGGCTTTGAAAATTTCTTGTGATGACTGTTGTCTTGTAACCTAGTTGTAGACTCTTTTTAACAACACAAAAAAAATTATTCCATAATTTTCCTAACTAATCCTAGGTTGTTCTTGGGTCTCAAGTGAGTTATTTTTAGCGGGCGTTACAAGAGGTATTGTAGCTATGTAAGTTTTTTTGGGATGTTTCTAGATCATATCAAAGTGAGGGTTTAATTTCAGTGTTTACCAAGGAATATTAGGTCCTGTAAGTTACGTTATAATGTTTAATTGTTTTAAAACCAATTTATTTAAAACAATCAAATGTACAAAAAAATTGGTTTAAAATTTTATTCTGTTGCAAAAGAAAAAATAAATAATAGAAATTATGAGAGATGAGGGGATATGAACCATGCCTGGAGGAACGGATCCAGTTGAAACTGCAGGATTCAGTTCAACATCTCACTTGGGGATTTTGTTAAACAGTTCACGAGCATCCAAAACTCCACCATTTTGCATACACGTTTGTCATAACATTTGCAATGATAACATCTGAAAATATTCCTCTATTCTTTATACTTTTTTTGATATCCATATCTTTCTCCTAACATCCCATTTGACACAGTCTGGGATGATGCTGAGAATTTAAAGCAAAGGGATTCACACAGAGGAAGAGTGAGAGAGCCAAAATCTTTCATACACATTTAGAAGACCATTTGCAACTACAACATATGACAAGGTTCCTCTAATTTTTAATGATTTGAAGGATTTCCATACTCTCTTCCATAGCTCGCATTTGACACAGGATAGGAGATGCTAGGAAAGGTAATGGAATCTTGCTTTCAATCTACTAGTTACATTTGCTCAGAAGTTTCTATAGCCTTTCCAACAAACCAATTTTGTGTATATCCTGTAGTAATTGTAGTCCATGAGCCTACATTCCTCTCAAGATTTTTTGGCTAATAGTTTACATGCTTTTTTTATGCTTCCACATGTTGCAGGTAGATCTGCCAGGGCACTTACAACTACAAAATATGACAAAAATCCCATTTTGGCACTGACTGGGAGGAAGCTGGAAATAAATTCATATTTCCATTATACTTTGATGGATGTCCTTACCCTGTTCTAGAGCTTCCCTTTTTGACGCAGACTGGGAGTATGTGGAAAAGGGCCAACTGATCAAGTTGGAGGCATGTATGTTGCATATGTGAAACTGTTTGGTTGTCTTATGAGGAAAACCCATGTCTTCTATGCACAGTCATCCACACACTAAGAAAATAACTCCATAAGAAGCTCTCTCATTCTTTCATTCAGTCAAACATTGTAACAACACTTATTATTGCAAAATTTACCATGTGAACTTGGGTTTATAGTGAGGTTAAAGCATGTGGTTCACCAAAAAGTGCTTAAATTATTGTATAAGGAAAATGATAGGTCTGAATGGCCGCTGAGGGGGATTTGCCCACATGAGAAGTGTCAGAGAGGTCTATGTGCCTTCACATGGCAATAATTATTCCACTCACCCACTTGCCCACCAAACCATGTACCAAGATTTATTTATTTAATTATTTTAAAAGTATATTTCTTGTCAAGCATTACATTTCCCTCCCCTTATAAGAGCATTGTCCTCAATGCGACACAACACCGAAGATCGATGGGTATGTATACAAGAAAGTCAATAACGACACGTGTCATTTAACAAAACAAATTGTTGATAGAAAATGACCACAAGGAACCAAAATAAATTTGGCAATATCATAAATTTTAATGTTCTGTGAAGATTGGCATTCCTCTTTTACTTTATTACTTAATTAGTCTTTTCCTTTAAAGTATTTCTTAATCTCAAACTTGTAGTAGTTTAATTCTTAGGATTTTTTTTTATGTATTTTTTGCGGGTGACCATTTCATACTAACATCATGATGCGACACAAGAACCAAACAGAACACTAACGTTCCACAAGAAATCTTTACATACTTCTACGATTGCATCACATCACATGAACTCAACCGAACCATGGAAAGAACATACATATCCCTCACAACATAGTACTTATCACACATGCGCACGACACAATAGTACCCATAACATAAGTAGACTACTACAAAATGGAATTCCCAACAGGTACACATATAGAGGTTTCACACAACTTGGGAGAATAAATGTAGTTACATAGTGTCAAAAATGAATCAAAACATTACCCTCAATGAGGAGCATCAATCCTCAACATCACAAAACATGACTAGACTCACATGAGTACACATAAATAAAATAACCAACACCATACACATCCCAAAACATCACAAAAAAACTCCATATACCTCCCTAAGTATAACAAGACAACTACATATAGCTCCCATGCTTCACAAAACTACTACATATACCTCCCAAGCATCACAAAACAACTGCATGTGCCTCTAAAAGCATCACAAAGAAACTCCATATACTTCGCAAAGCATCAATCACACCCACACAAATATCTTATGCCTCCCTTAAGTCTCTTATGGCTCCCTCAAATCTCTTATGGCTCCCTCAAGCAATAAAATAAAGATAATTTTTTCCTTTTCGCTCCCCTAAAGAGTACGGTCACCTTATGGCCCTAGGCGCATAGAGTCCAGATACCTCTAACCCAAGTAACGTAATAAATCATGGTTCAACAATCCACTAGTTATCTGGAACTCCTTGGGGTGTACCCCCATACAACGAAGTGGGTCCATAGGATCCACCACTCCATGGTGATTCCCATGACCCTATTTCAACACATTACAACATTAGAACCAACATAAACATCCATTTCAAATGCCAAGTGTAAAAAATCCCAAGCCTTGGGATAGGCTATACAACTTTTAAACTTTAAAAAAATAAAAATTTAAATCTACACAAAACAAATGGTCAAATAGCCATAGTTAGTGCAGAATCTGCATGTTAGTGCAACAAACAATATAAAATTCCCAAAATATAAGATTATATCAATCAAGAAAACTATTGGTTCTAAAGAGAAATTATTCAATTTACAAATAAAATACATATATAGGAATAGCACATTATGATAACTATGTGGCCTTATACAGCCACCAAAGGGGTACTCAACGAGTTGCTGACACTCAGACATCAAACCACAGCTTGTAAAATAACATTTCAAATAATACAACTGTCATCATCTCTGTCTGAATCATTCCTCCACCAATTCCACAAGGCTCAACATAGTCATAACTAAACTTAGGTTAAATCCATATGATAACCATATAGGGAGAGAGAAAGGAGTACAAGTCACCATTTACTGAGCCTAAGTTGTTTGTGAAACATAATATGCATGAAATTCATTGAGCAAGTGTCACACATACCAAATGAACAAAAGTGGATTTTCAGCCTATGTAAGACTCCACTTCCTATCTTGTACTCAGATCGAGTGACTGATAAATGGTACACATTTCCTCACTCCAAACATACATATTTTACCGATTTCCCTTAGAGTCAGTTGGTGTAGGGTTTAAAGCATAACACATAACTACATCACTAACACAATGGTCATTCACACAAATTAACCATAGTGTCTTACACATGGTATATATATAAGGTATAACAAACTCATTACTTTCACAGGTTTTAATGCATCACATTACCACATAATGCACCCGAAGTGCAAGGACTATACAATAGGGATCATACGCTCACCATATTCCCCTAAATCACGACATGAAGTGTCATAGATTACACAATTTATACATATGAGGAACACAATGTCTAACATCACAACATATAGTCAATTGTAACTACGACATTGTGACACACACGATTCATCACAACACGATGATGAAATTGTACGATATAATCCAATTAACTTTACACTAATTTTTTCATGCAATACATCAATACACATTCATATCACACTGTAGACATCAATACACATTTATTTGTTGTTAGAGAATAGAGGAGTTTAGATATTTAGCATTTTAGTTTCCAAGTTTGTATTGGGATGAATGTTAGCATCTATCCCTTGCTTTAATTCTTATCATGATGGTTGTTATGCTTCGTTTTAGCTAAATTGTAGAACGATTTTAGGTGGTAGTTCTTGCTTCATTTTGATTTAGTGCATTAAGTAAAGTATACATGCACACATTTGGCAACGCTCAGGTGGACATACTCCATTGTCTTTTGCCACTTAATTTCAAGTTTTTGAGTCAATTTTATTTGTTTTTGGTTACTAACCCCTTTTACACATGTTTGATCTAACTTGTTTTTCTTAACATGTTTTGTTGAGTTTGCATGTATTGGGTCTATTCGCTTGTAGGTATGAAGAGGAGTGAAGTGCGGTCAAATTGGAATTGAGGAGAAAATTTCAATATTTTCTCCCATTTTTCATTTTAGAGCTTACTTTTTAACATTTTATCATGCTAGTTTTGTCATTTCTTGAAAATTTTCAATTTCAGCGCATTGTAGTTTTAGTGTTTGATAGTGCTGAGTCTTCTATTTACATATTAATGTGGTGGGTTGCTGTCAAAATTTAATCTGGTGAGAAAAAGAAATTTCAAGATTTCATCATGTTTTCATTTTTAGAGCTTACTTTTCATCATTTTACATGCTGTTTTGTCAATTTTCTTGAAAATTTTTAATTCTTGAGCACGAGTTAGTGTTTGATAGTGCTGAGTCTTCTATTTACATATTAATGTGGTGTGGTTGCTGTCAAAATTTAAATCTTGGTGAGAAAATTTTCATGATTTCATTCATCATGTTTTCATTTTAGAGCGCTTACTTTTTCATCATTCTACATGCTCTATTTGGGTCAATTCTTTGAAATCTGTAAATCTTGAGCATGTATCTTAATGTTTGATAGCGTTGAGTCTTATATTCATATATTAATTGATGGTTGTTGTCAAAATTGAATCTGGTTGGAAAATTTTTCCCAGTTTGTAGATTAAGGGCATTTTTTTTTACATTTTTTGAGTGCATGTCAAGTGCACATCCATGAGCATAGAGCCATATGGGTAACCCATCTTCGAAGAAGGCCATATGTTTGCTCCCCCAAACTCAAAATGACTCCATTTTTTTTGCGGTGGAAGGTATTGAAGTTAACTATGCAATGAAAACATAATTGAAAACATAAATTTGGGGGATTTATACTACATTAAGTTGTAGGTTTTTCTGGTATTTTAAAACTGGGGCATGTTCTAAGAAACCATGGCTAATGTTTTGATGAATGGTTGTATTTCCATGCTACTCGATTTAGACAAAGCATGTGTATGCTATCTTCTCCTGTACCTTTTGGTGATCTTGAGAATCAAAAACAATTTTGATCTCTATCTTGTTAACATTGGGAATTAACTTAGAAACTTGATTATTCATTTTTCTTAAGGGAATGAACTTTTTACAAAGCATTTTTCAATGGTCCTTTGATGTGAAGTTTTCCATTTCTATATAGTTGGGATAAAGTTTGTGTATGATCTTCTCGTGCACCTTAGGGTGATCTTGAGAATCAAAAGTAACTGTAATCTTCATTTTTATAACATTTGATAAATTGGAAAATTCATCTTTTCACTTTTGGTTTTAAAGGAATGAACATTTATCAAGAATTTTGTATGGTTCATTGATTGAAAAGATTTTCTTACTTTTTTTAGTTTGGATTATTTGTTGTTGTGTATGCTCTTCTCTTACTCCTTAGATGATCTTGAGAATTAAAAGCCAACTCTTAATCCTCTTTTAAATAATATGATTTTCTTGGAGAACTACTAACGCTTAAGTGGTTTGCAGGACCTAAAAACGCTTGTCAAGAAAGGAGGAATCAAAACAAAATAAAAAACTATTAATACAGTTGTTTATACAGGTTGCCAAAAGGTGTTCAATCAAACCATACCTAATTAAACAAGATAAAAAGAACAACATATTCAAACACTATATTGCAGGTTTCAGGAAAAGGGTATGTCTCTCTCCGCTCAACTGGAGCATAACCCCTTTAGCATAACACCTTAAGCTACAACAATGGGGTGGTGGTTCCAGGAACCCAAGTAGTCCACGCAAGAGGAAAAACCTTGTGGATGTGAAACGAGAAGTGCTCCGCACTGCCTACTTGACTAGTGTTTCCTTGTGAGATAGCGTTACAAGTTGTCCATTGTGGCGACCCTAGTGATAGTACACGTAGACGCACTAGTTGCCTACTGTTCTTGAAGGGGGTAAAGTAAAGCCGAGATACTCCCAAACTAGTCAGTGTGACTTTTGTGTAAATTCAACGCTCGTACTCGTGGCAAACTTTGTAACACCTAGGCGATGAGAACCACCTAGGAGAATATACTTTGGCCAGGAGCCCACTTTTGACTACTTGAAAACAGTGTTGAGTTGTGAACCTTCTTTTTGAGAAATGTGTGAAACGTATTACTTTCGCCTAGTTTTTACTTGCTTTAGGGCGAGGCGAAACTTTGCCGAAGTGAGACTAGGCATTTTTTTGTCCTTTTTTCTTGATTTATTTCCTTCATATTCTTTTGACACTTTGTTGATCAAAAGAGGTGTGATTACCTGTGTTGTCATTCGACTGTTTCTCTCACTTTTATGTCCGTTTAACGCCCTCCATGTTTTTTGCGGCTGAGTTAGTTTAAATGTCTAAAGTGAGTGGAGGTGTTTTCACGTCACTTTGGTAGCCATTATGATCTTGATACCCACGTCAAGATCTCATTGTAGTTAGGCATGGTTCATCACTGTGGACTTCCATAGAGGAGTTAGCTTGTTTGTCTCGTATCATTACAATTTTGATATTTACGTCTTGTTTCTTGTAAACTTGACATAAATACCTATATTGTACGGTTACGCTGCACACATTCTTAACTATTCCTAGCTATACTTTGAGCATTTTTTTGTTCGGTTTTATTATTACCTCAATTTCAAAAGGTGCTAGGCACTACCATTTGTGCATGTTATATCAATAACAACTCGATATCAATACTTCACTTTCTGCCAAAGTGAGTTAAACATATCTTGGTGATATTTGTTTTGTCATTCACAAATCGTAATGTGGCACTTTCCTGAGATATAGGTCTTAATCAGACTTGAGCTTGCTCATCGTATATCTTGATTGGGAGATCGCATTTAACTTCATGTATTTACTTACATCTTGTTCATCCATTCCTTTGAACTTGGCATGTGGAGACATCTTGTTAATCATCTGTCGTCACAAATTACTTTGAAACATAGTCTAGGAAGTACTTTCATTTTGATTAAGTTTTGGTACCAAACGATTGTTTCATTGGTGACTTTATCTTTCTATCACATTGATATTATCACTGTTAATTTACTCGTAACACGTACATCTTGTGTTTCACTTAGGGGTAGTCATTGAATTTTGAACAAATATACAACTTACCTTAGTGAAACTTATCATGAAAACATGGCTCCCAAGATGCAGCTTCTAGGTTTAAAAGAAACAAACATATGAGGAACAATAGGCGCAAGCTTGGTCGGAAAACCTCTAACAAACAGGGTCAAACCCATTTATCGAACACGATCTAGGACCACTATTTTCTGTAAAAAAGGAATAGAAGAAATGGTTGACCATAGTGGAAACGAATTAGAATCACCACATGCAAATTTTGATTTTGACCCCACTCTACTAGATGAGTTTCTCCTTAGAAATAAATATAGATTTTTTGGCACGGGTCATGGAAATTAGGGGCCAAATTGCCCACCGAGAATGAACCAATATTACCTATAAATGACACTACTAAGGAAGAAACTCCCCCTATTATCAATATGGAAGATATTTAACAGGTGGGCATGCTTCCACTTCTTACGTAGAAAATGATATAAAGTGGTAGGGCATAGAATACCCCTCATTAAAATGCAACGAAGAAACAAGATAGAACATGAGACAGGGGAAGAACCTCCACAATACGAAGAGGAAGAACCTTTAAAAGAAGAAGACACAAACCAAGTCACAATCCAACAACAACTCAGTAACCTAAGCCGACAACTAGCTTTGCTTACTTTTTAGGTACAGAAAGACACAAACAAGAACATTCAAAGTCAAGCCTAAGTTTAGGATCCAACGAACTCCATCGAGAAAACCAAGGAGAAGAAGACACAGGGTATCATCGTGTACACATCCCCGCTTCTCCCACTAAAGAACAATTGCTCGCACAAGAAGTGCATCTATGAAAGCAAAACTTGCGAGCATACAAGAAAGCAATATAGGGAGTATTAGGAAATACCAATACGAAGAAAACTATGCCCCTATCCTTTTGACAAGACAAAGACCCTTCAACCCCTTTCCAAAGAAATTTGATATGCCAAAGTTTGAAAAATACAAAGGAAAGGGAGACCCAAGGGATCATGTTAAAGATTTTCTACATGGCATGTCAAGAGGTGTCTTATAGTGATAATTACCTCATCAAACTTTTTCCTAAGAGTCTCAGAGGTCAAGCATTGGAATGGTTTACGCGCTTACCACGAGGATCAATTTTCACCTGGCCAGAATTGGCGGAAAGATTCGTGCATCATTTCTCGTATAACATAGAGAGTGACATCACCATGGCAGACATTGTGCGGCACAAAACAACACCCAAATGAGACCTTCGCTAGCTTCCTCCAACGATGGAGAGGGATAACTAGACGCTTCCCTGTGTGCTTAAAAAGTCCCTAAGAAGCAGCTGGTCAGTATTTTCGTCCTAATCTCAACCTAGATATAGCTTTTCCACCTCCAAATGCATTGTGGTCCAAACCTTTGAGGAGGTTATCGAGAAAGGGATTCAAATAGAAAAGGCTCTCATTGCCAAAGGCACCCTCAAAACCCAATCTAAAGATAACCAAAGTGTCAAAACCTGTTGACAAGCCAAAGATCTTTAACAAAACAAAAACATGGTGGGAGATCAGAATCACTAATTCCAAACGTGTTCAAATAGTCCAAACCAATCAACCTTTTAAACTGACCAAGGGCCCAATTCAACCACCACCCCAAAGCGATGAACATTCACCTCCCTCAATGAGCCGTTGTCCGTCATACTAAAACAGTTGGATGCGGCCCCCACATGATGACCTATCCTACAATGCAAACCTTTGATGACAATGCTCCTAAAACCTTCATGGTATAAGGAGCATGAATACTACGAAATGCATCATGTTAAAGGTCATAAAAAAGATAAATTTTGTGACTTCACCACTATATTCAAAACCTCATTGACAACGGGGAGATAGAGGTGGATAACCCTAGCCACATGCAAACACCTAACAAGAAGATGGGGATTTATAAGGAACCATTCCCTAAGCATGATAAGTCGGAAAAGGTAAAAAAAACCAATCGGGGAGAGTCATCCCAAACTATAAAGCCACAACTGTGAATTACTTGTATACCAAGAGAGATAACAATCATTAACGATTCGCTTATCAGATGTATTCACTCCCCTGCTGACCGCGTCAACAACCATCCGGATTAAGGAAAGGACTGTGCTGCGATAACAAGGTGTGCCTGCCTCATAATTCTGGACCCCTCTCCATCGACCCCGCATACTGTAAGTATAACCTTTTAGAATAACTTAAGAAGATGTTCTACTAAGATTTCGATCTTATACCTTCTCAAGATTTCCAATGTACATAAGGACATCCTATATCAAACTCTTCAGGGGTCGGGAGTGCCTTTAGAAGTTGATCCGGCGTACCTTCAAACCGCGAGTGGCAAATATTACAACCAAGTGAGCATCTCACTTTCAACCATAGGGAGGTCCCTACCGAGAATCCTACACATAATCTTCCCTTATACATTGAGGTAGTTGTTACCTGCAGGAAATCAAACAGGTGCTTGTGGATAACGGATCTAGATTAAACATCTGACACGCTTAAATTAGTCAAACAATTGGGACATACGAAGAAGATCTTGAGTCCCATATCATCACTATCACCGCATACGACAACGCGGAAAGAGAGTCAGCAAGCACCATTAACGCTGCCAATGGAGGTGGGCCCCACTTGCCATCAGACAAAGTTTTTCAAGCCTTAGACTTGGAACTTCCATAGTAATATGCTTCTAGGCCAACCATGGATCCATGTTATGCAAGCAGTTACCATCAACATTTCATCAATGCATCAAGCTGAAGCATGAGGGACATACAGTAACAATACAGGAGACTCAAAGCCCTTTTCTCATTGTAGAGCTCTTAATATCTTTGCACGAAAGGGTACATACACATGTCCCTCCACAGATATAGCTATCCCTCTTCATTCTGAGGCCATGGAATCTCGAGTAGATTCAAATTCTCTTAGTTCTTGCACTCATGGGGCATCTACTTCAACATCTCCATTTAATTCATGGGAGATGAAAAATTCTTGAATATGGACTGTAGGGAGTATAATGTACAACAAGCGCTCTTGGTTTTTTCTGACCTCTCCTTGTCGCCCAAGACTAGAGGTCGACCCAACTACCACCGCTTCAGGAGACCTAGAGAGGAACCACTATTGGGTCGTTCCTACCCTGGAGGCTTGTTAGCTGAGGAAAAATTACTTGATCACCTACTACTTGGGTCCCTGAGGACACTCAACCATCTTGTTATCAAACCCCAGAATATGAAAAATCTAGTAGAATGATGTACTCCATGGGCTACAAATTCCTAGGATGTGGGAGGAATGAACAAGGACAAAGAGAACCAGTCCCTCTTTCACATTTTAAAATAGAAATATATGGCATTGGGATTCACCCTTATGGAGCACACCCTAATGATCAAGATGCGACTTGTTCTGAGCATGAGGATAGCTTCAATTATCTAGACAGCAATACGGATTCTTGTTGTAGCCAATATGAGGATCTAGCCTCCACGAACCTTTTCATGAATAACGCTGTCCTAACCATCACCCCCACTAAACCAACCCTTGACCTTGTATACCCCTCCCTTGTTGAATGGAACCAACAACGTCACGTGCTACTAGATTTATTCGAGAACAACGAGGATATTGTAGAGTTCATGGCCATAAGGGATACAATTCCCATTAGAGATCACAAGAAGGGTTTCTTTATCGACTTAGACACGTGCGCCTACTTCGGCGAGGAGGCTGAACTTCATGGTCAGCAAAATTTAAAGAAAAGTGAGGGCAAGAGTTCTAAAGAAAAGCCTTTGCAAAAATCAAAGTCCAAGTCACACAGTGAAAACCTCTTTGAGGCATTGGCTGACAAACAAATAAGAAAATAAAAGGACAAACAAAGTGACCACGCCAAGGATGAAAATCTCGTAGAGACATCCTTGGATGAAGATCTCAACCTACCTCCCGATCCCACGCGTATGGAGGATTTATCAAAATTGTTAGTTGAAGAAACCATTGATGTAAATATTGGTACTGAAGAAGATCCCAAGATAGTAAAACACTCTCAGCCAGAGATCAAAAGACATTCACTATGCTACTGCGAGAGTTTATTGATGTGTTCGCATGGTCTTATAAAGACATGCCCAGCTTAGATCCAACTTTGGTCATGCATAACCTGGTTGTGCATGTAGATGCTAAGCCTATCAAACAAAAGCTTTGAAAGATGCACCAAAGAGTGGCCTTGTTAGTTAAAGAAGAGTTGGAAAGGTTTCTTGTAGCACGATTCATCAGGCCAATTGATTATTCTGAATGGATATCAGACATTGTTCCTATCTAGAAGAAACCTATTGGTATCCGAATTTACATAGATTTTAGGGACATCAATAAATCTTTCCCTAAAGATGTCTTTCCGTTGCCCAACATTGACATGATTGTTGACTCAACCACAGGGTACAAAATGCTATCACTTATGGATGGATTTTTGGGTTATAATCAAATTAAGATCGCTGAAGAAAACCAACACAAAACAGCTTTCACAACTCCTTTGGGCACCTTCTGTTATCAGGTGATGCCATTTGGCCTTAAGAATGCGGGAGTAACTTATCAGCGAGCCATGACAGTAATATTTCACGATATGATTCATGACATCATGCAAGACTACGTAGACGACATCCTGGGAAAGTCCAAAACAAGAGAGGATCATCCTATCATTTTGCGGCGTATCTTTGAACGCCTGCGTGAATACAAAGTCAGGCTAAATCCAAAGAAGTGTGTCTTCGGTGTGCTATCTGGGAAACTATTAGGCTTCATTGTGTCAAGACGAGGTATTGAGGTAGACCCTGTTAAAGTGTTTGCCATCACAGAAATGCCTCCACCTGAGAATATCAAGCAACTACGTATCTTGCAAGGGAAAATTCAAGCCATTTGCCGCTTTATCTCCCAGCTTGTAGATAAATGTCACTCATTCACTCATTTTCTTAAGAAGGACATCACTTTCATCTGGGGACTTGAGCAACAACATGCCTTTGCTTTGCTTAAACAGTACCTGGCTAATCCACCTGTCCTCATGCCTCCCACTCCGGGAGAACCACTTTTTCTCTATATTTCTGCTACGTAATATGCTATTGGTGCACTGCTCGCCCAATATGACCTTAGCCATAAAGAGAAAGTAGTGTACTATCTGAGTCGCACCCTCATCGCCTATGAACGTAATTATCCTTAGATTGAAAAGGCTTGCTTGACCGTTGTTTTTACCTTTCAAAAACTTCGCCATTACCTGCTAAATACTAAGACCAAGCTCATATCCAAGGTCGACCCACTCAAGTATTTGTTGTCCAAACCCGCCCTCATAGGTAGAATGGATAATTGGATCATTCTACTTAGTGAGTTTGATATAGAATTTTTCCATCAAAAATCAGTCAAAGGACAAGTACTTGCCGACCAGCTAGCGGAAGCACCTTTGCAAAGCACAGAACCTTTGAGTCTGGATCTGCCAGATGCATCTTTGCTCTACATTTAAGAATCTATCGTATGGCAGATACATTTTGATGGATCTTTTACGTTTCATGGTTCAGGTGTAGGAGTGGTCCTTATTACTCCTTTGGGTGATCCTATACCATAGGCTTTCCGCCTGGCCTTCCCTTGCACAAACAACATTGTGGAATATGAAGCACTCATTACAGGGATGAAACTAGCCATCAAGTGGAATATTCAACATGTTAAGGTTGTAGGTGATTCGCAGCTAATCATGAAATAGGTTAATGATGAGTATAAAGATAAGGATGACAAGCTCATACCTTACAAAAAGTTAGTGGAAACTCTAAAGGAGTATTTTGTGCGCATCACCTTTGAGCAAATCCCAAGAGTACAGAATAGATCAGTAGATGCTATGGAAATGGTGGGATCTATGCTTCGTATTCCGCCAGGGAACAATGATATGCCATTCTTCGTAGAAAATCTACGCCAGCCCGCATATGACATGCCAGAATCTTGCTTGGCTTGTGAGGTTGTTGGTCCCCATTCACCATGGTATGAACCCATCTTCACCTATCTTAAGGATAGTACTTTCCCTCCTAATATCTCCCATTTTGAAAAGTAAAGCCTGATTCTCCAGATAGCCCATTACACCCTTTTAGGAGGCACACTTTATCGTCATGGCTATGATGGGAATCTGTTACGTTGTCTGGATGTGACGGAGTCAATCCAGGCAATTAAAGAAGTACACGAAGGAGTATGCGGAGCACATACAAACGGAATGGTCTTGGCTAAGAAACTGTTAAGAGTAGGTTACTATTGGCCCACCATGGAAATTGATTGTTGTAATTATGTTAGAAAATGTGTGCTTTGCCAAAAGTATGGAAATTTCATCCATGCTCCATCGCAACCATTGCAACCAATCACTACCCCGTGGCCATTCTCTAAATGGGGACTTGATCTAATAGGGAAGCTTACTCCTACCTCATCTGATGGTCATACACATATCATCACAGCTACAGAATACTTTACAAAATGGGTGGAGGCTATCCCTTTAACTTATGTCACAGGAGCACAGATTTCTAAATTCATCATGAATTACATTATTTGCTGATATGGTATCCCTGCAGCCATTGTCATAGATAATGGGAAGTCATTTAAGAAAAAAAATATGAAAGGCCTTTGCCAACGGTTCCAAATTAGATTAAAATTGTCCACGCCATATTACCCTCAAGGTAATGGACAAGTTGAGGCAACAAACAAGACTTTGGTTAGGATAATGGAGAAGATGGTTAACAAAACTGGTCGAAACTGGCACCTACAAATCCACCCAGCCCTCTGGGCCTACCAAACATCAATTCGTAGTCCTACGGGTGCGACGCCATATTTCCTAGTGTTCGGGATAGAATCTATCATCCCTTTAGAGATTGAACTCCCATCCCTACGAATTTCTCTTCGGGAATTTGGATAAGGATGAAGATTATCGAGTGGCAAGATTGGATTAGTTAGAGCTCCTAGATGAGAGGTGCATTCGCGCTCTTAATCACCTGAAGGTATATCAACACAGAATATCTTGCAACTACAACAAGAGAATCATCCCTCGCCAGTTTGAGGTGGGTGATTTAGTTATGAAGGAGAACCAGTTCAACACCAGAGCAGAGCGAGAAATGAAAGGGAAGTTCGAACCACACTGGTTAGGACCCTATGTCATAGTTGCCAAGTATGGCACAGGGGCATACAAGTTGGCTCACCCCAATGGTGATGAGCTCTGGGAGCCCATGAATGCCATGCATCTTAAGAGGTTTTATGCCTAAACATGGCACAAGAAAGTCATAAAAATCACAAAAAATATAAAAACATAAAAATAAAAATAAAAATATAAAAACATAAAAACATTAAAAAAACAAATCATAAAAAGAAAAAGAGAAAACAGGTCATCCACTAGTGAAAACCACGCAATTGTGGCACTTTGGACAAGTCCTTGGGTGAAAACTGGTTTCCGGCGCCTCGGCAGGATTCGTTGTTCACAAGCATTCTGTATTAGAAGGGTAGTTGTCTTTGTCCTAGACCTAGTTCTACCTTCGAGTTTCCTTGTGCACACCATCTAGTCTAGCCTTGATCCGGATTTGCCTTCTTCTATTCGTCTGTAAGGGACGTGGTCTTTCGTTATTTCCCATCTTACGCTGAGGGCAACTCAACGACTTCACCTTCTTGTTCATAAGCGTGTGGCTTCTGCCCTTGTATATTCCCCACCTAACGTTGTGGGCATCCATGCTTTCTTGGTTACCTACACATAGCTTTGGAAAACTGTTAAAAACACAAAAACAATAGAAAATTGTTTCGAGAAAACACAAAAACAATAGAACATTGTTTTGAGAAAACACAAAAACAACAGAAAATTATTTCACAAAACACAAAAACAAGAGAAAATTGTTTCAAGAAAACACAAAAACAATAGAACATTGTTTTGAGAGAACACAAAAACAATAGAAAATTGTTTCACAAAACACAAAAACAATAGAAACATTGTTTTGACAAAACACAAAAACAATAGAAAATTGTTTCACAAACCACAAAAACAATAGAAACATTGTTTTGAGAAAACATAAAAACAATAGAAAATTGTTTCACAAAACACAAAAACAATAGAAAATTGTTTCACAAAAGACAAAAACAATAGAAACATTGTTTTGAGAAAACACAAAAACAATAGAAAATTGTCTCACAAACCACAAAAACAATAGAAAATTGTTTCAGACAACACAAAAGCAATAGAAAATTGTTTCGAGAAAAACACAAAAACAATAGAACATTGTTTCGAGAAAACAAAAAAACAATATATATATATATATATATATATATATCAAAAAAATCTAAAAACAAGGCAAAAATTTTCAAAAAAATTCCTAAAAAGTAAAACACCCTACAAAATGGTAACTTGCTTCTTACGGCTGAAAATTGTGTCTTGCGCATGGTATTTTCTCCATATCCTGTTGGTTTGTCTCACATCTTCCCCGATTAATACGACTCATGGATCACTGGATTCACAACCATTCACAAAAGCTAGCTGCTTGCTTTGTCTGTACTCTGGGGCACTTTTGGTTGCCTGGTGCTATTTCGTTGCGCACAAATGCTTTTCATGGACCCCGTGTCCATTTTCATTTCCCCTTGCATGTATCCTTGCTTGGGGCATCATTTTTAACCCTTGTCATCAATCACGAACTTGTGGATCTCTTCAACACTGATAACAAAACATTTGTACAACTGTCTTGACCGTTGTTGGGTTAGATATGTGCATTCGTACTTGTTTTCCCTGTTATATGAGCTTGTTTCCTTCTCGTATTGCATTGCATTATTATATGTTGCATGGAGTTGGTACTTTCAGCAATGGACAATTTTTCATTGTATGGCTTTTCATGTCATTCTACCTTCAATGTCGTATGCTTATATTTTTTATAAGGACCGATGATGTAGTTCCTATGGCAATATGATGACATCAAATTTTTTCCAAACAAATAAGCGGCTAGAGGTTAAGCTCTTCTCTCCCCTCATCCATATTTCTTCTACACCACTTCCCTTTCACCCCTCATTCTCCCTCTCCTCAGGGCATCCTGCCTCGTCCCCATTCTTCTGCCTCCTCATATTTTTCGATCGTCAATCGGCTTCCTTCATCACCCCATTGACACTCGAGGGGGCATCTCTCCCTCCTACTAATTTTCTTCTATCCCTTCAAAATCTCTCTTGTCTACTATCTTTGAAGTGGCATCACTTACGCCACCCCAAAGAGGGGTAAATGTAGACACCTATAATTATGCCCAAGCAATTTAAATACTTAAATTGCGCTAATTATCCCCTTTCTCGCAAATCAATGACATATCGTCAAAAGCACTCATTTTCCCTCATATCATCATTAATTAATTACACTAAGCTAATTAATTAAGTTTCCTATCCAACAAATACCCTAATTAACGACCTTTCGTTAATAAATCACCCCTTCTACCTAGACTAATTAATTATTATTAATTAATTAGTTTTCCCTTCCATTTAACCAATAAATCAATATTTAATTGATTTAATCCCCTTATAATAGCCTAAATCGCACTAATATTCCTCTAATTGGATTCTATAAGCTTACACCTACCTATTAATTAATCACCTTTGATTAATTAAAATACCCCCAACTCCCATGACTTGCTAAACATGTATTAAACCCTTCTAAAGTAAGGTTACCTTTAATAAAGCAACCTTATCCATTCCTAATCATGTTTTACCTTTATCCCACATTCATGAGAATGTGTTGAATCCTTTATCCTTTGGGCTATATAAAGAGCCCTCCACCTACCTTTTTACTTACACCTAAACTTTCTAAGAGAGCAAATGCAAAGCATATAGCAAAGAGACTAAGAGCTTGCACCTTGCCCTTTTGAGAGTTCATCATCTTGAAGAGTTAAACCTCTTTCTTAAAGTGCTTGGGTCATATGGGAGGTGTCAAAAGGGTCTTGTAGCCCAACTTTGATTAGCCCGCATTCCTAGGTTCTTGAAACATTAAGGACAACTATTTTGATAGCCATGGAGCTTACTGAGGTCCATTCATTTATTTGTTGTTAGAGAATAGAGGAGTTTAGATATTTAGCATGGTTAATTTCAAAGTTTGTATTGATGAATGCTAGCATCTAACCCTTGTTTAATTCTTATCATGATGGTGTTTATGCTTTGTTTTAGCTAAATTGTAGAACTATTTTAGGTGGTAGTTCTTGCTTCATTTGATTTAGCATTAAGCAAAGTATACATGCACACACACACAATGCCAAAATTCTCAAACACTCCTCTATCCATAATAACATTCTTTTCACACACAAAAAGGTGGTACATCTCACATGAATTCCTCATTAAATACATGAAAGGAGAGGTAATAATCTCATCATAAACACATCAATAGGATAACAAATATGCACTAAGTTACATGTCCAACATGTTCGTTCACAATATCATAATTACGATGTTGGTCACATAAAAACATATATCACATTACTCTTCCAATCTCCACTACCACCATGCAAAACCATCACAACTCCAATCTGTCCTAGAGGTTCGAGAGCATGGACCTCCGCTTTGATACAAATGTCATGCCCACATTTTACACACAAAAATATAACAATAAAATACTAGGATACAAAAAATTTGGACTTACATTTCTCACTACACAACACCACAAGGGCTCTAAATACATAAAAATCAAAAATGCATACGACACTTACATAAGTCATCGAATTGTGAGTAAAAAATAGAGGAGAGAGAATAGAGATTAGTTATCTCTTATTATTCAAGAAGCGGATACATTATTTATAGGAAGGAAAGCTAACAAAACTCTCCACAATGTAAGGGGCGATAAAGATCTAGGAGAGAATAATGGAATAATTAAAAAAAAAACTCTCATAATGATATAAAATAAATCCTACATATATTTATGCAAATATTCCCCCCATTATGACATTATTCTTGTGAATGTGACCCTTAACAAGTTCAAATTTCACTTTTCCATGAGATTTTGAGAGAATGTTGGCAACTTGTGATTCTGTAGGAAAGTACTGGAGTTGAATGTGATGGTTCAAGATGTGCTCTTGAATGAAATGATAAAAAATATAAATATGCTTTATTCGTTCATTAAAAATTGGACCACTACACAAGCTTCAACACACTTTCATTATCGCAATAAAGAATATGTCACTATTTTTTAGGAATTCCTAGGTCATCCAAAATGTGACATAACCATATCACTTTGCACACATCTCCTCGTGCGGCACATTATTATACCTCTATGGATGAGATAGAAATATCATTCTGCTTCTTTCTTATCCACGAGATAGGTCTAGATCAGAGATGAAAAATGTATCCTATAGTTGACTTCGTGTCATCAACATATCCGACATTGTCCGAGTCGACATGTCCCTGTAAGAAGAATTGACCATTCTTCTTATATTCTAGAACATAATCAACTATACCTCTAACATACCTTAAAACATATTTTGTTGCATACTAGTGACATTTCTTCGATACATTCATGAATCTGGAAAGATAACTTACAACATAGCATAATTTTGGTATGGTATATGTCAAGTAGATGAGTCCTCCAAGAAATTACCTATAGAGAGTAACATCTACTTGATGTGAGTCCTGGAATCTTGAAAGTTACAATCCTTTCTCCATGGGAGTGGATATAGGTTTACAATAAGACATTTTGTACTTTTCTAGGAGTTTCATGGCATACTTTATCAGGGAGACAAAAATATGATGCTATTTTTTCCATATTTCCAAGCCAGGATAGTAACTTAGTAGCCCCAAATATTTCATGTCGAAGGTTATTTTGAGATCATTCTTCACAATATCAACCTGATCTTCTGAACTTCCAGTGATCACAAGGTCATCTACATAAACAACAAGCATGAAAATTTCCTTGCCTACCTTCTTTATATATAAATTTGAATCCGAGTGAACCCACAATATAAAAGGTGATCATCGATATTGATATACCATGCCCTTGAATCTTGTTTTAGTTCATACATTGATTTAATGAGACGACATACCTTCTTAGGATGCTCTTCATCAACAAATCCTTTAGGTTGGGTCATGTACACTTATTCTTTTAGATCACCATTTAGGAAATCACTCTTGATGTCCATCTGTTGAAGTCTCCATCCTTTTTGTGATCCCCGTGCATAAAAAACTCTGATGGTCTTGATCTTTGTAGAGGGTGCAAAGGTTTCTTCATAGTCGGTGCCCTCTTTCTGAGCATATCCTTTTCCTACAAGACATGCTTTATGTTTTTCGATGGATCCATCTGCCTTATATTTAGTTTTAAAAACCCATTTGCAACCCTATGGGTTTCTTTCATGTAGGTGGATTGACAATTTCGCATATTTGATTTTGCATGAGTGAGTCATATTCTACATCCATGGCTTCTTTCCACTGATATTGTTTAAGTGCATCATGAATGTTAGCAGGTTCAAAGCTATTAATCAGTGAACTCATGAGCGAAAATTTTACCTCATTTCTTGTTTGACTCCTTGTTTTGACCCCGGATGATGTATCTGGGAGTTGTTGAAAATGTGAGTCCTTGCTGGTGCTTTATACCCACTTCAAATGAGAAATTGGCTGCTTTTGAGAAGAAAATGTGTCATTTCCATGTGGATTGATGTGAAATCACATTGTCTAGTTCTCCAAGGTCAAGAAATAGCTCTCCTGGTAGCATTTATTTTCTCTGAGTAGTCTCCTCTGGCTGATTATCTGATTCGGAGACTATTCGGTGAGAGGTGGCTAGTAATGGTTCTTTTGTTGTAACTACAGAGTCAAAGGATGACTCGTCACAAACAATGTCACGACTCTCGTCTATTTTCTTTAGCTCAGGATCCATGAGATGGTATGCCTTTAAGGTAGTGTTGTAGCCAAGTATGATACATGAGAGTGTTTGTAGCTCAACCTTCTTTCTCTTTTGAGCTGGGACATGCATGTATGTTGTGTAAACAAATACTCACAAATGAGAAATTTATGGCTTTCTACCACTCCATACCTCTTCTGGTGTTTTATTTTGTGGAACCTTTTTCAATGCCCTATTGAGAAGATATACAACTATTTTTACTCTTTCAGCCCAATAGCATTCTTCTCGATTTGTTGTTGATAACATGCAACGAGCCATCTCTATCACTCTATGACTGCGATGCTCAACAATGCTATTCTGTTGGGGTGTGTAGGGAGAAGTCAGGTTTTGATTTGTTCCTTGTTGGTTCTAGAATGCCAAGAACTTGTTTTATGTGAATCCCCCCCCTCGATCTGAGAAAATTAGAAGAAGTGGTTTTCTAGTCTCTTTCACAACATGATAATAGAAATTCTTGAAATGTTAAAGAGCCTCACTTTTCTTCTTCAGAAAAAAACACCCACATCTTATGGGAGTGGTCATCCATGAATAGTTGGAAGTAAATATATCCTGAAAATGAAATAGGTAGTGGGCCGTTTATATCGGTATGACCTACCTCTAGAAGCTTCTTGGCATGGAAGGTGCTTGACTGAAATGGATCCCTATGTTGTTTTCCTGCAAGACAACTAGGGTAAATAGGCAAGGAACTAGAAAATTTGGGTAGTCCATGAACCATTGCTTTTGAACTCATATGATGTAATGAACTAGGTGACCAAGTGTCCATATCTAAAATGCCAGAGTGTAGTAAATTGTATTATTGATGCAGATAAAGCTATTACAAAAGATGAAACAATATCTAAAGCAAAAAAATTATCTTTTATAAATTCTCTAGCAATAATCTTACCTTGTCATGAAATTAAACATGATTTGATGTCATTTTGGACAAGAAATTCTACCTTCATGTTATAATTCAATACCTAAGTTACTGATAGAAAGTTACTAGTCAATCTAGGAACATATAGTACCTTTATAAGCATACATTTGCGTGGTCCTAGAGGGATGGTGACTCTACCTATGCCTTCTGTAATGTAATCTTTGTAATCTACTATCTGAACTTGATCTCTAGTGGGTTGTTCATTGAGTGAATCAAATAGCTCTTTGTCACCTAACATGTGCTTACTTGCACCAGAGACTATCATCCAGACACTCTTCGTGGGTTATAAAGAATGAGAGATGAGCACAAGGTTCTTACAAGAATGGGCTCCTTCTGAGGTCTCATCATCAGATTCATTATCTTGTTGGGCTGTCAGATGTCCCTTGCACTTTCTCTAGGAGGGATGTCATTTGGAATTTTGAAAATCTTCACGCCCTAATGTGCTTGTTTGACTTGAAGAACCTTGTTTCAAGATATTGTACTAGAAGTGATCAGTGTCATGAGTGTTGGTTCCACAAATTTGACACCCACCTCTTTGACTTTTGATCTTTCTATTTTTATTTTTTTTGTGCTTGATTTGGCTTCTCTAGGGGACCCCTACGATTATTTTGGCCATGGTATGGCTTTGAGAATAGGGATTTATCCTAAATCTCCTCTTGGGATGAATTGATGGCCTCTTCTTGCTGTAGCAAATTCACAAGTTCTTCGAATGCCACTATTTATTTAGATACATTCAATGTTAGAATGAACACTCATAATTGAAAAGGGAGTGCTCTCAAGGTGATTGGTATGAGAATTTTGTCATCTACCATTTTACCAAGCACTAATAACTCCTATCGCATCTCAGCCACACGACATAAGAACTCCTCAACTTTATCATCTAACCCCATAGAAAGGGTGTGTAGATTTGACTGAAGATGGAGGATCTTAGTTTGATTTTTTGGATTTATATATTATTGCCAGCTTGTCCTAGGCCTCCTTTGGTTTCTCCACATCCCAAACATGTGTTTGCACATTGTTACTAATACTGAGCATTATCAACATCATGCCTTTGACACTAGCCATCTCATACTTTATTAATTCGTCAAGGGTTGTGGGAGTGGTCATAGACCCTATGACAATGCCCCATAATCCTTCAAACTGAAATATTGTCCTGATTTTTGTTTTTAGGCCAAAAAATTGGGCCCTTTAAGTAACTTATCATTGGAGAGAAGGAACTTTGGATTAGACATCATCATAAAAAAAATAAAAAAATATTTTTATTTATTTATTTCAAGAGTTATTACAACTTTTACTCACTGATGAGAAGTACTAGCTCGTTGATTCTCTCGATACTTGCGTGCTGAGAGATGTTAATGCTATGTGGGAAATTCTTCTTTGTCTTCATAGTCGGTGTCATACCTAGCTTCTAATTCTTCCTGCACTTACTTTGTTTAGTAGATGATGTCAAAAAGGAAATATTCAAAGAGTCCTTTGTGAACTAGTTCATCGAAGACAAGGTTGTCGGTGTTTCAAAGCTCATTAAGCAAGGAAAAGTAGAACCCGGAGGTCTCAGGAGCTTCTAGATGGTGTTCTATGACTTGTGAGTTTATTTTGTGGCTTTCAGTAGTCTGGATTGTGTCAGACGTGCTTTTTGTTCAACGTTGGCTTTTAGAGAGATGCTTTGATCCTGTTTTCGAGGTTTCCTTGTTAGGCAATATATATAGTCATTTTTTATTTCCATGGAGGTATATTTTAATTTTACCCAACAAGGAATCGATTATATGCAAGAAATAATGGTCCTTGCATAAATATAAATGGGGATCTTTCAAGGAAGAATGATCTATTTCTCCTCCACGCAGTGTGCAAGAAAAACACGTCCAAAAATCGGTGATAGACTCCTCAACATACACTCCCATGCATCGATTGGTCTCCACCTCAATGTTTCAAATTAAATGATTTTGGCGCAGTTCTTCCCATGTAGTAGAAGTTACTTTTTCATGTAGAATTTGTTTCTTCTTAGCATATACCTTTATTTCGCCATGCAAACTTTGTTGTTGGCTTTATGTGGAAAGGGAAGAAAGATTTTGATGACTGCATGTGGAGAAAATATCCACACAAGTATATATCTCAACGCAATTCTTAATAAAGACGAAAAACAAATTGAATATTTCAATGCAATAGTCTCTTCAACATAGATCCAAAGTAAATTTACCTCCACGCAACTTCTAGTCTAATCCCCCTTCCACGCAGGTGTACAGAACTCCATGCAAGTGAATAATCAATTTTTTTTATTGTAGTCATTCAAGATTCCACATTTTTTATGTTGATGGGCTTTTAAACATTCACGTAGGTGGTTTCTCTGTTCCTCCATGTAGCAGCAAGTGACACACACCAAACATCACGTTATTTACATGCAAGTCTTCATGTAATTACATGCAGGCCGCTCCTCTACAATTCTTCCATGTAGTAGCAGGACAAAGACTCTTCCTTCAAATCTAGAATTTAAAAAATTTTGCTGAAGATAAAGCCATACTTTACATAGCTCCTTCCAGGCATAGGAAAGAGAATTTGGTTCTCTGGTACCGGATTGTGAGGCAAAAATAGAGGAGAGAGAATAGAGATTTGTTATCTCTTATTATTCTATATTTTTTAAGAAGTGCATACATTATTTATAGGAAGGAAAGCTAACAAAACTCTCCACAATGTAAGGGGTGATAAAGATCTAGGAGACAATAACGGACTAATCAAAAAACAAAATCTCCTAGTTATATAAAATAAATTCTACGTATCTTTATGCTAACATGACTCACATAGACATGTGACAACACCATATACATGTTGATGCCACACTTTCCTCAATGAACGAATGCTAGAAATGACCCAACAATAAGAAAAGGGACCCAAGGATTGGCAAGCCCACACACATCATTACCATGATTGCATCTTAATTACGATTAGCATTCCAGGAACATTATTATGAAATGATAATTTTCTTCCTTTTTCCACCTACATGTTCTTAAATTCATTTCACATTAAACTTATTGTTCAACCATTTAAGTTTTCTCTTTATCCCTTATGACAATCCCCATAACTTACATAATTAAATTCCATATTTCCACTTACATACAAAGTTCCTAATTCTCTCGTTCTTATGATAAATTTTTTTTCTCAAAATATGTTTAGTTGACTTTTAATTTTACCCTCATTATGCAAGGGGACCAACCAGAAGTTGTCGAGGAAAAATAATACACATCAAAGGAGGTGAAGATTCAAGTTTCCCTTTCTTATAAGCTTCCTTCCATTAGAAGCACAATAGTTCTCATACTATGGTTGTTTTAGTTTCAAATCTTGTTTGATTCAATTAAGCATGTACATGACATAATTTTATTTTATTTTATTTTTAGTGGACTCTATACTGGCTCAAATGCCTAATCCCACCAAGAAAAATTTGTATCATTCTTAAAAAAAATTCAAAGCTTAAATCTACCATAAGGACATTAAGAGAATTTTTTTCCCTAAAACATTATCGCATATACTCTTGTTTCTCATTTCATTTACATTTTTTCTTAGGTATCTTTTTTAGTGTCACTTTAAGACATAAAGAGTTACGAAAGTACCTATCTAACATTTCGAAGAAGTATTTCTTTTGTTTTCTCAAAGTTTTCTCTCTCCAAGGAAATTCATATTCTCTTTAACATAAGTAAATGTCTAATTGAGTTATAAGGACTCCAAGAGTGACATTATTCCTAAACTCAAATCTTATTTTAATATTATATGATTTACTCTTACATCACACTATGGTCTCATTATTTCCATCGTTTTATAACATTTGTAAACAAAATAACTCATACTTTTCACTAATGGATTCACTACTACAAGGAGTGTAACCCAACACAAGGCAACCCAATTCTTTTCTCTTATACACTGCAGTGTTAATGCATGCTACAATAAAGACACCCACTAGTGTAATTTAATCCCACCAAGAGATCAATCATAGGAATATCATAGGAAAACTACCTTTGTTTGGTATTTGGCCACTCACTAGGGTACAAAAGTGCAACTGGGCACATGGGGTAACAAGACTCCTTTTTCTAATACACTTATCTTAAGTCAACTTATTTTAAATAGAATTGCATTTTCTAAGAGTTATGTATAATTTACGCCCGCAAGTTAACCCCTTAATCAATCGAGGTTTTGGTATAATTTCTATTGCACCTAAGGATCTATGCCCCAACTATATATGAGTTTAAGGTGAGAAGACATGTTTATGATAGAAAACCTTCATGAAAGACCAAGGTGATATGTTTTCAGTAACCAAGGTAATACATTTAGCTGAGAGGGACTAAAGAGTTCATTAACAAGAATTTAAGTCATAGAACAACTATTTCACTATCTCCATTTGTGTAGTCTGGATCCAGCAGGGAATTCATTCGATGATGAAATTAATTGTATATATCTAACTTCGTAAGACTTGGTATTCCACTAGGATACTAAGGGAGTAATAACTCTACGTACTCCATATAAAGTTTGTTTAGGTCATTCCTAACTGTCGGGTTCACGACGATAAGTCTAAACATACCGACCACGTGACGGTAACACAAACTAGGCGTATTATTTACCTAAGCTAGGAGGTTCCATTGAGCACAAAAGTTTAAGTTCATTTATGGTTTTAATTTCTTTTGGGCTAATAAATATCATGCAAGAAAGGTAGATATGTGCAAGTTTTAAACTAAGGTAGATTGTTTTATTTAGATTTTTTTATTACATTTTTAAGGTGAGGAACACAACACCAACTATTTAATCAGCAATTTCCTAATGGAAGTGCATTACAAGGTATTAATTTCAATTTCATTTAACATATATATATTCAAATTTAACCATACAAATTTTGGGATTAAAATAACATCCATGATTAGATACATATTTCCCAAGCACCTCTAAAACTAGAAACATACACATACTACCAAATTCATCAATAAGTCTTTCAATACATTAAAAATAGATTTTTCAGCCCCTACATTTATATTAATTCAAATATAAAATAAAATAATACATAGTGAATTACAACCACGCCATTTTTTTCAACTTACATGCATCCTGTTAAACCATGTGAGCATGAAATCAGTGATAAATTGCTGGCATGACATCCACCCTAATCTAGTATAATTAACATTTTTCAGTTTCCCATCTACATATAATAATAATTACAATTTGCATTTGAAATAAAAGGTTTAGAGACATGTATTCATTTTATTTCATTTCACTTCATTTTTTAACCAAGTAGACAGAAAGAAATAGGAAAGAGAAAGAACACTATTTTGCCAAAAGTTTAATTTCATACAACAAGTCACATGGTAGAGTTTCAAATAGTTATGTATAAGTGTCAACAAATTTCATAATGATTTGGCAACGTGACAGGGGTCCTACAAATTTCTTCTTATGTTTCCCTACCAGTTATAAAAACGTTCAAAAAAATTCTTAGGGGCGAAGAAACCACTTTCAAACATTGTCCTCTGATGAAAAAAAACACCACAGGTAAGTTTCTATGTGTGCTCCTATACACCAATAATTCACAGGAACTGACGGAATTCAAAACTGGAAAATGGTTTACGATTGGCGGATAGTTCTATGAGGCCATTAATTGTAATCGGCCTAGTTGCAAATGATTAAAAGTTAGCTCAAGGGCTCAGAAAACAACATCCAAAACTAATGTTTGATGGAGGAACTTGCCATGATAATTTTCCTACAAGTTCCCCCATATATGGAGAATTCATCAGAATCGACAAAATTGAGTATTACAAAGTGGTTTTCAAATGGTGACATGCTTTCTAGAGACATTGGTCATAATTGGTCCAATTTGACCTAGTCAAACTACGACTGGAGGCCTACAAAAATCCTTTACCAAACTAACAAGAAGAGTTGTTTTCCCCAAACTGAAGGTTCCTTGAAATTTTTCTAGTAAAAACACTAGAGGTTTGTGAAGGTGGATAAGCATTTTGGTGCACAGGGTTCAAATGGCGGTTCACAACGAAAGCCAACTTTTCAGTTTTAGTAGCTTCCTACAACTGCAAAACAGTGAAAAAATTGTTCCTATAAGGGTGTCAAAATATCACAAATTATCATTTCAGGGTTGATCCAAAAATTGAGGTGACTCCTCACATAACAAGGTACACAAATGAAGATTAACATCCCCTTTCTGAAGTTACGAAGGTTACTTTGTGAGTCTCCGGGAATCGAAAATTTATCTATTTAAACAAGAAGATGGGCAACATATTTACCAGGAAGTCAACTTCAACTCGTCAATAAAAGAGGTACTGTATCTATCTAGTTTGGTTGGGACATGGCTAGATCATCTCAAAGTTAGGGTTTAAGTTCGTTGTTTACTAAGGAATAATAGGTCCTATAAGTTACGTTATAACATTTTATTGTTTTAACACAATCAAATGTACGAAAAACCTTTGGTTTAAAATTTTATTTCGTTGCAAAAGAAAAACTAAATAATATAAATTATGAGAGATGAGGGGAGATGAACCATGCTTGGAGGGAATGAATCTAGTTGAAACCACAGGATTTGGTTCAACATCTCACTTGGTCATTTCATCAAACAGTTCACAAGCATCCACAACTCCACCATTTTGCATACACGTTTATCATAACATTTGCAACTACAACATCTAAAACTATTCATCTATTCTTTATACTTTTGTTGATATCCATATCTTGCTCCTAAAATCCCATTTGACACAATCTAGGAGGATGCTGAGAATGTACAACAAAGGGCTTCACGCAGAGGAAGAGTGAGAGAGCCAAGATCTTTCATACATATTTACAAGACCATTTGCAACTACAACATCTGAAAAGGTTCCTCTAATTTTTTATGCTTTGAAGGATGTCCATACTCTGTTCCACAGCTCGCATCTAGCATAGGATGGGAGACACTAGCAAAGATTATGTAATCTATCTTTAAATCTACCAGTTACGTTTGCTCAGAAGTTTCTATAGCCTTTTCAACAAACCCATTTTGTGTATATCATGTAGTAGTTGCACTCCACGAGCCCACATTTCTCTAAGGAATTTTTCGATAATAGTTTACATTCCTTTCGTATGCTTCCACATGTTGCAAGTAGATTTTCCAGGGCACTTACAACTACAAAATATGACAAAAATCCCATTTTGGTGTTGACTGAGAGGAAGCTGGAAATAAATTTAGATTTCCATTATGCTTTGATGGATGTCCTTACCCTGTTCTAGAGCTTCCCTTTTTGATCTAGGTTGGGAGTATGTGGCAAAGGGCGAACTGATCAAGTTGGAGGCATGTATGTTGCATATGTGAAATTGTGTGGCTATCTTATGAAGAAAACCCATGTCTTCTATGCACATTCGTCCACACACCAAGAAAACAACTCTATGAGAAGATGTCTCATTATTTCAATTAGTCAAAAATTGTAACATCGCTTATTACTGCAGAATTTACAACATGAACTTGGGTTTACAGTGACGTTAAAGCCTGCGGTTCACCAAAAGAGTGCTTAAATTATTGTGCAAGGAAAATGACAGGTCTGAATGGTAGTTGAGGAGGAGTTGCCCATGAGATGTGTCAGAGTGGTCCATGTGCCTTCACATGGCAATAATTATTACACTCACCCACTTGCCCACCAAACCATTTACCAAGATTTACATTTTTAATTATTTTAATAATATATTTCTTGTTGGGCATTACATTTTCAATTCCTTTCCTCGCATACCATACATGTGAAGAATTAAAGTTCTTTAGATAAATAATTAAAGATCTTCCACCCATGGATCACATTGTCATTAGATAAAAATTATCAATACATGCTATATTTCATTTGTCATCTTAACCCTATTTATTGCTTCCATGCTCAAGGAGATTTCTAGTCAAAGTAATTATCCTGATATCGCATTCGAGGGTATCTTCCTCAAAATGATGAATGGTCTTGGCTATAATACAATATTCTCAAGTGAAAACTTTTTCAGATAAATCATTAGCGCCATTAAGGTCACAATTGTGTGTAAATAGAATTTGCAAGCGTTGAGAAAAGCCATGCTTTTTTACCTACACAATTGAAATTGCCATGCATTTTATTAAAAAAAGGTTTTCAGAAAGATAAATTGTTTTAATAGAATTGAAAATTTACTGTAACAATTAAGCCAAGTCCATTGAACATACCAAAATGTAACATGTTGCTGCTCAGATTTGTTTCACCACAATTGCCATTATTTTCCTCTAATCTACGTGTTATGAAACATTTTGTCTCTTGATGTGGGTGTTCTAAAATTTTCTACCTCCACTTGAAATTCCTTCGAATTGTTCTGTATAATCTATTGCCATGTCCCTCCATTAAAAGTCTCTGAGCTTGCCCTGTTTTTACCCCTTATTTCCTCAAAATCCACTGGCTTTTCCGTTTTTTCCTATTTTTTCCCTAACCATTGAAGCACAAGAATGGTTAATCTATATTTGTATGCCTTTGAAAATCCATAAATCCATGGTCGAAGGGATGCTCATAATCATGATTCACTTATTTTTATTTTAAAAAATAAAATCATCCTTAGGGAAAAATCGGGTTTTGAGCGTGAATGGTGATTTTTGTATTTTGACGGTCTTATGGGTGTCTTTTTCCTATCAAATTTATTCATCAGCATTTGGAGGTCATGTGGCTTCTTTTGGTTGGTCAGGGGATGGCGGGAAAATGCTTTAACTTATCACTGTTTTCCTTTTTTGGCAAAAAGGCAAATTTGGTCCTATGGCTCTATTCATTTCTTATTGGTTCTTTTGGTGCTTACGTGGCTTCTTCTAATTGGATGGGGCATGACGGGTTTGTTTTTGAACTTGTTCCTTTTGGCTACTTAGGCAAAAGGTTTGAACTCACCCCGTAGCCCCGCCAAGCTCTGATTAAAGCAAATTTTAAGTGGCACGGGAAGAAGTCTTACTTTGACCCCACAGGAGGACACATGGCAAAGCTAATGGCGGAGATGCAGGCCTTTGGAGGTAAGTTGAATGTTTTTCCCTTTTGGAAAAATGGAATAAAATTCTAAAATGGAAGCACCCCCGCCAAATCATTTTGAAACCTTAAGGTTTTTGAAGTTGCGCCATAATGACATGTGGCGAGCCCACACTCATTCAAGGTCTCAAACTTTGGGGATCATCTCAAGATGTGCCATTGTGACACGTGGCAGTTTGAAAAGTCAAAGGGGTAGGGAAGCGGACCATCGGAGGAAAATTGGATTTTTTACCTCTTGTCATCAAAAGGATTAAAATCTCAAAATGGCCCGCAAGTCCGACAAGAAGGAGGTCAAGGTTGGCTTTGAAAATGTTAAGAGGCGGGAGGTGGGCCATCAGGGGAAACTTGGTTTTTTTCCCCTTGATGTTCAAATGACTAAAATCATCAAAATGCCCCACAAGGGATAGAGAAAAGTCAAAACTTGCTCCAGTCAATGGCGGAGGTGCGGACTCTTGGGGGAAATTTGGAAAAATTTCCTTTTGGGAGAAAAGAGTTAAAAGTGAAAAAGGAAGCGTGGTTCCATGCTGGGACCCACATTGGGACATGTGTAGGCCCATTTTTCAAGGGCTAGAGCTACGGGGGAAAACTTGAAAAAAAATCCCTTTTCCAAAAATGAGGTGAAATAGCAAAATTTGGCCACGGTTCCATTGGGACCCACCTTAGGACACGTGTTAGGCTCATTTCTCAAGGGCGGAGGTGCTGGAACAAAATGTGGAAATTTTACATTTACTTCAAAAGTTTGTAAAAGGAAAAAAGGAAACCCGTAGGCCCATCTAAAATTGAATCTCCCACGTGGATGGTCCAAATTCAAAGTAGGAATCAATGATAGTTGTGCAGTCTAAATTTGATTTTCCTGCCATTTTCACTCCAGAACATGCCTAGAAGTGTGAGTCTTCATGATTTCTTGGTATTTCCTACACGCCAAATAGAGAAGGGGAGTTAATGTTGATATCTGAGTTTGGTGGGGAAAATCTGGAGACGTCTTTCACCATTAAAATGGTCTGACTCTAGGCTCGATATGATTTTCTATTTTTCTTCTCCCGAGCATGCAAGGAACTAGATTTGATAGATTAGGGGTGGAAGTGGTTGGCGAGTTGAAGAAAGAGTGATCTACCAGAAGGAAGGAGTTGAATGCGAGAGATATTCGAAGAGATTTGCCCCATGAGCACCTGGTGACTTTTATAGATCTGATTCTGGAAATCGTGATCGTGATCATGGCGAGCACTGGTAGCATTCAATGTCAGGATTTTTGGGGGAAAAGGGGCTCTGTTGTAAATGTTATAAATGGCACAAATTTTTCGTGCAAATGGTTGGAGTGTTAGAGGTCGAAGAAAATTCCCAAGAGGAAAATTTGACAAATCCTGTCTTTTGAGAAGTCATCTGAGAAGCCTGTATATCTCTTTTGTATTAAGTTTGATCGTGTCAAGGTGGTTGCAAGTGTACAACCATTGAAAAGCTCTGAGATTGTTCTAGAAACTTTCCCCTGCTGATAAATTTAATCAAACTCGAGTTATTCTGTGTTGATCTTGAGAAAAATGTGTTTGTTTCATTTCTGAATGTCTGCAAATAGTTTTTCTTGTTCCTATTGCAATCTTGTATCAAAATATTTCTTAATCACACAGGTCTCAATCCTTGTGATAGTTTAGTGGTATCTACAATCTCATTTCTCAGAAGAGCTTTCATCTGGGAGTGAAATAAACGATTTAAAATCACTTTTCTTTCATTTGTTGACAGAGATTGTTTGTAAGCCTCTAGGTGTACCTCAGGCATGATTGATCTTAGATTTTGATGTTTTATTGGGTCTTCTAACTCGAGCCTTCATGTTAAAATCTCATAGATTGTGTGAAAAAGTGCTAATCTGGGCCTCCATTGAAGTACATATTCTGGTTAAAGGAACATTTTAGCTATTCTGAAGCATTCTGTTATCTAGACTTTCCATTTTGTAAAATCTTCTAGAGATTTGGAAAATCAAGTTTATTCTGCCTCACCTCCCACAAAATTTATTATTTAAAAACAACTAATCCTACCCATACTACCCCTGTTTGTCATGTGTGTATACAAATGCATAAATTTTACTACCAAAACATACAAAAACAATCAGGATTCCAAATGTCTTTAGTAGCCTGAACCTTTCTAGAGAATATCTCCACTATCTAGAGTGACAACTCATGAGAGTTAGATTTTGTTGCATTGATCATATTTTCTTCAAGGTCTCCTTAACAACTTCATTAGGAAGGACATCTCCATCTCCTCCATAAACAACAGGCTACAAAAGGGTTCTCTTACCTTGGTTGAAAGGCACAACCTAAAATAGTGAGGATAGATCAAATCCTCTTGAGGGTGCTATCCATTTCTCCACATCTGAGTGACTAAGGGCAGTTAGATCCCATCCCTGGCTACAAAATGACTCACCATGATCTATCTATCTCTAAGCTTCCTGCTAAACCTGTGATGCTGCTCAGACTTTGAAGGAGAATCAATTTGGGTACCAACACCTTACTGGCACTGATTTCCCATTGTTGGGGACTTATTTGAGTTGATATTGAGAGACTATTTGCTGATTCACTGCCAGTTCATATCTATTTATCCCATCAACAACACTTACTGGCATCATTTCTGGGGACATAGTGGTTACAGTTCACATTCAGGCCCTGGTAAAACACTTCTTATATACTCCAAGTGTTGTGTGTAAGAGTTCCTACACCTAGTGCACTAGCTTTCATTGAATAAATCTGGGTAAAGAAAAGTTAGAGTCTTTCCATTTCCAGTTTCTAGTGTTGACAACATTTGACAGATCATATTTAGTGCATTTACACAACTAAGGTGGAAATCCTTAGTGGTGACTCCCTGTTGATCTGATTCTTAATGAATACCAGTGTCTTAACCTCTGTCAAGTGAGATTTGTTACTAACCTTTGCAAAGATGGAAGGAAGAAGGTATTTCTTTGCTAGGGATCCTACTAGGACATTATTTCCAGAGCTAGGAAAAGAAAAATCAGAAGGAAGAAAATCCTTGGAGAGCTGTGGGAAATCAGCAGACAAGAAGAGGGATCTCCATTGATGAAAGTGATCGGCCTATCATTGAAGACTTCTATTCAAGTGCTTCTGAATTAGGTAGCCTCTTTGTGGAATTGAATTCTCCAACTGGAGAGGGGCCTTCATTTGATTTTGAGAAGTTTTCTTCTCATTCTACCCCTATCTTTTCAGAAGTTGATAGGGATTTCCAAGAAACAAGGCCTTTAGGGGATATCCACTTTGAAAATTATACCCCTATGTTTCAAAGACCCTCTGCCCCTTATCAATTTGTCACCCCTCTAGGGTCACCTCCTCAAAACAACATGGCCCTTGCCCCCACCCAGACCTCCATTTGTTGTAAATACCTTTGGACCTATAAATTTTGTAGGGATGGCTGGTTATCCAAATGCAGTTCCTCAAGATGTAAGAAACAGACTACCAAAGTTCCAAGGAAACAATGCTATAACTGGTGATCAACATCTAAAGCTTTTTATCAATATGATGGAAGACTTTGAGATTGAACATGAAGATGTATATATCAAGTTGTTTATCCATACTCTAGAAGAGGATGCAAGGGACTGGTATAAAGCTTTTCCAGATAACTCTATTGATTCTTGGACTGAGATGAGCAATGCATTTAAATTGCAGTATGGTGATAGAACTGACCCTAGGTTTCTTTTGACAGAATTTGAAAACATCAAAAAGAATCCTAATGAGTCAGTACATGATTTCAACACAAGGTTTAACAAGACCTTGAGGAGATTTCCTGTTAGGATAAGGCCATGTGATGAATCATGTTTGATCAAATATTCAGATGCATTTGATAAAAAGGTTGCTTACTACTTGAGGGACAAAAACCCTACTAATTTGAGGTAGGCCTTCACCATGGCTTGCAAATAGAGAACAATATCAAGGCAATTGGAAAGCCTCCAAAAAGGGAGGGTGTAAAACTAATTAACCCAGAAAAACCTCAGACAAGAAAGGCTGCTGATTTGGAGGAAGTTGTGAAGACTTTGGTAGGGGTTGTCAAAGAAATTTCCTACAAACTAGCCTAGGCTGAGAGAAGGGGATTGGGCAGAGCTCACAAGGTCAACACAAGCAGCAAGGCCAAGATAGGTTCACAAATCACCAAAGATCTGATGATAGAGGCAAGGGACCTATTGGATTTGGAAATAGGAAGCCCCAAGGTAGGGAAAACAGAATGGTGCCTGATCCTTTGGCTGCCAGAGTTGATGTTGTGGAGGAGACAAATGTCATTGATTGGTGTGACAGATGTTTCATGCCCCATGCTCCATGTGAAGGAAGTAAATCAGCAAGAATTTGAGGAAGAAGCAAATGATGAAATTGATGATGATGCCTACATGATGGAGATCCCTGCAAGTTCACCAAGGGAAGCAACTTCAACTGAGGTAATAAGTGCTAGAACTACTGCTATTTTTTGGGATTGCATCCACCGGTACCTCTTCTTCCTCCCTCTCATACTTTAGAAGTAGACACTGTACAAGATTTTGAATTGCCCACTAATGATTTTGAATACTTGAGGGCATTAATGATTGAAAAGTATGATGGAGGAGTTCCTTCAGAAGAAGATAGGAAGCTATTAATGAATGTTGTAGTTTCCCAAGAAAAGGAGCACAATACCAGAAGTAAAGTTGCCAAGGGGCCACAAGCCAAGTCAAAATTTCCATTTCTTACCAAAGAAACCCCAAAGAAAAATGCATCTGGTAGAGAGCTTGTTTCCCCAAGCAAAACTTGTGTTCCTCCCCATGCCCAAACTGAAAAGAATCCCATTCCATCTGATGAATTTTCCAATCTTTCTCCTAGTGCTGCTTTACCCAAATTTGTTCCATATGACATTGCCCAAGTTTTGAGTCAAATCAAAATTCTTGTCCCAATTGTTGAGCTGCTTAGGATCCCTGAGCACAAGAAGAGGGCTTTTGAATGTTTAGGGTTCAAAGAGGAAGAGATCATACAAGGCAGAGATGTAAACAAGGTTGAGATTCCCCTTACTGTTGCAGAGTTGGAAAAGCCACAAGTGTTGGAAGAGCTGGGGGAACCACCAGAGGTTTATTTAGGAACTTCTTTGGTTAAATCCCAGCTGAATGTGGATCCATTCTTCACTACCCTAGTTATCAAAGACAAGTTGTTACATAACTGTATGTTTGATTCTGGAGCCTCATGTAATGTCATGCCTCTTGAAGTTATGAATGAGCTGGGTATCAAAGTAACAACAACATATGGGAAGTGCACTGTCATGGACTCTAGAGAGGTGCCAGTGGTGGGATGTGTCAAATATCTGGATGTGCAACTTGCATCTTATCCTAGAAGGAACTTAAAAATTGATGTAGTGATTGTTGACTGCCCTGCCAAGTGGGGGATGTTGTTGTCAAGAAAGTGGGCAGCAAGTGTTGGTGGTAGTGTGCAAATGGAAATGTCTTATGCCACTATCCCCATTGAAGGAAACTTGGTGAAATTATATGGAGAGAAGAAGATGTTGTACTTGATTGAAGACCCAAGCAATGCATCTTATGAAGTTTTGCAAGCAGATGTTGATCTTAACAACTTTGTGAGTTTTGTGGATTTCAGGAAGTATGAAAATGTTGAAAACAGAGCTCCTAAGTATGTTGTTTTTCTAGGAATTTGGTCTATGATTCAGCCTTGAAAAATGTTAAAGAATTTGACCTAAACACAATGGAGGAGCTTCAGAGAACATGGATGGTTTACAAACTGAACAAAGAAGAAAAAGAGGTATATTTCCAGTTGATGAAAACATATCAAAACCTTTTGGCATGGTCATATCCAGGATGGTAGGAACTTGAATATTTTCCTTGATTGTTTTCTTTGAATCAAGGTGGGCATCATTTGTACAGTGTATAGTTTGTTGGTTTGTTTTCCTGTCTTTTGTGTTTTTTCATTTCTGGCCCCTGGTGGCCTATTTTTGCTGGTTTCTCTATTCATTTTTTGGGGATGGTCCTTGTTTTGTGCTCTGCAAGCTGACTCCTTTTCCCAATGGATATTTTGGCACTTGGTCTACCTTTGTTCTTGTGGCACTCACAGGGAGTGCCCATCCCCGAGTCGGAGCCGATGTTGGTGCTCAGATTTGTCTCACCCCATTTTTCATTATTTTCCTCTGATTTGCGTGTTCTAACATTTTGTCTCTCGATGATGGGTGTTCTGAAGTTTCTATTTCCATTTGAAATGCCTTGAATTGTTTACAAGAATCCATTGTCATGTCCCTCCTTGAAAAGTCTCTGAGCTTGCCCTATTTTTGCCCTAATTTCTTCAAAACCCACGGGCTCCCATTCTTGTTCACTCATTTTTCCTATTTTTCCCCGACCATGGAAGCTCGAGAATGGTTAACCCTTATATTTTTATGCCTTTGAAAATGATAAAAATCCATGGTCGAAGGGATGCTTCTCAGAACCATGATTCACTTGTTTTTGTTTTAAAAAAATTTCATCCTTAGCGAAAAATTGGGTTCTGGGTGTGAATGGATGATTTTTTGTATTTTGATGGTTTGACGGGTGTCTTTTTCCTATCAAATTTATTCCTTATTGTTCAGTAGGTCACATGGCTTCTTTTGGTTGGTCAAGGGATGGTGGGAAAATGCTTTAACTTATTGTGTCTTTTTACTTTTTTGGTGCTTATTAAAAGGAAAATTTGGTCCCGTGGCTCCGCTCATTTCTGATTGGTTCTTTTGGTGCTTACGTGGCTTCTTCTAATTGGATGGGGTGCGGTAGGTTTTTTTGAACTTGTTCCTTTTGGCTACTTTGGAAAAAGGTTTGAACTCACCGCATGGCCCCACCAGGCTCTGATTAAAGAAAATTTTAAGTGGCAGGGAAAAGTCTTACTTTGACCCTGCAGGAGGACACATGATAAAGCTAATGGCGGAGATGCGGGCCTTCGGAGGTAAGTTGAATGTTTTTCCCTTTTGGAAAAATGGAATAAAATTCTAAAATGGAAGTGTGCCCCCACCAAATCATTTTGAAACCTTAAGGTTTTTGAAGTTGACACGTGGTGAGCCCGACACTCAGGTCTCAATGACATCTCAAGTGGCGACACGTGGCAGTTTGAAAAGTCAAAGGGCGGGGAAGCGGACCATGGAGGCAAATTGGGTCATCAAAAGGATTAAAATTCAAAATGGGATCATCTCAAGATGTGATTATGACATGTGGAAAAGTCAAAACTTGCTCCAGTCAATGGTGGAGGTGCAGAACTCATCGGGGGAAATTTGGAAAAATTTTTTCCTTTTGGGAGAAAAGGAGTTAAAAGTGAAAAAGGAAGTGTGCAGTTCCATTCATTGGGACATGTGTCATTTTTTCAAGGGCGGAGCTAAAGGGAAAACTTGGAAAATTTTCCCTTTTCCAAAAATGAGGTGAAATAGCTTTCTCCAGAATTTGGCTCTCGGGGGAAATTTGGTTCCTTTTTGGGACCCACCTTAGGACACATGTCAGGCTCATTTCTCAAGGGTGGAGGTGCGGAACAAAATGTGGAATTTTTCCATTTTTCAAAAGTTTGTAAAAAGGTCAAAGGAAACCCCAGGCCCGTTTTAAATTGAATCTTCCATGTGGACGACCCAAATTCAAAGTAAAGATCAACGACAGCTAAGAGTCTGAATCTGATTTTCCCCCCATTTTACTGAAACTCCTGGAAGTGCGAGTCTTCATGATTTCTTGGTATTTCCTACACGCCAAACAGAGGGGAGAGTTAATGTTGATATCTGAGTTTGGTGGGGAAAATATGGAGATGTCTTTCGCCATTAAAATGGTCTGACTCTCGGGCTCGATATGATTTTCCATTTTTCTTCTCCTGAGCACGCAAGGAACCAAATTTGATAGATTAGGGGTGGAAGTGGTTGGCGAGTTGAAGAAAGAGTGATCTACCAGAAGGAGGAGTTGAATGCGGGAGATATTCGAAGAGATTTTCCCCCTGAGCACCTGACGACTTTTTACAGATCTGATTCTGGAAATCACGATCGAATGATCATGGTGAGCACTGGTAGCACTCAATGTTGGGATTTTTGGGGGAAAAGGGGCTCTGTTGTAAATGTTATAAATGGCACAAATTTTTCATGCAAATGGTTGGAGTGTTAGAGGTCGAAGAAAATTCCCAAGAGGAAAATTTGACAAAGCCTGTCTTTTGAGAAGCCATCTGAGAAGCCTATGTATATCTCTTTTGTATTAAGTTTGATCATGTCAAGGTGGTTGCAAGTGTACAACCATTGAAAAGCTCTGAGATTGTTCTAGAAACTTTCCCCTACTGATAAATTTAATCAAACTCGAGTTATTCTGTGTTGATCTTGAGCAAAATGTGTTTGTTTCATTTCTGAATGTCTGCAAATAGTTTTTCTTGTTCTTATTGCAATCTTGTATCAAAATTTATCTTAATCACATAGGTATCAATCCTTTTGATAGTTTAGTGGCATCTGTAATCTCATTTCTCAGAAGAGCTTTCATCTGGGAGTGAAATAAATGATTTAAAATCACTTTTCTTTCATTTGTTGACAGAGATTGTTTGTAAGCCTCTGAGGTGTACCTCAGGCGTGATTGATCTTAGATTTTGATGTTTTATTGGGTCTTCTAACTTGAGCCTTTGTGTTAAAATCTCATAGATTGTGTGAAAAAGTGCTAATCTGGGCCTCCATTGAAGTACATATTCTGGTTAAAGGAACATTTTAGCTATTCTGAAGCATTATGTTATCTAGACTTTCCATTTTGTAAGAGTTCTCAGAGATTTGGAAAATCAAGTTTATTCTACCTCACCTCCCACCAAAAATTATTTAAAAACAACTAATCCTACCCATACTACCCCTATTTTTCATGTGTGTATACAAATGCATAAATTTTACTACCAAAACATATAGAAACAATCAGGATTCCAAATGTCTTTAGTAGCCTGAACCTTGCCTAGAGAATATCTCCACTATCTAGAGTGATAACTCGTGAGAGTTAGATTTTGTTGCATTGATCATATTTTCTTCAAGGTCTCCTTAACAACTTCATTAGGAAGGATATCTCCATCTCCTCCATAAACAACAGGCTACAAAAGGGTTCTCTTACCTTGGTTGAAAGGCACAACCTAAAATAGTGAGGATAGATCAAATCCTCTTGAGGGTGCTATCCATTTCTCCACATCTGAGTGATTAAGGGTAGTTAGATCCCATCCCCAGCTACAAAATGACTCATCATGATCTATCTGTCTCTAAGCTTCCTGCTAAACCTGTGATGCTGCTCAGACTTTGAAGGAGTGCTACTTTTTTTGTTAATGTTTTTCCCTCTATTTGTTGTATGAAATGTGATTTGATAGTCAAGAACCTTTTTAGTATTAAACTTGTACCTTCTTTATATCTTGAAAGCTCAAATTGTATACATTTTCCCAAACATTCCCCCATAGAAAAATGCAAATGGGATGATATTAACTTATTCTACAACTCCTCCAAGGCCCAAAAGAATGTACACAATCCTTGAAACAGATTTTAGAACATTACTATACACATGCACACTTACATACATATCACTTAGTTATATCTTGTGCATAGCTTTTGTAGTCCTATATAATGAATTTTCATTATGTAGAAAACATTGAGTAATTGATCTTGATTATCATCTCTTCTGGACCTCTCTTGTATATATCTCTATATGCATGTGTGTTTGTCTATAATATTCTTATCATAGAAAAGTATTTTGTTAGGCCATATGTGTTCTATTATGTTTTAATCATAGAAATTTTTAGGCAATGTTTATGCAGCTGATATTTCAATTTAATAGAAATCAGGAAGATGTAAAGCCTTGGAAGTTTGATTAATGATATTTGGGCTCATGGGTGTGAAAATACTGTAAACTTACCTCTATATTAATTTTTACCTTTGAAAATTGGTGCTCAGATATTCATTGATCAATTTATAATCTCGTCGAAAATAGGGTTGTTTTTATGTAACTAATTGAATAAGTATAGATATATTTAGTTTTATTAACTTCTTCTTTCAATTTTTTGCAGGGTATTTTTGATTCTCTTTCTCCCGTGGTAAAGAAGAGAGTGTCGTCTCTAAACTAACTTCAAGTGGGTTTCAATATTGATTGAAGTATTTATTCATTTGTTTTGTTTATAACATGTTATGGATTAAAATATTATTGTAGAGTGCTTTCATGCTATTTTCTTTTGATTATTACATTTTTATTTTTAGTTGACTACAATCCTTTTTCTGAAGTGACATGTGGGGGCATGTGCCTTTGTCAATGACATGATTTATTATGTGCTAAGTGGTTTGTTCCCCAAAGAGGCCATTTCAAAGAATCCCAAGTTGGACGTATTGACTAATCATTGACAAGGATTTTTACACTAGCCATCATACCTAAAAACATCTTCTAGAAACTAACATAATTCTTTTCCCTCTCCAGTTTAATATGATGCAAAATAGAAACACAATTCCCCTCCCTACAACAGGATTGACCATTAACTATGTCTCACTTACAGAGGGAGGAAGATTTTAAACTTATTAAATGTTTTTATTAAACCATTTTGCATTGCAGGAAACCGAAACCACCTAAAGCAGTGATATCCGAAATGATCAAAGATTGACTCCACCTGATGGAAACATCCCTAATTTTTCTCTCCAAAATCTGAACGATTGGAGATCATTCATGAGAATTCTTCTTGATTTATGATTCTAATGAAGATGCACTGATATATGAACCACCCCACAAATTGAGTAGAATGGGAATACCAATAGATGCATCTGCAACTTGACAAAAATACAAGAAATATGCAAATAAAATTACACAATGAAAAAATCAAGAAATTTGATTTTAAAAAATAGCTTGTAGTGGTTAGTTTATAGGTGTTTGTCTATAAGTGTTTTTGAAAAAAACTATAACTTGTTCTAAATAATTCCATGTATGTATTGTGACAGTATATATCCGACAAAGAATCAAACTTATTAAACACATGTTCAATTTTCTTCTATCCAACAACTATGCATTCCTAATTTTTTTATCATTATATCTCCATACAAATACCTATAGTTTTCTCACTTGAAGTGTACATATTGTTCTTATTGTTTTCCATTCTATTTTCTTAACATAATAATCTGTAATTTTTTTCAAATAAATGCATGTATATATTACGGTGGAACATATGGAAGACAAAATATAACTTTTCAACATACGTGTTCAATTTTTCTTGTATACAATTGCTTGATACTTCATGTAAACCAAAAACAATGCATTTTTAATGTTTTCTTCATTATATATTTCCTTTATACAATTGCTCACTTCTTTTATGTAAACCAACATAAACACATTTTCAATGTGTTCCTCATTATATCTGTACACAAATACATATAGTTTTAAAATGCTGAGAAAGAATTGTGCAATTTTAAGTTATTTTTGTCCAAATATTTATACATTATATCAATTTCTTACATATTAGGTCTCCATGAAACAATTAAATATGCAAGAAAGTGATATAATGTACAAATCTTTGGATGAAAATAACTTAAAATTACACAGTTATTTCTCGGCATTTTAAAACTATATGTATTTGTGTGCAAATATAATAAGGAACACATGTAAAATGCGTTGTTGTTGGTTTTACATAAAGAAGTGAGTAATTGTATAAAGGAAAGATATAATGAAGAACACATTAAAAAATGTGTTGTTTTTGGTTTACATAAGGTAGCAAGAAATTGTATAAAGGAAAAATTGAACATATATGTTGAAAAGTTAGATTATGTCTTCTATATGTTCCGTTGTAATATATACATGCATTTACTCTTATCAACATTTGTTGTACTTTTTTCCTTGACTTTATATTTATACTACTACTATATGTAAAATGATTTTTCTACTCTAATTTGCATAGGTCCTCATCCTATTATGAATTGTCTTATTCTTTTTGTTCAATGCTTGATAGTTAACACAAACTAGGTTTGGGTCGATTCCTCTTTTTCCTTTAATGTAGGGCTTAATTTTTCATCAATATCTCTATCCTCAACTTCTATATTGGGATAAAATCCTTCCCAACATACAAATATTCATTATATACTACTAACAAAGCTACAAAATGCTCCTTTTATTTTCTATTTGTCAATGTTATTGGAGCTATCTTCTTCATAAAAATTCCTATTTTTTTTAATGTGATTGTAATAATAAAAAAATTTCTAATACAATTTGTTCAATTCAAATTCCAATATAAATATAATTGTAAATATACATTTTTTTAGATTAGATAACTATTTGGGTTTGAGGGATCCAAAAAACCCACAATACAAAGTTAGCCAAAGCACAACCAAGACAAATGATTAACCCATACAATAACTAGGACTCAAAAAAGAAAAACTATCTCGACCAACAAAAAAACCCAGCAAAAATAAAGGCCTATATGTAAATATAAATTATAAACAACTAATTCAATTGATTATTGAAATGGGGCACGAATACTCCTAAATGTATGGATTGTACTTGTAAATAAAATAAGAAAACAAACAAAATCTCACACAATAATAGCTATATCTATTTATTTATATGTTGTAATTACTAAAATATATTCAAGCTATCAATAAATTAAATCAACAAAATAGAAATACATACACACATATAAAACAAAATAGAAATACATAAACACACATATATAACAAAATAATATGGAAAAGAAGAAATTGGAAAAGCCATTAGTTTTCAATCTACATGACTAACGTAAATTGTTGATAATATCAAGGGATCGACTATTTATGTGGATGTTATAGCCACATTCTCTTCCATCAAAAGGTTATCAAAGGATAATATGTGATTGGTTTTCCTATTCATTTAACATCAAACCTCTTCTTATATTTACCAAGAAACAACACTTTAGAATTGGATGTATTATTTAAATAATAGAAATTATTTTACCATTTATTTAAAACCAATTTACTTATGTGAGTTTTATTAGAATTGATTTCATCATCTATATTTTATTTAATATTGATATAGTTATCAATTTTTATTTTTGATTAAACACATGGGTTGTGATCATAGTTAATACAAGTGCAATACAAGGGTTATTAACATAGTGGTTGTCAAATACAATTGTTATTCATGAGAAATAATTATGAAACTGAATGAACAATTTTTTGGCTATCTTTTTTGTAATTTTAGTCTTAAATTTTATGTCCATTTGATCATTATTTCCCTGAAAAAATTGAATTTGAGAAGTTGAATTTTTTTTTATAATATCTTGGTCGTTTACTAGATTCTAGGATGCTTTTTTTTTATGAAATCAGATGTTATATTACCAAAAATAAAATAGTAAAACTATTCAAAAAGTGTGAGTGGTATGGTAGGACACCATGAAGTCAAAAATATCCCACAGGAATGGGATACAAAATGAAAATATTCTAGAAGAAATAAATACTTTTAAAAAATCAAAGTATAAAAAAAGAACATATGAAATTAGTTAGCAACTGAAAATAGAGAAGAAGGTAGAGGATTTTTATCATAGGGATTTCGCCTAGACATTATATCTATAGGGTCACGCTAATTAGGAATGGGATCCTAACCATTGACAATGCTTTTAGTTGCTTCATTATTTTCTCTAGAATCTTTATTTTGACCCCTCGGTAGTGAAATTACCAATATTACCCGAAGATAATTTCTATTTTTAGGTTGTATAACCAAAATTTTATGATGTGTGGAAGAAAGCATAAATCACCACACAAATGTTATGGCGGAGAATAGTGGTAAGGTAGTGAATCCTATCCAAAGAGGATGTGCCATCATCTCATGCCCCTCGTTGAGTGAATTTGATTGGTAGCGGCAAAGTACACTAAGAAACAATGTAAAGGGAATTTCCTCAATGGATCAATATTATCCATACATGATTTGACTCCACCTCCACCATTCGTGGTTGCACATGTATGTGAAAAAATATTATACAGAATTCTCATTGATATTCAAAGAGAGAGAAGAAAATTTGGATGTGTTATATAAAGCATAAAACACAAATTTATACATGCTATGAAATGGTTTGTGGAGCCCAATAGACGGGAGGTTGAAGGTTGTGGAATAACCCATGTCGAGGAATTGAAACGTGCCAATAATGTATTAATTTTCTGATATTCCCCACTTAATACATTATTCTTACAAATGTACCCCAAAAAACAATTCAAATTTCACCTTGCCAAAAGACTTGGTGAGTATATTTGCAATCTAAGAATCTATCGGGTAGTACTAGAGCTAGATGTGGTGTTTCAAGACTTGTTCTTGAACATAGTGACATTCAATTTTCAATGTGTTTTGTTATCTCATGGAAAACTAGGATTTTCACAACCTTCAATACACCCTAATTGTCGTATTCAATGATGGGATACTTTCGTTCAAGAATGCCCATATCTTCCAAAATGTGACGTAACCAAATTGATTCACATACAACACCTTGTGCGGCATGATACTCTACCTCAGTGGATGAGAGAGAAAAAAATTTATTCTTACTTATCCATGAGATAGGTCCAGAACCAAGATGAAAAATATAACCTAAAGTTGATTTCCTGTCATCAATAGATCCAACATAGTCCAAGTTTGTATATCCCTGTAAGAAGAACTGAGATTTCCTCTGATACTCCAGACCATAGTCAACTATACCTCAAATATATCTAAACACATGCTTTGATGCTACCCAGTGACATTTCTTTAGCTCCTGCATGAATTCAGAAAGATAGCTCACAACGCAGAACAGGTCGGGTCTGGTATACATTAAGCAAATAAGACTCCCAACAAGATGTCTATAAAGAGTACCATCTACTTGATGTGAATCATAGAACCTAGAAACTTGAAAACCTTTTTCCATTGTAGTGGAAACATGTTTACAATCTAACATGCCATACTTCTCCAGGAGTGTCTTGCCCTATTTCATCTAAGATATTAAAATATGATTATTTTTCTTCCATATCTCCAAGCCAAGACAATAGTGAATTAGCCCAAAATTTATCACATTGAAGGATTTCTTAAGATCATTCTTCACATCTTCGATGAGATTTTTATAAATCCCTTTTATAACAAGATCATCTACATACAAAACCAAGATGAAAATATCTCTGCCTATCTTTTTAATATACATAATTGAGTCGAAGGGGCTACAAGTGAATCCATGTTGCAATAGGTGATCATCTATTTTTATGTACTATGCCCTAGGTGGCTATTTAAGTCCATAAAGAGACTTAATTAGATGGCATACCTTTTGAGGATGTTATACATCAACAAATAATTCTAGTTGGGTCATGTATACCTCTTATTTTAGATCACCATACAAGAAAGCACTTTTTACGTCAATCTATTGAATTTTCCATTTGTTTTGTGTTGCCAGTGCACAAATAATTCTGATGCTTTTAATCTTTGTAGTGGATGCAAAGGTATCATAATAGTCAATTCCTTCATGTTTAGCATAACCCTTTGTAACTAGATGTGATTTGTACTTGTTGATAGATCCATCTTCCCTATATTTGTTTTGAAAATCCCCTTGTAGCCAATATAATTCTTACCTATAGGAAGATCCACAAGTTCTCATGTTCGATTTTGAATCAAGGAGTCGTATTATGCATATATGGACTTCTTCCACTCTGGCTGAATGAGTGCCTCATGAATTGAACCAACTTTTGTGATATCAACCAATGAACTCACGAGTGTGAGATTTACCTCATTTCTCATATGTTTGTTGATGTGTAATCACAACTCCCTTGACTGTTCGCAACTCTATGGGTTGAAACTATCAATGTGATTGCATAACATGGAGCTTTTCCCAAAGTGTGGGACTTTGCAATTGGGAAAGCTCTCCGGATGAATTCCCGATTCCTATTCCTCTATTCTAATGCACACATTCAAATTGTAGAGGATCTACTCTAACTTGCTACGAAGATAGGGTTAAGAAGATTACAATAAATTAAAACTAAACTAACATAGGTGATGCACCAAAGGAATGCTAAATAAATTACCTTACATGGAAATGAATGTGAAACAAGACTGAAGAGGATGAGCACTAACACAGATCAGTTTCTTATCACCAATTCATTCACCATTAAACATAGACCATCAAATATGCAACGAAATAACCATGCATAGATAACCAAGATTGCAATGAGAGATTAGATGAAAGAAATGAACACAAGTGAGGGTTGAAAATCATCCAGAGAATTCTATTATTGCTCCAAAAATTTGATACAGTGCATTACAATGGCCCAAGAGGTACACACATGTATTAGATCTTGGATGGGAGGTTTTAACCCCACAAATTCACTTGCAGATAAGAGAAGAAGGGACAGTGCAAAGCCAAAATTATCCCCCATTAGAACAATGCCCCTCCTTACAATATATATGAATCATGAGAGAAAATGGGAGAGAATAATTCAAATCCGTGCTTCAACTACCCTAAAATTCATTGAATTCCCCTGAAATAATGATGGGTGCCACTGCAAAACCCATGTCTCATTGTACTATGCCTTGTTGGGCAAGAAAGGAAGCTCATAATTTCATCATGGTCGTAGTTGGAAAACTTGGAAAAATCTCTAAAATTGCATAATGTATGTTTTAGTTGTGTAGACGAGACTGTAAAGCTTTCCAAAAAGTCCTTTCTTGTGCAAGTCTAAGCTCATAGTCAAACGTTATGGCCATCTGAAGGTCGAAAGGGTCATTCTACAAAAAATGTGAACTGTTGATCTTCCTTTTTTGGAGTCTGAAATGCATGTGACCTCTGAAAATCCTGAAATTTGGAATTTTAGGCATTTTTGTTTTGGAAGTCAGGTTACTGTTCATCTGCTTGGGTGCGCGAAAACTCCAAAACCCCGAAAGTTTAAAGTCTGAAATTTCAGACATTTGGAATTCGAAAATTCAGAAATTTTGTTGTGATTTTTGTTTTTTGGGGTTCCAAACTTCCAAAAATCTGAACCCCAAAACTTTGAAACTCCAAAACTTGAAAATCTAAAATTTCAGACATTCAAAATTTTAGAACTTTGGAATTTTTTTCCTTTTGGACCTGTGACACTGTTCATTAGAAAATCAACCTGAGAGCTCCAAAACTCTGAAACTTGAAAGTCCAAAATTTCCTCTACGTTAACCCTGAAACCAAGTTTGAATTCTAAAATCCGAAACCTTTCAGACTTCGGGATTTCAGGATTTTTGCTCACTTTTCCCAATTGATCCTTCGCTATCTCTGAAACCAAAAATTCTGAAATTTGAACTTTTAGAATTTTCGGACATTATGATTTTCATGTATGAGGCACTGTACACCTACCCATGCTCACCGAGATCCCTAAAACTTCGAAATATTGAAAATATGAATTTCAGACTTTTAGACTTCATGATTTTGGACTTTATTGATTCCTTTTAACCCTACTTTTTCTCTGAAATGTCGAATGCCCAAAGTATGAAAAATTTAGGCCTTGGCCTCCACTCTTCTATTCGATCTCTGATCTCCTCGAAAATTCCATTGGCATTTCATTTGCTGACCTTGCATTTCCATTTCTAAGCCCGCCTGTAACCCAACTGTCCAATCCCGAAACAAAAGCTCCCATGGATGAATGAATCCCTCCATCTCTATGTGCAAGGTTGTGTTTTTCCAATTTTACCTAAGGGGAAAAATTAGATAACAATTTCGTCTCATATGAACCCCTTGTTAGGAAATAAGGGATAAAATATACAGAATAATTCCTCACAGAATCGCAACAGTAGAAACTAATATGTATAAAATAATACAGGTCTCAAATTAAAGTGCATAATAGAAATAACATAACAAAAAGAGACAATATTTAACATGGTTCACCTAATTTGGTCTACGCCCACCAAGAATAACTTTCTCATTTTTTATTACAAGCCACCTCTCTCTCAATACAATACCCATATCTGTTTGGAGCTATGCTCAAACAAACTCTACAGAATTCACACCCGAATTCAGACACATCTACAATGTTACATAAACCCTACCATATGCACAAAACCACATAAGTAGAAAAATAATTAATTAGTTTTACAAAACTGTGGGTATCTAACCATGGGCCAAAACTGTCTCATAAACCTATGGGTCAAAAATCCCACCCAGCGAGAAGAGCATGTTTTTCGAGGCCCAATTTTTTTTCTCTCGGGGGTTGCATCCGTGAATCCCCTGCAACCAGGGGCTACTCCCCCTGGACCCTCGCTTGGGTCCTAACCCATCCCCGTACCCTGACAAGAAAAATGTGGAAAGTGTAGAGTACACTTAGTGTATAGTCTTCAACATTTTCACTCATGAAAAATAGGCTCCACAACCTAACACCCTAATGAAGTGTCTTGAATAGAGTTCAGGTGGGAGTTTCTCATGGTGTTTTGGACCCACTTTCGACACTAACACTAGTACGTATGTGAAAGAATTGTTTTCCAAATTACCAAGATCAACAAAAAATCTCCTTGTATCTCATCCTTCATCTATGAAGAATCCTCATGCTCATCATTTGGATGTTTGAGAAATTTATGAGAGGAGATCGGTGTTGAATTTTCCTTCTGTGGAAATGATTCAAATGATGAATTGTCAGAAATAACATCTCTTCTCTCATATATCTTCTTTGTCTCAGGATCCATGAGATGCTATGCTTTTGAGGTTGTACCATACCCAAAAAATATGCACTAGCATGTTTTTGGATCAAGTTTCTTCCTCTTCCTATTGAAATATGCATATATGCAGTACATCCAAATACTCTCAAATGAGAAATAGAAGGTTTATGATTACTCCATACCTCCTCCAGCGTATTTTTCTTCAAGATATTTATAGGTTCTCGGTTCAAAAGATATATAGTAGTCTAGACCACTTACACCCAAAATTTGTTCTCCAACTTTTTACTGGAAAGCATGCAATGAGCCATGTACATGACAGTCTGATTACGATGTTCTGCAATTCTGTTATGTTGGTGAGTATAGGGGAAATCATTTGTTGTTTGATGTTGTGCTCCTTCAAGAATGCCAATAATTTCTTGTACATGAAATTACCCCCCTCGATCGGAGTCGAGGACAAGAAGGGGCTGCCTGGTCTCCTGAAAAAATCCCTTATAGAAGTTCTGGAAATTCTTAAATGCTTTGCTCTTCTTTCAGAGAAAGAATACCCAAGTCTTATGGGAATAATCATCAGTGAACAACTGGAAGAACTTAAACCCCTTAAATGAGACAGGAAAGGGTCCACAAAGATCAATATTTATGACCTCAAGATAGTTCTTGGCATGGAATTTACTCAACTCGAATGGATCGTGATATTATTAGGTCACTAGACATCCATGACAAAGAGGTAATGACTAAGAGAGAGGAAGAATTCCTCATACCATGTCCTTTGAACTGAGATGATAGAGGAAGCTGGAAGCAATATGTCCGTACCAATAATTCTAGAGTACAATGGATTCCACTATGGAGGTAGATAGTGCAACTGCAGAGGATGAAACTACATCTAATGCAAATAAATGATCCTTCCAAAAAGATCTAGCAATTATCATACCATCTTTAGATATCAGACATGATTTGATTCCATTATGAACTTGGAACTCCATCTTTAGCTTTAGAATCAACAACTGAGAGATAGACAAGATATTTGTGGTCAATCTAGGGACATAGAGCACCTTCATGAGAGTACATATTTTTTGTCTCGAGAGGAATGGTCACATTTCCTATTCCTTCTTCTACATACTCCTTGTTTTCTACAATTTGGACCCGATATCTAGTGGGTCGATCAGTAAATGAGTTAAATGAACTTCTATCACTCATCATATGCTTAATGGTACCTGAATCAATCAACCAAACATTATTTGATGGCTGCGATGTTTGGCAGACTTGAACCAAATCATCTTTGTATGCGCTTGCCGTATGGTGATTTTGGGACATATTCGTTTGAGCCATCATCTGGCTCGGCTACGACATGTCCTTTCTTCTTCTTTCTGCGAGGAAACCACTTGGATTTTTTTTAATATCATCAAATAGACGTGTTCTCACATATATAATTTCTTTGTGTGCGACCAATGTACCAACTATTTGTAGTATCATGCATATTTGTGGTGCAAATGAGACACCATCGATTCACCTTATGAGACTTCTACTTTTGTTGTGGCTTTTGTGGTTGATTCTACATTTTCTTCTCTTGTTGTCCCTTGTGAGGCTTCTATCTCTTCTTCTGCCTTGAGATTAATGATTTTTCCTTAAACTCTTCTTGTACTATTTGAATGGATTCGTCATGTTGCAAAAAGTTCACCAGTTCGGTGAAACTCACCTCCTTTTGTGTGATGTTCAATGTAGTGATGAATTTCCTAAATGGGAAAAAATAACTTGTAGTGTGAGTCGGAAAAGAAATTTATCTTTAACCTCTTCTCTGAGTGCACTAAGCTTAACTCGTAGTTCCACCACTCAACACAACAATTATTCCACTTTCTTGCCTTCTTGCATACTCATGGTATAAATATTTTTCTGGAGATACAATTTTTTTGTCTAATTATTTGCTTCATAGATGATAGAAAGATTATCCCAGACCTTCTTTAATATTTTTTCATTCCAAATGTGTATTTGTACCTCATCAGATATGCTCACTGTGATGAAAATCAAGGATTTTACATCAGCCTTGTCATACTTTGTTCGTTCATCTACGACGGTGGGATGAGCAAGTGGACCATTTATGATTTCCTCGATATCCTCAAAGAGAAGAATGGTCGTCATTTTCTTCCTCCATGCAACAAAATTTATTCCTTTCTACAGTTGGGCATTGAAGACCAATATCTTGGGGGAAGACATGATGTATCCCACGATGTAGTTTCTTGTGAGAAACTCCGTTCAAACAACCTTATCTCTATTTGACCTTCCTTTGATTCAATGTATTAAATAAATGTAAATTGTAAAGAGTATATGAGCAAGCTTACTTTTTTGCAGGTCTGGATGCCACACTCAGATGACATAAAAGATAGATGTCAATGATCTCTAAGTAGTTTTCTATATTTTTAACAAGTCGTTGCCCATACAATTCATGTCTCTACCAGCCAACACATCACGCACAGGACTGATCGTTGCTTGCTCAACACAACACCCACATTTTCAAACCTACAGTTTCCCACTTTCTTTTCTAAAGGCCAAAACAAAACTTAAACACGTCACTTTACTTTACACCGAGACAAAGGACAAAAAATGTGCAGGTCTTATAACCACCTTTTTGGCATGTCAACATGCCATGTGAAGTGTCCACTCCTCTTCGACACTTATATGATTATGATTTTGATTATTATAGATTAGATTTATGGAAATTGCTATCACATTTTAGATATTGATAGATGAACATTGTTATTTTGATTACTTAATTGATAGATAATATGGATGTTTAGAATTATGACATGATTTATAGGATGGATTATATGCATGTTTTGGATATATAAAAATTTGATGATCTTGATCTTATACTGGACTGATACATTTAATTTGATAATTATATGATTTTATATGGTTTAGTTGATTTCATAACCTTATTTATAGTTAATATTTGATAAAATTGAAATAATTGAAATCATGAACAACAAGGAATTACTTGTTTGTGATGGTTTAGTTGTGATAATTAATGATATGTATATATACATTTTTTCACTATTTTGATGTCATTAATATAGCCATGAGCCTAGAAAGGTGTTGTCTTGACTTTTGCAGGTGTTCGCAACACAATAAACCAAAGGGGGATATGAGACCAACAATGAAGGAATCTGGAGTATTAGCAACAGGTCACCATGGCAGTATGTGTATTATTTTGTTGTATGTTTGGAGGTCCTCATTGGGGGGTGAACTCAAATGTGACCCTGGGTAAGTTTGTGACTTATCTTGTTGAATTTATTTTATTGTGAGTTGTTGTATTTTATTAGTATGTGGAGTCACTTTTATTAATTTGGATCAACACCCCTCTTAAGTTCAACTAGTGATAATTAGGATGTGACAAAAGGGGGAAATAAATGTGGGTTTTTATCCTTAATGTGTGTTGGATTGGAATGAATTCAATTTGTTTTGGAGTAGTGTGTACTCAATCTTTCAGTTGAAATTAGGATTTTGACCTTATAGGAAATTTTGGAGACTTGTGGAATAAGTCAAGCTTGTCCCACACCTCTTAAAGTCACCCACCCACTAGGCCTATGATGTGAAGGACTTATTTTAGGTCCTATTTTGTGTTTTAATGGAGAAAAAGTGAAATTAATTACACTTTTCTTACATGGGTATTTATTTGTGTCCTTTGGGGGTGTGGTTTTGGGTTGAGTTGCTAAGAGGGTGGTCATTTCCCCAACCACCAATTTATTATTCTTTGGGGTTTGGGTTTGACCTTGGTGATGTGGATTGGAGAAGAAATGATGTGGCATCTGACATGAAGCCACATCATCTCTCTCTCTCTCCCTATTTTCTATTTATTTCAAATTTTGTGAGGAGTTGGGGGTTACTTGTTTTGTTTTTGGTCTCTCACTTTTGGAGGTGCTTGATTTTTGGAGTGCTTGTTGGAGTTGGAGATTACTTGGGATTTCTTGGGCTTGTAGGATTTTGGAACTTGCTTGTGGAGTGAATTCTTGCTATGGCAAGGTAGGGTCTTCACCCTTGGTTTCTTCTCCTTCTTTGTGTGTTTATGTGTTGAATTAATGTTTATTTCTTGAGTGTTGTTGGGTAGTGAAATGGCCTTAGGATGTGTATGATAAAGTGAAATGGGATAAAAAATTTTGGGAGGCATACAAGTTTCTCTTGGGTATTTAGGAGGGAGTGGGTTGGGTGCCCCACCTTGTTCATATCTTGTGGTTTTTGTTCATTGTGGGAGGCATAAGAGTGAGGGAGGCATAAGAGATGTTTTACTTGTAGGGAGGCATAATAGATTTTGGGTTTTGATTGATTTTTTGAGGTTTAGAGGTGGGAACCCAAACCCTTGGGAGGCACAAAGGAAATCCCCATATTCCTTTCTCTACTTGGCTTGATTTTAGAGACAATGTTTTGGGAAGTTTATGTGTGTAAAAATGAATGTTTTTTGGTTATTTTCTTGTTTGAATGTTGGTTTGAAAGTAAATGTGTAAACCTTGCCTTTTGTTGCCAATGGTTATCAAATATTCCAAATTGTTTCATTTTTGGGGCTCGGGGGATAATGATTAAGTAGGCTTCACTTCCTCATTGGATTATTGGTTGGGTGGAGAGTGCTGCCTACTCTCCCATTTTGGTTGTTGTGTTCAATCTTGTGAAGAATTTGGAGCTCAAATGATGAAGAATTTCTTGTGGCATTTGAATACAAGAATCAAGAACACTCTCATAACTATTTTATCATGTTGTCTCCATTATGTATGGAGGGCTTGTAAACTTGTATTTGTTTAAAGTGAAGTTTTTAGTTGTTTTATTATCAAAAATGTGATCTTAGTTGACATTGTAAATGAAGGTAAAACCTTGAAAATAATGTCCTTACTTGATGGAATGAAACATTTTTAGATTGTTAAATTGAACCAAGTAACTGAAAGAGATGTGTATTATTTGATGAAGAAAAAGGGATTGAAATGAAAATCACTTTACTTTCAATTTAGTTACTTCATTGTCTTCAAGATTTATGTTGTCCATTTTAGAACTATTGGGAAATCTTGTTATACATTAATTGTTTGAAATGGTTGCAAGAAAATGAGGAAGTAGTTATTTTTCTTGCTAAATAAAAGTAACTTGAAAGAAAATAGTTTTGTAGTGCCTTGTATTTTGGATGAAATCTGCTTATTAGTTGTACTAGAAAGAACAATTAATTTTAGGAGTTTTCTAAAATTTATCTTTGAATGAAATGTGGAAATTTCAAAATCATCTTGTTCAAACATAGATTCCCAAAGAGATGATCCCAAATAGATTCCTAGACCATCTTGTTCTAACTTCGATAATGGATGAATTTGGAATTATACCCATATAAGCACTTAATTGTTTTTTTGCCAAAATGTTATACACAATACTTAGAAATGAAGTTAGTTTTAAAATTCCCATCCAAATAGTTATGTAGGTAAATCACTATATAAGTAAGTATATATATATATATATATATATATATATATATATACTTCGTCTTTATTTATGCTAGATTTATTAATAACATATATGTGTTACCATATTAAATTTAATAATAAATGTAATTATATTAATAACCAAATTAAATTATATTAAGAGATCGACATATATATATGAATAATGTATATAAAAACATTTATACTATATATATTATAGAATATTATAATAATTTATAACTTATAAAAACAAGAAATCAAAATTAAAAATCTATTATGTTTGGGCCCTCGGTCACGTGGCCTGCATTGTTTTAAATAAAGGTAGAATGGTGGGGGGTGGTGGGGGGGGGGGGGAGGTCGACGACCCCACCTCGACTCTATATACTATGGGATGGGGTGGGGTCGGCGACCTCCCCCCAATAAACATTAAACACAACCCCAATGTTTATTAGCCACAACACATGTAAAGCACAGTTGGCTTTCTTCCATGAGGTCTATGTAAATCCGCAACCAGATTACTCCGTCGTTTTGTGTGTGTGTGTGTGTGTGTGTGTGTGTGTGTGTGTGTGTGTGTGTGTGTGTGGAACTTTGAAAGGACCATAGGACCATTGGGGAAAATACAAATGAAGAATATTTTTTTAACAAATAATAAAGATACACACAAACCCTAGAAGAGGGTGTAAATAGAACTTTGAAAGGAAAGGAAAAATATTCATCCTTCCATGGGCTTGAGCTTACCTCTCATGGCTTCCACCTCCTTTCTCCTCCAAATCTGTACAAAAAAATGAAACAATAAGTCAAATGGAATGGGAAAAGAGCCTTTCATGATCTTGTTTGAGATTAGTTGGAGCCCTAAATCCGAGGGATCCCAATGAATCCATTTAATGGATGATATTTATCCCTATAAATAGTAGGTAAGAAGTGGGTGAAATAATTTTCAAATTTGAAATGCATGGGTCGGTTTTATTTGGGACCACTTAAGTTGTGTAGGGGGTGATTTTTACGAATCTAACCTAATTGTTTAGTTGGAGACTTTTAAAAAAAACTATAATCTTGACCTCTTGTTTTGGGAGGAAATAAAATTTATTATTAATAACTAGACCACAATTCTTTTGGAATTAATTGGATTGTGAATATTTAATTTCTAATTAAATTGTATCAACTTTAAGCGAGGGGGGTCTAACCCTTGCCCTAAACTAATTGAATTATTAAATGAAATTAAGAAATATTAATAAATAAGTTAAGAAGGAAGCTAAGGGGATTATGGACTCCAGTTGAAAATTAATAATAATAATAATAATTAAATGGAATTTTTTTAATATGATGAAGTGTTGACCCTGAATTTAAACCTAATGTTGCGAATGGGTTTTTACAAAAAAAATATTCCGTAATCTTTCTATTACAATCTTAATTGTATCAGGTTTTGTACAAGTAAAAATGTGAGCGTTACACCACGCTTCAATTTCCATGCATAGGCTGACATAATCATAGGTTTGAGAAACGTCTACAAGTCCTCTGCTTCAAATTCCAAGACAAAGTCTGCACAACCACATTTCTAGGAAGGAAGAGGACGCGAGAGCTTTAATAACAATGATATTAAGAGAGAGAGAAATAGATTTGGATGTGTTATTCAAAGCATCAAACAAAAAATTATACATGATCATAAATAGTTCGAGGAGCCCAATAGATTGGGGGTGGAAGGTTGAGGGACAGCCTATGCGGAGGAGCTGAAACGTCCCAGCAATGTGTTGGAAGAAATTAAATAAATCACCACACAAATGTTGTGGTGGAGAGTAGTGGTAAGGTAGTGAATCCCATCCAGAGAGGATCTGCGCACATCTCATGGCCCTCATTGAATCTGATTGGTAGGGGAAAAGTAGGCTAAAAAACAATGTAAAGGGAATTTCCTCGATGGTTCAATATTATCCATACATGGTCCACCTCCACCTCCACCTCCACCATTCGTACTTACACATGTATGTGAAAAAATTATTATACACAATCATCACTTTGGTAAAAGATTTAATATTTTCAGCTACAATAGAATGCGAGAAAATAATAGAGTTTTCCTCTTTATAAAGGAAAAATTGATTTCCAATTTCAAATCAAGTTTTATTTGGGTGAGGGTGGTTGACTGCATGAGGAACAAGATATGAATGCATATATCTATTTCTATGGTGGTTTAATAAAGTGGTTCGTTTCGAATGATGCGTAAACTTTCTAGGCTCATAGCCATCTAGTATATGCTATGATGTTTTAAGCCTAGACCATCCTCTACGGGAATTCCCATCTAACCCCTAGTATGATATACTACTAGTGGAAAGGTGCATATTGAAATAGATAAAAATAGTTCATGAATCCATTCCCAAATGATTTTTTATTTTTTAAATAGCCAAAAAAGGTGTATAAGGGTTTTAATTTCCCCACAAAATAGAAATTGACAATCCAAAACACTTAATTGAATCGTACGACCAAGGGGTAAATCATGATAAGTAATACATCAAATGAAATTCGTAAGCTTGAGCTCTAGAATTATTGACCACATAGTAGAGAATTTACATTGCCAAAAAATAGATGAATGCAGGAGCCAATAGAAGATGAATATTTCCACCATGGGAAGTTTAGGGCATAACATTTTATATCCCTTACTAGTTGACTAATTATTGAAAGGTGTATCTTAATACCAATTTATAGACATCCCACCAACACCTAGAGAAAACAATCCTAATCTTGTGTGATATGTCATGTGGAATAGCTTCCACAATTGTGTGAGAAGATTATTTTTTACTAATGGCTAAAGATAATTTCAACTTTGATTTGTGCAAATAAAAGTGTCTTCTGAGCTATTCGCTAAATACCTTGAACAATATGAGTCATTCCTATTAAATATTTTAGGGTGTATACCCATGAAACCTCCGCTAAGGGAGCATTGTGGAAGCTAATAATAAGTGATGACCACATCGACAAAGACTTAAAGTAGATAATTTTGTTAAATTCATCTTTATCCTATAGAAGCCAAGGTTTGATTTTTTTTGAAGCCTTCTAGATGGTTTTGATAATGAAAGATCCCGCCATTTTCATTAGGGATTTGATTATGATAAACTTATGAAAACCTAAAACCTTCCAGGTCTTTGCAACCTTCTGGAGTGCATTCTAAAATACAATTACAGATATGGATTTTATAAGCCTACTCACACTTAATGGATGCAGAAATCCATTTGTAATAGTGGGAATTGCATTATTTCTCAATTTCTAATAATGTGAGCTAAGAAATATACTTAGAAAAGTAATGGAATTCCCATTTGTAGAAACAAAATCACGCACTTGGATACATTTCTAGGTCCTATGGTGTACTAATGTATACATGATTCCTAAGAAAGAAAATTAGTATTTGAAAACTCCTTTGGGCCTCTTTGCTTTATCTATTGCCTTCTTTTTAGTCTTATACAACTTAAATCCCTTCCAGAAATTAAATTATTTATCTTTTATGGCCTCAAACACTAGAAAATAGTTAGGAAAGAAGTCCCCAGGTACTCTTGTCCATCCAGAGTGTTCCTAACATTCTATTATCTTTTATCACTCTTTTGGGTCTCTTTTACCTTTTGGTCACCATTTACACTTTTGGGTCGCCCTTCCAGTTGTCAATTATGAAATTCAAACAAGGGAATCATATATATACTTAATTACTTCTTCTAAATCAAGGACCAAGTACTAGGATTATCTATTATCATCTAAGCTTGCATCCAAATGCACAAGAACACTTCAAAGGAAAAATCTAGCACAATCACTCAAGGGACAAGGGTTGCATCAATTCACATTACACAATGTAGGAGGGGAAGCTTTATTATATTATATTACACACATTTGCATCATTTAGAACATTCTAAATCTAGTCCACTATCTTAGTTTAACTTACAAAATGGCATCCTAGGGCATCATTAAATACACTTTCACACTTAACTACATGGAGTCTGAAATGTAGTGGCATCGCTTGGTACTAAGTTCATTCTTCAGGTGACCTGTGAGGTAAGTCCCGCTCCACATTGTACATCTATTTTATTATATTTTATGTGGTTTTTGGACACGTGCAGGTGGAAACTTGTTTTGTAACTTACAAGTACATTTGGTGATCTAGGAGTGAAGAGTGACAAATAGAGAATAATAGTAAAGCTCATCCTAGAAAAAAAGATATTATAACCTAAGCAAGTGTATGGACACTAGTGCCCAAATCCATTCCCTATCTCCCTAGCACCCTAGTGCTCATGTCTTGCTATGGGTGCTCCTTTTCTAAACATTCCTGAGCCTCATAACCTCTAGTGAGCATTGATGACACCATTCTTAGTTTGTTACGACAGTTTTCCTATCCAGTCACTTCCATCTTTCTCAGAAATTAGCTAAGTCATTATATCTCCTTCTCTTGCTTAGGGTTTTACATTATACATTCTTTGTTTCTTGCATGTTATTGTATATTAGAATTTATATATCATATATTATAGTATTTACTCTAAAATTAAGATTTAATTCAAGTAATATTAAATCATTTGGTGAACCCCACTCATGATCAAACACTTAGATCCTTATTTTTCCTATTTTATTGGATCTTATTTCACGGATCCTAAAATCCATAAAATATCCTTGCATGACTTACTTCAAATTTACCCTCCTTGCAAATATATTCTCCTAAAACCCCTACACACTATGTAACTCCCTCACAATACGCCACATGCGCAAGTAAGTTCCATTTTTGATTGTATCTCTGAAAACCCTAGCCTTCATGATACCATAACCAATCATCCAAACTTTGAGTCAATTCAAGCTTTACAATGCATATTTCAAGATAAATTTCAAATATCTAAAACCACGATTACATCCCTCCTAACTTAAATCCAACATCTCAAGGATGCTTCTCAGGTCCATGATAGCTCTTCTTGTACATTACATCCTGATCTCATCTCTACTACATGTGCTCATACAAGTGAGGTCAAAGTCTTACCACTACTAGCACCAATAAAGTTTTATCTAAATACTAAGCACCATGATATTCTTCTTGAGATCCTCAATCACCAGCAGATCAAATTCCCACCTACTCATTACTACCCTCCTTATCGGCTTGCGAAATACAAAGGTAACCCATCTTATAATTACCATAGATGTAATGGAAAATGATAATAAATTCAATTATATAAAACAAATAATTAAGCACCTTGAGCATCATGTTTTTATTTCATTTGCTCCACAACATTATGTTAGATTCTCATCTCTAATTGCTAAATCCCACTAGGCTCCCAAATTTGATCCCTCTATGTATAATGAGCATCATCTTCATAACTAGTAATGTTCCTTATCCGGAAGGGAAATTTTTAGTGGTGAATTTTCCTAATCTCATGAAAATTGAGGATTGTGGAAATTTGAATTGGTGAATATTCTGTGATTTGTAGCCAACTTAGTCGCCAAAATATTTGACCAACATGTCCCTTATAATATTCATTTCACCTAGATTTTACACATATATAAGATCTTATGAATGTAATTTTCCACCATTTCGAATCATTTCATGTGCATATTCTCCGAAGTAAACATAAGTAACCCCTCAGCCATCCAACCCTAAGTCTTCCAACCCCTGAGCCATCCAACCCCAAGCCATCCAACCCGAAGCCATCCAACCCTAATCTGTCCAACCCATAACTCATCAAACACCTTATCCGTCCAACCCTGAGCCGTCTAACCCCTTAGCTATACAACCTTGAGTTGTCTAACCCTCATATGTCTAACCCCTTAGCCATCAAACCCCTTAGCCGTTAACCCCTCATCCTTTGAACCCATCAGCCATCCAACACCTCATCCATCCAAACCCTCAATCATCTAACCCCTTAGTCATCTAACCACTTAGCCATCCAGCCTCTCAGTCGTGAGTTTTCTCACCCCTCAGTCGTCTAAAACTTTTCTGTCCAACCACAGAGTCATCCAAGCCTTTTCCGTCCAACCCTTTACCATCCAACCACTACCGTCTAACCCTAAACCATCTAATCTCAGAGCCTTCAAACATAAGAGCCATCCCTAAACAGTCATGGATACTAGAAATCAGGGTAAGAAGGTTACAAATTCAGCCAGTTCAAAAAAGGGTGCAAATAATTTTCTTGTGTATTTAGGAAAATTAAAAAAACGAAGGGGGTTTCTACATCAGCTAAAAATATCGGTATGTAGCATGTGTTATTTACAAGTTATTTAATCTTACAGTATTTAATAATTATGTTTTTCATATTGTTCTTGGAACTGTTTATATTGTGTAAAAATTTAACTATAGATACAATTAATACTATATATGTAACAATTTTATAGATTTATATGTAGGCGTTTCAGAAATTTCTTCAAGAAATAATCAATTTAAATATATCAATGATCAATTACATGTTGAGGAAAATATTTTGTCTCTTGATGACATAGAAGTACAAGAAAATTCATCGAATTCTCATGATACACTAGTAGAAGAAGCTTCTACTCCAAGGTCTATTACCAGAAAAGTAGAGATGAGAATCAAGATATTCCGTCTGAGATCCTAGATGTAGAAGTCGAACCCCAAGAGAAAAAAAATTATGTCAGAAGAAAGAGGACAAACTAGATAATTAGAACGAAATTCTATATCGAATGGGCTACAAAATATCCATTTATTGAACTTGTGTACACTGAAAATGGTAATGATGTTCAAACACAATGTCGTTATAAAATTTGTGGTTAGAAATAGGGGAAGGATCACATGATTCAACTCAAACTAGACATAGTTGAAATTGTTTGTTGGAAAAATATACATTTCCAAAAGTAAAATGATGGAAACATAGTAAAAAAAATAAATGGAAAGATGCAAAAGAGTGTTTACATGTCAAATACCCAATGCCCCACCCATCCAACCCATACAACCCTTTGATGTCCAATCCCTTAACCTTCCAACCCACCCATCTAACCCCTTAACCTTCTAACCTTTAACCGTCCAACCTCTCAACTGTCCAACCCAACCGTCTAACCCTTAGCCATCTAACCCCTCAACCATCTAACGCCTTAACCGCCGAACCTAACCACCCCAACCCCCACCTAACCAACTCGCCCACTCAAACTGCACGCTAACCTGCCTAACCTAGTTTGCAAAACTAGGGAAAATTGCTCTCTGTGAAATTTCCTTTGCCACGAAACATTTTTTCAGAAATTCACTAACGATTTGAAAGTCAATTATTCAGATTCTCCACAAATTCTAAACTAATTTTTCAGAGGGGTCTTCTTAAAATGAACCCTATTCTCTGGTAAGTCAAGAGCTACCTATCCAACTCAGTTTCATACCACCTTTCAAAATACGTACCCCACCACCTCCTACAAACTCCTTTACAACATTACCAATTCTAATTAATATGTACCCCATCACCTCCTCTTATCAAGTCCTCTACCCCATTACCAATTCCAAATAATCAACCAATAACAAAGAAAAACCTACCGATTAACCTTGTGATATCTAACCTCTTTAAAATTCCTCTTGTCAATCCAAAATACAACCTAGACCTACTCTTGCTTCTACCTCTCATTGTGATGACAATATTCTTTCTTATGACACATTTCAAGCTCCGCCACCTTGGCAATGTCTCTCTCATGTCATTTAATATATCTACATCTCTCACACACTTGGGGGGCATCACACTTTCTCCCCCTCCCTTTCCATCAATATTAGTTTTCTCTAATGTTTACTACTACAATTCATGCTCTAGTCTTCATGTATAATATTTCTAACCACTCCTACATATTTGGTACACATATTATATCATCGTTACCTGATGACGTATTTTAGTTCCATGGTTCATACTCAAATGCAAAGGGTATAATTCTGAAATGAACCTCACATCATCTACACTTCATGCTTAGTGTTTCATGATACATATTTTTTAGCATCAAATCTCACACAACACATTCATTTCTCGATGACACACTCTTGTCCTATGGTTCATTATTGGCAGTTGAGGGGGTATTTCTAAATGAACCTCATCTCATACACATCTGATGGGGGGAAAGACTCCTATCATCTTCACACCTTGCATAACATACCATCACACTCAGATAACATATATGCATCTTGGTTGTATTTACTCTTGTTAGCTTATTCTACTTACATGTTACACTTTGTTTCCTATTCTAGATGGATTCTTAGTATGTCATTATTGTTTTCTATACACACATTATCATTCACTTGGTATCTTGAGGTGAATCCAGGACCTTTCACTTATTCATACACGACTCATGATGCTCGACAAAACTCTTTACTAGTCCCATCGAGGCTCCTGAGGGAATCTACTTTTGTTATCTTCATACTCTAAACATCACACATTCTATCACTTTAATACTTACTATTTCTAGTCATTTTCACTATACTTGTCACTGATTTATAGACGCTTTGATATACTATCTATCTTTCTAACATACTAACGGGTGCTTATTATGTAGCATTTATCTTGAAAGATCAATAGAACGATGGTTATCCATCACTTCTTTCTCTGTATTACTTGCGGGCTATGCCCTCTGTCTTACTTGATCATTGTATTCTTTTGGTCGCTTCATCCTTGATTGTCATATGAAATTGTGAGTGATATTCCATGTATGTAACCCACTTTTCCTGGTCCATATTGTATTTCTAGTTGCTTGTTATATTGTCTTCTATTACATGCTATATTTTATACTAACACTTGTTACTAGCCCATATTGTTTGCATGTGCCTTAGTTTCTACCATGCACATCCCCTACCCCTTGCACGTATCCCTTAGCATATATGCATATCAGTATCCAATCCTCTCCTTTTGGCCACATTATCCTAATATCATCACATACACCCCAAACGAGGGAGACATCTATTGGGATAAAAAATTCCCCTACAAGATGTCAGAGCTAAAATACATCACAACACAGTAAAAAATCAACATATGAACATAACCAGATATTAGAATCAGACTTTGGTCAAAAACATAGAGTAGACACTAGTACCCTATCCTAGATAGTAGTAGTGGGTGCTTATGTCCCCCTTAGGTTCTTGTGTCATGGGGAAAAAATAATCAATTTCTCACTTCAACATAGTTTAAAAAAAAAAATTAGATCAATTCTATGGTAGCATGCACTTACCGTCATTTACAAAAATCATTCTATCACTTACAATCGGAATGTAATCACAAAAATTTGGGATGATTAGAACAAATAGGCATGTGGGAACTTTAGTGGTGCTTATTTGGGAGGAATAATGGAAGGAGAGAAAAGATAGACCTTTCTCCCCCACACTTTTATCTTAGTGTGAGATCGCCCAAAAAATTCACCTTTGGCATGAGATCGCCAAAAAACACGATCTTCGCATGATATCACCCAAAAAAATCTCTTTTGGCGTGATATTTCCCAAAAACCTCACCATCAACATTCAAATCTAATAACTCTAAGAAACATTGACAATTTTCTATTTCAAATTCTCTCATACATCAAGTGCACATTTTCTTTTACACACACTTTACATACTTATGCACATATTATCTGTACTTTTTCATATACAAAACTTTGACTACTCTTTTTATATTATTTTTCAAATCCATCCTTATATGCAAAAATAAGAAACCCACATCAACAAGTACAAGCTCCAACAACACAACACTATGCATAAACTTCATCCCTAGGGTCTACTTCCCTTTCATAGTCTCCACACTTCACATTGCAATAACTTCACACTTCACTTTTCCACCCGACATGCTATCATCTACACTCTTCTCTATAAGGTCACAAAGTACACATCTTCTATCTACTTTATGTTATCAAGTATTCACTCAACAACATAAAGTGGGGGAAATGTAAACACAAAATCACGCACTTGGGTACATTTCTAGGTCCTAGAGCCTACTAATATATACATGAAATTCATAAGCAATAAAATTAGTAGTTGAAAACTCCTTTTGGCCTCTTTGCTTTATCTATTGCCTTATTTTTAGTCTTAGACATCTTATAACCCTGCCATAACTTAACTTATTTATGTTTTATGGGCTAGGATGCTAATGCCTAGTTAGGACCAGAGTTTCAAGGCGGTCCTATCCCTCCTTGGCACTCCTGAACATCTCTTCTATTTTCTCGCTCTTTTTTCTCTTTTATCTTTTGGTCGCCTTTTAAAATTTTGGGTCCTCCTTCCACTAGTCAATTAAAAAATTCAAACAAGGGAATCATATATATACTTAATTAATTCTTCTAAATGAAGGACCAAGCACTATTATTACCTATTATCACCTAAGCTTGTATCCAAATGCACAAGATAACTTCAAAGGCATCATCCAGCACATTCACTCAAGGTATAAGGGTTGCATCAATTATACATACACAACATAGGAGGGCAATTCTATTATATTCCATTGCACATATTTGCATCGTTTGGAGCATTCTAGATCTATCATGCCATCTTAGAGAAAATTGTACATGGGCATCCTAGGGCATCATTCCACACACTTTCACATAGAACTACATGGAGTCTAAAATGTAGTTAAGTGATCAGTACTAAGGTAATTCTTTGGGTGACTGCCACTATCAGTCTAACTCCACATTCTGCATCCTTTCTGTTAGATTTTATGTGGTTTGTGGACATGTGCAAGTTACATGTAGATTCAACAATGTAAGAGTGAATTTAGATAGACAAACAAAGAATATTAGTGAATATCCACCTACAAAAAAGATATCATAACCTAAGCACATTTTTATACACTAGCGCCCATACTTACTCACTAGTGCCTGGGTGCTCTTGTCCTACACACTCTTCAGTCTCATAACCTCAAGTGAGAATTGATGACACTTTTCTAAGTCTATTCTAGCATTTTTCCTATCTAAGTCACTTCCATATTGCTCGGAAATTAGTGAAATCATTCTATCTGCTCCTCTTGCTTAGGGTTTTACATTATACATTTCTTTGTTTCTTGTGTCTTACTTTATATTAGCATTTGTATATAATTTTTTATAATAGTTACTCTGAAATTAAGATGTGATTAAATTTATATTAAATCACCATTATCTCTATGAGATAATATATTGAGTTCTGAGACAACACACATAAATATATAATAAAGATCTCAACCTTTTTATGATAATTTTGGGAAGCATCCAAACAAAAACAATAATAGACATGTTTGGTAAAAATATGTTTATGGAAATTTTAGATCTTATTTACCAATGGAAGGTGTTTCAATTATAGTATGATAACTCCTCAAATTTGTCTACCATATATCTCTAAAAGCTAGAGGAGTTTTTCTTGAAAAGTAAATAGAATGCCCAAAAAGTGGAATATTTTCCCATGCTAAATCCAATTCCATTGAAAATAATATGGCCATGGAGGTGGATGTAGAATATATTTTCTATAACATTGAGACATTAAACATTATATGTTTGAGCCATAAGTGAGGCAATACACTTCACATAAATGCATAACCTACTTCATTTTATCCTCATCTTCATACAAGGTGAGAAAAAAATAATCAAAAAATTCTAGTTAAGCAATTCTGAGGGAAGAAATCCGAGAATAAATATACTTTTCAATAATCCTTGCTGAGCAGCATTGGATATGAGATAATAAAAACCTTCAACAACTAAAAAATATAGAGTAGGCATAAGATGACATAGTATTTAAATAGTTAAATATAGACCAAAATTCTAAAATATTATGCCATTAATATAAATATAAGTCATGTCATTAGTAAAGAGCATGGAAATAAATTGGATTAAGGGAGATATACAACTAAGCACTTTGATCATGTATAAAATGAAGTTTCATTTAATATTTCTTTAGGATTTTTCAAAGCTGATTTTAAAAAAACATGAAAAACTACTAAGACCAATAATCCCATTCCATACCTTCCCAAAATAAAATAAAAATCATATACACTTAGAAAACATCTTTTCTAACCACATCCCAAAGGAATTAACTAGATTTAAATGACATACAATCTTGACCAAGTTCTTTATCACTATCCATTTTATAATTTATGACTTCATAAATATCCTTGATGGATAACATTCCTCATAAGAAACCCTATAAGATTGAGAAATCTTGCAATGGAAAATAATATTGTTTAAGCACTGGACATCACTCACGATAAGGCTCATGTGATTTGAAAAGCTATTTATAATGGAAGAAAAATTCCTGAACCATATTTAAAACTTCAAAAATATGGCTAGAACCATCATAGATGGATTTTATTTCTTTAGGAACTCTATCTCCAACCTTGAGCCAATGTAACCTATCTTTGATCTATGCACATATGAAATTATATCCATCCAAAATTTGGATTTTTTTTCCTAACATTCACCTCATATATTTTCATAGGTTTATGGAAAGGTGTATTTTCCAAAGCAAATAATGAATGGATTATCTCTAAGTTGGTTGTGGAGGAATATTTTTACCAAATTTATGTAAGATATTTATTAAAGAATAAAGTAAGCATGTCAAGTACTAGATGGAATATTTCAAAAATTCTTAAAAAAAATTCATGCTAGCTAAACCTTTTGTATATTGTATAAACTTGTCCTATGATGCAAAAGGGTGGTATTGAGATTAAACTATGTGGTTTACATTATATCCAAAAGTGGATTGGGAAATGATTAAAGAAAACCATTTCATGTAGAACTTCTACTTTTAAATAAATCCTTCTAGTAAAATAAAACAAATGATGACAATAAAGCATGAAATTATATATTAGTTTGAGGAATCTATAAAATAATTTTTAGAAATTAGATAAGGTGTACCATATGACTGATTATAAAAGAGGATCAAAATTGACATCATGATACCTAAATTTGTCACAAATATACATCCCGATTTATCTTCCACAAACTATCCAATATGTTGGTAGGCAGTTAATCTCGTCAATAAAAAATTCAACCGTGTTCAAGTCACCACACAACACTTAATTATAATTTCTAATATTGTTTAAAATCCACTTCTAATAGACTTTTGTTTTGGCCACATCATTGGATGCAAATACATTAATAACTCTAAAGGAGTGATTATTATTATCAAATAAAACCTAGAAGACATCATTTTTTGAGTCCCTCCTATGAGTAAAATTATAGAGCCACTATATAGGGGTAATACAATTCACAATTACTTCATGGCTAGGATCACAATTTCTAGTTAGAGATAATTTATCTATTGAGATAAATTTAGTGATCTTGGGTAATAGAAAACATACCACCTTAAATTCTTATATAAAAAATTGTCTTATCTATGGAAATGAATTCAAAAATAATAAAAGTGTATGTAATTTATTAGTGTAGTCTGTAAGACCCCTAACATTGTATGAGAAGAAATAAATTGAAAAATGGCATCAAGAGGCGTATCCTTGGAAAATAGGTATTACAAGGTGTTATATCTATTTTACAATAATAGTTCCCACTTATAAAGTAAAATTAACTAGAATGATATTTCTTTATTTCTTAAGATCCAAACTCTCCTTCATCGAGAAGACTAAGAGGTCTATGAGGAAATAACACTTTTCTTTTCTGGGTAGAAATTGGAAGAACAAACACATTAGTGAAATCACCATTTTCCTATCATGAGTACTCCCGAAGAATTTCACCCTAACCCTAAGCATTTTGGCATTCCAAGCTTTGGTAAGGGACATGGTGGCGAAAGAGGTTGTGGGATTTTTTAGTGGGATCCTTTTTTGATTCAGGCCTCGATATTCACGGTGATCTGCATTGTGCAAATGAAAGTGTTGTTGTGTCTGTATTCAGTTCTCATTGTTTGGCCCTCTGTGGGTGGTTCCCATGTGGTGGCTAAGGATGGATTTGCTCCCCTGCATGGCTCATGGTTGGTTTCTTAAAAAAAATGCCTGAATCCTACAGCTTAAGGAAATGGAGGCAGGTGTGGCAGCCTTACCTCAAACTTAGGAAACATTGATACGACCATGGAAACCAACTATATTGGTTGTATCACTTTAACAACCCAATGTGCTAAGGGAATTTTAGGCAATGGGGTTTTGACCTAAGTGCAGTAGGTGTCGAATGATTTTAACCATGGTCTTGTGGTCTCTAACCTTAGACAACATAGTGCCCAAGTTTGGATATCTAGAGCTCCTATTCGTGGTAGCACGACTGTGTATGAGCTGATTCCTAGGGATTTTTCTAGGCCTATTCAGAACCAGTATCCTTCCCAGCTGCAAAATGATAAACCCCCTGTTAACGTGTCTTTCAAGGATGTGATGTAGGGGATAGGTAATAGGAAGAGGGAGTTACTTGTTTCCAAGCATAATAAGCCTGTGGATTTTTCTAAATCCACCCCATTAGTTTACTTTGGTGAAGAGGTGGTTCAATTTGAAGCTTCTTACAAGAGGAATAATTTGATTTTTAGATTCAACAACTACTACTCAAGTCTACTAGTTCTTCATGCATGGATTTCGAGCCAATGGAGCCCCTTTATGGAAGGTAGTCTAGATATCTTTCCTAGTTCTCGTGGTTTCTTCATTGTTGCATTTGCCAGTGAGTTACATAGGGATCTTATCTTTGGTAAAATTTGGGAATTTGAATCCCATTTTCTACTAATGAAACTGTGGTTCCCTTTGTTTAAAACAGTTTATGATACTTTCCAAGTTAAACAGGTGTGGATTCGACTACCTTATTTTCCCCCTCCAATTCTTGTTGGACAGTTGTTTAACTGCTATTGGTAACACTTTAGGGAAATGTTTAGCTTTTGACCCTAAATCTGAAGATCTTGAGCACACAATTTTTTCTAGAATATAGGTTGATATGGATACTTCAGTTGATTTCCTAACTATTATTGAACTTAAAGTTGAAGATAGAACTTGGATTCAAATTTTGGATTATGAAGGGTTTCCCTTTAGATGCAGAACTTGCTTTCTTTTGGTCATTTAAAATTTGAATGTAACTTGGTTAGAATACATGCTAAAGGAATAATATCTTGGTGGAAGAACTCTAATCCTATTCATCTAGTGGTGAATGACCCATTGGATGGTGTATCTGACTTGGATTCCAAGGAATCGGTTAACCCAAAAGTGGTGGAAATGAAACAAGGTTATAAGAATGCTCCATATTACTTATCAGGATCCCATGACCTTGCAAACAATATTGAAGGATTGATTATAATCCATAACAATGAAAATGTAAATCCAAATATGGAAGAAGATTGGATAGTTTTGATCCAGAAAAAGAAAAGCACTCTCCCCCTTAAGATATAACTAAGATCAAAAGGGAAGGAACCGTGTTGAGATAGCTACTGGTTTTTTATTTACTGTTAGTTTTTTGTTGTTGTTTTCTTGATCTGCGATACCACTGGTAGAGGCTAGTTTTTTTATCCTCAATGATTTATCTTTTTCTCCACCTGATTTATGGGGTAGGGTCCCATTAACCCTCCTTTACCAATAATAAAATAAATAAAATAAAACTAGTTTATCTTCATAGGGTAATTCCTTCAAAGCCAAGGTTAAAACTATAGAATACTTTTAAGGGGCTGCTCAACAAGCTTGGTTAAGCTCTACAAAATTAGAAGAAAGATAACATATACTTAATATTTTTATAAACACCCGAATAAGGGTTGAGAATGGTGGATTTTTTATCATATTTTTCCAACCCACAATGGTCCAAACCTCTTTCTCATAACCCTAAGGGGTATCATTAACATGATTTGAATATTTTTTTTATGCAGACAAAAAAGGGTCATCCCAAATATTTTTCTGATTAGATTGACATTGAAACAAGTGTCTGTAAGTTTAGTGTTAATAAACCTTAGATTGCAACAGAATTCTCCCACCTTTATGTTCATGGTTTAGTTGAGTTTGTAGAATAATTCAAATTCTACACAAACATTCCTCAGTGATCTTAAAAAGTAAAATGTATGAGGTTATTACATTATGACCCATCTTATCAAGGATGTAATTAGGTATAAGAAATGATATCATGGGATGGGTAGGAAAAATATCTCAACCTAAATAACGACCTTAAGCACCATATGTTCCAAAACTTCAAACGTCTTTGTCCATGGGGAAACAATGAGTAGGGAACTTCAAACATACGAGGTTTAAGTTTTTTATAGGGTCATGACAACGTTGGTAAGATTAGCAAAAGTAAATTTGGAAATAACACATAGACCATATTCTATATTTAGTCTAGTTTTATGCCATATTGGATCCAAGTCTTTTGGACTAGGTATTTAAGCACGCCTTCAAAAAAATCCTACTAAATAAATAAACTGTCATAAAAAAATTATTGAATCCATTAATAAGTAGTGTTAAATTAGTCAATTGGAATTTTTTTTAGGGAAAATATTAGTATCATGTGGAATATGTTTGGTACAAATTTCCTTAGATTTTTCCCTATAGACGCATTCACAATCAGTCACAATTTCACTAACTAGCCTATGTGAGTGGGAGGACATTTTAAAAGGGGATGGCCAAAGATAAAGTAGCTTAAAAACCCGTGGTAAATGGAAATTCAATCAAAATGAATGCCATAGTGGGTTGTATAATGAGAGTTGAACACCTAGCCATGATGGCCATATGAAAACATCTAAAAATATTTTTGACCCCAACACATTAGTACATCAATGTTGATGTCATATACAATAATTAATATAGTATATGTATTATTTAAAATAATATTAATATTAATATATATATATATATATAATATATATATTATATATATATACTATATATCTATATATATATATATATATAATACTATTTATTTAAAACAAAAATATTTATAGATTTTTAATTTTAAAAAAAGATACAAAAAATATATTATAAAAGTGATGTACTTCTAATTTAAGGTTGTATCTAATATTTATTAAAAACAAATTTTTTGTCTATAATTTTTTATCCATATTTTATTGATAAATAATATGTAATATAGATATATTATTAAATAATTATCAAAATAAAAAAATAACAAAATTTCGGCCTTTTATGTGTTACATTTACATTTATTTAGAAAATCTTTTAACGTAGTTATGAATCAAAACCTAGTATTATGTGTAACCTTATTTCTTATATACCCCATGTTTCATATATATCCATAGTTTCATATACGTGAGGGCTATTGTCCCCAAAACCTGTACCACATACATAAAACACACCATAAAGTGCACCATGGTGACATAACACATAAGGCATATAAGCCATGACATGGCATATTTTTCAAGGAACCAGAAACCATCTTATTAAGTTGTTAATATGTAGCAATTAGAGTTGAGTTGTGTTGTGTACCCTAGGATATGTGACTACCACCAAATCATTGATTTTCATGCCTGATATGTTGGAAACTGGTACACTGAGAGGGGGCGTGAATCAAATTCTTATCACAATTTTACATATATTTACATTTCCTCAATCTTGCTATGATGAACACAGAAAAATCCTACATAAGAAAATAACATGAGAATACACACAGAGACACATAATTTAATGTAGGAGAACCAAACTGGTAAAAACCCCATTGAAAAGAATAACTAGCTTTGGAAAATAATGTAATGCAATTTTTACATTGATTTAGTAGTCGAGCTTCAACTCAACTTGGAGATGCAACTCCTAAATTTGACCAAGTAAACACTCAATCTTTGAGAAACTGCTACTTATCTAAAATCTTTAACTCCCAAATTTGGTCCAACAACAACTGAACTTTAGTAAGCTTCAACTTATAAGGAAGAAATAACTCCCCACATAATATGCTGTAACTTATACTTTATCAGATTTTTCATCACACTTGGTTTGTTGTCTTTAACAACTGATGGTGACCTCTAAATCAGCTCACTCTCTTCTCTTCTCAAATATGCTTCTAATTCCCCTTTCTTCTAGTCATCTAATCAACATTCCATCTTTTTCATATTGGGATCACATTCACTGACATCTTCATGTTATGTTCATTCTCTTCACATGATCACAATCAAATCCTTATCATTCAAGGTTCAAATTAATAAATCTGTTGTAATATCTATGATGTAAGATATTATTCAATCATGCATTCATAAAAAAACTATCTCAACTCAGTCTCATACTTTATTTTCACTGTAAACCTTTATCTTCTCAATATTTTGGAAAATGTTCATCTCACTGTCTCTCTCATCTTATTTTTATATGTTCATGGTACTATCATTTTCTTTAAACTTCAACACGTATTCATGACACACTATTTTGGAACAAAGTACCCTGATCTCATTACTGAATCTGTCAAAACTTCATCATGTCTCACTCATAAATTCATTTGTAATGCACACTATCATATACACTTTGATACACTCTCAGGTGAAATAAGTTCATTTTCCAACATGTATACTTCTCCCTATCTTTCTTAGCTCAATATGATACGAAATCTACACACTTTCACTAGCAGAATTTTATTTCACAAAGAATAGCACTTTCAACCACCTCTTAAAGTGCAAAAACATGATTTTTGTATATTATATTTCCATATTTTTGACCTTTCAAATTCATATATAAATACCCTTCACATTTTTGCACAATATGATTCCAGAAAGAGGAGATAAATAGCTATGTTCCTTAATTTATCATATGTGCATTTTGATATTTTGACATTTTTACAAACATTAAGGACCCCTTCATGAAAATATGGGTTTATAGGACAACATGTAGCACCTTGTAATATTCATTTCACCCTTTCATATACGTATCCATCTAAAAATTTACCCTATCAACACAATAATGACTATCCTTTAATATTTTACGAGCTTATGACTGCTACATTAGAGTTCTGACAATGTAAAGATCAGTTAAAAACAAAATTATTCTAGAAACCTCCTTATCCACTCCATTTACCCTTGAACCATTCAACACCCATGATCATTCTTAAATTAGACAAATAAATATGTTGAGGAACTTTGAAAGCTTAATTTCACAAGGTTTCAAAATAAAGGAAAACTGATATAGCCTTGAGGGTGGCTATGAAGCATCACCATTATGCATAAAACACCACTATTTCTCTCTTGAATTTCCCTCTATATTCCTCTTAAAGGTTTTAAGTTACATTCAAATGATTTAAGTGAGATACTTGATTCACTAGTTCTTTTCCCATTGTTTGTAACACTTAGCCTTGGCTCTATCAAGACTTTTTAACTCTCCATTCATGTTCAAGACCAACAAAAGATGATTTTATCCACCCTTCATCCATATGAAAATTTGCACGATGTCTCAAAATCTCAAAAAATAGAGAAAAAAAGTAATTGCACATTTGTAATAATTTCATTTAAACACCGTGATGAATGTGACTATAGCTACAGGGGATTTCCCGTTCCCTAACCCTAACGGTAGCTAAATTTCACAGAGACCTCACATGAATGGTGAGAATGGATTCCTACGTGAATCGGAAGGCCTTAGGTAGGGGAGTTTGCATGAAAACAAGGGCAGAGAGTTGCTTGGATGTGGAGAAAAACAAAAATTTGAAATGGTGACAAGGGACATATAGACATGAGGGGAAGCTAGAAGAAATCCTTTGCTGGTATTGCTACAAAAGGAATCTAGAAACCCTTCCTTCCTGCTAAGAAATTTCCAACCCTTAAGCATGAAGATGATGTGCTTTGTAAAGTCTTGGAATTAGAGGATGAATACAACAAGTACACCCTCATCTACAAATTTAATAATTTATGGCCCAAGATCTCCCAACTTCACGAATGGATCACTGCAAGTTGGATTCCTAGAGTCAAGGGTAAGATCGATCTTTATATTTTCTCCAAAGATTATTTCATTTCTATTTTTGAATCTTCAGAGGATCATGAATGCATTCATGACCAATATTGGATATTAGGGGATCAACATGGCCTTATGACCAAACCCTGGTATCCCATTTCCGACCCACTAACTAACTCTTTTGACAAGTTATCCATTTGGGTTAGAATCGCTAGCCTTCCCCTTCAAATTTGGGATAAATCTTACCTCACATCAATTGGTGACGAACTAGGATCCTTTGTTAAATCTTATAACGCTACCTCCCTCCAGTTGCATGCTACATATGCTAGGATTCTTGTGGTCCTAGATAAATTGCTAATGATCTCCCTGAGAGCATTAATTTATAGATTGGTGATAGAATTTGGACACAGAGAATAGACTATGAAAATTTATATTTTTGGTGTCACAGGTGTTTTGAAACATGACATTTGTCAGGGTATTGTGGTCAAATTAAAAATAAAAGGGGTGGGATCCCTCCTAGTCAGTGGTTTCTCTCCCTTCTCATTTATCCATTGATCCCTCTTTTTTCCCTACCCATGCTTTTGTCTCGAGTCCCCCTCATTTGGATTATTCGTTGGTGGTTATCCCCTCTCAGGTGCCTCATTTAGAAACTCCCAATATCATACCATAGGCTAATATTGAGGTGGTGAAGAGACCCACATATTCCCTTGATAGAACCCTTTTTTGGTCTATTCAGTCGAAGATTAATGCTAAAGTGGATAAGGAAAATGTTCCTCCTCCATTTCCTTTTCAAAAAAGTGCATACATTCTTATTAATGATCGTGAAGTGGTTTTTCCGATTGAGGAGGATTTTGAGGGTTGGAAAACAATACACAACGAGAGAAAAAATCATAATAAAATCGGTTTTCCCACGTAGTCCTTGGGTTATTTTTCTACTATTTAGACACTCTTATCTTGTTTCTCTTTTTCACCAGACAGTAGAAGTGCTTTTTGTTGTTTTAGAACTGATGGAAGTGTGCTTTTTATTTCCTCTTTTGTTCTCAATGTTTTATCTGGGTGATGACCCTTTCTATTTGTTCCTAGGTAGGATCCCAGTCAAAAAACCTTTTATCATAAATAAAAATAAAAATAATGTAGCAGAGGCTCAAACCCTGTCATGATTGAACTGTTATGATGAACTAAAATGAAACATTGATATTTTCTATGAGACTTGAAAAATATGCTAGATGATCCTTAGAAAAATTTAAATTCAAAATTTCAAGCAATTTAATTGGTTGGTTTGAGATAATCAAGGATTTTTTCAATCTAAACCCTAGATAGAGGGTTTCTTCATCTGTACCTACCCGAGAGGGCTCAACATTTATTTTCTTGGTCAATTTTTTATGAAAATAAAAAATACAACTTCAAGAAGTCTGTGAAGGCATTGGACATCTTCTCCATTCTTTCTATCTCTTTGTAACATTAAAAAATTTTTCCAGTAACTTGGTTTTGTAGGTACAGTGGTATAAAAATTGATAGTGTGTTACTTTGTCAAGAAAGGAGTTTCTTTAGGATCTTCAAAAAAAACCCTAAATGGCTTTAGAAGACCAATGAGGTATTTTATTCCTTGTTTCAGTGTTCAAAGACCATTTACAGATCAAGGATTCGTAATTACTAGTGAAACCTTGCTTGCAAAGTGAAACTTTGTCCACAATATGACAAAATATAGGCTTGGAAAGCTTCAACAAGAACCTATGACATTTTCTAAGCTTATTGAAGTAAATTATGTAGAGTCGAGCACCACTATAAAATTCCAATCATTCTAAAAGCAAGTGAAACCTTTGAAACTAGTCTTAGCAACTTCATTTTTCATACATGAATAGTGGTCCTAGAAGACATTTTGGAAACAATGGAGAACCATGCAATAATTTTATTATTTCAATACCATTTTGGGATTTTACCCTTAAAATGTATTTGTAGAAGGAGACACATTCTATTCCAACCTCACAAAAATCAAACAAGCATAACCTTCACGATTGTATAGTCTCACATAATGACTAAACAATGCCACTTGTATCTCACTAAAGGGAATTGAGAAGAAAAATTATAATTGAGGAGAATTAATGTCATTACTTGACCTGGAGTAATCCTTAATCAACCCTTAGAAACTTCAAACATCTCAAACAAGTGTTTTGGAGAAAAAATATCTCATTTTACTTCCATGGATTAAGAAAGTGCTTAGGAGAGAGAAAAAAGGCTTGCAAAATTGATGAGAACTCTCTTGTTCTTCCTCCTTCAACCCTCACTTTTTTGCCAAAATATTAGGATTGGAATTATCTTAAAAAAAAAATTCTATGATTTATCTGAAGGATGCTCAATAATGTTTTTTGATGTTAAGAAGACAGGGTCTTTGATTTGTATTTCTTAAGAAACAAGTTATAGAAAAACTTGAATAACTTCAAATATCAAATGCAAAATTTGATGAAATTTTTCATGAAGCACTAAAATACACCCCTATAAAAAATCCACATGTTTTTTACCCATAAGTTTTCCTGTACATCTTAAACCTATCTCATTTACCTAAGCATTCATTGCTAGTCCTCAAAGGCAGTTTTGATGAACGTTTGAATCTTACCTCCAGGAACTGAAATAAAATTGGATATTTTCATACATAGCATAAGAATTGTTCCTAGGCTCCTCCCATGCTTACCTATACTTTTCATGACCTGATTTATGCCCATACACCTCATTAGGCTCTAGAACTAGGCCTAAATTGACCAGTTACAACTGTGACTCTCAATATTTCATATGTTTCTATTCCAAAATATCTTTCACATACTAGAGTATTTATGTATGACATGTATAACACCTGTTAAAATATTACAAACCATCTCCATGCCTTCAGTGATCTCCTACCTCACTGTTTAGGCTTGCAACACCCTCGATTCATCCTAAAACTTTATAAAACACTATCAACTAAGCCTCACTTCACCACTCACACCATTTCCATTAATTACACCTGACATAAATGAAAGCACTAATGCAATAGAGTTAAAAAAATTCCCCCTTTGTCATTGGTTAAAACAACTCACAAACCTTTGATGACAAACCACCACGTCAACTCCATACAATTCAATTCTTGTTTGTGACAACACTCTCTCTGCCCCTTTGACATCTATGACAAAGGTTCAAACATCCAAAATCATGAATATCATGAAAAAAAGAAATGAAAAAACATGACCTTACCTCAAGAAGCCCCCTTGAATGATGTTTCTCTTTTTGACTGATAGAATACAATTAGTTACTTAACTTTCTTCAACAATGAGATGTAATTCTCCCTGTCAGTCCATTCCATGCATAATTAGATACCTAAATTCACCATGCCAAAAACAAGCTCACACAGCTCCAACTAGGATCATATTATATTCACTTGTCTTTGGCTACATGACATCCATCACTTATCTTTCACTCAAGCAAAAGGAAATACTTAATATTGTTTATTACAATTGTAATGCATATTTTAGTATGTTCTTGATGGAGTCTTGATATCACTCTCTAGACATATTTGTTACAGTCAGCTAGGATACTGCACCTTTAACTTTCTGCACTTGACCCTCCTTATTTTGAGTGCACTCTTCAAAACCTTATTGAACTAGTCAATGAAATTTCACATTTCATCCACATCTTTCTTATGATTCTTCAAAACCTTTCCTATCAGTCTTATCTAGAAGAGTGTATATACACATTTGCTTACACTATCCTAGAGTAATCCTTCTAGTAAAATGTATATTAGTGACCCTTACGAACTTCTTGACACTTGTATATAAAACTTTATCTCCTTTTGACATCATCAAGTCCTTGTTTGAACACATCATTATTTATCTTTACCTTGTTAAGAGATTTTTTTTCAGCCCTTATGATCCCTAGAGAAGGGTGTGTGAATCTGAAAAATTCTTCATCGTGCTACTAACTATGTTTCATAACTATGTCATCATCTTTAGTTCCATGTTTCTTGATTTTTTTCAAGCCATTCTTACCTTATTTATGTCTCCCATCACCTTACCAAAACATATTACTCAACCACTTATTTGGACAAATAGAGCACAATTTTGAAAGAATAAAATTTTATTTATAAGATTTATCTTGCACCACTTTACCTATCTAGGGTTTCTATTGATTTACTCATTTCTAAATCTTATGGTTAGAGTGAAAATGACTGAAGAGGAATTTTCTGAACACCAAACTGAACCAAGAATCTTTTTCTTCATCTAAAATTGTGAACTTTTAAGCTTCTTCTTGTAACTTTATTATCATGAAATACTATTTATACGAGTAGATATGAACCCCTGATTGTTCCTTTGTATTTGAAGGAAGATCACAACCTTATAGAGATCCAAATACTTCTCTAGCTTCCATTAGATATTCCCCAATTTATAAGATGAATTATCCTCTCAATCCTTCATCAATCATTTATACTTTCTCTATAAGCCACTTCTTGCAGGTTACTTCAACTTTTATAATGATAATCAAAAGGACCAATAACTATCTTATACTAACCTTAACTTAAATAGGAAATTTCTCTCATGTCTCAGACGTTGAGAATACTAAGGAAAGGATGGACACATAAAATCTTCATCCATTATGTACAAAGAAAAATAATTTATACTGACTTTCAACTAAAAACATTTTCCCAAGACTTACGCAGACCTATTGTTGACTAAAATTATTTAATATGAAATAGTTTGTGGGTTAATTGACATAAAATTGTATAAGAACATTTGGAAAAAATATTAGACACAATCAAACAACTTTAGGATCCCTTGAGGACTTTTTTTTCATGCAAACAATTTAATACTGATGACTCAGTTATGACTCAACTTTGACAGCATACAAGAAGACACCACAGTACGTGAATGAATTTAGACATAATGTTAGTGCAGAATCGCAGCACCCCCGAATGGCCTCAGATATGAGAGGGGAATTTAGTTTGATTGCAAAACATGGGACCATCTCTCAAGTTGTGGGACTTACAAAACTTGAGATGGACCTCCAAAGAAGGCTAGTTCTTGCTTCCTAATCTACCTGCCACAAGCTACTTCAGTGTAAACAGAGTCTAATATATCCTAATCTAACCATTCCAAGGGGAAAAAGAGATAGAGAAAGGGTGAAAAAGAGCCTACACTAAGCAGTAATACACCAGAAAAGGAAGTGGATGATCACGGATAAAAACTACTTAAAGTGGAGAGAGGTGAGTAGAGGAGAAGGTGGACAAGATGCACCACAAACCAAAGATAGAGTTCACACAGAACACCACTTCAAACCTATTAAACACATCTCCCAGAACTTGCAATGGACATAAGAAATATGCATAGTATACCATGCAACGATGAGAGGCAAGAAGAGACAATAAAATAAGGAAGGATGGACAAAATGCATAACAAAACATATTTTACTGCTCCATGAGTTCACACAGTACATCATCAGTGGGAAAGAGGCAAGAAAATTCCATTACAGAGCCATGAGAAGAGGCTTAGACTCTACATTCTACCCTAGTGAAGAAAGAGAGAGGGGACAGAGGAGAAACAATGACCAACCCTTTGAATATAACCCTCTTTTATAATCTATAGGAAGAATAAGAGAGAGGGGAGGGAAGAAGTCGAATCCTGCTTCAACCACTCTAATATATTGATGGAATTCTACCTCTAAAATCTCAACCATCAACCCTCAATGCCCCCTCCAAATCCTCCTACAATCTGTCAATTTTTCCTTGATTTTTTGTTTAGCGCATTGAGGGAGGAATAACGGAAGATCAAATCAAATCCAATCTGGTAGTTGAAGAAATTAGATTCTATATAATGGCATTAAATATTTTGTCACATTATTCACCCACAAAATCTAGCTAAAAATAATATTTTATGTTTCCATAGTGTAGAGGATGTCAAGACCTTTCCAAAAAGTCTTCTCCCACCCAAATCCGAGCTTCCAATCAAAAGATATGGCTATTTGAAGATCAGGGTCGCAGGCGCGTAATATTTGAAGAGTCTATTTGTATTGGGTCCACGTGGCATCCTTACACATCTTGAAGATTCAGATCCTTCCTTGCACTCTTGAAATTGCATCAAACTGACATGTGGCAGCTTCCGCATGTTTGGAAACTGCCCTACAGATTCTACCTTTGAAGTTGCACCAGGCCGATGCGGGAAAGCTTCCACCGGTTCTCTTATACTCAGTCGTTTTGGGCCTACTTTGTCTCCCCTTTTTTACCCTGGGAAACGCAGTGAGCCTGCACTTGTTTGGGGTTCTGCCTTTAGAGTTATTCTTTAAATTTGTACTGAATTAACACATGGCACCTTCCACTGGCTCTGCCCCATTTTTACTTTTCAACAACCGATGAGACCTTTCTTTAACCCTCGGCTACATGGCAGATTGGCACTCATTTGAGAACTACCCTTTGGACCCAACTTAGGATTTGTGCTAGAGAGACACATGGGGGCTTCCACTTGCCTACCTGAAACTTGGGCTTTTCAATGACCAGCTCTATTTCCTTTGTGGACCTGGGACATGTCGAAGCTCCACTCTCATTTGGGAACCCACTCTTTGGACCTAGCCTTATTGTTGCACCGTGTTGACATGTGGAGGCTTCTGTCATCATGTATACTTCATCATTTTGGGCCCGCTCTACCCCTTTTTTGACTCTGGGACACGTGGAAGCTCCGCGCTCATTTGGGGAACCACTTTTGGCTTAACCTTTGGATAAGCATCGATGAGGCATGTGGAAGCTTTCGATGATTCTTCCATACTTAACCAATTTGGGCTCACTCTGAATTATTTGTAAAGCCTGAAGACTTTGAGCCTTTCTCTATTTCTCTCCTCTGAGCCTCTGGTTTTATTTTGAAGCCATTTGATCTTTTGGGCCTCTTGTTTTTTTCATTTTTGATTCCGCCTATAACCTGACTGTCAAATTTGAAACTTAGGCTCGTTCGACAGAAACGCCTCTTAGAATTCTTCTTGTGCGGGGTCGGGTTTGATCATTTTTTTTAGGGAAAAATTGAGATAACAATCCAGTGACTCATAGGGACATCTTCCTGATAGATGAAGAGACCAGTAGCCTTTTTGCATCCTTTGGGCATGGAGTCATAAATAATATCCTGGTACTGACCCTTCTCCTGAAATGGACTCCCCAATTGCTTGCACTTGCTGACCCTGAGCCTGTCCTAGAAATAGACTGTCTCTAAAATGATTTTAGTTTCTCTGTATTTGTGTTTTATTTGAAATTAAAAATTATATAGGAAACTATGGGTCTCTTTGTTACTAGTTCTTAAGGGCCTGATGCATGGTACCTTTGAAGCAATGCGAGCAAAAATTATGTACAAAGAAAAAATCATATATTCCTCAAATGAGACATGCAAAGTGTGCCAAAGCACTTCTTCTACTAAAAGAAAAATCTATTCCTACTCCTACACTAACCCTAACAAAGAAAATCTTAAACAAAGCCTGCCATAGGCAGGGAGAAATAGCTTCCCTTTCTTAAAAAAAGTGGCCATGTATATGATTTGGCACTAAACATGGCTGTTAAAATGAGTGAAAAACTAACTATAAGTCGGTCCTCCGCCCAAATAATCAAGGTATCACCATCAAATGAAAATACCTCCTCAAGTTGATAGGCATTGGAATCCTGGAGATGTTGATGCTGACCCTTGGTGCTTTGAAACTCATCCTCATGTTCTGAAGTGGGCATGACTAGTTTTGGCTTCTCCCTTGGCTCCAATGAATCCAAGTACCTGATTGGGCATGGTCTAGTCCTTTGGATGTGCCTACTACTATGATTTTAAACTCCAAAAATGGATTCTTCTTGCAGATCTTCCTGGATGGATGGTGAGAGAGAAATGGGAGAGATGGGATCCTCGTGCTCTTTCCTTTCCTCCTCTTGAGAAGAACATGGAAGACTTATAGCTTCTAACCTTGGTTCCAGAGGGATGTTATGAGACACAAGCTACTTTCCTTGAATGATCTCCTCCATGGCAGCAGGCTCATGTGCTTGAAAGGTGAATGATGGAGGAGAAAATGATGTTATCTCCTCAGGATCCTCTCCATAAAAGCAATCTTCTAAGTCTGACAGGAAGTCTACCTCCTTATTGTCCTACTGCATGTGCTCTACCTCCTCCATGGTGTCGTCTTGATCTGTAAATTGCTCACCATGGTTCCCTCCACCCTTAAACATGAAGTTTGAAAGATCAAACACTTATTCAACATTAAAGCTTGAGGGGGATGAAATGGGAGGAAGAACTGAAGGTTCTTCTGTGGCCTGCTCCACAGTTGGAGCCTCTAAAATATTATGGTCCTACTCCATCATGGGTTCATCAATCAAATCAAGCCCTTGAAATGAAAGAAAAAAATCTTCAATGATGCTTGCTTGATTGACTGGCTTCAACTCTAATTTAATCTCTCCCAGCTGCCCCTCTTCAATGGGACTTGGAGTTGGTTATTCCTCCTCCTTAACTGGTTTTGCAACTTGGATCAGATCAACATCCTCTTCAAACAAAGTTTCATTATGGACATTGCATTTAGAGAAAACAGATTGTTGATCTTCTTCCTCTTGTCCTTGTTCTTCTTCTGCTACAAACTTAGCCTCAGCCACCACTGGCTCTTCAACCTTGACCTCCACTATTGGCTTAACCATCAAGGGGATCTTTGTAAACCCAAATTTGGCATCCTAATTCTTTAGATTTTCTTTCATTTATTTTCTGTTGGGCTCCTCTTATTGTTGTTCTCTTTGACTGGATTCTTGAGTCTCTTCCCAACATAGAATTGGGAAAGCAAGAGGAGCGGCAGGTGGGGTTAAACTAGATTTGTAATTTTTTGTGGTGGAGAGGGGATTGGAACTTCTTTTTTGTTTTGAGGGGATGACTGCTTAGGAAGGGAAAGGGTAGAAGGATTGAAATGAGATGGAAGACTAGGAGATATTGAAGAGAAATCAACACTTGGGGAAACAAGTGAGGGGCTTGACTCTTGACCATGCTGAAATGATGGAGTTTGAGGAAGAGAAAAAGAAAAGCTATGAGGTGGTGGACTTACCCAATGACTAGGTTGTCTTGTGTCCAAATCATAAGCCTCAATCTCCTCAGTCCATTGTGCAAGTTGGGGCAGCATTTCAATCATGAATTCAAGATTATCCTATGGGCTAGTGTCTTAAAAAAGGGCCAACCCATGGACAAGGTACCCTACAACCAATCTTGAATGCCTTCATTTGTGTTGCAGCCCTGGACTGCAATATGCTAGCCTCTATTCTTTATATCTTCTCCAACAAACCAGCATTCCCCACATAACTATCATCACTGTATGCGTCCCCTTTTTCTTGATAAGATCCATGGCCAAAATGGCTTTGACACTTCTCATATGGGTAAGCATAACGGTTCTGGATCTGATCATAATGTTGATCTAGAGGAGTTGGGAAATACATTGGGGTGGATTGCACTGCTGTAGGTGTGAATTCCATGAGGGAAATGAAGTCATAATTTCACAACTTCATGAATGGTAGAAGATGAAAGATATGGAATAAAAATGGATGAAAATGGATGGGGAAAGGTCTGCCACTTTAGAGATGGGTTGTTAACCAAATGGAGTCTCTAGATGTGCTTGCATGTGCCTAAAAATCCCGAATCCTAAGAGGAACACACCGACCTACTAAGATGAAGTGGTAAGGTGCTTCAGACCTGTCCCACTGGGCATGCCAAAAATCTTAGTGTAGAATCACAACACCTTTGAATGGCCTCAGATCTGAGAGGGGAATTGAGTGTGATTGCACAACATGGGACCATCTCTCAAGCTGTGGGACTTGCAAAACTTGAGATGGACCTCCAGAGAAGGTTGGTTCCTGCTTCCTAATCTACCTGCCACAAGCTACTCCAGTTTAGACAGATTCTAATCTATCCTAATCTAACCATTCTAAGGGGACAAGGAGAGAAAGAAAGGGTGAAAGAGAGCCTACACTAAGCGGTGATACACTACAAAAGGAATTGGCTGATCACGGATCCAAACTACTTAAAGTGGAGAGAGGTAAGAAGAGGAGAGGGTGGACAAGATGCACCACAAACCAGAGATAGATATCACACAGACCACCACTTCAAACCCATTAAAAAAATCTCCTAGAACTTGCAATGGACATCAGAAATATGCACAATATACCCTACAACTATGAGAGGAAAGAAGAGACAATAAAATAAGGATGGAAAAAATGCATCACAAAACATATTTTATTGCTCCATGAGTTCACACAGTACATCATCAGTTGGAAAGAGGTAATAAAATGCCATTACAGAGCCACGAGAAAAGGCTTAGACTCCACATTCTACCCTAAGGAAGAAAGGGAGAGGGGCATAAGGAGAAACAATGACCAACCCTTTGAATATGCCCCTTTTTTATAATATATAGGATGACTAAGAGAGGAAGGAGGGAAGAAGTCGAATCCTGCTTCAACCAATCTAAGATATGCATTGAATTCTACCTCTGAAATCTCAACCACTGACCCTCAATGCCCCTTGCAAATCTTCCTACAATCTGTCAAGTCTGCCTCAATTTTCTATTTGGCGTATTGAGGGAGGAAGAACAGGGGATCAAATCAAATCCGATTTGGTAGTTGAAGCAATCGAATTCTGCATTAATGTCTTGAAAGATGTTTTCCCATTTTTTACCCACCAAATCCTACTAAAAATAATATTTTATATTTCTATGGCGTAGAGGATGTCGAGGCCTTTCCAAAAAATCTTCTCCCGCCCAAATCCAAGCTTCTAGTCGAAAGATATGGCTGTCTTAAGATCAGGGTTGCGAGCACATAATATTTGAAGAGTCTATCCATACTGGGTCCACATGGCTCCCTCGTGCATCTTGAAGATTTGGCTCCTTCCTTGCACTCTTGAAATTATGCCAGACTGACACATGGTGGATTTTGCATGTTTGGAAACTGTCCTCCAGATTGTACCTTTGAAGTTGCTCCAGGCCAACGCGTGGAAGCTTCCATTGGTTCTCTTATACTTAGTAATTTTGGGCCCACTATGTCTCCCCTTTTTGACCCTGGGACACGCAGTGGGCTTGCGCTTATTTGGGGTTCCACCTTTAGAGTTTCTCTTTGAAGTTACACCAAATCGACACGTGGCACCTTCTGCTAGCTCAACCCCATTTTGACTTTTCAAAAGCTGATGAGACCTTTCTTTGACCCCTGGCTATGTGGCAGACTGGCGCTCATTTGAGAACTGCCCTTTGGACCCAACTTAGGAGTTGCGCCAGAGGGACACGTGGGGGCTTCCGCCGGCCTATCTGGAAATTGGACTTTTCAATGATCGGCTCTATTTTCTTTTTGGACCTAGGACACGTGGAAGCTCCACGCTCATTTGGGAACCTGCTCTTTGGACCTGGCTTTGGTGTTGCACCATGTTAACATGTAGAGGATTCCACTTGGCCTATATACTTAGTCATTTTGGGCCCGCTCTGTCCCTTTTTTTACTTTGGGACATGTGGAAGCTCTATGCTCATTTGGGGAACCGCTTTTGGCTTAACCTTTGGATAAGCACCAATGAAGCACATGGAAGCTTCCGCTAATTCTTCCATACTTAACCAATTTAGGATCGCTCTGAATTATTTATAAAGCCTGAAGATGTTGATCCTTTCTTCATTTCTCTCCTCTGAGCCTCTAGTTTTCTTTTGACATCGTTTAATCCTTTGGGCCTCTGGTTTTTTCCATTTTCGATTCCTCCCGCAACATGACTATCGGATTTGAAACGTAGGCTCGTTCGACAGAAACACCTCTTAGAATTATTCCTGTGTGGGATCGGGTTTGATCAATTTTTCTGGGGGGGAAATATTGAGATAACACATACCTTTGAGGTTTAGAAAAGGGAAATGCGTTTGACACCATTTATTAATCATGAGACACTTGCATACTTTTGAGGACTTTGAACTTTCTATGAAGTAGACTAAGAGTGAAATCAGACAAGAATTAATATTTAAAATTTAATAATAAACAATATAAACCTTAAGGCATTATGAAAAAAATATCTTTCCACAACTACTAAAGGGAACATCCAAGATCTCTAAATAGAATTAACAAACATTCTTTAAAGTGGACATACCTTTGCAATCTAATAAAAAATTCAATTTGCAACTTTTCATCAGGAGCATATTTAGAACCATCCACTCAACTTCAATAAAAATAATTCTTTCATTTTCACATTGACAGAGAAATGGGGATAAAAGCTTGCTTCTTTCAGTTATTATATACCTTCTATAAGCCTAGAGAAGGCACAATTTTTTGTGAGAAAACTTCAAAACAAGAGATAGACATCAAAATATCATGATGACTTACAGTTTCCTTTTCTTGCCTTTAAAACCTTTTCAGTCTTCTTGGATGTATTCCTTGGTGTAAAAATCACATTACCTGATCTCTCAATTTCTAACCGGGTTCCTGATAGACATATATGTTGCAGCTCATACACTTTCTCTAACACTGCTTAAGGAAAGAGTTTTTTCATTCCTTGCACTAGAATTGTCTTCCTTCTTTTTGGAATTTTCATCACTTCCTACTATCTTATTTGTAATAGATTCTCCTATTAGTGTCATTTATTGTTGAGTCTCTTCAACATATGCCCATGCTATCTTCTTATCATTCTTGACTATTTCAACTTCTGAGTTTGCTTCCTTGACATTGTATATCCATTTTAGTATCTTATTTCTAGTGTCTCTCTCAACCATGGCTGATTTGGTCTCATTATTATAGTTTTCCATTCCTTTGAATATAATTTTGTATTTTCTTATGAATGCATTCATCTTGTAGCTGTATCTATGGAATTCTTGAGAGTGTATGGAAAAATTCCCTGTTTGAACAAGGCATGCAAAACTAGTATTTAACACAGTAAATGGTGTGGTTGAAAGCTCTATAGTGGATTTGCATAGTATTCAATTGTTGTAGGATTGAATTTTATTATATTGGTTGAAATAATATTGGGCAGAACAAAAGAATGATTAGGTTTTAGTTTTATGTTTTTAGAATTTTCCTTTTATGCTGAGTTTGCTTGCTTTGGACTTGTTTGATCCTTTTTTATCTTTTTAAGCTTATATCTACTAGGAAAGCCAAATTTATGGAACTGGCAAGTAGTGTACCATGTAAAAGGGAATTATTCGTATTATAATTTTCTTTGTGTTGTTTATAGAATGATAACATGTATCTCTTTGTTACCAAAATTTGGGATGTCAAATCACAGGTTTTGGGTGCTTTTGTTTTATGTTTTCATCAGTTTGACCAAATTTATACGATTTGTAAGATAATTTTTTATCAACCTTAGGAAAACATCTGTATGTTGTTTTTTGTCGAAGAAAAACGGGATATAGTCTAGCTGGCCATTGGAGGTCATTGACATTTTCAATTAACAATATTACAGTAATTGCATTATTGGTTCCTTCATAGTGTTAAACTATGGCCTTGCGATTTGCTTCATGCCTCAAAAATTGAGCTTACTTAGGGAAATTAACACTTTTGTTCAATTACATTGTTGGCAATATATGCAGTATTGCCTCAAATGCTTTATGTTGGACATACAATCATATAGATTGAGAATATTATAACCTCTCAAAAAATATTTTTCTCTAGGATTCCTATACATTTACTTCAATGTGCAGGGCCTTCATTTCCCTACATTGGAAATTGAAACATAATTCATCCTTAGTGATCTATTTGGCCTATTTGTGTGCTAAAATCAATTTAGTATTCGGTAGTCTATATGAATTTTTTGAATTTTTCATGTAACATCAGGGTTTTAAGCAACCTGATAAGGAAATTTGTGATTTCCATTTGTTTTTACTCAAAATTGTATCGGTGTGTTAGATTTTAAGGTAAAGTTTGTGTATTGGAAATTATAAGCATTTTGTATGTGTTGGACATTTCCAATAAAAACCAAACTACCCAAATGGGCGCGTTTATATGATAGTGCTGATGACAGTTGCCATATTCCATATCATCACTTGTTGTTTTTGGGATGTTCTTAATTAGTGTAAGTGTCTCAAACATGGTTTTTTGGCAAGAATATGAAGTATGAATCATAGAACATGTTAGTGTGGAATCAAAACACCCCTGAATGGCCTTGTGTGTGAGAGGGGCATTCAGTGTGATTGTACAATATGGGACCATATCTCAAGATGCAGGACTTACAAACCTGAGATGGCCCTCTAGAGAAAGACAATTCTTGTTTCCTAATATACTGATCATGTTTTGGAAATGGACTGCCTTGAGACTCGATTTTAGTTGCTATGTATTTTTGTTTTATTTGAAATTAAAAACTATATAGACAACTATGGGTCTCTCTATTACTAATTCTGAAGGGCCTGATGCATGGTACCTCTGGAGCAATGCGAGAAAAACTTATGTACAAAGAAAAAATAATACAGGCCTCAAATGAGACATGCAAAGTGTGCAAAGCACTTCTTCTGCTAAAAACAAATTCTACTCCTACTCCTACACTAACCAGAGAGAAAAGGGAATCAAACAAATCCTGCAACTGGCAAGGAGAAGCAGCTTCCTTTTCTCAAGAGGGGCAGCCACGCAAATGATTTGACACTAAATATGGCTACTTGTATGAGTGAAAAACTAACAATGAGCCGGTCCTCCACCCAAATCATCAAGGTTTCAGGTGGAAACAAGAAAAAGGCCTCTTTTAGTTGCTCTTCATTCGGAATGAAGAGGCATTACAGCTGATCCTTGGTACTTTGGAGTTCATCTTCATGCTTAGAAGAAAGCATGACTAGTTGTGGCTTCTCCCTTGGCTCTAATGAAGCCAACTACCTGATTGGGCATGGTCTGATCATGTAAATGTGCCCATTACTATGATTCTTAACTCCAAAAATGGAGTTTTCTTGCTAACATTCCTGGGTAGATGGTGTGAAAGAAAATATGACACCCTCTAGCTCTTTCCCTTCCTCCTTCTGTAAAGAACATGGAATATCAAGATCCTCCAACCTTGGTTTTAGAGGGCCATTGTGAGACACATGTTGCTTTCCTTGAATATTCTCCTCCATGGCAGCAGGATCATGTGCTTGGAAAATGGATGATGGAGGAGAAAATGATGTTATCTTCTCGGGATCCTCTCCACCAAATCAATCTTCCATGTGTTGACAGGAATTATGCCTCCTTGTTGTCCTGCTGCATACACTCTACCTCCTCCATGGTGTCCTTCCTTATATGTAACTTACTCACCATGCTTACTGTACGTACCCAAAATTGTAGGGTACTGTACCGCTAGAATGATGTTACACATGCCCCAATGATGATACAAGTCACCTTGCAAGGTGTTCAGGGTCCATAGAGAAGCTTATGAAGTATATGTTAGCATCCCAAATGCTTTATCCATGTTCCTTGTGCTTTGTTTTATTCCTCTTCCCTTCATTTCTTAGCTTTTTGACCTTTAGTGATGAAACAGCCACCCTGGCACCAGTCCTGTTAACTGACGCCCTACTTAGAGTGGTGGTCCTGTAATACCACCCTACTCAGGGTGGCGGTCCTTCATGCATTTTCCAGCACGTTCTTTTGATCACGACTTGCGTAATTTTTCAACTTTTACCATCTTTTCTCAACTGCCTTAGCTTGTATTAATGTTTTATGTCCCCTAGAATAGTGTTTCTCATTGTTTAATGGTAAAAGAGTTCTAATGGGAATCACCTTTGGGTGAATGTGAAATCTATAAATAGCCAACTTGTTTTCAAGCAAATGGCCCCTCAAAAATACCTCTCAATTTCTCATTTTCCATTGTTTAGTCTCTCAATTCCTTGCTTAGAGTTCATTTTTTTTTCATGTTTGCATCCATGCTAGTTTTTCCTTTGCTTTCAGAAGCCATTCAATCTTCTTGCTTCAGTTTTTTCATCATTGTTCATACAATTAGTTTAGAGCAGAGTAGTGTCGTTATAGATTGCATCCATTAGAGTTGCAGGTTGTGTTCTTCACAGAAGGTGGATTCTAGAAATCTCTTGGTACTCTTGCATTGTATTCCCGTCAATAAATCCTGCTAGGAATTGCATATACCAAGCTCTGTCTCTTGCGTTATCCCTCTCCTACTCGCATTATATTCGGTCTATATCCAAACTACCATTGTTTGGTGAATACCTTCTTCTATTGATGCTAACCATATACACACTCTTCTGGATTCACATGAACATGAAGGAATGAGGAGATCATTCTGAGGGGACAAAGTCATACACTACTGGATTCACCACTATTCTTCAAATTCTAGGTTTTATCTGTCAAAGTTCTAGTTAAAATATATCAAATAGAGTAGTGAAACATTTCATTTCAGTTAAATTTCATTCTTGATATTACCAGGGAAGCTGTGGGGATTGATAGTTTATGAGAAACTATGATTCATTCCTCACTTCTGAGGTAGGATCGAGAATCTTTCAATTAAGTTAATCAAGCTATCTAGTTATTTAGGATAAAACTCATAACTACACAGGCAAGTAGCTACACCGGGCTACCTTGTTTGTTTTAATTTTGTTATTAGATTAGTTGTCATTTTCTGAATATATTAGATTAGTTGTTCTTTCAATTCCATTTAAAATTCTATAAAAAAATACAAAAATAGAGGAATAATATATATATGTTGTAGATATATCTTGCATAGTTAATTTATTTCATTTCAGATTAGGTTTATATTAACCTTGTATGACAATCACGGGACCTAGGGAGCCTAGGGAATATGTTTTTGAGCCAATCGTGCCTCAACCCAATATTGTTGCAGCAATAATTGACATAGACCAAAATCTCAGAATTTAGGTCTTCCGAGCAACAACAGACCTACAAGAAATCAACGCACAACTAAGAGTATTAAACATAGAAGATGACAAAGCACACACGTTCTGGTCAAATCAACCAAATTATAGATTTCCTTGATAGACATCCATATGATTGTAGAAGGACCTGAAAGAGAAAAAACATTCGGTTGTGATCCACTAGTCCCACAGCCAGATGTAGGAGACCTCCTCACTGATATAGACACTATCTTACGTATCCAAGTTGCCAGAACACCTGTTAGGTACTCTGAGAAAATCATGTAACTTTTGGTTCTAAACATAGAGGCCGAAAAGGCATACGATTATTGGATACTCGGGATCATAAGAAGGGATTGATTCTTCACATGACCATAGGAGGTCCACAACAACCATGAACTTATCGGTTGTGATCCACAAGTCCCACAACCCAAGGGGCCTACAAATCAATCCAACGTTGATGCTAGTTTTGCGAACATTAGTGTTTAGATCCTCTCCAATCCCACCAGGCAGTATCACACAATTATTGTTATTAAATGTAGCAGCTAATCAAGCTAAAGATTTCTGGACTAGACCAGAGAATCGTCCATAAAACACCAAAAGATCCACTACATATTTATCCATTCCATTTTCATGACCTTGTCGGGAGACATATACGAAGCACCCACAGGTTATCTTCCATGTATCCCACAACCCATAGATTGGATCACGACAGAACTCGATATTGATTGGAGCCTTCGAGCAACTATCCTCACTGAATGATCTATCACACTAGTTTAGGTTAGGAGGGCCTTCTTTGCCTTAGATTCGCAGATCCCATTATTGCGTGTTGAAGACATAAGATTACCTAATTAACTTATCTACATACCTTGCATGTATTCCATCCCCACCAGACTGTCTCGGCATGACCTCGGGAGGTCAGGTGCGAGGAAGAGTTACTTGTAGATTCTCATGCTCGCATGTCACTTTTCCATCATACAAAATTAGTGAACAACGTCAAACTTCCTATGTGAAACAGTACAACTATTTCATCTTTACCTACCTCATTATCCTTCACATCGGCTTTACCCCCAATATTTGTGAACCTGATACGTTGACGAGAACAATTGTTTCACTTTCACACTCTTCTTTTAGTTTTATCCATCTTCACTTTTTCCCATTATTCTGCGGGTATTCATATACCCCCCGAATATGTCAGGATACAATGCATATGGCAGACCTCTCCTAGGTCTTGAAGCATACTACGATCAACTAAATAGACAACCATCACCCTCGCTCTCAGCATGGGGTGACAACTATTCAACTAACCAATTTTCAACACAAACTCTGCCTCAAAGGACTAGATATAGTTCTTCTTTCCAAATAGAGGATTTGGACCAGCTCACTCAAATGCAACAAAATAGAGCCTTCAAGCTCAAACAATATGACGCTCACCGGAGAATATGGTTCATCTCCTCAGGTGTTGCTTAGACCACAAATTAGTAGACAGTTAGATCCATATCTATTTTTAGATGACGAATACTTAGCACGTTATGCTAGGAGTGAACAACACTCTCAAAGTATGTACCCACCTATAGGAGGTTTACAAATACAACCCGAGGTCTCATTCCAAGAAAACACCCCCATTCCTCCACCTATAGGAAATGCCCTCAGTGATACTTGGCAGGGAAACGATCAGTTCATAGCTGGGTACCATATGCCTATACAACCTCAACGTATACAAACACCACTAAGGCAAAATACCGTGTCTTCACCAAATGATGTCATCTCAGCATTAGTTGAGAAATTTAGAGGGTTGGAACTTGCTCAAGCAAGTCAAAATTTACAATTCATGCAGGCAGGAACTTCCAATCCTCCACATCATCCTAGCCAAGTAGACCTCCTCACAGGAACATGCACATTGGGCATGCCTCCTCAGTATTCACAACAAATGCCAACTAGAACCACATTTTCTAACCACCACTCCAGTGGAAAATATGATACCTCCCGGTTTAGTACAAAACAATCTATTCCTGAGAAATGCTCCTCCATACTTAAACATGTATTCCAAATCACCGGTAGGGAGATATGTTCTCTTCTCCAGGCATGTTCACTCAACCACATGGATTCCCTTATGCCCCTGTAAATACATATGCTACGCCATATCAACAACCCATTCCACCTCCCCCCCTTAGCAAGCACCATCAATGGTCGAAACCTATGTGATAGGGACTTATTCAGAATATTTGAAAGAACCTTTAGACTTCACTATACGAAGCGTCATGCTTCCAAGACCTCTCCCTGATCTACCCAAGTACAAAGGAGAGGGAGACCCAAATGCACATATTAAGGCCTATGCCACGGCCATTCGAGAACTTCTCCCTTGGGATGGAGTTGCTAAAATATTCCCCAAAACTTTAGAGGGTATCGCCCTCGATTGGTATTACAAAATACCTGAAGCCTCAATACATTCATTTAAACAACTTGTTTCAGAGTTCATCGAGGCGTTCGACATGAAACAAATTGTTGAGAACAGGAATCAGGGAATTCTTGCATATTAAACAAGAACACAATGAATCTGTTGCTCATTTCATCCAAAGACATGGCGTACAGTCCTCTATTCTTCAGCAAGTGCTCCAAACATGGATTAGATGGAACTATGTGATTTATTCCTTCATTCTCTCAGCAGAGAGATAAAGGAAGAAGTCCAGAAGTTCCCACTAAGAACTTATGATGAAGTTCTCGAGAGCACTCTCCAAATAGATCAAGCTGCAATAGATAGCGGTCGCAAGACATATGGAACAAATGGGAGGTTAATCATCCCCAACCAAAACACTACAACTTATCCTACTACCACAAACACCAATCAAGGACCTAAAATCCTTAACAAAAACCGTGGGAGTGACAACAGATGGAGTGACTGACCAAACTAAAAAAGCAAACGTTGTAAATGTTCCACCATCTAGTTAACAATCAACGAAACAACAATTTTACCCCAACAATCAACGCAATGGATTTTAATCATCCCCAATAGCCAACAACAACAACAACAACAACGTCAGATCCAAACACAGGGTCCAAGTCAAAACTCAACTGGATATCAAAACCAAAACCAAAGACAACAAACAAAAATTTAATCCTAATAGTCAACAGTTCAATCAGAGTTTTGGACCACAACATGCCAAACCAACAACCTAGGAGTTATAATCCTAACTCGTATTGTGGTTTCCACAAAATTTGAGGCCATGACACTAGGACTTGCTCGTGATTACAATAAATTCATGCAACATTTTCCAGAAGAACAAAGAAAACTCTTCATAGATATGTTCTTAACAGATTCTGTGACACCGATGCCAAATACTTTCACAGGGGCAGTTTCCCCTCAAAATGTACCTCTTAAGATCTTCAATGATCCACTTCCAAATCACAATAACAATAATAAATTAAATCCAAATGGGATGAACAAAGGTGTAATGACAGGAAATAACGATCACGAAGCCTCAACTTCACTAAATCCACTTGTCGCACCACAATTAGGAAATCAGCCACGAACCAAGATAGTTGGTCTAGTGGAATTAGATACTGAGCTGCACGTAGAAGCCATAACAAGAACACGAGAATATTCTTCTCAACCAAATCCAATCTATCCACTAGAACCAGATAACATTCAACAAACATTGGTAAAACCCGTGGGTGCTTACAATTTAATTAATGACTTAACAAAGACCTTCTCTCACATCTCCTTTTTGGACTTGTTGAAAAACTCTCCTACCCATAGGGCTGCTCTGTTAGAAGCACTAGGTCTAGGTCATTTAATTAACATCACTCCACCTCCTGAAACACAAGTAAACCATATAGACTTCGATATCCACCCTCCAGGGCAGCCAGATAGGGATACTGAGTTTATATTCGACATAAACAAAATGCCAACAGATGCTGAAATTGCACGTAGAGGTGACCTAGCCTTGCATTTACAGGTGTGGGTTTACAATAATTATGTTAAATGCGCAATGGTGGACGATGGGGCAGCAGTGAATATTGTCCCCTTTTCTTTCCTTCAAAATCTAGGATATGGAGAAACAAACTATTCCACAACAAGAAATACGCTAAGAGGTTATGATAGCCTTAAAGCTACTTCAATTGGGACTATAATATTACCAGTCACCTTAGGACCCAAGACAATCCTCACCAAGTTTTATATCATAGATCGGGAAACCAACTATAATATGATCCTCGGTCGACCATGGATACATCACATGAAAGCAATTCCCTCTACGTTATTCCAGGAAATGAGATTCTTACACCTAGGAAAGATATTCGTAGCAAAAGGTGACCCAAAACCATTCGACATACACCTAGCAGACCTAAAGAAAATACCAGGCATTCACTCTGAGTTTGAACTCCCAACAAACCAACTTAACAAACCAATCGACTCAAAACCGGAAGAAAAATTAATACCTACAATAGAACTAGAAATTACGAACTTAGTCAAGAGCATCCCAGCCCTCAAGGATGAAGCTAACATTGTAGAAATAGTGTCATTAGGAACTACTACAAAAATTGTCGAATTACTAGAACAAGATCTACCAATTTTCCTACCATTTGACTCCACAGGTATGGGATGCACCCTAGGAGTTGGTTCTCTTCCAGCAGAGGAACTTTACATGGTAGAAGTAACCGAAATAGAAGAAACAGACGCAAAGAATGTCCCAACATCCATCTTTCCTAGTAAATATTAGACTCTCCATTTCGATGGAGCTAGATGTCGCTATGGAGCCGGGGCAGGTGTAATCTTTACTTCTCCTGAGGGAAAGATCCTACCTTTTGCTTTTAAGTTGAACTTTGAATGTACAAACAATGGCACTGAGTACGAAGCCCTCCTCCTTGGCCTCATCATAGCCAAAAGGATTGGTGTTAATGACATCAGAGTGTTAGGAGACTCACAATTAGTTGCAAACCAAGTCTCTGAAGTATATGAGACTAGAGCTGAGCACTTACAGCTCTATAAAATAGTGGTATTAGATCTAATCAAAAGATTCAACTTCATATCCATTGAGGCAATCCCACGAGAACAGAACCTTCTCGCAGATTCAATAGCAACCTCAGCTTTGTTTTACCCCAAGTAATGAGTTGGAAGATACAAGTTTCAAAGTATCACTTCGTACTGAACCATTGGTGAAGAAAATGTCAACAAACCCTCTTCTAACACATACAACTGAGAATGAATCTCCTATCTTACATCATGTTGATAGTGATAAAGTCACTCTCGAATATCTAAACACCTATGCGGAGCTACACCTTGCTCACGGTATAGTTGATCTTTCCTTAATACCACATTCCTCTTCCTACTTTGGAAATCCCATGGTAGAGTCTCCTCCACAAAAGGATCTCGATATCTATGAGATAGAAAATGGAGAAAGCTTGGAACTACCTCCAGCCCCACCTGAATTTGAAGAAGGTAACGCTTCTTTGATAGAAGAAACCATTGACATAAACATTGGAATGGAGGAAGAACCAAGAATTTTGAAGTTAGGCTCCTCACTAACTCCGGAAGAAATAGAAATACACACCCAAATCCTCAAAGAACATCATCTTCAAATTTAAGATAAATCAATGACAGGATATCGTACCACAAGTTGTGGTACATAATCTTGTCACTAAACTAGATGCGAAGCCAATTAAACAGAAGTCAAGACCAATGAAGCCAAAAGTGGCTCTCATGGTAAAAGAGGAAGTAATAACACTTCTCCAAGTAGGATTCATCAAACCAGTCGACTATTCACAATGGGTGTCTAATATCATTCCCGTCCTCAAAAAGAATGGGAAGATACGCATTTGTATAGATTTTCAGGATATTAACAAAGCTTGTCCCAAGGATGATTTCCCATTACCATCCATTGACGTCATCATTGACGCAACAGCTGGATTTGAGCTTTTGTCTCTCATGGATGGGTTCTTGGGATATAATCAAATCAAAATATCTGAACAAGACCAAGCCAAAACCATGTTTATAACTCCCTGGGGAACTTATTATTATGTTGTCATGCCATTTGGTCTTAAGAACGCCAGATGCTACATATCAGCGGGAAATGACGTACATATTCCATGATCTTATCCATAAAATTGTGGAATCATATGTGGATGACTTATTGGCCAAGGTCAAGAAGCATTGTGATCACTTGGAGGTGCTCCATATCATCCTCTCATGACTAATTGAGTATGGTGTCACATTAAACCTAGAGCAGTGCATTTTCGGTGTAACATGAGGAAAAACTTCTAGGATACATTATATCTTGACGAGGGATTGATGTTGATCCGGCCAAAATACGGGCTGTTCTCAAAATGATCCCACCTTCGGATGAGTTTAGAATTAGGTCATTTCTTGGGAAACTCGGTGCAATGCTAAGGTTCATCCCAGATTTAAGCTTCGTCATTCATCCAATCAACAATCTACTCAAGAAATATTATATTATCGATTGGACTAAAGACTGCAATGAGGCTTTTGAAGCAGTTAAGCGCTTCTTGTTGTCACCACCCACGCTAATGCCTCCCAAGCCAGAGTGCCCTTTGATCCTATACACATGAGCCACTCATGTCTCATTGGCCTACATGCTGTCTCAAGAGGATGATGACATATGGGAACGCATGATCTATTTCATTAGGCCGAACATTACTCGATTATGAAACATGTTATACACAGGTAGAAAGAGAATGCCTTGCCATAATTTTTGCCACAAAATGTTTAAGACATTACATGTTAAATCAAGAAACAAGGGTCATTGTGAAGATAGACCATTTATGGACATTTCTCATGCAAGGGTCCTTGTCTAAGAAGGCTGGACATTTCATAACCCTAATGGGAGAATTTGAGGTTAACATTCATAAACCAAAAATCCGTCAAAGGACAAATCATTGTAGACTGGTTAGCTAACAATCCACTAGATAGAGGTGAACTAGTAGAACTAGACTTTCTTGATGAATGTGTATTCTTTGTCGAAACCAGACCCCCCATCTCTACATGCCCCTGGTATACTTATATCATCAATTTTATCATGGACCATACATACTCGAAAGTGCCACGCCATAACAAAGAAGGCAGTTACACATTATTGCCACTAAATATGTTGTTTTAGACCAAGTGCTCTATCGAAGAGCCTTCGACGGCATGCTTCTAAGATGCGTCGACATAGAAGAATACAAGAATATTCTTCATGAATCCCATAGTGGGATATGTGGGGGCCACTTCGATGGTCACGCCACCACTCGCAAAATACATCGGATGGGCTATTTTTGGCCCACTCTCGAACAGTGGAATGATGCAGTGGAATTTGTACGTAAGTGCCACAAATGCCAAGAATTCTCTCACGAGATTCACATGTCAACACAATCCCTACAACCAATAGTGACTCCATGGCCCTTCTCCATATGGGGTCTAGACTTGATAGGGAAATTCTCTCCCTCATCAACCGATGGCCATAATATTATAATCACAAGCCACAAAATATTTCACCAAATGGGTAGAGGCCATGCCTCTCACCACCGTACTAGGTTTGGTGATCACCAAATTCATTTTAGAACCAAATTATCTATAGGTATGGTGTCCCACAAGTCATTATCTCTGATAATGGCACGTCCTTTAAAAACGATGAGGTTCATGAGCTATGTAGCAAGTTCAAAATAAACCATCACACGGCCTCTCTTTACTACCCTCAAGCCAATGGGTAGGCTGAAGTGACCAACAAAAGTTGAAAGCCATTCTCCTCAAAACGGTAAAAGAAAACAAACAAGATTGGCATTTAAAATTATATCTGGCCTTGTGGGCCCACCGAACCTCAATAAGAACACCTACAGGAGCAAATCCTTTCTCATTGGTATTCAAGGTAGAAGCAGTTCTCCCACTTGAGGTTGAAATACCCAGTCTCTACATCTCACTACAAGGGATTCTAGATGAAGAAGCTTATAGGGAGGCACGCCTCTCCTAACTAGAAAGCCTAGACGAGGCTAGGTTAAACACCGAATAGTAGCATAGAGCCTATGCTGACCAGATGTGCCGGTAGTATAACAAAAAGGTCTATGAGCAAGAAATATATGAAGGAGATCTAGTTTTAAGACTAGACAGCCGGATCGATAAGAAAACCAACGAAGGAAGAAAGTTCCGGCCCAAATGGTTGGGCCCATATTTAGTCATGAAGGACTATGGTAACAGTGCGTATCTCTTGTGCACACTGGAGGGTGAGGAATTCAGTGAATCAGTCAATTCCTTGCATCTTAAACGGTTTTAACGCATGAAGCATCAACACTATTTGTATAAATATATCTACATTACATATTCATTTAGATAGGTTCATTTTGTTCACTCGTGTCATAAAACTTGGTGATCAAGGGACTTAATTCTTAAGCAATTCATTACAAACTTCTGATAGTATTGGCAGGAGCATTCAAATCATACTTCTTCATTTTCATAACATCATCAACTGTTTCATAATCATTTCATCAATTAAAGCTAGATATGACAAAGTCTTAATGGTAGCCATACCAAGGCCTGCATGCTTGTTCTCACTTTTGGTTTCTTCCTAGGGTAGGTGTCTTGCCTATGGTCTGTTCTAGAAGCTTCATGGTGTCACATCTATCCCACGTATATATCTCTTTGGAAATAAGAACATACTGACATTTTGCTCAAGTAAGTAAGTCAAATATAGATCAAACAGAAAATTTTACTTTTACACATTTCCTTACCCTACCAACCTTCAGTGTTGAGCTTGCGTCTCTTACTAGTGACGTAGGGTTGGGAAAGGATGGGAATGCCTTTACTCGCCTGTGCCTTGTCCATGGTGATAATCCCATGCTTCCTACTAGTAGCATGGGGCAAGGTGTAGGGGGTCCTCTTGACAGTAAACATGTTGAAATTCATAAGCAAATAGTTCAAACAAACCTTTGAAATCTTGAGTAAAAAACAAATGAATCAGATGTCCAAAATTCCAAGAGAGTTCAAAACCCTGAAAACTAGATTTTGTCAACCAAGTGGCCATCTACGGATCTAAGTCTGGATAAACTACAAAGCAAGTTGCATTCTAAACTATGGAGTCACTTGAGTAAGATAGGTTTGTAGCATCCTAATTTGGTTCCACCAACTCTTTGTCTATCTCCCATCATTACCATTTCAACACACCTCATAGTTTGTGCCCTTTCTAGCTCTCGGTGGTGAGCCCTCACATCTTACTAGTTGCATGGAGTTAGGAGTGGGGAAAGTACATCTGCTCATCATACCAATTCATCATCACATTTTGTCAAAACAATATGAAGTACTAGAAAATTGCTTATGAAAACTAAAGTTCAAGATCACAAAGCTCATCTATGTCATCATACATCAGCATCATGAAATACAAAAAGAGAGAATTTGTGATATTTGTTCTCCATTACATACATTCTGAAAAGCATATAAAAATAAATTTTTTATAAACATCTAGTATACATGTGAAAATGAATCACAAAACTCTAGGTACAAAGAGATCTAGATCCAAAAAGAGATGTATATATATATATATAATAGGTTTATGTACAATGCCATCATGCGCTAGGCATGGTCAAAACACTCAATGAGCCACAGAAAATACAAAATGGTCGTATAAACAATCTAGCAAGAGTCACTACAAAAAGAGCCAAGTGGCCTCTCAATCCCTATGGGATCCCTTAGAAGGTGCACGATCACATCTAGGACTCCGGCTATGTCGGTGCTCTAAGTGCACTGAGGGCTCACGCGATCCCGAACAGTAGTTGTAGCCACACTATGAGAGCGTCCTCCTCATCAAGCACTCTGTGTAGTCCTATACCCGGCTACTTGGTATGGAGGGAGGTCACCATCTTGGCCACATGCCAAATAGGGGAAAAAACATCCGTATGCCTACCGGCTGCTGAAGGCTCCCCTGCATCCATGGATAGCTGGCACCAAGTCTTCAGTCCATAGGGAGCATCAGGGTATCAGTACATACCCAGTGAATCAAGTCTCACCACTCATACATAGTCTCTACAAGCAAAGGAGAAAACAAATTAGAAAATAATCAAAAGGTGAAACCAAGGATGAACAAAAGGAGAGATAGCAACTAATACAATCCTAGCTAAAAACAAATATCAAAAGAAGAGTGACAACTCACTCAGATCTCCAGGCCTCCAAGAAGGATCTCTAGGATCTAGCACCTGCCATGGATGCCACCGCTGACTGGTGTCCCCCTCCTATGTCTGGGGGAACATGGCGTCCTACCATGGACTCGTCCTCTCCACCTAGGTCCTGAGAAGGCAACTTCTCTAAGACTAGAGTTACCCTCTCCGCGCTTTGCTCTGCCCTCTCGGCCTGTAACATCTCCTGAGTGTCATGCCACTCGGGATCATTATCCTCTCCCCCACCCGACTTGCTGACCTCCATGTCCTCGGTCTCCTCCTATGTCTCTCCCCCTGTGAACTCCTCAGAATCGGAGTCTATATCAATAGGGTCATCACTACTATGCACAGGACCAGTGGCAATCTGAAGTAAAGGTGCCTAAGGAGAACCGACTCTCGCTCGGGCGCGTACCACCCTCCTGGTTGCAATCAGGGATGCCAGGAGTAACAACAGTCCAACCCCGGCCTCTAGGACCTCCCCTAGCCTCCCGAACTGATCTGAACACTAGCATCACTGGGGGAAGCATATCAACATAAGCAAGGCCGAACTGCTAAGGCACTCGATCAAAGGGGTGTGTCTCTACCTTCCCTGTCCTATCCACAAGTTGCCCTGTAATAGAGTAGGAAATCAAAGTGAAGGTCTCCTCGCCCCACAACCCTACCATGGCTTGATAAGGTGTGGCCTCCATATCCTTAGTAGCTAGGGAAGTAATTGGCTGGTGGGGTGCTCTAAGCACCATCATCTCTATCCATCTAGCTGCCCTCATGGCTACGGGATCCACCACCTCTATACCTCTCCCATAAGGGATGATACACTCATAGACCCAGCTCATAACCAAGGTCAGATGGCTCAGCGACTATCCCTATAATTGAACCACCCTGTATAAGTCGTGATAGATGGTCCCAAGTATATCAGCTCCCCAAGCATAAATCCGATCATGTGCCTCAATCTGTGCGATGATGGGGGCCTAGCAGTAGAGTAATTATCCCCTCCCTTGTCTCTGATCAGTCTCGAAGTAAGGATGCCCATAATGGCCTGATGGATCAGAGGGATGGGCAAGGCAGGAATAGAATGAGACCTTCACCCCCTTCTTCGAACCAATGGAGACAACTGTGTCTCCCATATAGGTGGCCTAATGTGTCACCTGAGCTCTGGATACTGCTGTATCAAATGAAAGTATCCTCCCAATAATCGGGACTCCCAAAATGCAGTAGACATCCTCTAAGGTGATAGTCCACTCACCCCTGACACCTGGAAATCGGAAAGTGTTTCCGATCTGCATCCCAGTAAGAAAGTAAGTCACATAGTATGTGACTGGTAGGTGTAACGTGGGAGACCCGTGCGATCCTCAATATACCTACCCTCTGAAGAATATCCTACTCATCCTGAGAGAGTGCATCTAGCATCGCTGGAAGCCAATCACTCTCTCTCTCTCAGCTTCATTTGATGTACTCTTCCTTCTTCTGCAAAACACACAAAAACACGCAAAAAGGAGCAAGTTAGTATCAAGATTGCATTGAAAAAAAAATCATTAAAGAAGATAAGAATGCTAGAAATGCAAAAATGAATTCAAACAAGTGTTACTTTGTCATTCTGGAGAGAACCGCCACCCTGAGCAGGGCGGTAGTCCTATCCCACATTTCAAAATGAGTCGCATACCCTAAAAATGCTAAAAAAATGCTAAAAAATGACCATTTTTGCTAAAACAAAAGCCTACCCATTAGGTGCCCCCCCTAAAAGACACATTTAAAACTGACATTTCTAAAAGTGAGCCCCCTACAAAAAAAAATTCATCATTTTTACATTTAGGGTGCAAAAACAAATAATCAAGAAGAACTAACCTAAGATTTTGCAGGTCAAGGTTCTGCTCACGGAGGCATGATCGCTATCTCGATGCAAACGTTTCGACTATATTCTCGTTGAAAACCATCACCGTGGGTCCCAAAGCTCAAAAAATATCAAATCAACACATGCAAATGAATAGGAAAATGGTCCCATTTTATATATATAGTGTTTTGATGCATTTTCGAGTGCCCCTTTCACAGGTTTAGAGCACTAACGGAGGTAAGTTCTCATCCCCACACAAATGGTAAGTCCTCATCTCATACTGATTTAGTATTTATTTTTAGATTTGTTTTGTCTATCTGCACTTGAGTCTTCTTTCCATTTTGTAGGTAGCAAGAGCTTGGATGGCAACATTTCGACACATGGGCGTGTCAAGTATAATTTCTAACTTCCCATTTTGGGACCGCTACACTCAAACCCACCGTTTTACGCCTCTTCATGGCTAAAAAACTTCTCCGAGGGGGCAATATGTACGTACCCAAAATTATAGGGTACTGTACCTCCAGAACAATGTTACACATGCCCCAATGATGATACAGGTCGCCTCACAAGGTGTTCGGATCCAGAAAAGCTTACAAAGTATATGTTAGCATCCTAAATGCTTTATTCATGTTCCTTGTGCTTTGTTTTATTCCTCTGCCCTTCATTTCTTATCTTTTTGACCTTTAGTGATGAAATCGCCGCCCTAGCAGGGTGGCGATCCTGTAATCGCCGCCCTGCTCAGGGCGGCGGTCCTATAACCGCCTCCCTGCTCAGGGCGGTGGTCCTTCACGCATTTTCCAGCACATTCTTTTGATCACAACTTGCATAATTTTCAACTTTTACCAGTTTTTCTCCACCACCTTAGCTTGTATTAATGTTTTATGTCCCCTAGAATAGTGTTTCTCCATTTTTTAATGGTAAAAGAGTTCTAATGGGAATCAACTTTGGGTGAATGTGAAATCTATAAATAGCCAGCTTGTTTTCAAGCAAATGGCCCCTCAAAACTACCTCTCAATTTCTCATTTTCCATTGTTTAGTCTCTCAATTCTTGCTTAGAGTTAATTTTGTTTTCATGTTTGCATCCATGCTAGTTTTTCCTTTGCGTTCAGAAGCCATTCAATCTTCTTGCTTCATTCTTGTTCATCACTGCTCATACAAATTAGTTTAGAGAAGAGTAGAGTCAATTATAGATTGCATCCACTAGAGTTGTAGGCTGTGTTCTTCATAGAAGGTGGATTCTAGAATCTCTCAGTACTCTTGCCTTGTATTCCCGTGATAAATCCTGCTAGGAATTGCATATTCCAAGCTCTGTCTCTTGCATTGTCCCTCTCCTACTCACATTATATTCGATCTATATCCAAACTACCATTGTTCGAATACCTTTTCTATTGATGCTAACATATACACGCTCTTCTGGATTCACGTGAACACGAAGGAATGAGGAGATCATTCTAAGGGGACAAATTCATACACTACTGGATTCGCCACTGTTATGCAAATTCCAAGTTTTATCTGTCAAAGTTCTAGTTAAAATATATCAAATAGAGAAACATTTCATTTCAGTTAAATTTCATTCTCGATATTACTAGGGAAGCTGTGGGGATTGATAGTTTCTAATAAACTATTATTCATTCCTCACTTCTTAGGTAGGATCAAGAATCTTTCAATTAAGCTAATCAGCTATCTAGTTATTTAGGATAAACTCACAACTGCACAAGCAAGTAGCTACACCGGGCTACCTTGTTTGTTTTAATTTTGTTATTAGATTAGTTGTCGTTTTCTGAATATATTAGATTAGTTGTTCTTTCAATTCCATTTAAAATTCTATTAAAAAATACAAAAACAGAGGAATATATATATGTTGTAGATATATCTTGCACAGTTAATTTATTTCATTTAAGTTAGGTTTATATTAACCTTGTATGGCAATCACGGGACCTAGAGAGCCCAGGGAATACATTTTTGAGCCAATCGTGCCTCAACCCAATATTGTTGAAGCAATAACTGACATAGACCAAAATCTCATAATTTAGGTCTTCCAAGCAATAGTAGACCTACAAGAAATCGGCGCACAACTAAGAGTATTAAACATAGAAGACGACAAAGCACACACGTTCTGGTCAAATCAACCAAATTATAGATTTCCTTGATAGACATCCCTATGACTGTAGAAGGACCTGAAAGAGAACAAACATTCGCTTGTGATCCACTAGTCCCATAACCAGACACAGGTGGCCTCCTTGCTGATATAAACACTAGCTTACGTATCCAAGTTTCCAGAACACCTGTTAGGTACTCCGAGAAAATTGTGCAACTTTTGGTTCTAAACGTAGAGGCCGAAAAGGCATACGATTATTGGATACTCGGGATCAGAAGAAGGGATTGATTCTTCACATGACCATAGGAGGTCCACAACAACCACGAACTTATAATTGTGATCCACAAGTCCCATAACCCAACGGGCCTACAAATCAATCCAAGGTTGACGCTAGTTTGCGAACATTAGTTTTTAGATCCTCTCCACTCCCACTAGAAATTATCACACAATTATCATTATTAAACATAGCATCTAATCAAGCTAAAGACTTCTGGACTAGACCAGAGAATTGTCCATAAAACACCAAAAGATCCACTACATATTTAGCCTTTCCATTTTCATGACCTTGTCAAGAGACATATACGAAGCACCCACAGGCTATCTTCCACGTATCCCATAACCCATAGATTGGATCACGACAGAACTCGATATTGATTGGAGCCTTCGAGAAACTATCCTCGCCGAATGATCTATCACACTGGTTCAGGTTAGGAGGGCATTCTTTGCCTTAGATTCACAGATCCCATTATTGTGTGTTGAAGACATAAGATTACCTAATTAGCTTATCTACATCTCGTGTGTATTCTATCCTCACCAGCTATCTCGACACGACCTCAGGAGGTCGGGTGCGAGGAATAATCACTTGTAGACTCCCATGCTTGTAGGTCACTTTTCCATCGTACAGTTACCTTCATCCTCAAACATGAAGTTTGAAAGATCAAACTCTTCTTCAACATTAGAGCTTGAGGGGAATAAAGTGGGAGGAAGAACTGAAGGTTCTTATGTGGCCTACTCCGCACTTGGAGTGTCTAGAACATTATGGTCTTGCTCCATTATGGGATCATCAATCAAATTGGGCCCTTGAAATGAAACCATAAAATCTTCAATGATGCTTTCTTGATTGAATGGCCTCAACTCTTATTTGATCTCTCCTAGTTGATCCTCTTCAATGGGACTTGGAGTTGGCTGTTCCTCCTCCTTAACTTGTTGTGCAGCTTGGATTATATCAGCATCTTCTTCAGACAAAGTGTCATTATGGACACTGCATTCAGAGAAAATAGATTGTTGATCTTCTCTTTCTTGTTTTTGTTCTTCTTCTCCTACAAACTTAGCCTCAGCCACCACTAGCTCTTTAACCTTAACCTACTTTTTTGGCTTAACCATCAAGGGGATCTTTGTAAACCCAAATTTGGAAACCCAAATCTTTTTATGGTCTGTCATTTCTTTTCTGTTGGGATCCTCTTCTTGTTTTTCTCCTGAGTTTCTTCCCAACATGGACTTGGGAAAGCAAGAGGAGTGGCAGGTTGGCGTTCAACAAGCTTTGCTATTGTTTTTGGTGGAGAGGGGAGTGGGAATTCTTGTTTATTTGGAGGGAATGAATGTTTGGGAAGGGAAAGGGTAGAAGAATTGAAATGATATGGAATACTAGGAAATGGAGAAGAGAAATCAACACTTGGGGCAGCAGATGGGAAGCTTGGAAATTGAAGCTCAAGTTGAGATGGTGCTGCTTGGGGAGTGAAAATAAAGTTACTGAATGATGGTGTAGGACTTACTCATTGATAAGGCTCCTTGACCCCAAGTTCGTAGGCCTCTATCTCCTCAGTCCATTGTGCAAGTTGGGGCAGTGTCTCAACCATGAAGTCAAGCTTCTCCTGAGGGCTATAATGTCTCGAAAAAGGGCCAGCCCATGGACAAGGTGCCCTGAAACCAATCTTGAATGCCTTCAGTTGTGTTGTATCCCTGAACTGCACCATGCTATCCTCAATTATTTGTATCTCCTCTAACAGATCATCATTTTCTATGTAACTTTCACCATTAAATGCGTCCCCTTGTTCTTGATAACCTTCATGGCCAAACTAGTTTTGACACTGCTCATATGGGTAAGCATAATGGTTCTGGATTTGATCATACTGCTGATCTGGAGGAGTTAGGAGATACGTTGGAGGCTGGATGCATTATTATGGGTGTGAATTCCATGAGCGGAATGAAGTCATAATTGCACAACTTCATGAATGGTGGAATATGAAAGATGCAGAAAGAAAGATGGATGAAGATGGATGGGGAAAGGTCTATAACTTCAAAGATGGGTTGTTGACAAGATGGATTCGATAGATGTGCTTGTATGTGCCTTGAAAGGCTGAATCTCACAAAGAATACATCAACTTGATGAAATGAAGTGGTAAGGTATTTCATACTTGTCCCAATGGGCATGCCAAAAATGTTAGTGCAGAATCACAGTACCCCCAAATGGCCTCGTGTGTGAGAGGGAAATTCGATGTGATTGCACAACATGGGACCATCTCTCAAGCTGTGGGACTTGTAAACCTGAGATGGCCCTCCAGAGAAAGCTGGTTCTTCCTTCCTAATCTACCTTCTACACGCTAGTACAGTGTAGGAAGAACCTAATCTAATCCTAATCTAACCATCCAGGGAGATAGGGAGAGAGAGAGAGGGTGAAAGAGAGCCTACACTAAGCAGTGATACACCAGAAAAGGAAGTGGTTGATCACGAACACAACTGCCTGAAGTTGAGAGAGGTGAGAAGAGGAGAGGGTGGACAAGATGCACCACAGACCAGAGATAGAGTTCACACAGAACACCACTTCAAAACCCATTAAGCATAGCTCCCAAGACTTGCAATAGACATTAGAGTATGCACAATGTACCCTGCAACGACAAGAGGTGATAAAACGAGTCAAGGATGGATAGATGCATCACGAAACATATTCTATTGCTCCAAAATTTCACACAATACATCGTTAGTGGGAAAGAGGCAAGAAAATTCCATTACAGAGCCACGAAATCAGGCTTAGATTCCACATTCTACCCTAAAGAAGAATGAGAGAGGGGGGAAAAAGAGAAAATATGAACAACCCCTTTGAAAATTCCCCTCCTTTATAATATATAGAAAGAATAAGAGAGAGAGGAGGAAAGAATTTGAATCCTGCTTCAACCACCGTGAGATATGCATTGAATCCCACTTTGAAAGCTCAACCACCATCAATCAATGCCTCTTGCGAATCAGCTCACAATCTATCGAGTTTGGTTCCCTATCTATTTGGCGTGTTGAGGAAGGAGAATGACAGATCAAATCAAATCTAATTTGGTAGTTGAAGCTATCGGATTCTACGTTAATGGACTCAAATAATTTTTCCCATTTTCACCCACCAGAGTGTGCTAAAAATAGTATTTTATGCTTCCATGGCATAGAGGGGGTTGAGATCTTTCCAAAAAGTCTTCTCCCACCCAAATTTAAGTTTTCAATCAAAAGATATGGCCGTTTGAAGTTTCTCAGGTTGGGTGCTTAATATTTAAAGAGTATGTCCATATAGGGTCCACGTGGCAGCCTCGTGCATCTTAGAGATATGCCTCCTTCCTTATGCTCTTGAAATTGCACTGGATTGACATGTGGAAGCTTCTGCAAGCTCCTCGGGCTCCCCTTGTATTTTACCTGAGTCTGTTATGTTGGTGGAGACATTGTGCCTGACCTAAGACACGTGGAGGCTTCACACTCATTTGAAAAATGCCCCCAATTTTACCTTTGAAGTTACACGGTCGAGACACATTGAGGCTTCTACAGGCTCTTGGACTTTTCAATACCCACCCTCACCTTTTCAGATTCTAGGACACGTGGTGAGATGGTGCTCGTTTGGGTTTTGCCTTTTGGGTCGTGCCTTTGAAGTAGCAATGATGTGACGCATGGTGTTGTCAGCTGGCTCTCTATACTTAGTCATTTTTTTGAGCTAGCTCTGTCCTAATTCAGACTTGGAACATGTGGCAGCCCTGCGCTTGTTTGAGACTGGCCCTTAGGCCGCTCCTTTTGAATTTACGTCATTGAGGCACGTGGCACCCTCCGCCGGCCTGTCCCGACCTTGGAATTTTCAACAACCAGCTCTGTCCCCATTTTTGACTTTGGCTACATGGAGGGCTGGCATTTGTCTGGGAAACACCTTTTGCTTTAACCCTTGAAGGTGTGCCATTTGGACATGTGGCTCCTTCCATTGGCTCTGCCCCATTTTGAATTTTTAATGGTCGATTCTTTCCCTTTTTAGACCTGGGACGCGTGGAGGCTTGGCGCTCATATGGGACTGCCTTTGGATTTGGCCTTTGGAGGAGCATCGATGAGGCACGTGGAGGCCTCTGCTAACACCCTTATACTTAGTCGTTTTGGGCCCGCTCTATCCCATTCTGACTCTGGGACATGTGGAAGCTTGGCGCTTGTTTGGGGAACCGCTTTTGGATTAACCTTTGGATAAGCGTTGATGAGGCACATGGAAGCTTCCACTGATTCTTCCATACTTAGCTAATTTCAGCTCGCTCGTATTTATTTGTAAAGCCTGAAGACTTTGAGCCTTTCTCCATTTCTCTCCTCTAAGCCTCTGGTTTTCTTTGACACCATTTTCTCTTCCCTGAGCCTGTTACTCCATTGTAGGGCTTGCCTGATAATTTTTTGTTGGATTTGAAGTGTGGGCTCGTTTGACTGAAACAACCTTTCGATTTCTTCCTGTGCAGGGTCGTGTTTGATTCTTTGGGCCTCTAGTTTCTTTTGTGTCATTCAGACTCATTTTTTACCCTACGCTCCTTGAGTCAAACTCACCTGTCCCCTTGTTTTTCATTTTGGAATGTGAGCTCGCGGGTCTGAATCATCCCCTTCAAATTTTCTTTATGTGTGGGGTTGTGTTTGACCAAATTTGTTGGGGGCGAATTTGGGATAACAGAACAATTGCTGGAGCAAAACCATTTAGTGTACCAATAAAAGATGTGGGCATAGATAAGTAACACTCCTTTATATTCAAGTACAACCTAAGGCTTGTGGTCCAGTGGTAAGTCTTGTGGATTTGATTGAGTAGGCACAAGTTCTGGTCATGACCAAATTCCCAAAAATGCACCTATTCTTGAATGGCCATAACAAAATTAATACTTATTTCAAGTACAAGTATGCCTATTCACTGCTATGCACACAAACTTTGAGAAAGTAAGAAGATTTTCAGACACTTCACTGCTATGTTAATGTATTTAATAGTCCATGAGACGTTAAAGAGTAGTCAATGAGGTAGGTTTTCTCAGATTTAGTAAAACATGAAGCCCTTGGTCAATTCTATGAAGTAATTCATTTAAAGTGGCGAATAACAAAGAAAATGAGAAACTAATAGTGCCATTGAGAGGTAAATCGTAATTAACTGAGCTGATTTTACTAAGACATGCAATAGAATAGTCCATTTGAAGAAAAAAATTCATCTTTGATGCATTTTCAGAAGAATGCATCTAGAATATGTGGTTTCTTTTTTTGAGGAAATCAAAAGATTACATAACATGGTATTTGGAATATTTCGACAATTATCTCAACATGTGGTGCATAAGCTTCCAGCTCCCTTTTTCATATGGCCACTTAAGCATCTGCCTTCTAAAGAGTATTTTCTCCTTTTAAGATCGAGTTTCCATATTTTTAGTTCTCATGATAAGCAACTTCATTGGACCCACTTGGATGATAAAATAGTTATCATTTTTAATCTATGATTTTCTCCTTCCTTTTGATTTAGAAGTAGAAATTTGAATAACTATTTTTTTCAATACTTAGACGCCGAATTTCCTTAAAAATCTCTGATCCTTGATGATGATTTTGATGCGTTGGCAGTTCTCAAGATGGGTCTGACCTTTACCAAGCTTTTTCAATGGCTGATTTCCAAGAAGGAGATGCACAATTATTGGTGAGGCTTGACGGAGCTAGTACCATTTTATACATGCTCAAGTTGGGGAACATCACCACCATCCCAATTATTGGTCATACTTTTTTACTCCAATGAATAGTGATTCAACACCCCTTATCATCATCAACTACAAAAATAATAATTATCCCTCTAAAACAAATAACATATATTGTTAGACGTTCACATTACATTGTACATATGCAATTGCTAGTTGTATATATTTGTTGCACATAAGTCCATTTTACCATCAAGTTCATACTAATAAGTACGCCTCCCCAAGTCCACATACAAATATATATTTTTTTAGTTAGTGAGAGAATGAGAATTTAGATTTTCATATGAAAGGAAGCAAAAAGCCTTCCTAATTATTTAGGATGCAAATCGCATCCAAGTGGTGCTAACATGGGAAAGCATTACGTGATGTGTAAGTTTCAGTACTTATTTGACTGAGACAAAGTGGACAATCAAAACATATGACCGCCTACCGCATCTAGAAATTAAAAAGTTGGCCTATAGGAGCAGATCCCGTGGTTTCAGACAACCTATTTAGGTCAAAATGCGATAAGCGTTGAAGACGTGACGGTGGGAAAAACTATGACGGTGGGAAAATAGTTTTTCCCAAATCTAGCTGATTAAACGCATTTGTTATTCCCCGTTGTCGCGTAATCTATTAGATATATTATATATATATATATATATATATTCCTCGCAAGCATACTTTCACGCATTGAAGGAGATCATGAAGATGTATTCCTCGCAAGCAATCTGGTACTGTTATAATTTTTCTTTTCCTGTGTATATTTAGTAAGCAGAAAAGGATGTTACTAACGCTTAAATTTTGCAGGGCTCTGGTAGTGGTGGGTGCAATCCTCCCGTTGGCTTATGGTGATGTGGTGTTAGACGTTGCTGAACATCCCTTGGTATCTGGTACAGAGTACCACATCCTGCCTGTTAATGGCGGGGGACTTGGGCTGAAGATGCGCGAGAACAACAGCTGCCCGATGTACGTGGATTACAACAATAAGCAACAAGGATTACCAGTAGTGTTCACTCCCTATAAATTTGTTAAGCCGATCGTCGAGGCTGCGGATTTGAAGGTACAAGTGTCTGCCGCTACCGTGTGTGCGCAGTCGACGCGATGGAGGATGAAATTCGATAACAGGCTCAACAAATATTTCGTGTACGCAGGCAGCGCTTCCTCGTCTTCCAAAAGGGACTTGGATTACTTTAGGATCCTCGAAAGCGAGATTTACGGTAATGTTTATGTGCTGTCATTTTGCCCTTCTGTGTGCGATAATTGCAGGCCTGTGTGTGGGTTGCTCGGCACTTATACCGACAAAGCCAAAAACCAGTGGCTCGTTATTGATCGTCACAACAATCCCCTCAAAGTACAGTTTAAAAGAGCATAAGTAGAGTTAGATCAATCGGTTTCCGAAGTGCACAGACGGAGAAGTCGCCAATTCCTGTGTCAATCTAATTATATGGAATAAAATGTCAATTGTTGAATAGTGCAGCGTTTAGGATTTAGGGTTTGCTGTCATTCGTTTCAAGCATTATTTAAATAGATATAGATAGAGACTCTCCATGGTTTGCACGTCTTTGTTTCTTTCAATGCAATTATGATTCGAAGTGGCACTTTGACTTGACAAAATTAAACAAATCCCGACTTACAACGGGATTCGAAATCCACCGAAAAATATATATCTGCCAACCCATTCATTTTGAAATAAAATTGACAATACATATAAATAAAGTGTTCTAGAACATTTATCTTAAAAAAACCAAATGACTATCTTTGAGATATATTCTGTTTAAGTGTGTAATGCCCCGCTGGACGCTTCGATAGGGTTGGTGAAATCCAATCCCACAACGTAAGTTTGAAATTTTAATTTATAAAATAAAACCGAATAAAAGAAAATACATGTTGATGATTTAGAAATAAAATAAAATAAAATGAAGTAATCTTATTATTATTATTATTGGTAAATAGTTTTTTGAAAGGGACCATGTTAGGAATAATATTAGATATTGTGAACATTATTATGAGTATGGAAATAAATAATATAGTGTAATATAATACAACTATTTATGAGTTGTTAACTCATGTAAATAGTTGTAACTAGATAAGGTTTGTTGTGAGAGAATAATGGGATTAAGAGTTTGAGTGAGATATTGTGGGGATTAGGAGAGATATGTGGGATGAGTGTTGACTCCTAGAATCAAGGAGATCAAACTGTATATATGTAATCTTCCTCTATGTATTTGATGTCCCAAATTAATTGAATTATGTGTTTTTTATATGGTTTATTTGTTTACAATATGGGCGAAATATAATAGACCATACCATTGTACAAAAAGGCTCACAAGCCAAATTTTATAATAAAGCCCAAAAGTAAAAAAAACAGTCTGCGAAGAAAAGTACCAAAGTCTATAGCAAACAACAAAAATACAACAACTTAGCAGCAACAATAGCCAGCTGTACAACCAAGCTAGGTGGGAGAAACATTATTCTTGCCATTGGATTTTATCTTTTTGTTCACCATCTTCCACCCGTCAAAAACCTCCTTGATAGGGAGAATAACCTCAAGAGCGTCAATCGGCAGATATGTGCTATTTTTTACTGGAAGAGGAGGAGCGATTTTCCTTTTCCGATTTATGCTCTGATAATGTTGTTTATGTATTCTCCATGCTCTTACCAAAAACAATTTCTTGAGTAGGAGATTCTGGGACTAATTCGGCCTCCACGTTCGAATATGCATTTGAAACCAAATCATCCTTGGTATCAAAAACTAAATGCTCGAGAAGGGCATTTTTCCACCAGTTGTTTTTGCCATTTTTACACATTTCCATCCCGTAAACTGTTATGCAGAATCACAACACCCCCGAATGGCCTGAATGTGAGTGGGGCATTCGGTGTGATTGCACAACATGGGACCATCTCTCAAGTTGTGGGACTTGCAAAACTTGAGATAGACCTCCGGAGAAAGCCAATTCTTGCTTCCTAATCTACCTGCCACAAGCTACTCAAGTGCAGGCAGAATCTAATTAATCTTAATCTAACTATTCCAAGGGGACAAGGAGAGAGAGGGAGAGAGAGGGTGAAAGAGCCTACACTAAGCGGTGATACACCAGAAGAGGAAGTGGTTGATCAAAGACCAAAATTACCTAAAGTGGAGAGAGGTGAGTAGAGGAGAGGGTGGACAAGATGCACGATGAACTAGAGATAGATTTCACATAGAAAACCACTTCAAAACCCATTAAGCACAACTCCTAGAACCTACAACAAACATCAGAATATGCACAATATACCCTGTAATGATGAGCAGTAAGAAGAGACAGTAAAATGAGCCAAGGATGGACATATGCATCATGAAACAAATTATATTGCTCCAAAAGTTACATGGTACATCATCTGTAGGCAAGAGGCAAGGAAATGCCATTACAAAGCTATGAAAGGAGGCTTAGACTCCACATTCTACCCTAAGGAAGAAAGAGAGAGGGAGGTAACAGAGAAAATATGAACAACCCTTTGAATATGCCCCTCCTATACAATATATAGAAGAATAAGAGAGAGAGGAGGGAAAATCAAACTTTTCTCCTAAAGTCCAACCACCAACCATCAATGCCCGCTGCGAATCCACCCACAATCTGCCAAGTCTGGTTCCCTATGTCTATTCAGCGTGTTGAAGAAGGAAGAACGGTGGATCGAATCAAATCAGATCTGGTAGTTGAAGCAATAAGATTCTATATTAATGGCCTGAAAGATGTTTTCCCATTTTTCACCCACCTAACCTTGTCAAAATTAAAGTTTCAGGCTTCCATGGTGTAGACGAGGTCGATACCTTTCCAATGGTGCCAAATTTGTTGAATTTCGGGCATTGAGTAGAAATATATGTCCATTTGAATGTTTGAGTCGGGTCCGTACAAAAATGGTGAAAACCAGTTAGCAGAACGGGTTTACTGGCCCGAAACTCACTTTGTACCTTTTGGCATCAAAAATACAAAATGCAAAAATTGCCCTGTAGCCCCACAATTCACTTTTGTCAAAAAACCATACTCGGGCACGTCGGCCCACATTTTTCATTCAGGCGAAAAGTCTCTCCCTAGGCCCGCCAACCCGCATGCAATTTAGGATTGACATGTGGCTCCTCTAGGCATCGATGGAGGTGCGGCTCATTTTTTCACTTTACACCTTCTCAAGGAAAAAAGTTCAAATTGCCTCCGATGACCCATCTTCCCACTTGAATTTTCAACATGGCCACGTGGTGAGCCAATGCTCATTTGGGGACTGCTTCTAGATTTACCTTTTGAAAATGCGTCGAAGAGACACGTGGTGCCTTCCACTGCTTGCTCGGTTTCTTTTGTATTTTGGCTAAGTCCCTTTTTGCTTAGCGGGGCCATAAGTCTGACCCTGGACACATGGAGGCCTCACGCTTGTTTGGAAGCCCGCTCCAAATTTAACCTTTGAAGTAGCGTCATGTTGACACTTGGCCCCTTCCGATGGCCTGCCTCTACTTTGACTATTCAACCCTTGACTCTATCCCTTTTTGGACCTGGTACACATGGCGAGTCTGCGCTTGTTTGGAAACCCACTTAGGATTTTACCTTTTGAAGGAGGGTCATTTCGACACGTGGCTTCTTCCGCTGACACCTTTATACTTAGTCATTTTAGGCCCGCTCTGTTCCCCCTTTTGAATTTTTAGCTATTGAATCTGCCCCTCCTCAGACCTGGGACACGTGGAGGCTTGGTGCTTGTTTGAGTCTCCGTTTTGGATTCAATCTTTGGAGGTGCGCCATTGAGACACTTGGTAGCTTTCACCAATTTGTCCACACTTAGCCAATTTTGGCTCGCTCTGAATCATTTGTGAAGCCCAAAGACTTTTGAAGCTTTCCCCACTTCTCTCCTTTGAGCCTTTGGTTTCTTTGACACTTTTTTCGTCCTTAGCCAACCCTACTTCTCCATTTTCGAGCTCGTATGCATCTTGATTGTTAGATTTGAAATGTGGGATCATGCGATGGAAGCGACCCTTAGATTTCTTTTGTGTGGGGTCATTTGATTCTTTGCAGACCTTGCTCCTCCATTGTAGAGTCCCTTTGGTTTCTTTTGTGTGGGGTCGTGTTTGACCAATTTTACCTGGGGGCAAAATTGGGATAACAGGAACCTCCTCTGAGGTGTTATTGAGTGATCCCCTATGTTCACTTCATGTTGTGTGAATGTCGCTGAAATTAAGAGATGGATAAAACACCTGCAAAACTTGAGACTCCCTGATAGATGACCAGAACTATGCGAGTGACAACTGTGTAAGAAAAACAATGAAAAAGACCAACTAGACTGACAACTAGACTAGGGGATTGGTCATTAGTGTATACTTTTCTTACGCAAGATCCATATACAAAGCAATGTACTTGACGGTATAATAATATTAGTTTGTGAATGATTTTTTGACTACAGGTACCTGTAATCTTATTTGATTGTTTTATCTATGGTATATAGATTTAATCTAAGTTTTACTCTCCAAATCATCACATAATCACTACTTTCATATCTGAATGATCTATAAATCTAAATTAGATATATAAGCTATGATTTCATTATGAGACAATTCAACACAGTAGACAAATATTTTGTTTTCATCATGAGGAACTTTATTCATCATATAAATGTAGATATATACACTATAATTTCATTAAGACAATTCAAAGTAGTAGACACAAACAAAAAATTCACCATGAGAAACTTTATTTATCATATACATAGTTTCTTCTTACTCAAGTATAATCTTTCATAACTCATTGTTCTTTTCTATTGTTAAAATCAGACTATTATAGTATTATTTAAATGATATATCTTCTTATTGTGTCCCAATTTTTGATATTTCTTTACACTAATAAACAAATTCCCACAAACAAAACTAAAAAAACATGTATTGAAATACCAAACATTTACTAAGATGCATGACATATCCAAGGCTGGTAAAAATTTAAGTTTGGTAAAAAATACAATTTACATAATAGTTAATTTTAAAAATGTTATCCACCACTTGGTGGGAGAAACTATTATTCATTCACCATTGAATCACTCTTTTTTACTTATAGGATAACATAATTATATGCGAAAAAGTATGGATTCAAAAATTTGACTTCAGTAATATTGTTTTCACATGTTTTTTAGTTTTACTGTGATATGTATAAATGCAAGCATATCAAAATAGTGCATTATATATAATACACAACTAATTTAGATACACAACTATTTAATTGTAATTGTGTTAGCGGGAGCATATATTTATAGATCATTCATTCAAGTTAGGTTTTTAGTTGCAAATATTGATAAAAAAAAACTCTTTTCCATATTTTCACTTACTATAACAAATTATTTGTCATGTAGAACCCATTCTATATGATTTCCTTTGATCCCTCATTTTATCCTTCTCTCTTATCTCCTTAATTATTTTAGAAATTTTATCGATCTCCAATTTGTGGGTTGTTGACCATTTTTATCCTATGGGACAATGGCCATATTTCCTTGAAAAAGTTTGTATGTGTTTTATAGGCTATTTTTCAAAAAAAATTATTTCGATGAATCTTGCATGTCAATATGGTCTGTAAATACAAAGTAGTGTATAAATAAAAAATGTAGAGTTTTGTATTGCAGATACGAGTTACACATTATCCATGCAACATGTATGCATAATTTATGTTATATGGAAAGGGATTGCTATTTTCGACATTCCTACAATAGTAAAATATTAATTTCAAAATTATAGAAATATGTAGATGGTCCTAGTAATTATACACACATTGAGAAAATAAGGGTTCTTCAATTACACGACACACTTCTGCTTATTTCATACAATATGTTTGTTCAAAATATTTTCCATATTATTATTGTTCTTGAAAGGATTACTAAATATCATGGAATTATATCTTTTGCAAGGTTTGACATAGGCCCCAAAATAATTTTTTTCCATTACAGAATATGAAGACATTGAAGTATAATTAGGGTTTCAACGATAGTTATTGATTTTATATGAAATTAGAAGTGAATTAAGAAAAGTGAGTTGAGATTTAACATTTGGAGTACGTAAACACAAACATCAATCATATTTAAGTTTATATTTTGAATTGAAGCATCTACTTTCATCCTATACAAACATGAGTATTATCTAACGAAATGATCATACTACAGATTGAACAATTTAAATGTTTCATGGATTGTTAATCGCGAGTTTTGAACCTATATTCCACATATTTCCCAAAACCATTCACTTAATACTCTATAATCTAAACAACAAATTTTGTATAATTAAAGATATGTGTTAATTAAATTTAAATTAAGCCATATTACAATATGTTGTGGTTACGTTTGTGCATTTATTAACATAATCTGTTTCCACAAAGATAAATCGGACACTTTAATGGAAAATATCTCAAAGATAACAGAAATAGACCTAGAGGAGTAATAGATTTTTTTAGTCATATGGTTATTTCATTATAGGACGTCAAAGATCATCATATAGAACAACCTATTTAAACAACGGAACAAACGATTGATCTAACTCTACTCATGCTCTTTTAAACTGGACTTTCAGAGGATTGTCTTCACGATCAATGACGAGCCACTGGTTTTTTGGCTTTGTCGGTATAAGTGCCGAGCAACCCACACACAGGCCTGCAATTATCGCACACAGATGGACAGAATGACAGCACATAAACATTGCCATACATCTCGCTTTTGAGTATACGAAAGTAATCCAAGTCTGTCGAAGAAGACGAGGAAGCGGAAGTGCCCGCATACACGAAATATTTGTTGAGCTTGTCGTCCAATTTCATCCTCCACCGCGTCGACTGGGCACAAAACTGTAACGCCTGATACCTCTACCTTGAAATCGGCACCCTCGGCGATTGCCTTCACAAATTTATAGGGAGTGAACACTACTGGTAATCCTTGTTGCTTATTATTGTAATCCACGTACATCGGACAGCTGTTGTTCTCGCGCATCTTCAGCCCAAGTCCGCCGCCATTCACAGGCAGGATGTGGTACTCTGTACCGGATACCAAGGGATGTTCAGCAACGTCTAACACCACATCACCATAAGCGAACTGGAAGATTGCACCCACCACCGCTACCAGAACCCTGCAAATTCAAAACGCTATTAGTAACATCTCTAACAGTAACATAACTATATAAACAACACATGAAAAGAAATTTTATAACAATACCAGATTGCTTGCGAGGAATACATCTTGATCATGTCTTGAATGTTATATTGTTGTTTCCGACCTTCAATGACTGAATGGGTGCCTTCTCCAAGATATATATAGAATAGGAGAGATTACGTTACAAGGAAAATGAAAAAAACGCGTATAAAAAGTTGGTAACGACTAACTTTTGCTCCCACGTCCTTTAACACTTATCGCATTTTGACTTTTATTAGATGTACACCAAAAACAGATCAAGTCAGCTATTTTATATCTAGATGGATTAGGGCGGTCATATATTTAAGTCTCGGTCAAATAAATACACCACGTAATGATTACACACCTTGAATTCATGCGATTTGCATCGGAAGTACAAAGGCTTTTTGCTTCCTTTCCTTAAGAAAATCAAAATTCTCATTCTATGATAAATGGGAAAGTAGTTTTATATGGCCATGTTTTATTTATTTATTGGTTTATTTTATATTACATCTTGTATTTCATTCATATTTTCTCACTTATCTTGTTCTAAATTTTAGTAGGATCTTATGTATAATCCTTGTAAAGCTATAATTACCTTAGGGTTAGGATATTCATTCCTTAGAATTATGACACTAGTATTCTTTGAGCACCTTTGTTATCTACATTTTTTTGTGTATGTTTATATTTGATTTTTAATATTTGAAACATAGGTGGGGATCCATCTTCTCCTTTCATGCACTATCCCCACTAAATCTAAATCATATTTAATGAAATAGTTAGCAACATAAAAGAGAAATGATTCCATGTCCCTACCCCCCTCCTTTGAAATTAAAAAAGTGGGCAATGGGTGGGAGTGGTTGTGCCACCCCACACCAATATCCCATTAGCATAGTGTTATCGACATAGTCGAAATGGCATCTATTAAAATAGGCAATCAACCTCCTCTTCAAGAAAGTAGCTTGTTATGTGGTAGTGCATGCATGACCAACTTTTAACTAGAAGTGAATGCTTTCAAAAGCTTCCATTGGCTTATTTTATAATCATGGGAAGATCTCCCAATTTTAAAGAAGAATACATTGAAATGAAATTTAAACCAAAAAAGGATTGAAAACAAATATAATACATACCCATGTATGCACAACATTGATTACTTGAATATGAACATGGGTGGGTATGAGTCAAAATCTCTAACATGAAAAGCTCCTTTAATCTTTTTTTTTTTAAAATTGAAATTTGGCAGGTCCACGGATTGCCTTCCCCCATGGTGAAATATCCTTTAATCTTATAAGAAAAACTTTAAAAAAATTAAACGCTAGGATTTTTAAAAATGAGTTAACCAAAACCTAGCATTTCAAAAATGAGTAAACTTATAGAAAAATTGATACTAGATGTAGGAGCATTGAATTTCTTTAATAAACATTGACCTATATACTACATATCCATGTATGTACAACATTGATTACTTGAATATGAACATAAGTGGGTATGAGTCAAAATCTCTAACATGAAAAGCTTCTTTAATATTTTTTTTTATTGAAATCTAGTAGGTCCACAAACCGCCTTCCCCCATAGTGAAAGCTCCTTTAATCTTAAAAGAAAACCTTTAAAAAACTTAAACCCTAGGATTTAAAAAATGAGTAAACTAAAACCTATCATTTCAAAAAATGAGTAAACTTATAGAAAAATTGACAATACATTTAAATAAGTTGATCTAGAACATATATCTTTGACATCGTGAAATTAAAAAACCAAATGACTACAAAATAGTGCTTCATTGAATTCTTGTAATCTTTGAGATATATTCTATTTAAGTGTATAATGCTTTGCTGGATGCTTTAACAAGGTTGGCGAAATCCAACTCCACAACGTAAGTTTGAAATTTTAATTTATAAAATAAAACTAAATAAAAGAAAATATATGTTGATGATTTAGAAATAAAATGAAGTAAATAATTTTTTATTTTTTTAATTATTGACAAATAGTTTTTTGAAATGGACTATATCCATGTACAAAAAGGCTCACAAGCTAGATTTTATAATAAAGCCCAAAAGCAAAAAAACATTCTACGAAGAAAAATACCAAAGTCTACAGTAAACGAAGAAAAAACAACAAAAATACAACTTAGCAGCAACAACAACCGACTACACATGGGAGAAACATTATTCTTGCCATTGATTTTTTTTTCTTTCACCGTCTTCCACCTGTCAGAAACATCCATAATAGGAAGAATAACCTCAAGAGCCTAAATCGGCAGATATGTGCTATTTTCTACTGAAAAGGAGGGATATTTTCCTTTGCCACTTTTCGCTCTAATAATGTTGTTTTTGCATTCTCCATGCTCCTACCAACAAAAATTTCTTGAGTAAGAGTTTTCGAAACTAATTCATCCTCCACGTTTGAATTTGCATTTGAAACCAAATCATCCTTGGTATCAAAAACTAAATTCTTGGGAAGGGCAATTTTTCCACTAGTTGCTTTTGCCATTTTTATGCTTTTTCATCCCGCAAACATCGAAAGTGTTTCTTATAGTAAAACACTTTCTACAATTGAAGAGAAAGCCTTCATAATCTAATGGTTGTGTCCAAGTTTTGTTTTGGACTTTAAGCTCTATATTAGTAGGGAGATTTTTTCATGTTTCAAGCTCAACAAGGATGCTGGCGAAGGTTGTGTGTGTGAAATCAGTGGTTTAGGGGTCAATGAATACAATTTGACCCAAATCATTTCAAATAGAGATCAAACAAGTGCCGTCCCAGAATTTGAGTGGTAAATGGGGCAGTCTGATCCAAACTGGTTTGCATGAAAAGGATTCAATGAGCGGGTTAAAATACGAGAACTAGGGTTTCTAAACTAGGTAGTGAGATTTATAAACCCATATTTTTTTATCTCTTACTTTTGTATCATCGATTGAGGAAAAAAAAACAATGAACGTGCCTATAGACACCTATAATTTAGCCCGAGCAATTTAAATACATAAATTGTGCTAATTATATCCTTTCCCTCAAATTGATGACATATCGTCAATAAATGCTAATTTTCTCTTCTATCACCGTTAATTAGTTACATTACATTAATTAATTAACTCTTCTATCCAACAAATATGCTAATTAACGACCTTCTGTTAATGAATCCCCCTTTCTATCTAGACTAATTAATTATTATTAATTAATTAGCTTCCTCTTCCATTAAATAAACAAATCATCATTTATTTGATTAAATTCCTCCCATATTCTAAATCACTCTAATTATTCCTCTAAAAAGCTTCTATAAGCTTGGTCGCTTATTAATTAATCACTTGGGTTAATTAATAAATCCCCTCAATCCCCATGAGTCACTAAAGGATAAAATAAACTCTCCTAAGGTTGACTCAACCCCCATTCAACCATCCTTATCCACAACTAACCCAACCTATCTATTATTCCACATGTAAATGGATGTAGAGATTCTTTTATCCATTGATCTATATAAGGAGCGCTCCTCCTACCTTTCTATTTACACATTTACACCTTGCATGCTTATAGCTAATCTATAGGCATTTTATCTTAGAGCATATTTCATTTGAGCTAATGGCATCATTCTTGCATTTCACTCATCCAAGCTTTTGGGTCATCTGGAGAGACTCAAAATGGTCTTATAGCCATACTTTGATGAGCTTCCATTCCCAAACCCTTGAAGATCAAACAATCAAATTTGATTTCCATGGATCTATCTAGGTTCATTTACTGTTTTTGGTGATCTAAAGAGTAGAGATTCAAATGCTTAGAATATTCATTTGATTTCTATTTCAAATTCTAATGCATAATGTTGGTATTTATTCTTGTTTAGCTCTTAACATGATGATCTTTGTGTAGTTAGTTCATGTTTTGAAACTATTAAGATGTTAGTTTCAATTTCCTTTGCATAGCTAACTAAGACATTGATACAATGCCTTTTGCATAGGGGTAAAGATCTAACCGTCTTGAGAGAATTGGGATCCAGTGCTTCGTAATCTAGTCGTGAAGCGCAGCTAGGCTGGGCCAGAATCTGCTAAATCTCCCGATCAGGGTGAGCTATGGGTATAATTGTTCTGAATCAAGGATTTCTTCCCCAAAAGAAACATAAGTGTTGGTCACCACTAGGGTTATAGGTGTGGGTGAACTCCACCCTTGCGAATAATTCCTACCATGTAGAATATCCTTAAATGTAGCTGAGACGTTTGAGTTGATATTCAGAACATGACCCACACCAGTCGTAGAAGGATTGGTTAGAACCTTAGCCTAAGAATAACCTACCATAGTGATCTCTGGGTGTACGTCTGCGGAGGAAAAATGAGTCTCTGGTTGTAGGATAGAAACATGGGACTGTTTGCCCTTCCCAGAAGAACCGCCACCATTGGAGAGCAAGGGATATCCCCCATGACAACCCCAACTAAGCACTAGGTCATCCCCTAAACTGCTAGGAGCCAGAGTGTCTCCCAGAGTCAGGCCATTGTCAATAGAAAAATCACCACCTAGAGATTTACCACTCCTACAACCACCATTAACATGAGTTTGTTTATCAGAGGGCGACTAAGATCTCTTCAGAAGAGTCCTGTGAGATCCACTGCAATGGGATGATCTAGCAAGGTTATGATTCGAGGAGGTAGCCTTAGCACCACAAAAATCTTGGTCAATCCATGATAACACCTGTTATTCCTGAGTGCCGCCACCAAAGTCATCATCTCGAGGAATGGAAGAAGGATCCCTACCTACTCCTCCACCACGATAATATTTCTTACGGCCATGACGGCCATCGCTTCCAGTTAGGGTTCATAGAAAGGAGTTTTTGTTAGGGTTCACTTGATCCATTTATATAAAAGTAGAAGAAAACAACAAAATAAATTTAAAAATAATAAAATAACCATAATAATACATGATTAAAACAAAACAAAAAGGAGAGATATTAAGAAGTGATTCAACATGTGGCAGGTGAGTTGGTAGAATTGATGGAGTTGGTGTATGGGAGGAGGGGTTATGTGTTGCAGGCACTGGGATAGTAGGGTAAAGCCAAACATGGAAGACGTTACTTCCTAAGTGGCCATTACAACCTATCATTATCCTTGCTTAATAATACAAGAACTTTATATCAGATCCATATGCCTTAACCACGATGAAACCCAGGTTAATGTTACAAATTTAGTAGTAATTGGATAGTCACAACGAGTGCAGAGTTAGATATCTACTTTACTAAAAATGGAGAAACATGGTTATGTATTCATATAATTAAATAAACATAACATGGTGTGGAACTGTGATGCACATGGCTCTGCTTTTAGTGATGGAGATAAATTTGTAACTACAATATCACCTCAATTTCCTGCATATATATTGATTGATCTAGGAGTTGTGTCTATTCCTGAAGTGGTTTCAATTATCTCTGAGAGGAAATTAAACTACAGTCCACTACTATATTGTTTTTTGTATGGAGAAGAAGAAGAAGAAGAAGAAGAAGATTGAGGATCAAGGAGGGGTTGCATGTATTGCTGCTACTACACAATGATGTGAATGAAGAGGTTGATCATGCTCGTAGGGGATGAAAGGGGTGTTGGTCACTTTGAGGGCTTGATTATTTCCTGGATCAACATGACCCTTGGTTTCTTTGCCAATTTATACCTGAATTCCAATACACAAAGTAACTTGCCAAAGTAGAACCCGATCTGCAGCTTGAAATTATTTTACACATCTTTAAATTCATCTAGCTTAGTGGTAGAATATTCAGCTTATTGGATAATACCCAACTCACCTTTGGGATCCTCAAATGAACTTGGTAATGTAACTGACTCAGTGTCTAACACATTTTTTTCCATCTTGTATCAAAATATGTGCTTTGGATCAATGATTGGACATCCATAAAAACATAAAAGGAAGGAGGCTTGTCATATATTATAGCAAGTCACTTTGTATCCCATTGGCATATGTAAATCCAAATTAACACATGTTTTCTAGTAACTCCTACCTACCTGTGCAAATTGGGAGCTTTTAGAATAGGGCATGGACTCCCATCAAGTAGCAAGGATGGAGAAAATTTGTAGATGAATATGTGGTTGTCTTATTACTTAGATATCCAAAGCATGGGAGCATAGGAAAAACATGAAAACCATTTGACAAAATTCTTGGAATAGGGATGAAGCCTTGTGGAATGTGGTGGACCCTCCTGGAGAACCTTGTACACTACAGACGTTAATATTGTCAAGCATGGCCGCCTTACCTTAATATTTTATAATTTTCATATGATTTGGCTCTTCATTTGAAATATATAAAAATATTAAACCATCAGATACTTAAACACTTGGATATTTTAACCAGATGGATAGTTTAATCAATAAAACTCCACCTCGTGATTTATTCTATCAACTTACAATTTGACCATCAACTATGTCATGACCAAAACATTATGCATTGCTAGACCTAGGATAACATAATTTGGTGCTCGCTGCCCAGAGGTATTGGCGAGAACTATATGGGTCATCAACTAAAACAAGAATTTCTATCCACCTTGTCAATTTAGATAAACGTAATTTCCAAAGATGTGCAAAACAACATTCTGAGCCCCCTAAAAGAGATGTCAAGTGTCATATGTGTTCCTTGTTATTAGGAGACATCAAGCATTAGATTTACACCACTCAACTGTTCGTACTCTCTTTTCCACTCCTCTAGGATCCCTGTTACCTCGTTTTTCACTTTTAAGAAGCTACCAAAAATGAAAAAAGTTAGGTTTTGTTTTGACTTGCTGTTTGGACCCTGAGCAATGAAATGCTTACTTTCCTTCACGAACCTCTAGTATTTGTACTAGTAAATTTCTTGAATTCTTCAATTTGGGGAAAATAATCTTCCAGGTAGTTTGGCAAAGGGATTTTGTAGGCCTCGGGTTGCTGTTTGACTAGGTCAAACTGGACCAACTACAACCGGTGGCTCCACAAAATCCATCGCAGTTTGTAACCAGTTTTCTAGTTCCCATTTCCATCGAATCTGATGAATTCGCCATATATAGAAGGGAATTTAGGAATCTTAACATGGAGATCCCATCCATTGAAATTTAATTTTTGGATGAGGTTTCTTAGCGCTCGAGCTAAAATTGGGTGCTGTTGCAACTAGCCTAATTATGATCGATGGCCCTGGAAAACTCGCCACCATTTGTAAATCATTCGATAGTTCCGAACTCTGTTAGTTCCTATGAATTATTCGTATATAGGAGTAATCATATGAATTTATCTTGTTGTGCATTTTCCCATTGGAATATAGTTTTCGAGTGTGGTTCTTTAGCCTTTGAGCCAAAAATTCGATGTTTTCACAACTAGTAGAAAAATGTGAAATAAGGCCGCATGACCCTAGGCAAGAAAATACACTTACGTGAAACTTATTGATATATATAAATAAATATATAAAAATCTCTCTTATGGCTTATTTTGTGAAATGTGACTTTTTGCAAAATAGTGTTCTCTCTCTTTCCTATTTATTTCTCTCCCCCCACTTAGTTAAGAAATGAAATGAATATATATTTCCCTAACCCTCTCTTATTGCATGTGTATTATTATTAAAATGTAAATGGAAAACTAATAATTTTAATTATGATAGATTTAATTGGATTCCATGTTAGCGTTTTGCTGACCATGCAGTGGTTACAGGTATCGAGATTGGAGGAGGTGAAGTATCACTAAAAAATATAATTTTTAAAAGATATTTGAAACAATGCAATTATAGAGGCTGAACCAAATTTTTTGTAATGTATTGAAAGAATTATTATTCAAATTTGTTAATATGTATGAGATGCTAGTTTAAGGGGTGCTTTGGGAGATGTGCATTTAACCAAAGGTGTAATTTGATTTAGTTTTATGTATGATAAAAAAAGAGGGGGTTGAATATATATGTTAAATGAAATTGAATTTAATATCTTTTAGTACAATTCCATAGTGAATTTGATGATTAAATAATTGGTGTGTTATGTTCCTTACCTTGAAAATGTGATAAAGAAATCTAACCACAACAATCAATCCTAGTATAAAATTCATGCATAGCTATCCTTCATGTGTTATTCTTTTTAGCATAAAAAAATGAGACCTTAAAATGAACTTAAATCATTACACTCGATGACACCCTTTAGCCGAAGGAATTAAGATCCCAAGTTGATATTATCATCATATCTTAAATGCTTAGCGTCATTTTTGTGAACCCGACAGTCAGGAACAACATAGTTTAACTTGGTCTTAAGTATGTGGTTCCCTCCTAGGATTGGTAGTCATATGTGTAGTAAGGATAATGGTTCTCTTAAGGTAGAACTCCTTAGGAAACCAACATTAAACATAATGTAAAACCCTCTGGAACTGACACATGTGTTGAGTGGAAAAGATCACCAACTAACCTTGAAAGTCACCTGTAAGGGTTGGGATCATAAATGAACTCGATACACAATCTCATTTATCCTTTGGGTTCTAGTACAATCCTAAAAGTTAATTGTGGACCTTAAACACTTTTAATTTATCTTAGTTTGTTTAACATGAAGGATGTTGCTAGGAGAAAGTGAGACTTAAATCCTCATGTAATATGTTTACCATCTTGCGAGAGCTGGAATCCATGTCATGTAAAACTTTAATATGAATATTAACCTTTTAAATGAAGGACTATTCCCTCTTGTTACCACCCAAGCTAATTCTAAAATTCATAAGATTTTCAATTGAACCAGATTTAAAGGATGTGAAAAGAGAATTTGAGGTTGATCTTATGTTTAAAACTAAAGAAAACCTTGAAACTGATGAGGATGCTTCATGCTAAGACTAGGAACATGCAAATGCCATGAGATATGCTACCTAAAACACCCTTAACTGCCCTTGAAAAATGATTTTATGATTCTAATGAAGGCTTGAGAAGCTTGACGGTAGCTGGTTTGATGAGACAAGAGAGATGAAAATAATTAAATCTGCCTCTAAACCTGATTTTAGGTTCTTTGTATTTGAGAATTCTCAAGGATAACAACTATTTCTTGCAATAATGAGTTCTTCCCTATAACATTCTCTTCTAAGAAGATATAGACTCTGCAAATAGGCCATTAGAAACAATAGGACCTATTCAAAGTGCTTAGGGAAAGAAAACCTATTCTAACAACAACGACAATGTGCTACCAGAACTTAGAGGAATTAGAAATCCTAAGCTAATATGTACAAAGGGTGAGATTATACTTTAGTAATAGTGCTTGAGATAGATCCCACTGACTAGAATATGTAGTTCTTCACTATCCAACTTAGCTAATTTGAAAGCATTCCTACTTTTTCAATATGTGATCATGTAGGGACCACTCCATATTGCATCAAATTTGGAATGTTTTCCTGGTTTTTCCCTATCATCATCCCATTTCAGGACTAAGTCTCCTTCCTGGAATGTCCTTTCTTTGGATTTCTTGTTAAAGCTCTTGTTAATCAATGCTTGATACTTCTTCATGGTTTATGTTTCATGCTATCTTATTTCTTCTAACTCCATGAGTTTTGCATACCTAATTTCCATGGGCTTAAAATTTCATAATTCCAACTACTTAAGAAGCTCCAATGCTGGCAATTCAAGTGATATGGGCAACCTTGTTTCCTTTCCATAGAATAACTTGTATGGAGAGGTTCCGGTTTCCTTCTTATGTGTAATTCTATTATCCCACAAGGCTAATTTGAGCTTTGTGTGCTAGGTCCTCTAGTTTTCATCAAGAGTCCTTATGATTCTCAGCAAGTTCTTGTTCATAGAAACTACTTGCCCATTACCCCGGGGATAATAATTAGATGAGGTGCTAAGATATATCCCATTTATAATATCCCACTTCAGTGATCCTTATGTCAAGAAATTCTAGAGCATTATCTGATGTGATGGTAGCAGGTACACCAAACTTGGTTACTATCCACTCATAGAAGTCCAAGATGATAGAATCATTTACCTCCTTAAGTGTCACTGCCTCAATCCACTTGGTGAAATAGTCTGTTGCCAGGTAGAATCCACTTGTGTCCCTAGCTTGAATTTGGATTGATGACACTGATGAAGTCCAATCCCCACTACATGAATGGTTGATCAACTGAAATTGTATGGAGTGGTAGTGCTGCTAGATTTTATTTTCCTATGAAGAATGCACATTTTTTACATTTCTCGATCCATGCATAGCAGTCCTTAAACAATGTGGGAAAATAGTAACCAACTTTCATGATTCTAAGATTCGTCATTCAAGAAGCAAAGTGATCTCCAACTTCTTCATCATGGAACTCACACAACACCTTATCAATCTGATTAATTGGAACACATCTTAAAAGAACTCCATTCACATCTTTCTTGAATAATATGCCATCAATTAGAGTATATGGAATGGATTGTAATCTGAAGTACCTTCTTTTTTCTTTTCTCAACTCCAGAGGGCATAAACCCATTTTTAGAAAGTTTGTTATATCTTGGGTCTAACATGGAGTGGGTACACCATCATCTAGTTGTTCCTGATTATGTCACATCACTAGGATAGATTATCTTTCATCATTTAACTCAACATGTTTTTTGAAATCTAGCTTCTCACACGGGTGAGTGCACTAAGTTGGGGGGCCAAAAGGGGGTCTTAAGTGGATGCTTTTTTCTGAAAAAAAATTCAACTTGTACGAGTTTTTCGAAATAGTTACACTCAAAATTGGAAGATGTTGTAGAAATATGAATCGTAGCATTTTGAGTATAGTTTCTAAGCTACTAAATTTTATTGAAAATGGATAAGTTTAAGTGGTTCAAACAACTAAAATACCAACAGATGCTCCTGTTTTTGTTAAAAAACATAATAAAGTGACTTTTGTGCCCCCCACCATTTTTTGAGCACCATTTAGTATTTTTGAAAACCATTTAGTAGAAAGATAGCTAGGAGCATCTAGTTTGGGCTCCATTTTTAAAGATTTTTTTAGTGAATATTTTTTTATTTATGATTTTTCTAGTACAGAAATTTTATGTTTTGAAAAATAACAGAGCTCCGACTGTGCCCCCCTAACTACCTCAAAAAATATCGAAAATTAGATTATTATTATTTGAATATGTATAGAATTATGCCTAGTTTGGGCTAGTACAATTTTTTTTAAATTTTGATCACCCAAAGAAAAGATACACCATGAAAGATAGACATATTTAGAATTCAAAAAATAGCTATAAAAATGCATAGTTAGAAAATAAATAATATGGAAACATTATATTAGTCAAAAACTTTGAAAAATTATATTTTTAGAAAGAAGAGACTCTGCTCTACGTCGTGGTATAATTTTTTTAAAATGGATCAATTTTTTTTATTTTGATTTATCATAGAGAAAGTGTCATTTTTACATTTTCTTGTAAAAACTCGTTGTTTGTTGTGTTTGTGCAGGTCCATGCCTCAGGCTTAGGGATCCAAACCAGATCCCAAGCCTTAAGGTATGGATTGGAAAAATAGAACATGTTACATAATGCGTACGTGTTCTTTATAGTATAAATATAACACATACATGTTATGTAACGCATATGCGTTCTATGTAGTATAAGCATTATGTATGCTTTTGACGTGCTTCTATTTACATAAATAAATGTTTAAGTATAAGAAATAATAAAATATTAATATTTTATTATTTCTTATACTTTAAATTTATTTATGTAAATATAAGAAATTAGGGTCACTCTATACCTTATGGAATTAGTCTCACAGCTCCATGAGTCATGGTTTAGGAGATAGTTTTTTAAAGTATAATCTGGTTAGTACATAGGTAATTTTTCAAGATTTCAACATTCAGCCTAAATATTTTAGCATTTGACTTCTACAATCTAAACCCTAAACCATAGGCCATAAACCTACACACTAAACTGTAAACCTTGAGCCCTAAACCCTAAACCCTAAACCTTTAGTCATGATCCCTAGACCCTAAAACCTAAACCCTAAACCCTAAACCTTATACACTCAGCCCTTACCCGTGAGTTCTAAACCCTGATCCTTAAGCCTTAAACCCTAATCCATAAGCCCTAAACCCTAAACCATGAACCATGAGCCCTAAATGCTAAACCCTAAACCATAAAAAATAAATCCTAAACCCTAAACCCTGACCCCTAAACCCTAAAACTTAAACACCGAATCCTACACCCTTATTCTTGAGCCCTAAAATCTAAACCCTAAACCCTAGACCATATACCCTAAACCCTAAACCCTAAACCTTAAACCCTAAACCTTAATCCCTAAACATTAAAGTCTAAACCCTAAACCCTGAACCTTGAACCACAAACCCTAAAACTTGAACCATAAAACATAAACCCTTATCCCTAAACACTAAATCCTTAACCCAAAACCCAAAACCCTAAACCTTAAACCTTAAACCCTAAATCCTTAACCTCGATCCATAAACCCTAACATTAAACACTAAACCGTAAACCCTAAACCTAAAACCTAAATCCTAAACCATAACTCTAAACCTTGAACCCTAAACCATGAGCCCTAAACCTTAAACCCCAAACCATATTTCATCAATATTTCCTATTCTCATGCCTAGAACCATCATTGAGTCTGCTTATAGAAATACCTTGTTTATGAGAGGTGGGACAAGTAACTAAATGGATATGACATCTACCTTGTGCCTTGTAATGCATATATTACACATCTCTTCCAAACTTGTTTCTCCCCATATATACTTACGCTCTTAATGTAAATTTATTCACACTCTAAATTTTTTTTTCACATTTCTCATATTTCCATGTATGGTATTATGCAAGCCAGGATGACCCATTGGAAGCTGGAAAAAATAACAATCACAACAAAAAAAATTATCTTAAAGGAAACAAAAGAAACATAGAGAATATATCGATGCAGAGGTGTAGGATCATAATTGAATTTCCTATAGTATCCTCTCCTTTGGAGAAAGATAAAGTTCAAGTGTTCTTCTGAAATGGATAGTAAATTTGATAGAACTTCCTAAAGTGTTCAAAATAAGCATAGAAACAAGGGAATGACTAAGAACAGTAAGGGGTTATCAATCACCTAGCAATTTTTTCTTGTTTAGTTCTAAATGGGAGTTACCTGGCCTACAACTTAGTGACCTTCCATTCATTGATAAACCCTTATATGATAAACCCATGGATGTTTTCAAAATCCCCTAAATAAAAAGATAGGGGTAGTCATCAATCCTAGTGAAGGGTGTGATACGATTTCCAAGCAACTTGAAATTCATATAGATTTAGAGGTCATAACACGAATTTACATATATATCTATCATTATAAATGGAATCCAAGTAACAGTGTCTCCATGTACATCTAAGGATTGAGGACTACTGGGGTCTTTAGAAGGATTAGACGGTCAGGAATATGACATTTCCCTCCTTCAAATATCAACAAATGAAAAATATCAAATTTTGATGAGTCTCTTTGAATGTTCTGTCTACAAATTTGATGAACCCTGAACTCTGTGACCTAAACCCTTAACCCTCAACCATGAGACCTAAACCCTAAACTATAAAACCTAAACCCTAAACCCTAAAACCAAAATAATAAATCCTAAACCCTAAACACTAAATATTAAACCCTAAAACCTAAACCCTAAACCTATAACCCTAACCCTTGACCCTGGACCCTAAACCCTAACCCCTAAGCCCTAAACCCTAAATACTAAATCCAGAGCCCCGAGCTCTAACCCCTAAACCTTAAACTAGTAACTCTAAACCCTGAACCTTAAGCCATAACCCATGAACCATGAACCCTAAACCCTAATCCCTAAACCGTAAACCCTAAACATTAAGCCTTGAACCCTACACCCTAATCCTTGAGACCTAAACCCTAAACCTTAAACCCTGAGCCCTAAACCCTAAATCTAGAGCCCTGATCTCTAACCCCTAAACCTTAAACCCGTAACTAACCCCTAAATCTTAAACCTGTAATTCTGAACCCCGAACCCTGAGTCATAAACCTTAAACCATGCACCCTAACCCCTAAACCCTAAACAATGAGCCCTGAGACCTATATCGTAAAACCTAAACCTTAAGGCCTAAATGTTAAATCCTAAAGGTCCCTAAATCCTAAACCCAAAAAAACTAAATCATAAGCACTAAACCCTAAAATATAAACCCCAAGCACTAAACCCTAAACTATAAGCCCTAAGCCCTAAACCCTAAACCCTAAGCATCAAACACTAAACCCTAAACCCTGAACTCTACGACCTAAACCCTTAACCCTAAAACCTAAACCTTAAACCCTAAACCTTGAACCCTTTACCCTAAACCCTGAACCCTGACCTTTATACCTTAAACCCTAAATCCTAAACCCTAAACCCTAAATCCTCAACCCCAAACCTTAAACCCTGAGCCTTGAACCGTAAACCCTCAACTCTCAACCCTAAACCCTAAACCCTGATACCTAAACCATTTTCCCTAAACCCTAAACCCTGACCTTTAAACCTTAAACCCTAACTCCTAAACCCTGAACCATAAACCCTAAATCCTAAGCCCTAAACCTTAAACCGTAACTCCTAAACCTTAAATCCTCAACCCTAAAACTTAAACCCTGAGCCCTAAACCCTAAACCCTATACCATAAACCCTAAGCCTTAAGCCCTAAACTCTAAGCTCTAAATCCTAAAACCTTAACCATAAACCCTAAAACCTAAACCTTGACCCCTAAACCCCAACCCCTAAACCCTAAACCTTGAGCCCTAAACCCTATACCCTAAGCCCTGAACCCTTGGCCCTAAGTGATAATCCCTAAGCCAAAACCGTAAACCTTGAACCCTCAAACATAAACCCTTAATTCTTAACCCTAAAAACAAAACCCTGAACCCTCAACTCTCAACCCTAAACCCTCAACCCTGATCCCTAAACCCTAAAACCTGAATCTTGAGCCATAAACCCTAAACCCTCAACCTCAAACTTGACCCCTAAACCATAAACCTTGAACCTTGATCCCTAAACCCTAAACCCTTAACCCTTAACCATAAACTCTAAACTCTAAACCCTAAACCGTAAACCCTAAACCATGAACCCTAATCCCTGAGCCTTAAACCATAAACCCTAAAATCTGAACTATGAGCCTTAAACACTAAACCTTAAACCCTAAACTCTAAACCTTGAGTCATAAACCCTTAGCCCTAAACCCTAAACCCCAAGCCCTGAATCCCTAAACCCTAAATCATAAACCCTCACCCAAAGGAAAATCCTAAAAAGATCATTCAACATGTTTCAGTGTGTAGGGAATAGTGTTTAAGGTGATCAATCGACTCTTTTAGTTTTTATGAGAGACTACTTCCTTTGAAGGCCTAAAAATTAATTTTTGGCCATTTTGCAGTTAATTGAACACCCTTCAGAACAAGCTAAAATGAGCTAGTCATGTCCCCGAGTTATCAAGGACCATTATTTGTGAAGTATTAAGGCATCGTTTGTCTCCATAAGAGACATATGAGAAAAAACATGTATGAGAATCATGAATTTGATTCCATGAAAGGATTCTTTTAGAGCTAGGAAAGGTGAGGGGATGATCTTTATATGCAGCACCATGTTTCTAAGAATGAGGAATCATCTGAGTTCACTTGATGCAATTCACTTGGTACTGTTCATAACAACTCATTCAACACCTAGTAGTGTTATCACACCTTAAGAAGGAGGCACATTACAATCACCTCATTTTGGCCATAGGACAGGAATCCCATTTAGGGAACAATCCTCTATCTACAAAGTGAGGATCTCTTTTTAGTAAGAAGTAGACAAACATCATAGAGTTAATTCATGGTCACTAAAGTGAATTAAGGACCAATTTTAAAAATTAGTACCAATTCAAGAAGTGGTAGGGCCAAAATCCATTTTAGAAGGTCAGAAAACCTAAAAATGACAATATGCTTTACCAAAACAAAGACCGACTACAATATATATGTCCTGAAAGTTTTAGGTCGTTTACTGAAATCCTAAAAATGAGTAAGTACTGACTAGATTAGATTTTGAAAAACTATCTTCTAGATTATAACTATTGGATCTACGAGACCACTTCCATAAGGTGCAGAGTGACCCTAATTTCTTATATTTACTAAAATAAATTTAAAGTATAAGAAATAATAAAAGAAACCTTATACTTAAATGTTTTGACTTGTATAAAATGCGCATAAATTTTGAATTGTATAAAATGTGTACACATTTTGACTTTTATAAAATGTGTATGCGTTACAAAATGTGTATGCGTTATGGTTCGGTGATTCCCGAGCCAAACAAATCAAAACGCGAGCGTGTTTTAGCAAAATGTATACGTGTTTTGCTTTTTTCAGATTCTTGTCTACTTTTTGGCCGCCAAACTTCGTGCATTTACCCACACAAGCCTTTTCCGCGGACCAACTTGGTCACCTTGATTTCTATGTCATATTCCATAACATGAGTGATCCAACCTACCCTTTTTTTCATTCAAATCCTTTTTTAAGAGAAAATATTTCACCCCCCACATGGGACCCTAACAACTTAATCTTATTGTTTGAGACCAAGTGTCTAACCTTCCTCAGACTCCTAATAATAGTGAGGACATGCTTCTCAATGAAAGAGTACTTCACCTCATAATATTCTAAGATCTAGCTAAAGAATGCTACTGGCTAATCCAATCCCACTTTATTCAGCCACACTAAGATAGTTGAGATTGTATCTGAACCACCAAAGGCATATAGGGTGAATTACTTTGAAAAATATCGATTAATGAGAGTTGGAGATTGTGATATTATGTGTTTGATTTCCTCAAAACTACCCTTTCCCTCGTTTTCCATTTGAATGTAAGTTTCTTCTTCAATATCATGGTCAATGGCTTAACCAAAATGGGAAAATATAGAACGAACCTTCAAAAAAAATTTATTCTCCCTAAGAAGCTTTGAAGATCCTTCTTGTGACTTGGTAATGGTAGTGCATGGATGGTTTGAACTCTTTCAGGATAAAAAGTTATCCATTCTTTCAAAACAATGTGACACAGGAGATTGCCTTCATGTGCCAAAAATATAAATTTCTTAGGATTCAAAGGTAACCCGAATTTTTTGCATCTTTGGAACACTTTCCTGAGGTGAAAAAGGCGATCTGCTAGTTTTTTGAAGAATACAGTGATATCATCAAGGTAAACAAGTGCCATCTTGTTAATCAACCCTTTGAATGACATATCCATTGCATTTTGGAATGTAGCTCCAACATTTTATAGTCTGAATGGAATCTTCCTATAAGCATATGTTCCCCATTTCGTAGTGAAAGCTATTTTAAATTGATCATCTTCTTTCACCATGATCTTATTATAGCATGAGTAGCCATTTAGTAATGAGAATCTCTCTGAACTAGCTACTACTTGCAAGATTTTCTCCATGGAAGGAAGTGGACAGTGGTCCTTGAGTGAAGATCTATTCAAATCATGGAAGTCCATTGACAATCTGATTTCTCCATTTCTCTTTCTCACTAGCACCAAGTTTGATACCCAACTCGAGTGTTTTATTGGAAAATTGATGTTAGCCTCTACCATCTTATTCAATTATTTTCTCATAAAAGGTTCAATGTGAGGGTTCACCGGTCTTTGCTTCTTCCTGATGGGCTTGGATTCTGAATCAAATTCAATACTATTTTATGCCAATTTTGGATTAAAGCCTCTCAAATATTTATAATTCTAGGTAAACATAGAAATTCTTGACAAAATTTGATAAAATCATATTTCTCTTGTTAAGTAATCACCTTGCTAATTTGTAGCACCTTACCATCACCTACTGAAATAGACTCTGAGTCTTCACCCTTTACCTAAATAATTTCCTTCTCTTTTCAGAACTGGTTATGGGGATTGAATATTGATTCAAAATTCACGAAACCCTTCGGCAATTTGTTCATTCTCAGCTGAAATACTTGGTCATGATATTGCTGCTCCAACTTGTCTTGGTTTCAACAATAAAAAACATCTTCCTCTTACAGGAATTTAATTATTTGTTGGTCCTTTTCAAATAATTTCCAGCTAGTATTATTATCATGGATAATTGTTCTTACTACCACTTTGATATGAGGTTGAGTTTGGTCTCTCCTTATATTTTCCACAACATCAAACATTGCCTCGATTACTACAAGTCTATCTATAGCCTCACTCTTATTCCTTGGAATGAAACCTATGATGAATTCCTTTAAATATTCAATAATATCCCATACCCTGTTCTTGTAGCTCTTGAGAAGATCATTTTTAGGAGCATTGAGCCATATAACTTGATTTACAATGAGTTCATTATCCCCCAAAACTTGCAAGTTATTGATACCTATTTTCCTCACCTAATGTAATGCGTGAATCAATGCTTCATATTTAGTCACATATGTTTGAACAACTAAATTGAAAATGGAAGGCTAAGTAATACTTTATGCCTTGGGGTGACACAAGCATTTCTTCCCCTCCGACACCTTTTCTACTTCTAGATCCATTACAGAAAAACTACCATACTTCATTGTCATATTTTTCTTGTGGTTTGGTGATGCTAGGAAGAGGTGTGTTTTCTTCATGTAAACAAAAAATACCCAACTCATCCTCTTCCATATCTTTATACATATCATATCCATGTCTTTTTTTGGTCCATTAACTCAAGATTCAATTCTAGAATGCCTCCAACCTTGGTATTTGTCTCTAGAGTGCTTTGGAACTTTTCATGATCAAAAGATGAGAAATTGACATTGATTTGGATTGGTACATATGGACCAATATGAAAGTTTGCAATTGGTTCCAATCTAATTGTATCTTTAGCCCCGTACCTTGTCCTAAAGAGCATGTGTGACTACCAGCAGAAAAGTAGCCTCCAATATTGGTAATGAAATCTCTTAACAAGCACAAAGTGAAGAGTGGTGGCAAGTCAATCACAGATACATCCTGTTGAACCATTACGTATGGGAATGTATACAATGTGAGGTTCAATCCTTTGAACACTCTGACAGTTATCACTGTTTTCCCATCTAATTACACTAATCCATTAGAAATAGTCTGATATTTCAAACCCAGCTAGTCCTCAATTTGTTTAGGCATTACCGAGCTACTTTCTGTAACACCCGCTAAAAATGCCCATTAAGAGACCCAAGAACAACATAGGGTTAACTAGAAAATTATGGAATAATAATTTTTTTTGAAAAATTTGCTTGCATATAGGCTTCAAAACTATAGTTGTCACATTAATGATTCAAAGTCAATTATATTTAATAAACAAACTTTTCTCGTTATAACAAAATATTAAACCTGTATTAAGAACTAATGAGGATGTTTAGTCCAAGCATGGTTAAATTCTCTCTAAATGTTAATTTAATAAACAAATAAATTCCTACTATAGTTAAAAATTCCCTATGGGATGTCTAGGGTAAAAGTGGCCAAAGTAATTAAATACCAAGGTTATTTAATTTCTACAATGTTGAAAACAATTATCAAGGTCCCTATTTAATAATGGGTTAGAATAAACATTCCCTTACCCCATAAGTGACCCCTTAAAAATTTAACTCATGCTTTTGAAAATAAAAGCATTTAAATTAAAATGCTAAATTTCCACTCACCCACTCCCACCTACATTTTGTAGGGATGAATCTCATCGCTTGGATGGATTCAATTTGGTCCCTTGATGTGGAAAAAGGGTAATGTTAGTGAAAAATTACAACACCCCCAAATGGCCTGGGATCTGAGTGCGGCATTCGGTGTGATTACACAACATTGGACCATCTCTCAAGCTATGGGACTTGCGTACTTGAGATGGACCTCCAGAGAAGGCTAGTTCCTGCTTCCTAAACTACCTACCACAAGCTACTCTAGTGCAGGAAAAAATTATCTATCCTAATCTAACCATTCCAAGGGGATAAGGTGGGAGAGAAACGAGATCCTACACTAAGCGGTGATACACCAGAAAGAAATAATCTAACACTTAATTCACCATATGTGGATTAATGTGTAATTATAATAAAGTAATTATTTAATTACTTTAGTTAGCTTAGTTATTAGTGTGTTGTTATCATCCCTTAGATTGTGGAGGATGTTCTTTAGTTAGAATATTGTTCTCGGATGATTTCCTGTAGAAGCTTTTTAGGGGCAATATGCTATTTCTACATATTTGCTTTGTTTAGGAGATTTGTTCCATGTATTGTGGAAGAGATAGAAGCTGTCCAATATCTATAAATATTGTAGCTCTCTCTTTTGGTTGTAATGCTTCATTTTATATTAATAAAATCACAGCAAGCTCTGCCTTGTTTTTGTAATTTAATCTGGTTTACAGATTTCATTTGGTACCAGAGCAGGTGAGTTAAGGCTGTAGATAATTGTTGAGGAAGTGTTAGAAGTTTTGAGGAAGGAGGACTAGAAGCCTGAGCCAGGAGGAGCCATACATACCCCCAGCCTCTTCATAGCCCCTGCCCCTACTCCACACATGCCAAAAGCAGCAAAAGAAACAGTACAGAAACACCTCCAAGATTGGTAACAAAGTGATTGTATCAATTTTTTTCATACTGTTCATTGCATATGAACTATATACATTTTTTTTTTTTTCTCTAATTCAGAGATCCCGTTTAGTGTGATTTAATTTAGTGGACCCCCAATTTTGGAGGCACCACTATTCGGGTTTGGTGTGTAGGTTTCTTTTTTAATAAAAAAAGAAACATCCACCACCGATCTGCAACCTGTATGCAGCTCCAGTATTTGCATATATCTGTGAATTCACCTTGTAGACCTATGGATTTACCTGACAACTTCACACCTGCAAAAGAAAAAAAAAATGAGCTAGATACTGATGTAGTTGTGCATCTTCAATCTGCAAGTAATTCCTGTGCGACCTTGTAGAATAGAGTGTAAGAGAGCCTTTAAGGCAAAAAGGCGGTGAAGGAAACAAAGCTAGCATGCGTGCGTAAGTCAGACCCACATTTTTTGCGTAAAAAATCATTTTTAAAAAAAATTCCATTTTTGGAAAGTGAAAAAAATTAGGCCCATTTTAGGAAAGGGGTCCGGAAAAATAATTTTAAAACGGTCATAACTTTCTGCTGGTACCTCGGATTGAGGTGCCTTTTTTTTTTAAAGTATATGTTTTTTCGAGCTCTACGCTTTGGTCCAGTCAAAGAGGCCAAAGAGACCAAAACTAAATTTGTAAGGGAAAAGAGGCCAAAGTGCCCAAAAATTTAAAAAATTGTGAAAATATTAATTTTTCGTAAACAAGAAGGGGGGTGCAATTTTCTTTTTCTATTTACAAGATGTTTGTAAAAATGGCCGATAGTGCTGAAAAAATCATTGTAAAAGCCAAAAAAGCCCACACTCAATAAAAATCAATTTTTGGGGGGGGGGGTGTGTGTACTGATTTGAGGGGGGATTTGTTTTGTGTTTGATTCTCTATCTCTCTTTTCTTTCATGCACAAATGGCTAACAATGCGCCCAAATTCTTTTTCCCTGATTCACAACTCCTATGAGGAGATAATTATGTTGCATGGAAAATGAAAATTAAAACTCAACTTGAATTTGAGGACATAATTGGTGTAGTTGATGGCTCGATAACGAGACCAGAAAATGATATTGCTCAACAACGTGTGTTTGATCATGCTAATCAAAAGGCAAAACTTATAATTCTGTTTGGTGTAACTAATGATGTACAACCTCATATTCGTCAAGTGACAACTGCAAAAGAAGCATGGGATAAACTAGCAACTGTATATGAAGCTAAGAACAAAAATGCTATTTTGCAATTACAAACACAACTCCATTGTCTCAAAATGAATTCTCATGAGTCTATTGAAGGTTTTCTAAAGCATGTTGCTATATTGAGATCATCTCTCCAAGCTTTGGAAGTAGAGGTCACTAATGAATCTCTTGTCCCTATTGTATTGAGAGCTTTACCAGCCTCATACAAAATATTTGTCACAACTCTCAACATTATGGGTCCAACTACAAGTTTTGAAGAGTTAGTGAACATGTTACAATAGGAAGAGTCCATGAACAAACTTGTAGAAGATGAGGAACAAGCCCTCTCTTCATTCCATAAGGGAAAGAAACAGATTCATACAACTGGTAAGCAACACAAGCAACATTCTCAACAGAATAATCAAGGGAACACTCAGCAAAAGTAGTGTCAGATTTGTGGCAGAAAAGGACATGACTTAAAAGATTTTTGGTATAACACATTTCAGAAGGGTTCATCTAGTGGAAAGAAGCCAAATTTTCAACAATCTAGTCAGGGTTATCAAAACAAACAACAAGGACAAAGGAAAAGTAACTGGAAAAAGAAAACACCGTAGCACGACAACATTGCTGAAGAAGAAGATAACTCACTAGATGAGGACTTCCTATTTGCTGCACAATCAACTCAAGAAATCAATTCACCACAGGCAATTTGGTATGTTGACTCAGGAGCAATAAGACATATGACCGGGAGAAATGATTGGTTCTTAGAGTTAAAGAATACACCTAACAAAGACTCTGTTTCATTGGGTGATGATTCATCGTACAAAGTACAAGGAATTGGAAACATCTCCTTACCTCTTGGATCAAGAAAGTGCACAATAAGAGATGTTCTATATGTTCCTGGATTGACAAAGAATCTACTTTCAGTAAGTCAGCTTTTGGAGCACAACTTAAAAGTGGATTTTGATTGTACAGATGGAAAGAAGATGTGTTTAATCAAAGATAAGTCTAAAAACTCCAACATTGTTGCACGAGCTTTTGGTGTAGGTTGTATGTTTCAGTTGGATTTTGTTCAAACCAAAAATCAGGCCCTTGTAGCTAAGGATACATCATCGGCACAATTGTGGCATCGAAGATTTGGCCATGTAAGTTTTGGCTATCTTGAAACACTTCGAAAAAATAATATGGTAAGAGGACTGCCAAATTTCAAGAAAAATACAGACAAGTGCACAAATTGTTTGGTAGGAAAACAACATGGATCTTCTTTTCAAAAAAGTAGTACATTCAGGGCCCGCAGTAAACTTGATCTGGTGCATACCGATCTATGCGGACCTATGAGACCTAGTCATTCAGGGTTTTAATATTTTATGCTCTTTGTTGATGATTACTCATGAAAAATGTGGGTATACTGCATTCGCACCAAAGACCAAGCCTTTGAAACTTTCAAGAAATTCAAAGTAGCTTGTGAAAATGCAACTGGTAAGAAAATAAAAACACTCCGCTCAGATCGAGGGGGTGAATACACTAGTAATGAGTTCAAAGCTTTTTTGGAAACACATGGAATTCGTCAGCAAATGGCACCTCCATATACACCACAAAAAAATGGTGTAGTTGAGAGAATAAATAGAACTATAATGGATATGGTAAGGTGTATGATCGATGATTCAGGCTTGAGTAAAACATATTGGGTAGAAGCAGTAAAAACAACAGTTTATCTGCTGAATAGAGTTCCCACTTCCGCACTTGATGGAATAACACCACAGGAAGCTTGGTCAGGGAACAAACCATCTATAAAACACCTTAGAGTTTTTGGATGCAAGGCAAGTATGCACATTCCTAAGAAAAAGAGAACTAAACTTGATATGAAATCAGAACAACTTATATTCTTGGGATACAGTGATGAAGCCTTGGGATACAGGTTAATGGATCCAAAAACAAGAAAAAATTTCACAAGTAGAGATGTTGAGTTTTTTGAAAATGAAGAAGTAGATGCTCCTTCCATAAACTCACAAAACAATCCTACTAAGAAAATAGAAGATGTTCTTGATGAAGATAATGATGATGAGGATAATTCAACTCCTCCATCTACAGGAACAACTAAACGTATGCCTAAGTGGTATACTAATCTAATTCGAGATGCTAAGTTGGATAGTGATCCTAACACATCCACTTTAGGACCTAGAACTTGTAGTATGACTCAAAATGAGGTAAACTTAGCCTTAATGAGTACAGTAATTGAATCAAGTGAGCCCACTATAGTTCAAGATGCCCAGCAGTCAAAACCTTGGTCAGATGCTATGAATTCAGAATTCAACTCTTTGATTAAGAATAATACATGGCAACTTACAGATCTTCCACCAGGGAAGAAGGCAATAGGTTGCAAATGGATATTTAAAACAAAGTACAAATCAAATGGAAGCATTGATAAATACAAGGCAAGATTGGTAGCTAAGGGTTATGCAAAAAAAGAAGGCATTGATTATGAAGAAACATTTGCACCAACAGCTAAGATCAAAACAATCAGGATGATATTTGCTATAGCTGCACAATTTGGTTGGAAAGTTCATCAAATGGATGTAAAAAGTGCATTTCTCAATGGGGATTTACAGGAAGAAGTCTACATGACTCAACCAGAAGGTTTTGTCATACCAGGTAAAGAAGGAAAGGTATGTAGACTCATAAAGTCATTGTATGGTCTCAAAGAGGCTCCCAGGACATGGTACATAAAGATTGATGAGCATCTCATCAAACATGGATTCAAAAGAAGTCCATATGATCCTAATCTCTATCTCAAAAAGCAAGGGGGGGGGGGGAGATAGTGATCATAGTAGTATATGTCGATGATCTAGTCATCACTGGAAGTTCGGTGAAGATGATTGAAATAACTAAGGAAGATCTAAATCGATCATTCGACATGACAGATCTCGGGCTTCTTCATTATTGTCTTGGACTTGAAGTATGGCAAAAGGAAAATCACATCTTTGTTACTCAACTAAAATATGCCAAGACAATGCTCGAGAAATTCAGAATGATGGATAGTATACCAATGGCTACACCTATGGAGACAAGGCTTCAATTGTCTCGCACAGATCCATCAGAACAAGTAAATGTTACTCTTTATCGACAATTGATTGGGAGTCTCATTTACTTAACTTATTCTAGGCCAGATATCAGCTATGCAGTCAGTTATCTTTCTCGATTTATGCAAGAACCAAGGGTTTGTCACTGGAAAGCAACAAAGAGGGTACTGAGATACATCAGAGGAACCATGGACTTTGGCCTAGAATACAAGAAGAATGATAACTTCTTCTTGACAGGATATACAGATTCAGATCATGTAGGGAATGTTGATGATAGGAAGTCCACTTCAGGATTTGTGTTCTTTTTGGGATCTGGACCTATTTCATGGGGGAGCAAGAAACAAAATTGTGTTTCAAGGTCTTCCATAGAAGTAGAATATCACGCAGTAGGAGGAGCTATATGTGAAGCGATTTGGCTCAGACGGATACTTGAAGGATTGGGAATTCCACAGGATCATCCAACAATCCTACATGTAGACAATGAAGGAGTAATAAAACTTGTTCGGAATCTAGTTTTTCATGAACACACCAAACACATTGAGGTGCAGGTACATTTCATTTGTGAACAAGTTTAGAACAACAACATTCAGCTTCAGCATTGCCTGACAGAACATCAGTGTGCATATATCTTCACAAAATCTCTTGCACGTCCTAAATTTGAGGCATTCAGAGTATTTCTCTCTTGTTCACTTCAGAATATGATGAATTAAGGGGGGGAATGTTAGAAATAATCTAAAACTTAATTCACCATATGTGGATTAATGTGTAATTATAATAAAGTAATTATTTAATTACTTTAGTTAGCTTAGTTGTTAGTGTGTTGTTATCATCCCTTAGATTGTGGAGGATGTTCTTTAGTTAGAATATTGTTCTTGAATGATTTCCTGTAGAAGCTTTTTAGGGGCAATATGCTATTTCTGCATATTTTCTTTGTTTAGGAGATTTGTTCCATGTATTGTGGAAGAGATAGAAGTCATCCAATATCTATAAATATTGCAGCTCTCTCTTTTGGTTGTAATGCTTCATTTTATATTAATAAAATCACAGCAAGCTCCACCTTGTTTTTGCAATTTAATCTGGTTTACAGATTTCATTCCACCTATAACAGTGATGGGTTTTACTGCAAGACTCATGCCCTCGTCGTTGTCCCTTACTGGGCAAGAAAGAGGCCCATTCTTCATTATGCTAGTAGGTGAGAGACTTGATAGCCTTGAAAATGGCGGGTTGAAAAAATTAATGGAGGTAGGTGAGAAGTTGGCACCAAGAGCTTTCTAAAATGTCCTTTCCCACTCAAAACTGAGCTTCCAGTTGAAAGATATGTTGTTTGAAGATCAGGGGAGAGGGATCGTAATATTTAAAAGAGTCCATCCATAAAGGGTCGACACGGTAACCTTGCGCGCCTTTAAGATTTAACCCCTTCCTCTCACTCATGGAGTTACGTCAGACTGACATGTGGTAGCTTACGCGAGCTCCTCCATTTCCTTTATATTCTACATGAGGTCTTCTTATTGGTGGAGACACTGTGCCTGACCCGAGACATGTGGAGGCTTCGCACTCATTTAGAAACTGCCCCCAGATTTTATCTTTGAAATTGTGTGGATGAGACACGTGGAAGCCTCCGCATTCTTTTGGAATTTTCAATGGCCAACCTTAACTTTTCAGACTCTGGTCACGTGGCAGGTTGGCGCTTGTTTGGGAACTACCTTTTGGGTCGTGCATCTAAAGATGCACCGTTAAGACACGTGGAGGCTTCCGTCAGTCCTTTTATACTTAACTGATTTAGGTCCGCTCTGTCCCCTCCTTTTTAACTTTGATCATGTGGTGGGTTGGCACTTGTTTGGGGACTTCCTTTTTGGTTGCACCTTTGAAATTGTGTTGATGAGACACATGGAGGATTCCTTTGCCCTAAGACTTTTCAACTGCTGAATCTATCTCCTTTTCAGACCTGGGACACATGGAAGCTTTACGCTCATTTAGGGAACCGCCTTTGGCTTCGACCCTTGAAAGTGTGTGATTGAGACATGTGGGGGCTTCCACCGGTAGTCTTACACTTAGCTGATTTGGGCCCATTTCCATTTGACTTCTGTTGGACTCTAGACATGTGGAGAGTTGGTGCTAGTTTGAGTCTCCACCTTGGGTTCTCACTCTTAAAATTGTGTTGAGCTGACACGTGGTTCTTTCCACTCGTTTGGAATTTTCAATGGCCGACTCTACCCCTTTTCGGTCCTGGGACACATGGAAGCTCTGCGCACATTTTGGGTCTCCGTTTTGATGTGAATTTTTGGAATTGCACCAAAGAAACATGTGGCACCTTCTGCGAGTTTGTTTTTTAGCCCCATTTTGACTTGTATGCCGCTAAGTTCGAAAAATTCGAGCCTTTTCTCTAGTTTTCTCTTGTTGAGCCTCTGGTTCCCCTTGACACCGTTGGCCTCCTGATCCTCTAGCCTCCTTTAACGTTGTTCAATTCTTCGCCGACCTTGCTTGGAATCCATTGTAGAGCCCGCATGCCCCTCAAATTTGGGATCAGTTGTCAAATTTGAAATGTGGCTTGCATGACTAAACTGACCTCGACATTTCTCCTACGCAAGGTTGTGTTTGATCAATTTTTTCAGGGGGGAAAATTGGGATAACAGGTAACTAACCCTAAAGAATCCTTATGAAAGCTTCTTTCTCATTTCATTTGGTTCATTTTCTTTCTTTCGTTTTGTAGGTTGAAGGTGGAGGAAGGGAAGCCACTGGAGGCACTGTTAAGCTTTTGGAGAAATGAACATGCTTCTTTTATTTATTTATTTTGTTTATACCCTCATTAGGGTTTCTAAAAGCATATGCTAAATTTATTTATCTCCCCTTTTATTGGGTTTGCCCAAATGAGTTTGTTGGTATTTTTCTATTTTATTGATATAACTAGTTTTAATTTATATTTTCGTTTCGGTATCTAAAAATGTATACATACATACATACATACATACATACATACATGCATGCATGTGTGTGTGTGTGTATGTATACACACACACACATATAATATTTTTATTTATTTCCTTTATTGCAAAAAATTGAAATAAATTTGATTTAGAGAAACAAGATTTAATCTATATATATATATATATACATATAAATAGATGACATTGGGTCAGCCACAACCAAGTAATATACAGTGCGCAGAGATCATAAAGTGTACAAGCCGCATTGATGGGGGCGGTTGAGTTTTAATATTGTGAGGGGTGGGGAGGGGTTGGTGACCCCAACCCCCACCCCATGGGGTTGCCGACCCCTCCCCACCCCAATTCCATACTCTACTTACCATAGGCCGTGCCCATACAAAATACAATCTCTTTTATTTATACGGTAAGCAACTTTAATTTTCGTAGATTCTTTTCTTTATAAAGTTATATATATATATATATATATATATATATATATATATATATATATATCAATATCATAAGACTTTCATTTTTTGCAAAAGTATTTTTAACTCCCTTTTTTATCAACAATAATAATATTTCATTATTTATTGTACTTAAGATATTACCATTACTATCACTCAATAATGAAATTGTAGATAGTAGTATTAACAAGTTAAGATTTAAATATATATTTATTCTCTTTTTTTGTGTACACTAAAACTTTCTTCTTTAATAATTTGATAAAATTTGTATGGAAGGTAGAGGAGGATTAAATTTCATTTTCCTTAACCATTTATAATGGATTTACAATAAATGTTTTAAACGAGAATCACATACTAGAGTTAGAATTTAGTTTACTTTATGGCCTAATGAAAGACTGTTTGGAACACTAATTTCCTTCATTTATTTGGAATAGAGTTTATATTTCTTTCAACTACCATAAGAGAATAAACACATGTAACTGTTCACAACTTTATAAACTTCATGGAATCCAATGAAAGTACTATTTTCTCAACACAAATTTCCAACACACTTTTATTATCCAAACTTTCTTCACTAAAGATTCTTTCCTTTCCACATATGATAATAAAAATCAATACAATTTTACTTCAAAAGATTAATACAACATCTTCCACTTAAAGTGGGAAAAATTTAAAAAAATGAAATCCCAAAAGGAATACAATATTACAAGTCTTCCACCCTCAGTGGGAATAAAAAGAAGGTTTTATCACAAGGAATATCTCTTTTTTTGGACACCAACAACCTCCATGGTTAACATCACCAACAAGAGAGATCCACCATGCTTCATTTGATCACAACCAAAAAGGGGGGAGAAGCAACACTCTCCACCCAACCAAGAATTCCAATGAGGAGGAGAATCCATCCTCCTTGTTGGCCCTCGAGCCCTAACCACACTGTAATGAAAAATGGATTCAACTCATGGCAACAAAACAAGCTTCAACATCACAAAACAAGAATCTACCAATGTACCAAAATCCAAACAATGCAACTACAATCACAAGAAGGAAAGCAACAAAATACACAAGTCTTCAACATGTAAAATCCAAAGGAGTAAGATCTATGGGGAAGTCATTTATGCCTCCCAATGGTAAATGGGTGCCAACCTAAAAACCCTCCAATGAACATCTCAAAACCCCTACATACTGCCTCCCTCAAGTACCTCTTATACCTCCCACATTCTCTTATACCTCCCTACAAATCTCTTATGGCTCCCTAATAAAATAGACTAAGTAAGAAATGCAAGCAATTTATTTTCCAAGGTGGGACACCCATCCCAACTCCCTAGAAAACATAGAAATAAATCTTATGCATCCCTACATGAAACATCCCCATAGTCTCCTCCTACACCACACTTAAGCAATCTACCCAAGCAACCAAAAAACATACCAAAAAACTCAAAAACATGCACATATACACAATATAAAAAGGTAAACCTTTTACAACATTATATCTCCTACCTTTCCATGGTAGAGATTGATCCAAGAGTTCCATAACAAGCATCTTCAAGTGCAAACAATCACCAAAGGCTCCAAAAAATCCACAAGCATTCCAAAATTCTCTAACTCTCCAAAACTACAAGAGCACAAAGAAATGAAGTAACCCCCAAACAAGCAAAAGAACTTGAATAAATAGAAAAGGGAGAGAGGAGGGTGAGGTGGCTCCATGTAGGATGCCACCTCATTTCCTCTCCACTCCACATCACCCTAGTCAACCCCATACTCAAAAGCACAATTAATAAGTGGTTGAATATATGAAATTTTACTTACACACAAAATCTAAGCCCACACCCCTTAAGGACTAAAATAAATACATGTAAGAAAGTGTAATAAAAGCTTAAAATTTGTCTTCTCAAAACACATAATGGGGTATAATTTTGACTCCCCAACCCATAGGTAGGGTTGGAATAGCAATTTAAGAGGTGTGGGACAAGTTTAAATTGTCCCATAAGCCTTTAAAATTCACCAGTTGGTACCCAAATTGATTCTCCCTCAGAAGCTAAGCAGCATCACAAATTTGACAGGAAGCTTAGAGGCAAGAAGAGCACGTTGTGTTTCATTTTGTAGCTAGGGAAGAAATGTGACTTGCTCTTTGTCACTCAGACATGGAGAAATGGGTAGCACCCTTAAGAGGATTTGATCTATCCTCACTACTTTATGGTTGTGCCTTTCAACCAAGGTGATAGGACCCTTTTGTAGCCTGTTATTTGTGGAGGAGATACATATATCCTTTTTTGCAGAGTTATTAAGAAGACCTTGAAGAAAACATGATCAATACAACAAAAACCTAACTCTCACGAGTTTTCACCCTAGATAATGGAGATATTTTCTTAGAAAGGTTCAGGCTAATAAAGACAATGAAGACCTGATTACTTGCTGCATGTTTTAGTAACATAAATTATGCATTTGTGCACACAGAGGACAAATAGGGGTAATATGGGTATGATTGGTTGTTTTTAAATTAATTTTTGTGGGAGGTGATGCAGAGTGGACTTTGATTCTCTAGATCTTTGAGAAATTTTACAAAAATTAGAAGGCTTGATCAACATAATGCTTTAGAAATAGCTAAAATGTCCCTTTAACCAAAATGGTGTGCTTTCAGTGGAGGCCCAGATCAGTCACATTTTCATAGAAACTTTAATGAATTCAAAATGAAGGCTCAAATTGAAAAACTTAAGTAAACACTATCAACCTCTGTTTTACCACAACTAAGATACCCTCAAAGGCTAATAAACAATCTTAATCATCATGTTAGGAGTAAAGTGACTTTAAACGTGTTGATTCCACTATCAAATGAAATCTCTTTTGATAAATGGCATGACAAGTTCCACCAAACTGATCACAAAGCTAAGATCTTGTGTGATTCACAAATATTTCAATGTAAGATTACAATGGGAACAAGGAAAAACTACTTGCGGACATTCAAAAATGAAGTAGACACAACTTTGCTCAAAATTAAACACAGATTTACTCAAATCTGATTAAATTTATCAGCAGGGGAAAGTTTCTAGAACAATCTTAGAGCTTGTTAATGGTTGTACACTTATAACCACCTTGACATGATAAAATCTAACACAAAAGAGATAAACAGGTTCCTCAGGTGATCTCTCAGAAAAGATGGGCTCTGTTAAACTTTTTCTCTCAGGAATTAGCTCTTCTACACCTCTAATGCTCCAACCATTTGGATGAAAAATCCATGCAATTTATAACATTTCATTTACAACAGAGTTTTCCCCTCTAAAACCAGAAACATTCAAAGCACCATTGCATATTACGACCTTGATCTTCACTCTCATAATCAAATTTACAAAAAATTTGTTAAGTGCTCAGAGGGAAAATCTCTTCAAATATTTCCAGCATTCAATTTTTCACCTCCTAAGTCATCTCTTTACTCTTGCATGCGTGAACTACTTCCTCCTCTAATTTGTCAGATCTAGTTCCTTTCGTGTTCTAAGGAAGGAAAAACTGGAGAATCAGATCAAGTTTGATAGTCAAATCATGTCTTAATGGTAAAATACGTTTTCAAATCTTCCGCACCAAATCAAGATATCAATTGGTTTCTTGCGTGCCAAGGAAAATCAGATTGAATCTAAAATTCAAATTACATGTTAATGGTAAAAGACATTTTAGATTTTTTTCCACCAAACCAAGATATCAAATTAATTTTCCTCTTCACGTGCCATGTAGGAGACACCAAGAAATGATCAAGTCTTAGGATGACAGTCAGCATCCCCAACATCTTTGGATGGTGAAATGGTCAAAAATTAGATTCATACACATAGTTCCCCACCAATTTCCCTTTTGAGCATGGACCATCCACGTGGGATGTTCCTAAGTTCAGACGGGCCTGCAGGAGTTCCTTTTTACCTTTTAGAAATGATGGAAAAACCATGCAAAATTTCTCATTTAGCTCCGCCCAGGAGCCTTTGGAGCAAAAATGGGCCTGACATGTGTCCTAATGATGGGTCCCAAATGGAACTGAGGCTCAATTATGTCGATTTTACCTATTTTGGAAGAAGGAAAATTTTCCAATTTTTCCCCACTGCTCCGCCCTTCCGCCGTTAGATCTGAAGTAAATTTTGACTATGGGCTCTGTCGAGGCTTGCTTTTTCACTTTTTATGATTGCCTATCGACCAAATGCATAGCATTTCTTATGTTTACACTAGTGCCCCTCCGCCTTTGACTGACGATGGGTTTGATTGGATGTCCCAATGTGGGTCCCAAATAAACCATGACTCCAATGTTGTGCCATTTTACCTATTTCTGGAGATAGACCTCTAGAGAAAATTTTCAAATTTTCTTCTAAAGCTCCTAAACTACTTGCGTTTTGAATATATTCTAATTTCAGGGTAAACATGCTATTCTCAATGGCTAACATCTTGAGATTGGTCCCCAAGGAGTAGAGAATGCATAACAATGAAATCAGGTTACACTAAAGCGGTGATCTTAGTTCAATAGAGTCTGCTAAAAAGCTTGAGAGTGTCAATGGCAGTTCTGTCCAATGTGTGAAAACTAGGAGTCCAAGAAAGTGCATACTTCGAATGGGTGTTAAAAATTCCTCCAGAATCTGAAAATGGAGAGTCGAGCAACAACCTCTATCACTTACTTTTTCCAAATGTAATGGATTCCTGGCAAGAGCATTTCTTCAATTCACATTTTAATCAAGGTTGAAGGGTCAAGTTGAATACAAGAAAATAGGTCAAGGGAAGATGCTCCACAATGTTTAGGCCCTTTAGGAATTGCTTCATGAAAAGGTCTATTAATCTGGGTCTCAAGATAATGACCTGGATCTAAGAAACCTCCAGGATTCTCACTACATGGCGCCTTCAAGCACATTGGTCAAAAAGTGGATTTTTTTGACATGAGCGTTTGCTACCCAAATACCTCCCAGGTCTTAGAAAAATGCCCAATGGATGTTTAAAAGTTTATAGTCCGTATAGGAGCCAGCGGAAACCTCCAAATATCCCTCTATCCTTGGATAATTTCCTTCAACCACTCGGGACCCTCAAGATAGATCATTCAATATGAGCACTGAACCCACCATTTTACGGTTACTTACAAAACTATATCTCCTACATCAAAAGTTTTCAAGTCCTTACAACAGAGAAAGAATGATAACCATGCCTTTTAATTGACACTCTCAGCGCAACTCCAAGGCCAAATTTCTAAAAGGCAGTCTTCAAACTGAGCTTTGCTCCTCCACGTTGGATGAAAATACCCATTGGTTTGAACGATCACAATAAAGAGTTTTTGATTTTGTGCATCCTTCCGAGTCATGCATTCCAACGGTACAAAGGGCCATTTCCACTAATGCAGAGATTTTTCCCAGACTTGAGAGATGCAAATTTTATGGCAAGGACTGAGATTGATTGCGAGCAGCTATTGTAGGTTCACACATGGCAGGCGTTTTCTATGCTATCGCTGACAGGAATGAGCATTTCTTAATGAACTGCCAAGAGAAAACTCACAGACAATGGAGGTTTTCTCTACTCATTCTTCTACATTTTAGCTTTGTCTTGTAAAATGGCCAGGGGAAGGATACTGCAGTAGTTATAAGTTACATGCCCATGGCTTGTGTGGGAAAGCCACTGTAGCTTCAGATGGCTCAGAAATGAAGAAAAATTTAATTTATGGGATTGAGTTCTATATGTGGCGAGCCTATTTTCACTCATTCAAGGTCTTAATTGATTGGGGACCATCTCAAGGTGCAAACATAATAGTGACATGGTAGTTTGACAAGTCAAAAGGAGTGGGGAAGTTGACCATCAAAGGAAACTTAAGAATGAACTGCCTCTTATGCTCAAAAGAGTTAAAATAGAAAAAATGGGCTTGCAAAGACTCAAATTTGAGGCGGACCCGGGGGTAACATTTTTTCCCCCTAGTATTCAACATCAAAATGGTCTGAAAACCTGATGTGAAAGGTAAAAGATTTCTCCAGTCAATGAGTGAGGTGTAAGGCCTTCATAGAGGAAATTTGGAAAATTTTCCCTTTGTGGAAAAAAGCTTGTAATGAAGTAAAAATGGAAGCACGGTCTCCTAACTGGGACCCACATTGGACACAGCAGAAGCACAAGGGCAGAGTTATAGGGAAAACTTGGAAAAAAAACAAATTTAAAAAAAAAGATGGAAATGGTAGAATGTGTATCCCCTATGTTGTACACTCCATACAAATGATGGGATCCACCTTAGGACACGATGTCAGGCTCATTTCTCAAGGAAATGGAAGTGCACCTATTACAAAATGTGAATTTTGAGCAATTCCATTTTTTCAAAAGTTGTAAAAATCTAGAGGAGAACCCATGGCTCTTTTTTTAAATTTGAATCTTTCACGTGGATGGACCAAATTCAAAGTAAAGATCAACAACATATGAGAGTATGAATCTAATTTTCCCCCCATTTTTAGTGAAACGTGCCTGGAAGTACAAGTCTTCATGATTTCTTTGGTATCTCCTATACACACCAAGCAGGAGGGGAGTTAATGTAGATATTTGAGTTTGGTGGGGATATCCAGAAGATGTCTTTCACCATTAAAATGGTCTGACTATCAGAGCTTGATCAGATTTTCTATTTTTCTTCTCCCAAGCACGTAAGTAGCCAGAAATTGATAGATTAGGGGTGGAAGTGGTTGGAAAATTGAAGAAAGAGTGATCTACTAGAGGAAGGAGTTGAATGAGGGAGATATTTGGTAAGATCTACCCCCTCGAGCACCTGAAACTTTTTATAGATCTAATTCTTGGAATCGCTAATCGAGATCATGGAAAGCACTAGTAGCACTCAAGGTCTAGATTTTTCAAGAGAAAAGGGTCTCTAGGAAATAAATGTTATAAATGGCACCAAATTTTTCATGAAAATTGTTGGAGCATTAGGGGTCAAAGACTAAATTTTCTAATAGAAAAATCTTGACAGAGCCCATCATTTTGATAAGCCATCTTGAGAAGCTTGTATACCTCTTTTGTATTAAATCTATATAATGTCAAGGTGGTTGCAAGTGTATAGTGATTGACAAGCTCTGAGACTGTTCTAAAAACTTTTCTCTGCTGATATATTTAATCAAATTCTAAGTTATTCTGTGTTGCTTTGAGCAAAATGTGTTTGTTTTATTTCTGAGTGTATGCAAGTAGTTTTTCCTTGTTTCAGTTGCAATATTGTATTAAATCATCCTGATTCAATCACACATGCCTCAATCTTGTGATAGTTTAGTGGCATCTGCAATTTCATTTCTCAGAAGAGCTTTCATCTGGGATCGGAATAAATGATTTAAAATCACTTTTCTTTCATCTATGTTGAAAGAGATTATCTGTAAGCCTCTAGGTGTACCTCAGGCATGATTTGACTCAGATATTGATGCTTTATTAGATTTTCTAACTTGAGCCTTCATGATAGAATCTCAAATATTGTGTGAAAAAGTGCTAATTTGGGCCTCCATTGAAGCACATATTCTAGTCAAAGAAAATTTTAGCTATTCTGTGGCATTTTGTTGGTTTAACCCTCCATTTTGTAAGATTCCTCAAGGATCTGGTGAATCAAGTTCATTCTTACCCCACCTCCCACAAAACAATTATTCAAAAACAACCAATCCTACTCGTACTACCCCTATTTTTGGAAAATGTGTGTATGCCAATGTCTAATCCCCATCACCAAAACATGCATAAATAATCAGGGTCCCAAATGTCTTTAATAACCTTTTCCTTGTGAAAATATCTTCATGATCTGGAAGTGACAACTTGTGAGAGTCAAATTTGGTGTGTTGATCATATTTTCCCAAGGTCTTCTCTATAAAATTTATGCAAAAGAAGGATTTATCATTATTCTTCAATAACAAAGGTTACAAAATAGGTTCTCTTACCTTGGTTGAGAGGCAAAACCTAAAATAGTTAGGATAAGATCACATCCTTTTAAGGTGCTAACAAAAGTTAACAAGATAAATTTCAATTCCCCAGCTCCCGAAAACGACATACATAATTATCTATCAACATGCCTCTTAGTGTCCTATCAAATCCATGATGCTTTGCTCGGTCTTTGAAGGAGATTAAATTTGGGTACCAACAGGTCCGAGATAGTCTCAGTCGGCCATTGAAAAGTCCAAGAAAAAAAATTAAGAGTGAGCGGAAGCCTCCAAGTCTCCTCCTGACGCATCTTCAAAATAAAACTTAGGGGCCGGTCCCCAAACATGCGCGGTCCCTCCACATGTCCCAGGATGCCCTTTTAGAAAGTTTCTTAATAAGTCTAAGTAAGGGAATGCTCGACAGAAAGCTCCACATGTATTTATAGTGCGACTTAAAAATGGTGCCCAAGTGCGGAGACCTTGAACAAGCGTGGGCTCACCACGTGTCCAGGCCTTAGAAAATTTCTTGAAAAGTTTAAGTACAAAGCAGAGCTGGCAGAAACTTCCACGTGTCTCCTCTGTCACAATTATTAAGGTGGGACCCTGACGTAGATCCTTAAATGAGCGCCAGCCCACCACATGTCCATGGCCCGCCAAAACTGTACCGGCTACATGAAAAGTTTGTAGTAGTCTGGGAAAAGTAGTGGAATCCTCCTCTTATCCCCTTGGCGTAACTCCAAGGCCAAAACCAAAAGGTGATGTCTTCAAATGAGCACCATTCCTCCACATGGACAAGTTTTGGGTTGAAGTGATCCACAGAGTTTTTAGAGTGCCCCAACGAGCCGCATCCAACAAAAAAGGGCCATGTTTCCACTGATGTAGAGATTTAAATTTGATGGGAAAAACACACCCTTTAAACCGTAAAAATGCAGGGGAACCACAATTTGAGCTCAAAGATGAAATTTTCTTCAAGGACAGAGAATTTGGAAATGTTATAAGGTTCAAACATGATCCTCTAAGCTACATCCATTCATGTTTCTTCAGGTATTTGGGATAAAAAGTGACAGGGACAACAACACATGACTGCAGAAAACGGAAGGAAAGGAACAACCTGAGTTTTATGCCCAATTGATAAACACCTTTAGATGGACAGAAAAAATGAAATTTTTTTTATGGATCTTTAAGTGATCTTCGACCAAGGAAGGGACTGATCATGGCAACCAAATAGAGCATAGAGTCTTCAAGCATCCAACACGGGGAGATAAAAAATGTGACAGAGGCCACAAAATGAGGTATTTTAATGACAAACAGAGGGAGACTAATTTGAGCACCAACATCGGCTCCGACTCAGGGATGGGCTGTCTCAGCGAGTTCCACAAGAAAAAAAGTAGACCAGGTGCCAAAAATATCCATTGGGCAAAGGAGTCATCTTACAGAGTAGAAAACTCCAGAACCATCCTCCAAAAAATGAACCGAGAAACCAACAAAACCAGGTCACCAAGGAACAGAAAGAGAAAAAAACACAAAAGACAGAAAGAAACCAATGAACTATACGCTATACAAATGATGCTCACCTTGATTCTGGGGAATCAATCAAGGAAATGTTTCAAATGCCTGCCATTGACATGAAATTTGAGCAATTCCCCATCCAAGTCTTTCAAGAAGAAGGTATGTTCACCAATTTGAATGTCAATGGAGTAAGGGCCCATCCATAATGCATAAAATTTACCATGCTTACCCTTATCTTCATGCCTGTTATCCCACAAGAGCACAAGATCCCCAATACTGAAAGCTCTGGGAGTCACCTTTTTATCAAATAGTTTCTTCAACTTTTCTTTGAACTTTACATGCCTTTGGTGGGATGCTCTCCTTTCTTCATCAAGTTCAACAATATTGTTAATGCGAGCATCATAAGGACTAACTTCTTGATCTTCTAGTTGTTGAATGAACTGATATGACGGCAATTACATATGCAGGGGTAGCAGAGCTTAAGTTCCATACACCAATTCAAATAGACTTTTTCTAGTAGCTATTTTAACAGTAATTCTATCATCCCAAAATAGAGATCTTCAACTACTCACCCCATTTCCTTTTGTTCCACTCCAAGGTTCTCCTAATGATCTTTAACAGATTTTTATTGCTGGACTCTACTTGTCCATTGCCTTGGGGATTATAGTTGGAATCATATGTCAAATTGATCCCATACTCTTTGCACATTTCCACCAAAGGTTTATCTCTAAAACTCATGGCATTATCAGCAATAATTTTAACTGGCACTCCAAACCTTCAAATGATATGGTTCAACATGAAGTCCATGAAAATTTGGTGTGTTTCTCTCTTGGTGGGGATTACCTCCACCCACTTAGTGAATTAATCAGTGGCTACAAGAATCCACTTATGGCTAGCACTTGAAAGGTCTGAAATCTCACCAATGAAATCCATTCTCCATTGCTTGAATGGGGCTTCAATTGATACAGGATGCAAAGGAAAGGGACCCTGAAGCTTTCAGTCTTCCAGAAAAATGTTGGCAACTCTCACATCTTCTAACTAACAAATTTGTCTCTTTGAAAAGAGTTGGCCACGAATAACCATCCCTAAAAAATCTTATGAGCTATGACTCTTCCAACAAAATTCCCCTCATAAACTACTCCATTGAGATCAGCAATTAGTTTTGGGGTGATTCATATTCAGTAATGCATCTTAAGAGAACTCCCTCACGGTTCTTCCAAGCTAACCCAAGAATACAGTAATGATGTATTTTTGGGAAGCTAAATTAAGAGATTTTTTTTATTCTTACTCAATTGTTTAGGGCACTGTAGATTTTTTAGATAAAAAATGATATCCTTGTACCATTTATATTTCATCAATTTTTCAAGGATATTCAACCTTTCTTCTTCAAACTCATGTTGCTTTCTACCATAAGTTTTGCCAGGCCCAAACCTCTAACCAATTTTGTGGTTTGGATATCCATATCATACTCTTGCAACTTGTTTACCCATCTACATCTCTTGCTTAAAACCTCCATTTCTGATAGGATATCTTTCACCATTGTGTGGGGAACATAGGTTATAACTTTTGAGCTCAAAATGTATGACCTAAAAACCTTAGTGGATTTTACCAAGGAAAATTCTTGCTTCTCCATGATGGTATCTTTAGCTCATCTACTTGTAATTCTTTACTGAAAAAGGCAATTGGAACTCATCCTTTTGCAATAACACAGATGAAATAGTATTATCTGAATTAAAAGAAAACATCTTGGAAAGCATTCATTATATGGAACTTAAAATAGGAGCATTCTTCAATGCCTCTTTGATCAGTAAAATCTTATAGAGAATCTTCTTCCCATTTGATACATTTGTCTTTCTTCAGCATACAAGTTAGTTAGTTCAGAAAAGTTGGAGATAAATCTTATAATAAAATTTATTTACCCAAAAAAGGGTTAAAGCTAATAGGGACCCAAACCCTCTGGGATATCATGACATATTGAGACAATGTGGCATCTTTTCTTTCTGAAATCCAAAATAGAACTTCTTGGGATTAAGTGAAATACCATATTGCCTACCTATAATTTTTTACAAGTGTTGTAGGTGATCATTTATTTTTCTATAGTACACTCACATCATTTTGCTCGAGACCTCCATCTCTGACTCAAGATATCTTTCACCATGGTGTGGGGAACAGTAAGCAACAACTTTCTGAGATCAAAATGAAAGCTCTGAATACCCTTTTTGCTTTTACCAAGGTAGAACTCATTCAACGTTTCAAGTACATACACATTTCCTTTTTGATTAAATTAATTTTTAAAAAATCTTCTACTTCATTCACATCAATAGTTTGCAAGTTGCTCTCAGCCATAATGGTTTAGCTTCAAGCCCAAACCTCTTACCAATTACGTGGTTTGCATATCCATGTAATACTCCTATAACTTGACCTCTCAGCCCCATCTACCATCCTTCTGCAACAAGAAAGATGTAATAGTCCATCTGAAGGAAGAAATATCTGATGAAGAAACATCTTTCACCATGGTGTGGGGAACATAAGCAACAACTCTTAGTAGATCAAAATGAAAGCTCTGAAAACAGGGGCATGCTTTAATGCTTATTTGATCCCAAGGAAATCTTAAATGGAATCCTGCTTCCCATTTGATAAAAAAAGGGAAAAGTTTTTAATTGATAAAAACCATAATGGTGTACTTGGCCAACTTCACCCCCTTAGCAATGCAAGTAACTGGAATGGTCAACTCAGGAAAGTTTGACCTCTGAATCCCCTAATCACCATTTCCTTCTGCAACAAAGAAGGATGTGAATAGTCCCTTCTTGGTTCTGAAGAAAAATAGGAAACATGTTGAAAAGGCCTCTACCCTCTTGGGATCAATCCGGAGATGTTACCGAAACAGGGGCATGCTTTAATGCTTGATTTGATCCCATGTGACCAATCTTGAATGGTATCCTCTTCCCACTTTGAAATAACATTGGCCCTTCTGGATTAGCAGTGCAAGTAATTGGAATGGTCAACTCAGAAAAGTTTGATATGAATCTTCTAATAAATTTTATTTTTCCCAAGTGTTGCAAGTGATTGACTTCTCTTTCTGTTATTTTTGGTGATTATTGGTGATGTTAGGTGAACTTCTTGGTTCTAGAGTCACATCATAGGACCTTGTTGATAAACCTCAATACCCTCATTAATGGATCTAATAAATGAAACATCCATTGCTCTTTAAAAGTTTACTCTATGTGCATTCATCAGCAACCGTAGGGCCTTTTTCACTCTGAAATAGACATAAGTTCCCTAAGGGATGTGAGTGAAAGGCTATCCATACTCTCTTTCTGATTCTTATCACAGCAACTTGATTATAGCCAAAGTGTTGCACTTAAGTGCCTTATTTAATGATCATAAAACTCCACTATTTTGTAACCAACTTTCTGGGTTATAAAAGAGTGACGGGCATCATTTGTAAAGGTCAGATACTTTTGTATGCAAGCTTTACTTCAAAGAAAGAAACTTTGTGTTCTTTTGAGAAGACAATTTAATGAAATATAAACTATGTGTCCCATCATTGTCTCTTATAGCATGTGTGCTTAGTAAAAGTGTTTGAATCTTGCATCCAAATATTTTCATTGCTCTTATTATCAACAGTATTAATCTGTTGCTCTAGTTCACAGTGATCAACCTCCTATTATCTACTTGGTCTATTCACATTCTTGTTTAGCTCTCAAAATTTGTGTTAGTTATTCACCGTGCAATATTAGTTTTTACCTAACTCTTGCATGAATTCATTCCATTCCACTCCTTTCCTCCATTCCATTCCATCTCCCTAACTTTTCTTTCCTTTAATGTTCCAAAACACCCCCCTCATACTACATAGGTTTAGTAAAGGCTAGCCTCACCTTCATTAAGGAGGGAATTCGTTCCCACACTGCATGTCATTTGCATGCATGAAACTTGATATGCTAACAGGAGTATCAAAGAAACCATCCAATGTAGAAAGAAGCTCAGAACCTGTCACCAATTGTAGCATGTTTTCCATGTTCAGCCTAAAGGATAATTATCCTTTATTGATGCTCTATTCAGATTTCTAAAATCCACCCATAGCCTGATATCACCATTCTTTTTTCTAACTAGCACTAGGTTTGTAACCCAAGAAGAATACCTTGTTGGCTGAATGATCCCTCCCTCCATCAATTTCTTCAATTCTTCTTACATTTTAAGAGATAGGAGTGGATTGATTGGCCTTTTTTTTAGTCTGAATGTCTTTGCATTAGATTCCAAATGCATTTCATGTTGAAACAAATCCTCTCAGTATGCTTTCAGTTTAGAATAACACCAAGCTAGGCAATCTTGATATTTTTTCAGCAACTGAATATAGGACTATTTTTTTCAAACTGTTTAGATTGCTTCCCAACCAGATCTTCCTTGGTTTCTCCTTTTCAAAAAGGTAATGCTACTAAACATCCCTTGAGGCTACTATATGTCTGTTAATAATGCAATCGACATTATCAAAGTTTGATTCAAGAACAACCAGTCCTCTAGGAATGGTATTAGTTTTCAGTTGGATGACGTCTTTTCCAAAAAGTGTTTCTTTACCCTCTACTGCACACACCATTGGAACCCAATGAATACATTGATCAGAAAACTTCCATTTTTACAACAAAAATATTTTGACCTGAGCATCATCATCAAAAATTTTCCAATGTTTAATGTTGTCAGGGACAGATGGCCTTGTTAACACTTTAACATCATATTCACAATATGAGGACATTGCACAATTATCAAACTGAGATCCCAATAGTGCAAGCTTGTCTTTCATAACATTGAACCTCCTATCATGATGTACAATATTAAATGATTAAAACATCTCAATCAAGTCCCAAACTACATGCTTGTACTGTTTCATTCTTTCATTTTTAGTGGCATACAGTTTTCTAATTTGTTTGAAAATTAGTTCTAAATCTCCCTTAACAATTATGTCTTTAACATAGTATTTCCAAGCAATTCTCAAACCTAACAACAATTCTTCATACTCATAAATGTTGTTAATACACTCAAAGTTAAGTTTGAAAGAAAAAAAAAACTCTTCCAAGCTTTGAGAAATCAAAACTATACCAGCACCATTTCCAAATTTGGAGCAAGCTCCAACAAACAAAAAATTCCATGGAGAGCCTACTTGTTCAAGACTCTTACATTGATCCATTCTATTCTCTTTCCATAAGCAAATCCAACAAAGTTATTAGCATCAAAACTTGTGTGCAACACTTCATAAGATGCATTGTTGAGATCTTCAATGAGGTGCAACATCTTCTTTTCTCCATACAACTTGACAAGGCTGTCGTCAATTGGGATGGTGGCATAGGAAATATCCATTTGAACACTCCCACCAACACTTGCAGCCCATTTTCTAGACAAAAACATACCCCACTTAGTTGGGCAATCAATAATGACAACATTAAGTTTCAAGTTACTACTCAGATAAGTTTCAAGTTATACCACCAAACCTTTCACACATCCCACCACTGGTACCTCTCTAGAATCCATGGTAGTCCACTTACCATATTTTTTTGTTACTTTGATATCCAGTTAATTCATGACTTCCAAAGGCATAACATTGCATGATGCCCCTAAATCAAACATACAATTGTGTGGCAATCTTGCCTTACTGATCAGAGTATTGAATAATGGATCTACATTTAGATGAGACTCCACCAAGGATGTTCCCAAATAAACGTCAGGTGGTTTACCTAGTTCTTCCAATGCTGGTGGTGTTTCTATCTCTTCAATGATTGGAGGAGTCTCCACGATGTTTACATTTTTGCCTGGGGTACTCTTCTCTTCTTTCAATCCCAAATACTCAAATGCCCTCTTCTTGTGCTCAAGAATCCTAAGAAGCTCAAAAATTGGAACACTAACTTTGATTTGACTCAAAACTTGGGAAATGTCATATGGAACACACTTTGGTAAAGCAACATTAGAAGGCAGATGGACAAACTCATCAGATGGCATGAGATATTTGATAGCTTGGGAATGAGGAGAAGTATGAATCTTGTTTGGGATGGCAAGGCCTTTGGAAGGTGTATCTTTCTTAGGAACCTCTTTAGGAATACTAGTAAGCAATGAAGTTTTAGGTTTGGCTTGAGGCCCTTCTCCTTTGACAACTCTACTCCTAGTATTATAATCATTTTCTTGAGTAACAACATTGTTCATCAATAAATGCCTATCCTCCTCATATGGTATTCCTCCATCATACTTATTTTTCATTAAAGATCTTAAATATTCAAAGTCATTATTGGGAAATTCAAAATCTTTACAATATCTATTTCTAAAGTATGAGAGGGAGGAAGAAGAGGTAACCAGTGAATGCAATCCCAAAAATCAGCAACAGTTCTAGCACTTATTACTTTCAGTTGAAGTTTCTCCTTGCTGTGAGCTTGTAGAGTACTCCATCATGCATGCACCATCATCAGTGTTATCATCATCATCTTCCTCTTCTACTTGTTGATCTACTTCACATGGAGCATGGGGCATGAAACATCTGTCACACCAATCAATTACATTTGTTTCTTCAATAACAATAACTCTGGTAGCGAAAGGATCAGGCACCATTCTGTTTTCCCTGGCCTGAGGTTGTTTATTTCCAAATCCAACAGGTCCCCTACTTCTGTCATCAGATCTCTTCTCATTTCTAGGATGATTTGCAAATATGTCTTGGTCTTGTTGCTTATGCCGACCTTGTGAACTCTGCCCAATTCCTTTCTCTGCCAGGGCTAATTTGTATGATATTTCTTTGACAACCCTTGCCAAAGTTTTCACAACTTCCTCAAAATCAGTAGCCTTACTTGCTTGAGGTTTTTCTAGGTTAACCAGTTTCACACCTTCCCTCCTAGGAGGTTTTCAATTGCTTTAGTGTTATTCTCAATTTACAGAGCCGTGGTAAAGGCCTGTCTCAAACTGGTAGGGTTTTTGTCTCTCAAATAGTAAGAAACTTTTTTATCAAATGCTTATGAATACTTTATCAAGACAAGATTCATCACATGGCCTTAAACTTATAGGAAATATCCTCAATGTCTTACTAAATCTAGTGTTGAAATCATGCACTGATTCATTAGGATTCTTTTTAATATTTTCAATTTCTGACTTTAAAAGAAACCTAGGGTCTGTTTTGTCACCATACTGTAATCTAAATGCATTATTCATTTCTATCCAAGAATCAATGGAATTATCTAGCAAAGATTTATACCAGTCCCTTGCATCTTCTTCCAAAGTATGGATAAACAGTTTGATATATACATCTTCAAATTCAATCTCAAAGTCTTCCATCATGTTGACAAAAAGATTTAAGTGTTGATCACTAGTTATAGCATTATTTCCTTAGAACTTTGGTAGTCTATTTCTTACATCTTGGGGAACTGCATTTGGATAACCAGATTATCCCTCTAAAATTTATAGGACCAAAGGTATTTACAAAAAAATGGAGGTCTGGGTGGGGGATGGGCCATGCTGTTTTAAGGAGGTGACCTTGGAGGAGAATCAAACTGATAAGGGAGAAGGGGTCTTTGAAACACAGGAGTATAATTTCCAAAATGGATATCCCCTAAAGGATTTGTTTCTTGGAAAACCCTATCAACTTTGGAAAACACATGAGCAGAATGAGAAGAAAATTTTTCAAATTCAAATGAAGGCCCCTCTCCAGAAGGAGAATTCAATTCCACAAAAAGGCTACCTGGTTTAGAAGCACCTGAATGGAAATATTCAATGATAGGCTGATCACTTTCATCAATGGAGATCTCTTTTCTTCACTAGTGATCTCCAACAACTCTCCAGGATCTTCTTCCTTCTAACTTTTTTTTATAGCTCTCGAAAAAATGTCCTAGTAGGATCCTTAGCGAAGAAATATCTTCTTCCTTCCATCTTTACAAATATTAGTAACAAATCTCACTTGATATAGGTTAAGACACTGGTATTTATTAAAAAATAAGATTAACACGGAGTCACCAAGGAAAGAGAGATTCACAAGAACCGATGTCGAAAACAATGCACCACAAAAAAGTTGCACTCCGATGGTAACATACAGCTCCAATGTAATAAGAAAGATTCAAAAAATCAAAAGAATATTCAAATAAGAAAACAGGTCTACTCATGCTCATAGATCAAAAAAGGAAGTACAAATAGGGGTGTTGTGTAACCCCCATGCCTAAATAAGGAAAGAACCTCATTGATGCCACTGACACATATGAAATGAGTGACGCATATGATGCCACTAAAGGATGAGTTACAATCCTAAATAAGGAATGTAACTCCTATGACACATTAACGTAAATGACAATGATAGATTCTATGATAGAATCTGACACTTGTCATTTGACTTCCTAAGACCTATGACTCTCGGAAGGCGAGATGACTAACCAAGTGATGTGGAAGATGACTAGGCATGTCACACACACCAACACCCCCCTTCATTGAAGCTGAGGAAGAGGTCACGGTAAGCTAGAAAAGAAAAGAAGAATCCCCTAGACAACTAAGAAAGATGTGTCAATGGGGCCTGACAACTAAAGGCCTGATAAGGTGCCCATATACAAATAACATCTTTCTAGAAAGAAGAAGAGGAGAAGGACTATATAGCCTAAAGAAGATGGGTGGCTGTAGTAGACCTCACCCCAAGAAGAGACCGCAAGTGAAGAAAATTCACCTTAGTGAAGGGCTTGGTGAATATGTATGTAACTTGATCAGTTGTTTGAACATATTGTATGTCGATTATGTTTTCATGTATCAGCTCCCGTATGAAGTGTATGTGAATCTCAATGTGCTTTGTCTGCTGATGCTGAAATAGATTTCTATAAATCAAGATAGTGCTCATGTTTTCACAGTAGATAATGGTAGGCCACCGAAAGTGGATGCCAAACTCTGTCAAGATACCCTGTAACCAAATAGATTTTATGGAAGCGTTAACTGCTCCTCTATACTCTGATTCTGTCAATGATATCGCAATGCATTCTGCTTCTTGCTGGACCAATTGATAGGACCTGAACCAAGAGTGAAACTGTAGCCTTGAGGTAGAATTCTAATGATCTAGATCACCGACCCAATCTGAGTCTGTAAATCCAACCAAGTCAATCTCAGTCCCTCCTAAGTAATGAATACCATATGTGTGAGTGCCATGAACATAGTGAAGGATCTGCGTTTGCTGCTTTTAAATGCAACTCATGAGGCTCCTACATAAATCTGGACACAATCCCGATAGCATATGAAAGATCTAGTTAAGTGTGAGTAAGGTAGATCAAGCTCCCCACTAACTTCTGATAAAGGGTATAGTCAACCGAGGGGGAAGAGCAATCAGAAACCAACTTAACCCTCAGAAAGAAAAGGAGTAGGTGAGGACTTGCAATCAGACATGTGAAACTAAGCAAGCAAATCAAGAGAGTACTTAGGCAGCGAGATCATAATTCCCGAGTCAGATTGTGAAATCTGGATCCCAAGAAAGTAATGAAGCAATCCTAAGTCAGACATGGAGAAATTGTTGGCCAAGGATATCTTCACAGAATCAATGATAGAGGAAGAGCTACCTGTGATCAACAAGTCATCAACATAGAGAACAAGAATAAGCATGGAGTCATCCTACCATAGAATATACACATTTGGGTCAGAGTGACACCTAGTAAACCTTGATGTAAGTAGAAAGGAGTCCATCTTGGCATACCAAGCCTGAGGGGCTTGTTTAAGGCCATAGAGAGACTTCTTTAACTTACAAATGAGGGATGGATCATGGACATAACCCAGAGGTTGTTCCATATAGATCTCTTCCTCTAGGTCCCCATGAAGGAAGGCACTCTTAACGTCCATCTGGTGGACTTCCCATCTGTTAGCTGGCAGCGCAATGGCAAGGGTCAGTCGAATGGAAGTCATCTTTGCAACTAGAGCAAAGGTTTCCATAGTAATCAACCCCAGCTACCTAGGAGAAACCCTTAGCTACAAGTCACACTTTATAATTCTTAACTTCTCCATTAGCTCCATACTTTGTTCGATATATCCACCTACACCGAATGAATTTTTCTTCCTTTCAAAAGAGGGGTAAGATCCCATGTGTCATTCTTTATGAGTGAGGAATACTCCTCATCCATGGTAGAATCCCACTCAGGAATCCCAGAAGCTTCTTGGAAAGATGGTGGATCAGAATCAGAGGTGAAGAAGGAGTGGGGTCCATCAAAACTTGAGCGAGTAATGTCTCTCATCTAAAGGATCTCCAACTAAATCTCCCGCACTCTGTAAAGTTTTCCTAGCCCAAAAAGGTCCCAAAGGTTCAATCTCAGATTCAGAAGATTCTTCACTCGAGTGAGAAAGGACATAGTCCTCATCATCACTACTGTCAGAATCAGAAGACTCAAAAGTTTGAGGATTGGGAGGAGCAAGGAGAGGAAGAACTCACTCAACAACATCATCATCTGATGAGTCATAATCTGAATCAGTGGGCAAAAGAACCTCAGTGGAAGTAAATGTCAAGGATGACTCATCAAACTTCACACTCCTCTCAATATAGAGCTCATGGGTTGTAGGGTTCAATAATTGATATCCCTTCACGCCATCAGGATACCTGACAAAGATACAAGGTTTGGATTTTGGATCCAATGCCTTGCATTTCTTCTTGGGAATCTGAGCCTTAGCCTTGAATCTAAAGACTCAAAAGTGCTCAACATCAGGCTTGTGTCCAAACCAGGCTTTAAAGGGTGTCATCCCTCTTACTACCTTGTGTGGAACATGATTCTGAATGTAACAAGCACAATTCACTGCTTCATCCTAATACTGCGGAGGAAGGGACTTTGAGTGAACCATATAAGTAGCCATCTCCTTTAGAGTTTGGTTCTTTCTTTCTGTAACTCCATTTTGGGAAGGGCTGTAAGCAATGTACGCTGCAAAACAATCCCCTCAGAAGTGAAAAAATCCTCAAACCTATTGCTCACATATTCACCTCCATTTTCGGTTCGAAGAACCTTGATAGACCGTTCCGCTTGTTTCTCAGCAAGAGCCTTAAAGTTTTGAAAATGCTCAAATACTTCAGACTTAAGCTTAAGAAAATATACCCAAGTATAACGTGAAAAGTCATCAATGAAGGTTAGTATATATAGAGCTCTAGTGAAAGAAGGAGATGGAAAGGGGCCAGAAACATCACTATGAACAAGATCCAAGGGACAAGTATCTCTCCAGGATTTTCCCTTATCAAAGTTTTTTTTCCAAGGGGCAACCCTCACAAAGACCTTTATAAAACTTAACTTGGGGTAACCCGTTGACCATTTCATGTTTTTCTCAATTATTCAAGGTAATGATAATTTAGATGCCTAAAATGCTCATGCCATAGCTTGCTAACCTCATTTGCATGAGTGAGCAAGGCATTGGGCATCAAATCAGAAGAGAAGTGGGAAAAGGTATACAACCGTGAACAGTGATCCCTTTCCCTCAGCCATAGTGCAGTCAGAGTTAAGCTCATGAATGATCACCGAGTTAGGACCAAATTCCACTCACATTCCTTCACCAAGGTGGGTGATTTGGTAAACTGATAGGAGATTGGTAGAGAGATCAAGGAACACTCAACACTTGGTTAAATGTTCCACCTTCTATCTCTACCGATCCACTACCAGAAATCGACACATGAGTGTCATCACCCAACGTGATTTGGGACATGCCACATGGTTTAATGCTAGAGAATTCAACCTGAAGAATCCATGTGGTGTGAGGCACCAGAATTGATAATCCAAGTTGATGATGGAGCTGATCTAGCTACGAGGGCCTTTCCTTTCTTCTTTTCATTTTTAGACTCCCTTTCTTTAGAAGATTCACCCTTCTGATAGCATTTTGTTTGACATGGATTTAGGAACACTTATTTTATTCTTCTCAAGCAACTGAGTTAAGTGATCAATTTGTTTTAAAAAAAAATGATGCTCATCATGGCCAGAATTCTTACAATAGGAGCATTTATACTTTTCCTTCTTTTCCTTAGGCTCAGAAGTCGAAGTGTTAGTGTTGGGCTTAGCTAGGGGTTGGTTGGTCTTGGTTTCTTTCTTAGGTTGATCCTTTGTTTCTTTCTTCTTTTCATTTTTCTTTCCCTTATTCACCACAAGGGCATGTGACTTGGATTTCAGAGTCCCCATTTGATTGAGTTGGGTTGAAAAAATGTCAAAGGAGGGCATTTTCCAAGCACTACCCAAGGCGGCTTTTGTGGCATGGAAAGTTGAAATAAAGATAGAGTATTCATGACCTAACTTAGAAAGAATCGACAAGATCAATTGAGAGTCTTTCTTCTCCACATGACATTCCTTTAGAAGTAGTCTAGTGTGGACAAACTTTGAGAAGGAGGCCTGTAAGTTTTCAAAGTCACTGGGATTCAACCCTAGTAGTTCGTTCTCCAACTCATGCACTCTCATGTCATCTTGCTTCCAAAACATATCATCGAGTGTTTTTCCACACTTTATCAGGTGTCGAGGAAGTTTTGATGTGGAAGAGAAATTCGGGAGAGACGAACATACAAAGAATACCTAAGGCTTCATCACAACGATTGAACCACTTAGATTTTTTGGGTTCATCATCAGGTTTGGTCTCTAACCCCATGGTGACACGGTATAACCCTTTACTTCAAAAAACCAATATAATTTTAGATTTCCATTCGAAGAAATTAAAAGGTGTGAGAACTGATACTTTAGAGATATCCATAATGAAGAGATAGAATAAAGGAAGGAGAGAGAAAGGAAACAACCACCCCAGAACAATATCACCCCCCCCCGAGTTTGGCACTTTATAATTTAGTGTGTTGATTACAATCGGATGTGACTGTGTTCCGAGAACCAGTGTATCACTCACCTTGCAATCAACATAATAACATGTAAGAGTGGAGACAATAATCAAGGTTTGTTGGGCATAACAGTTTGACACCGTAAGTAAGCATAAGAACGAGGGAAAACAAGAAGGGGAAGAGAAAGCCTTGTGAGAAATAGTGTCTCATGTCACACGAAAGAATCCCTTTGTCATAAGACTGTGGTGGACGCACTCACAAGTCCACAAGAACTAAAAGAGATAGAACAATGCTCAAGATGATTTGAAATGAGCTGAAATAAGCAATACAAAGACTACCCCCCCAGAATGGGGCACTTTATAAAATAGTGCATTTACAAAACTAATAATCCCATCATCTACGGTGTGAAAAAACATGTAACTTTGACTAAATAAGTGCTCAAAACCGAGCAATGAGTCAAAAGTTATAGCAAAAACAATTCCCGCAACTGATGGAAAAATGCTAATAAGCCTACAAACGGATTTAAAAGGTACCCTAAACGCATGCAAAGGGTGTCGTATGTATGCTCATTAGAAATGGACATAAATTTTAGATAGGATTTTTTTTAATTATGAGGGGGGATTAGCCTTCTGCCAACCCCTGACCTCACCCTCCGTCTTCGACACTTGAAGGAAGGATAATAATACAACCAAAAAAATATCTAAAAAGAAATTACAATGCCAATTAAATGTTTTTAACCTTAAAAATTTTTAAAAGGAGATTGATTTACCAATAATCAATTCTAGAAGGAATGATAGAGGACAACTGAGTTACACGTTTGACCGAGATGTGGAGAGCCAAAGCATTGAGTTGGAACGTTGAAGAAGCCACCAAGGAGTTAGCTGGCAGTGTTGGCTAGTCAAAAGTGAAATGCCACTTGCCATAGGTCGTGGGAAGGTAGCGTTGTTAGGGCTGAACGTAGAAGTGAAATATAACCATCCACTATAGGATGGCAGCATAGTTAGGGCTGAATGCAGTCCGAGTTGGGAATGGACCTGAGACAGTGAGTAGGGAAAACCACATGCCAATAGAAGCCACCACTCGAAGCCTCATGTGCAGGTCTGAAACAACCACTATTAGAGGTAGAAAAAGATCCCTCGGCCTGGAAAATATACATGGGAAACACAATGTAGGAGCTCTATTTAGGCATAAATGGTACAGTATGAGTTCATCCAAACTGAGCCAAAAAACCAGTAGAAGAGCCAATGCACGGTTATGAAGGCAACACGGGAAACATGCACAAGCCACAGGTATAAAACACCAGCCAATTGACCAATGTAAACGAGCCCACAAAGAATGACATGAAATAAAGTACAACCATATCCCAACAAGCAAGATCAAGATTACCACAAACATGCATTAGCAAACCGATACACATGCATGATGCAAGTTACAGAAATGAATAATGCACTTGCATGATACAGGCACGAGTTGACCATGGATAATGTGGATGCAACATGCATGAATTACAAATGAGTTGTCTTGGAAGCATGCATACAAAATGTAATGCATGAGAAAGCCAAAAACAATCCTTGAAATTAAAATACAATGCACGAGCATGAGAATTCAACATGAGCCAAAGAACAAAACAACACCACAACTGTGTAAACCACGAACAACACCACAGGAAGAACCGAGATGTCTGTGTGATAGAAGGTTTCAGGAGTAACTGCCGAGCATGAACAGTGCATACAAGAAGAGCTATAATCAAGTGTTTTTCCACCAAGATGTTTACTAAAAATAATGAAATATGGCGGTAAAAAAATTCAAGCCTGCACACATGCACAAACCCCCCAAAAACACACAAACTCCAAGAGCAAACTGTTAAGAAGATTAACACGATTCCAAAGTAATAATTAATAAAACTTGCACAAGGAAATAAGAAGAAACTAGAAGTAATAAACAACTCATAAACAGAGAGTACGCGTTTTATCAAAACCAACTCTGATACCATGAAAGAGAGATTAGTGAGAACTAATGTAAAAAAAAATGCACCATAATGAAGTTTCACTCTGTTGGTAACGTCAAGATCCAATGCAATAAGCAAGTATTCGAACAATGGAAACAATATGCAAATAATAAAACAAGTCTGCTCATGCTCATAGATCGAAAAAAGGAAGTACAAATAGGGGTGTTGCTGTAACCCCCATGCCTAAATAAGGAAAGAACCTTAATGATGCCATTGACACATATGACGTGACTGGTGCATATAACACCAAAAAATGAGGAGTTACAATCCTAAATAAGGAATGTAACTCTTAAGACACATTGACATAAATGATAATGGAAGATTTTATGACAGAATTTGACACTTTTCATTTGACTTCCTAAGACCTATGACTCTCGCAAAGGTAAGATGACTCACTAGGTGATGTGGACGATGACTAGGCATGTCACACACACCAATAACCACTAAGGATTTCCACCCTAAGTTGTGTAAATGCACTAAAAAATGATCTATCAAATGTTTGTACCAACACTATAAATTGGAAATAAAATGATTTGACCTTCCTTTACCCATATTTTCTTAATGAAACTTGGTGGCAATAACTGTAGAAACTAGAAATATTGCACACAACACTTGTAACTTTGAACACTTCTTATATGCTTGAACATAAGATGATGTTGAAACAATGTACTAGCACTTATAGGCCTAAACACGTGTCCTAATGTGGGTCCCAACAGAACCGCGACTTGATTATACTATTTTTACCTCTTTTTAAAAAAGGAATTTTTTCCCATTTTCCTCTACTACTCCACCCTCCCGCTTTTAGCTTTCGATGTGGGTCCTAATGGAGCCACGCTTCCTTTTTAGGCATTAACCCTTTTTTTCGTAAAAGGAATTTTTTTCCAAATTTTCCCTGAAAGTCCTGCACCTCTGCTGTTGACATTTCAAAGAAAATTTTAACTATTATCTAGTCGGGCTTGTGGGTCAGTTTTGATGACTCTAATCTTTTTGAAAACAAGGGGGGAAAATACAATTTGCCTCCGATGGCTCGCCTCCCTACCTTTTGACTTTAAAAATTGCCACGTGTTTCAATGGCACATTTTGAGATGGTCCTCAAAAGTATAGACCCTAAATAAGCGTGGGCTCAACACGCGTCTTAGTCTAGAAGAGTCTGTTACAAAGTTGAGGGTTCAGTGGAAGGTGTCATGTGTCTAAGGTCCAAGACACTCTCCTTTGGCCATTGAAAATTCCAAGCAAAAAATGCAAAATGAGCGGAAGCCTCCAAGTGTCCTCCTGGTGCTTCTTCAGAATAAAAATTAGGGACTGGTCCCTAAACATGTACATAGTCCCTCAATGTGTCCCAGGCCCTTTAGAAAGTTGCTTAAAAATTCTAAGTAAGGGAAGGCCTGGTGGAAACCTCCACGTGTCTTTATATCCCAACTTCAAGATGGTGCCCAAGCGCGGAGACTGTGAACAAACGTGGGCTCACCACATGTCCCAGGCCTTAGAAAATTTCCTTGAAAAGTTTAAGTTACAAAGCGAATCTGGTAGATTCCTCCACATGTTTCCCTGTCGCAATTGTTAAGGTGGGACTCTAAGGTAAATTCTCAAATGAATGCCATCCCACCACGTGTCTATGGCCTGTTGAAACTATACTAGTTGCATGAAAAATTCGTCTAATGTCCGTTAAAAGTAGTGAGAATCATCCACATGCTCCCCCTGACACAACTTCAAATTAAAACCAAAAGGTGAATTTTCAAACAAGTGTCGTTCCTCCATGTGGAATTTTTTTGGGTTTAAAGCGAGCCAAAAATTTTTTAAAGTGTCCCGCCAAGCCACATCCAACCAAAAAGGTCCACATTTCCACTGATGCAGAGATGTGAATTTGATGGGAAAAACACACACATCAAATCATAAAAATGGAGGGGAACCACTGTTTGAGCCCAGAGATGAAATTTTCTTCAAGGAAAAATAATTTGGAAATGTTATAAGGTTCAAACATGATCCTTCTGAGCTACATCCATTCGCATTTCTTTAGGTATTTGGAACAAAAAGTGATAGGGACAACAACACATGACTGTAGAAAATAGAAAGAAAGGAACAACTTGAGTTTTATGCCCAATTTATAAACAACTTTATATGGACAGAGAAATGAAAAATAAAAATCTGTATCTTTAAGTGATCTTCGACCAAAGAAGGGACTGATCATGGCAACCCAAATAGAGGAAAAATTCTTTCAAGCACCAACATGAGAGAGATAAAAAATGTGACAGAGGCCGAAAATTGTGGGATTTTAATGACAAATGGGGCGAGATTAATTTGAGCACCAACATGGCAGCTTAAGGCAAAATTTGAATTTCCATGAGGGAGTAGATTTTACAACACTCATGATCATAAACACTCAATCGTACAACACAAAACCAAAGAGCCATCTACTCTAATAAATGAAAACTTTTGGTCACATCCACAATTCATTAATAATAAGATTAATTGACTTTAATTGAGACACTTAAACCCATTAAGATAAAGGGGGAAGAATACATCATTTATAAATAATTAAAACAAGGAAATTACATCACTAAAAATCACATACTACATTAAATAAAGGAAACTAAACAAAATACAACACATAACCCCTTGGTCAAAATTTTCCCCTAATAATAATTCAAACACCCACACACAAACACATGTTGCTATGGTGACCCTTGTTGAATTCATCTAGAATTCCAATGTGGTTTGTCTCCAATCCCCCTGATGTTTGTTCTGACATGTTTACCTACCAAACACATAACACCTCCTTCAGACTTGTGGCCGCATCAAAACATTCAAATTAAATATACAATATAACTCTGCCATCTTCTATATAAGAATCATAACATCATCTAGGAAAGAAATGATATCATTTACAATTTCAAACAACATCTCGATTTTACATTTCATCAATATCCATACCATGATCATAAGATTAGTTCAATTGTCTATGTCTACTCAATATGATGAAATATCACATGTCTAAATATATAATTATAACCATGTCAGTAGCCTACAAACATCAATAAAAAATTTCTCTAATAATTCACACACATCATGTATGAATCAAAATCAAAAATAGTCCAATATCTCTAACATCTAACATTATTCTAAATCAAAAGCTACAATAATATCCATAAGTACAGTCAACAGTAACAAAATCAATAACAAAAGGTGTCGAAGGGAAGTGGGCACTACATTCCCCTCCCCTTAGACTCGACTTCCTCTTGGAAGTCACTGGAATAGGTGCGAAAATTAAACTCGTAGTAATGTAACATCCTCTCATGTAGCCACAATCTCATCATACATATCCCTACTATACTCGAACCTGATCAATCTCTCTACCTCAAAGACCCAAGGTCCTTATGCTCTAAAATACGGATGGGCCTCCACCATCACCTGCCCCTAATGCTGGCACCTATAAGGAGGTCCAACCTAGAACATGAGAAGGGTCTGCAATATATATCCTAAGTACGTAAACATTAAACATATCGTGGATGCGAGACAAGTTGGGTGGTAACACTAGACGATAAGCCAAAGGGTTGATATGCTCCAAGATCTCAAACGGACCCAAATATATAGGAGAATGATTAAAACCTTTTATGTAATAGATAGGGCTCTTATGTGGTCTGGCATGAAGAAACACCTTCATGCCCACCTCGTACCTATGATCTGTTCTATGCTAATCTGCATACTTCTTCTTCATATCCTGTGCTTCCTGTAATCTCTGCATGATCATAACAACTTGCTGCTCCATGTCTTGTAGTAACACTCGCCCAAGAGAAACCCATGTCTTCTAACTTATCCCAAATAAGGTGTTCGGAACTCTCTACCATAAAGTGCCTGAAAAGGATCCATTCCTATTAAAATCTAAAAACTATTATTGTAGGTGAAATCCACCAGGTACAAATACTCCTCCCATCTCGACTAGTGATCCATAACATACATCCTAAGGATGTCCTCCAAAATATGATTCACCTTCTTAATCTTTCCATCTATCTCAGGGTGATATGTTGTACTGAAATTGATCTTCATTCTTAAGAGCATGTTGCATCATAGTCCAGAAGTGGGAAGTGTACAAAGGATCGCGGTCATAAATGATCTTTTGCGGAATCCTGTGAAACCTGATGATATCATCAAGATATATCCTTTCTATTGCACTAGCTATGTATGTGGTCTTCACCAGAGAAAAATGAGCCATTTTTGTCAATTCATCCACTATAACTATGATGGCATCATGGTGGTATCTCAACGTTGATAACCCAGCTATGAAGTCCATGGAAATGGTGTCCCACTTCCACTCCAATATGGCACGAGGAAAGAAAATTCTAGATAGATGTCTGATGCTCGACCTTCACCTTCTGAAACCCTAAACAACACGACACAAATTGAGCCACATCTCTCTGAAGTCCCCTCCAATGGTACAAGTGTCTCAAAGTGGCGTGCATCTTCTTCACTCTAGGATGGGCTCAATAGGGTGCATGATGAGCCTTTGTTAAAATGTCCTCTCTCAAGCCTCCATCTCTAGGAACATAAATATGACCTTTGTGCCTGAGAAGGCCATCTTTCTCTAGGGAAAATCCATCAAAATTCCCCTCAAAGGGTCTCTGAGACTGAATCTCTACTTTGGCTGCAGGGTAGACAGTTGTCGTGAGGACGCTGCTAGAAAATCTAGCTCCACAAATCTGTGTCCACTAAAGTGGCCATGACCACATGTCTCCATCTTCTCAAGGCATCTACAACCACTTTATCCTTCCCCTTCACATTCTCTATCTCCATGTCATACTTACAAAGAGAAACTCCATCCAACATCACTGAAGAGTGTTGAGATTGGGTTGCGTGAATGAGATGGTGAAGAATCAAGTGATTAGTCATGAGTGTGAATATTTGGCCAAGCAGAAAGTGTCTCCATTGAACCAAGGCATGAAAAAATGCCGCAAGCTCAAGATCATGAGTCAGATAATTGAGCTCATAATATTTGAGTTTGCGAGACTAAAAAGTAACTACTCTGCCCTCCTGCATTAACACACCTCCAATTCTAGCCAAAGAAGCATCTGTACAAATGAAGAACTCACACTAAGGATCTGGCATACTGTAAGAATAGGTATTGTCATGAGGCATTCCTTCAGTGTCCTTACGGCCTTTCTCACATCTATCTGACCATACAAACTTCTTCCCTTTCTGCTGAAGGGAAGTGATGGGGTGTGCAACCTAAGAGAAGTCCTGAACAAATCTCATGATAATATCCTGCTAAACCCATGAAGCTGTGCACCTTGGTCACACTAGTGGGTGCTGGCCAATCCATAATAGGTCAAATCTTGGAAGGATCGATTGCGATACCTTCCCCAGAAATGATGTGGCCTAAATATTGCACCTTTTTTTGAAAGAACACACACTTCTCTAGGTTCCTATAAAGATGCTGCTCATAAAGGCACTGAAGAACTTGATCGAAGGTGATCCTCATGCTCCTCACATGTACGTGAGTAAATCAGAATGTCATCAAGGAAAATGAGCATGAAGTGATCCAAGAATGTCCTAAACACCCCATTCATCAAGCTCATGAACACTTGTGGGGGCATTCATCAAAACAAAAGGCACTACTGTGAACTCGTAGTGGCCATATCTCATACGAAGGACGGTCTTATGAATATCTGACCTCTGTGATCCTCAGTTGATGATAACCCGACTTAAGATCTATCTTGGAGAAAACTATGCCCCCCTTCATTTGATAAAATAAATTGTCAATGCATGGAAGGGGGTAATGATTCTTGATCGATTACTTTGTTAGCTAGCGGTAATCAATACACAACCACAGAGATCTGTCATTCTTCTTTACAAAAATCACTAGTGCACCCCAAGGGGATACACTAGGATGGATCAGGCCTTTCTCCAGAAGGCCCTCAAGCTACAACTTGAGCTTGCAGAGCTCAGGAGTAGTCATCCGATATGGTTCTCGTGAGATAGGATCTACTCTTGGAACCAAATCTATGTGAAAATATATCTCACGTGGGGGTGGTAACCCTGGTAGCTCCCCTGGAAAGACATCAGAAAAATCTCTCAATATGGGATGATCATAAAGGGATGGTGCACTAGACTCATCCTCTGATCTGTCACTAACTGTAACTACATACATCTGATAACCTTGTCACACACACCACTTAATATACATATCAAAGATGGTGTGAATGGAAACGGGCCTCCTAACTCCCTGCTATCACTGACTCAACTCCTAGATCATCTATACACGATATAGTCTTATGGTAACAGTCCACTCTGGCTCTATGCGAAGAAAACCAGTCCATCCCCAAGATGACTCCATAAGAACCCAGAGGAAGGATGCGAAGATCTGAGGTAGTGGTGAAGGGTCCCAAATTCACTACACACTCCTTTACTAAGGAGTCTACAGAAATTTTGGCTCTAGAAGCCATTTCAACGTCCCAACTAAAATCCTGCCTAACTTCCACCAGCCTGCAACACTCTACTAAGGATGGTGCAATAAAAGAATTAGATGAACTAGAATCAAATATAATGGAGGTAGGGATACCACCAATGCTACTTGTCATCTCAATCATGGTACTCTGGTGCTCAGTCTAGTGGTTCTCAGACCGCTGCATAGATCCGATGGCTGTGGCCCCATGTCACCAATGATAGGCTTCAGAATTTACATCTTACCCTTGTTACTAGGGTTCTATGGGCACTCTCTCCAATGATGTTCAGAAACACCACAACCATAACAACTACCTGGCCCTCTCCAATGAGATGCAGCTCTAGCCGGTACTCTAGATGTTTGTGTTGTGGATCCTAATGATCCGGCTATGGACTACTGAGGTCTCTACTTGGTGAGATCCTGCTGACTGTGCTTTGGTAGCGCACCTTGTGTGCTAATGGGACCCCTAGGAGGAGGCCCCATGCTCTGTCCTCTCTATGTGTCCAAACCTTTGAGTAGGCCTGAATGGTGGACGCATCTGCTACTAGTGCTACTGAGGTGGCTATTGTGGTGGCCTGAAAGATGACTGTACTAAACCTTGTCTACCACGAGGAGGAGAACTGACCCCCTTCAATCCAGTGTTCTGCATCTGCTAGATGCATATCCTGAACTTTGTCCCTAGTCTGCTGCATCTTTCCTTGAGTCTCCTCTACTTTATAGGCCTTCTCCACTAGCTTCTGCTAAGGTCTACTGGACAAGAGATACGTACTAGCTCCTCCCAAATCCAAATTCAAGCCTCTGATGAACTTGTGGATCTGTACTTGCTCATCCTGCATATAGTCGACATACTGGAGTAGGTCCAGAAATTGACTCTCATACTCAGATACAGTCATAGATGTCTGATGGAGGTTGTGGAACTCGTCTATCCTCTACTAAATGAACCTCTGAGATAAGTACCTACTCCTAAACTGCTCCTAAAAGAGCTCCCATGTAATGGTCTCTGAATCAACATGGAGCTTCTGCTCCTCGGTCCTCCACCAGACACTTGCTCCATCCCTTAGAATATGGATCACAACACGAGCTTTCTTGTTGCTAGTACAAGGGCAGAGCTTGAAGCACCCACTCAAGCTCACCAACTAGGCATCTTCCTAAAACCCACCTGTATCTCCATAATAGTGTGATGGTTGTAGCTTCAGGATCTCCCTGATATGATTTGCAGTTGTTGAATGACGACCCCTAGGCCTCTCTGCATGCTCCTCTCTAGGTCTAGGGCTCCGAGACCTATCCCTGTGACCAGAGAGTCCTGTCTCCCTGTCCCCTTTGCAGTGACTCTTCTCTGGCTGACTCCACATGGGAGTTCTCTGCCCTATGCTCCTTGTTATGTCGAGGAGATGCATGAGCCTCAACGGATGGCATCCCTATCGTATCTAGACTGAGGCTTCCTCCTAGACCCTCCACGTATTAGTGGCATTGACATCCTCAAGCGTCTGTAAAATCTGGGGTAGAATGGCCGCTACGGCTTACTCTGGAGGTGGCAAGTCTTGGTCTATGTGAAAGGACCCCTTGTTTGATCCGCACCTCCTGCACAGACCCAAGGAGAGTTAATTCATCATTCTAGGTTTTATCCCATTTTTTCTATGTTTACTTAAATATACAATCTTTCAGACAAGTTGTTTTCCAGGTTTAGTATTGTGCTCATGGTTTAATACTGGGTACTAGGTTCCAATGTTCATGTCTCAAATTTTCTTGTGTGCCCAAGTGTCCAAGCTTTGAACCCACGGCTCTGATACCAAGCGTAACACCCACTAAGAGAACCAAGAACAACGTAGGGTTAACTAGAAAATTATGGAATATTTTATTTTTGAAAAATGTGCCCACATACATGCTTCAAAACTATAGTTGTCACATTAATTATTACTAAAGTCAATTATATTTAATAAATAAAATTTTCTCGTTATAACAAAATATTAAACCCCCATTAATAACTAATGAGGATGTTTAGTCGAAGCATGGTTAAATTCTCTCTAAATGTCTAATTTGGCCCCTAAACAAATCAATTCCTACTATAGTTAAATATTCCCTATGGGATGTCTAGGGTAAAAGTGGCCAAAGTAAATTAAATACCAAGGTTATTTAATTTCTACATATGTTGAAAACAATTATCAAGGTCTAGACCTTCCCTTACACCTAATTTAATAATGGGTTAGAATAAACATTCCCTTACCCCATAAGTGACCCCTTAAAAATGCAACTCATGTTTTTGAAAAAATAAAACATTTAAATTAAAATGGTAAATTTCCACTCACCCACTCCCCCACCTACTTTTTGTAGGGATGAATCTCATCCTACTTGGAATTGATTCAATTTGAAAATCCTTTGATGTGGAAAAAGTGGTAACTAACCCTAAAGCATCCTTATGAAAGATTCTTTCTCATTTCATTTGGTTTCATTTTCTTTCTTTGGTTTTGTAGGTTTGAATGAGGAGGAAGGGAAGCCATTGAAGGTGACTCTTAAGCTTTTGGAGAAATGAGACATGCTTCCCTTTTTTTGAATTTTATTTTGTTTACAACCTCATCAGGGTTTCTAAAAGCATCTGTTAAATTTATTTAGCCCCCCCTTTTGTTGGGTTTTCCCAAATGAGTTTGTGGGTATTTTTCTATTTTCTTCCTCTAGCATAGTCTCTCAATTTATACACAATGAGATGTAATATTTCTTCAAGCAATTTTCCAACATTCCACAAGGGATTTTCCAACAATATTTTCAATAATATATTTAAAACAAAAGTAACACCCTTTTGTGGGAATAAACCAACTACAATGGAATAAGATATTTCCTTTTATAAGATTCTAACCTATTTCAACAAAACTAGCTTTACAAGCACAATTCTTTCCTTCCCTTTTTAACATATAATACAACTTCAATATCCAACAATCAATACAACTTTTGTTTCCAAGGATTAATACAATGCCTTCCACTTAAAGTGGGCAAAATTTACAAAAATGAAAGCCCAAAAGGAATACAATATTACAAGTCTTCCACCCTTAGTGGGAATAACAAGAATGTTTTCTCACAAGGAATATCTCTTTTATTTTGGACACCAACAAGCTCCATGCTTCACATCACCAACAAGACAGATCCACCATGCTTCATTTGATCACAAAAAGAAAGGGGGGAGAGACAATACTCTCCTCCCAACCAAGAATTCCAATGAGGAGGAGAAGCCATCCTCCTCATTAGACCCTGAGCCCAAACCACATTGCAATGAAAACATATTCAACTCATGGAAAAGAAACAAGATTCCACATCACAAAACAAGAATCTACCACCATACCAAAATCTAAACAATGCAACTACAATCACAAGAAGGAAAGAAACAAAATACAAAAGGCTTTAACATGCAAAAGCCAAAGGAGTAAGATCTATGGGCAAGTCACTTATGCCTCCCAATGGGAAATTGGTGCCCACCTAAAACAACTCCAATGAACATCTCAAAACCCCTACACACTCTTATGCCTCCCTCAAGTACCTCTTATATGTCCCACATTCTCTTATGCCTCCCTACAAATATTCTATGGCTCCCTCATAAAATAGATCGAGTAAGAAATTTAAGCAATTTCTTGTCCAAGGTGGAACACCCATCCCATCTCCCTCCAAAACATGGAAATAACTCTTATGCCTCCCTACATGAAAGATCCCCATAGTCTCCTCCTACACCACACTTAAGCAATCTACCAAGGCAACCAGAAAACATACCAAAACACTCAAAAATATGCACATATACACAATATAAAAAGGAAAACCTTTTACAAGAGTATAGCTCATAACTTTCCATGGTAGAGCTTGATCCAAGAGTTCCACAATAAGATTCTTCAATTCTAAACAATCACCAAAGGCTCCAAAAAATCCACAAGCATTCCAAAATCCTATAACTGTCCAAAATTATAAGAGCACAAAGAAATGAAGTAACCCCCAAACAAGCAAAATAACTTGAATAAATAGAAAAGGGAGAGAAGAGGGTGAGGTGGCTCCATGTAGGATGCCACCTCATTTCCTCTCCACTCCACATCACCCTAGTCAACCTCATACACTACTACAAAGAGGCCCCTTTACCCACAACCATTTCCACAAAAAAATGTGAAACATTGGTGGAATATCCACATTAACTTTGTACTTTGAAAAAAAACATTGTGAATGTTATACAATATTGTTATAATAGATTAGAAAATTGTCAATAATCCACAAAACATAATTTTTTTGTTCAAAATCCACACGAACCCACACATTTTCCACAGTTGAAATTGTGTATAGAAAATAATTGTAAATAATTCACAAGATTCACATTTTTTTCACAATACAAAAAGTTTAAACTAAATATAATTGTGACCTTAGAGATATGATAGTTTTTCTTGAATGGAGAAATGTGATATAGTTAAGAATTTTAAAGATAATTGTGGATAATTAATATCATCCAAACATTTTCTATATTTTTAAAATTGAAATTAAAATTGATAATAATGACATTCTAAAAAATATGGGAATTGATCTTGAATGGCTTTGTATTTTTTAAATGAAATTATTAATGTGAATTTTTAACATGATCTATGTATTTGATGTTAATAAAATTCTAAAATATATGAGAATTGATCTTGAATGGAGAAAGCAGGGTAATTTTATATTCTCCAATATTTGAATTTATAAGTTGTGGATTATATTCTTATACCTGGGTAATTTTTAAAAAGTGATTATCCTATAAGTTGGTCCTACTTAAGATGTTTGAATAAAATATATTAATTTAATGAATATTCATATGAAATAATATTTAATAACTATTTGTAGATATCACATTAGGATGATTAAAATAAAAGGAAAAATCTTTTAAAAAATTTAATATTTTTTTTCGGAGTCTTTACCTATAAGATGTAGCATATTTTATTGTTGATATTCATTTATCAACCCTATACATATATTAAATCACTAATAATTTAAAAATAAGATCATTAACATATTAATATAGAAGAAAATTACAACATATCAATATTGAAGAAAATTATAACATTACACTTTTAAAATCAAATATTTGTAATTTGATAAAATATTAATTCATGTAATTCTCTGAATTATAATATATTTGAAATTACTAATCCTCTCTCTCTCTCTCTCTCTCTCTCTCTATATATATATATATAAATAATTCAGTCTTGAATTACATAATTAAAAATAATAATTTCAAACTATTAAATTTTTATTAAAAATAACACTCAAAAGGAATATATTAATTTTATTATGAAATAAAGTATTTATTATCTCATTTAAATTATTATTATTAACTTTAAAATATTAATTTTACATGCACAACTACCAACAACCATATATATTCTCGGTGGGCTATATATATACACGTGGCGTTAAACATTCAAGCCATAGCCTTATGTGGAACCTCCCCATTGTGATCTCAACATTACAACCGCCCAATATTGTATGCCGAGGGAAAAAAAAGATTGATCTGGTTTAGAATATTAATTTTAAACTACCATAATTCTTTTTGTAAAGATTAAGAGTATTAAGTGTAAACTGGTAAAGCAAATGTAATACTTAATTCGCAATGTTGTTAAATAAGTTGGTTGTTAGGAGATAAAATCCCAAAAACCACGGGACTCTCATAACATCTTTTATGAATTAAAATTGACATTTGTAAGAGTGAACTATTTGAAATATATAGATGTTTAAATGTGAGAGATGTATTTTAAGCCATATATATTGTAAATGTAATGGTGGATGTGCATATATTTTGGTATTATAAGAAATTGTAGTTTTCCTTGACTAAAAAATTATAAAAACAGAGATACCTCGAGTGCAACAGTGCTGTTGTTTTTGCGTATGAGAGAGGTCCAAATGCTACTCAATTACAAGGAAGGAAATGACAATAAAAATATCCCCCGTATTTGTCTTTATTATTTCATACTTGGACAAGATTTATTTCATGGAGTTTTCATGTAAATGTTTTTTTTTTAATATTTCACATATTTAATATCTTGAATTTGTTTTAAAAAGTTCCAATTGAATATTGTTTTTTATATAAGAAACGAATAAATAAATAAATATAATTTTTAAAAATTTTGAATATTTATTTTTCATTCATAAATAAATAAAAATTCTAAAAAAATAAAAAATAAAATAATATAATATAAAAAAATTCAATTTATAAAAAGATTGAATAATGACAACTCTTAGCACATACCACATTCATAATCATTAATTTACAAATTAAAAGATAATGATGAACATACACTTTTTAAGCTAACCAATGCCTTTAATTTAGGAATGAAATCATACCTTTAATTCAGGGATGAGATTATACACTGAGTGTGAATGGATTTTTTCTAATTATGGATGCTTGTCAATAAATAATTCAGGGTAAAATTGATAGAGTCTATTGCGAGTTTTATGCTAGCTAACTAACACTTCAAATGGAATTTTAAACACAAATGCTGCAAGTTTGGTGACACAAAAGGTGCAATGAAATAAAATAAGGCCTTTAGGTGAGTGCAATGTTTCAAGTTGTAAATGGTTTTTATTGTTAATGTTTTTTAATTGCAGTTAAAAAATTTAATTAGGTTTTGAAGCTTTAATTGCTGCTATGCATCGACAGAGTGATGAATTATTAGTGAATGCTACTTAGATGTTTGGTTTATATTTTGATTTTTTAAAAAAAATTATAAGTAAATAATTTGCATTCTAATTTTTTCCTTATTTGCTGGTTACAAACTAAACCATGATTTGAAGTTTTAATCAGTTCGCTCTGTAAGTAATGTGATAAATAGATATGAAGATTATTGTATGTTTTTAATATGTTTGGGTCAACTTTATTCATGAAATGCTGGTTTTTATTTTATTTTTTATTGATCTAAATATTTTTCACTCTCAATTTTATTTTATTTGCATGATTACAAATGACTCCAAGATTTAATGGTGGAACTCTTTAAGATATGTTTATAACGCAGCCATGGTTGACAATTATATTTTAATAATCTTTATCAATAAATATTTATTATGTATTTGAAAAACATATTCACTTATTACATTTCAAAATCACGTATTTGTGTAATTTCATACTTGGTTGTTGATTGCTTTGAAACATCTTTTCCCTAATGATTCACAAATACTACTAACAGAGATTCATTTAGTTATTTACGGAGGATGTTTTTACTTATTATTGTTGCACATTTAAATATTGTTTAATTACGTGTAGAAAACAAGACTAAATGTCTTATCTAATAAGGAATGCAGTATACTAGCAGGTTGTATGACCTCATTATTTACTAATTACCTTCAGTTTCATTTTTTCATTCTTCATTCAAAAAATGATAGGCCAAAAATTCACAAGTGGTTTGAAATCTATTACCCTGTTTACATTTATTTGTAGATTAATGCATAATAATATTCAACAAGTTTGCATAAATAGCCACTTTCGCAAGGGAAATAGGAAAACACTGAAATATGTGTTATTGTGTAATTTTATTATAAGTATTTTAGGATGATTGTCTAGATGAGATTTAGAAGCAAAAAACATGAAATGTTTAGTTCAAAGGTTATGAAATTCAATTACTGCATTTTTTTTCATAAATGTATGAAATAAATATTTAGGATGACATAGAATTTACCTACAACAAACATCTAATTATTGTGATGCATGTCATAATTTTAAAATTGTGAATGCACAACAATTTTTAATTTGTGAATGAACACACAAAATTTCCAATTATAGGTATGTAACAATATTAAAATTATTACAAATTCCACAATTATGATATTATAGAGTTTTAACACTTATTTTCATTGTAGATATTTTTACAAATCTCTCACGTTTTATGTTTCCACAAAAGTATTGTGGGTGGATTCCACAAATTTGGATTCACAATTTGAATTAAAATATCCGCAAAGGAAATGTGGAAAATTTGTGGATACAACCCCTTGTATCTTGTAGTGATACTCCAAAGCACAATTAATAAGTGGTTGAAGAAATGACATTTTACTTACACACACAATCTAAGTCCACACGCCTTAAAGACTAAAATAAATACATGTAAGAAAGTGCAATAAAAACTTACAATTTGTCTTCGCAAAACACATAATGGGGTCTAATTTTGACCCCCAAACCCATAGGTAGGGTTGACATAGAAATTTAAGAGGTGTGGGACAAGTTTAACTTGTCCAACAAGCCTTCAAAATTGGCCGTTAAGGCCGAATTCGAATTTCCATGAGGGGGTAGAGTGTAAAACACTCAAGATCAAAAGAACTCAATCTTATAACAAAAAACCCAAGAGCCATCTAGTCTAATAAATGAAAACTTTTAGTTACATCCACAATTAGTTAATAGCAAGATTAATTTACTTTAATTGAGACACTTAAACCCATTAAGATAAAGGGGAAGAATACATCATTTCTAAAAAATTAAAACAAGGAAATTACATCATTAAAATTCACATACTACATAAAATAAAGGAAACTAAACAAAATAAAACACATAACCCCTTGGTCACAATTTCCCCTTAACAATAATTCAAACACACACACACAAACACATGTTTCCATGGTGACCCTTGTTGAATTCATCTAGAATTCCAATGTGGTTGGTCTCCAATCCCCTTGATGTTTTTTGTGAAATGTTTACTTGTAAAACACAGAACACCTCCTTCGGCCTCATGGCTGCATCAAAACATCCAAATTAAATATAAAATATAACTCCACCATCATCTATATATGAATCAAAACATCATCTAGGAAAGAAATGATATCATTTACAATTTCTAACAACATCTCGATTTTACATTTCATCAATATCCATATGATCATAATATTAGTTCAATTGTCTAGGTCTACTCAATATGACGAAATATTGCATGTCTAAAATATATAATTATAACCATGTCAATAGCCTATAACCATGTCAATAGCCTATCAACATCCAAAGGGAGATGTCAGTGGATTCAGTTTTGAACTCTTTGACTCCAAATCTGGTAAAGCTGAACATGGAGATTGATGAAGAAAATGAAAAAGTTAACATTTCTCTCTCATACATGGGAGAAGAGGAAGACAAAATCAGTGCCCATCAAGAGCTGCTAAGGAGCAGCTCATTGGAGAAACTAAAAATGAGACAAGAAAATGGCAAAGTGGATCTAGAATCCATTGCACGAGATCTAAACCAAGAGAAAGAAGACACAGATGTGGAGGAGCTGACTCCTAAAATGGATAAGCAGGCTGATATTACCACAAGAAAGGAGGATGGGGAAATTACCCCAATCAGTAAGGAAAATGATTGTGATAATGATGGATTCATCTTAGTGAAAAGAAAGAAAAAAGGTTCAAAAAGTCTGGAAGAAAAGCATCTTGGAAGCTGGGAAGCTTCCACCTCAAGAATCACAAGGGCCACTGCTAGAAGAATTGTAAATTTTGGAGTAACCTTTAGAAAAGGCAGGGCATCTAAGAGAGAAGCAAGAGAAAAAGAGATTGAAAAAGAAATTGCAGATGGTACATAGAGAATTCTGAGCCATCAGGTAAATGCATCTCCAATTTTTTTTTTAATGAAGGTTATTTCTTGGAATGTCAGAGGCCTTAATGGAGGGCCTAAGAAAAGAATGCTTAAGGAAATTAAAAGAGCAAACAAACCCAACGTTCTTCTCATTCAGGAAACTAAAATGAAAAGTAAAGCAGTTGAAGACTTCAAAAGACATTTTTGGCAGAATGCTGCCTTTAATGTTGTTGACTCTCAAGGGGCTTCTGGAGGCTTAGCGATCTTTTGGGATACAAAGATGGTTGATGGTAAGGTACTCTCCTCAACCCAGAATCATTTAGCTATTATCTTTAAAATCCTTGAAAATAATCATAGTTGGATCCTGTCTAATATTTATGCACCCAATACTGCTACTGGTAAAAGAAGTCTATGGAAAGAGTTAACCTTGTTCCGAAGCAAGGTTGAAAACATGAACTGGTTGGTTATGAGAGACTTCAATACTCCTTTGAATCCAGGAGAAAAGTTTGGAGGAAGTTCTGAATTCTCCATTGGTATGGAAGAATTTTCTGACTTCATCTTGACTCTTAATCTTATGGACATAGAGCTTCATGGAAATCAATTTACATGGTCCAAAAAAATATTAGGCGAGAGCTTAATTCAGGTTAAACTTGACAGAGCTCTTATTTCTACAGATTGAATCCTAGAACAGAATTTCCATCTCTCTAATATCCCTAGAATGGGATCTGACCATAATCCAATAGTCCTCAATTTCTTCAATTGGACAAAACCTTTTCATGGTAATTTCAAATTTGAGAAAATTTGGTTCGAACATGAAGACATTATAGACAGAATTAAAGAGTGGTGGGTTTGGGAAGGCACAGGGACAGCCCAATTCAGGCTTCTTCAGAAGCTAAAGAATGTTAAACAGAAAGTTAGAATATGGAATAAAGAGGTTTTTGGAAACATTTTTGAAAAGAAGAAAGAACTTAAGCAACAACTAGAAGAGCTTGAGCTAAATGTCTCCATGAAAGGTATGACCCTAGAGGATCATCAGTGGGAAAAAAAACTCCTATCAGATCTACATAATATAAACAACCATGAAGAAACCTTTTGGAGAATGAAATCTAGAGCCCTTTGGCTTAAGGATGGAGACAGAAATACAATTTTTTTTCATTTGACAGCCATCAAACATAGAGCTTGTAACAGAATTTCAGAGGTTGCTAAAGGAAATGGAAACATTACTAAGGATCCTGAGGATATCAAAATAGAGGCGCTTAATTTTTACAAGAACCTCCTCACTGAAGATACCTCCTACAATGAACAAGCGGCCTCTTTCCTCTTAGACTCCATTCCTAATAATCTAATACCTGCTGAGAGATTTAAAAGTCTTTCAAAAACTGTCACCATTGAGGAATTAAAAAAGGTTGTCTTTGCTTTAGAAGGGGATAAGGCTCCAGGTCCAGATGGCTTCTCGGCTAACTTTTACCAAAGATGTTGGGAAATATGCTCTGAAGATCTCTTGAAAGCTGTTAATGAATTTTACAGAACGGGAAATCTTATTAAAGAACTAAATAATACACACATTGTGCTTTCCCCTGAAAAATTTGGATGCAAAAGACTTCAAAGATTTCAGGCCTATCAGTTTGGTTAATGTCATTTATAGGATTTTCACAAAGATTCTCACCACTAGAATGCAACCTATACTCATGGAGATCATTTCTCAACAGCAGAGCGGATTCATCCAGGGAAGAATTATCCAAGATGGCATTATCATGGTTCATGAAACTATACATTCTATGGATAAAAGTAAAAAGGAGGGGATGGCCATCAAACTTGACATGCATAAAGCTTTCGACAGAGTCTCCTGGAGATTCATGGATGAGGTCCTATCCAAATTTGGTTTTCAAAGCAAATTCAGAAAAATCATTCACTCTTGCATCTCTACCTCTAGATTCTCTGTGGTTGTTAATGGGGAACCTGTGGGTTTTTTTGCCAGTAATAGAGGTATACGGCAAGGTGACCCAATCTCCCCTCTTTTATTCATTATTATGGCTGATAGTTTAAGCAGATCTATTTCCAAAGCTATTGACATTGGCATGATAAAAGGCTTCCCTCCAACTACTGGTAATCAGATCTCCTCTCATCAGCAGTTTGCTGATGACACTTTACTGCTACTAATGGCTTCTATTATTGAGGAAAAGGCCATTAAAACTGTCCTTAGATTTTATGAGGAAGCCTCGGGACAAAAAGTTAATTTTGACAAAAGCTCTATTTATTTCTTCAATACTCCTGAGGAGAGGCAAAGAAAGATTGCTAATATTCTAGGATGCACTATTAATTCTCTACCAGCTACTTACTTAGGGTTACCTTTAAGTACTGGCAAGATTTCAGTGGAGGTATGGAATGATCTTATTAAGAGATTTCAAAGAAATTTGGCTGGATGGAAAGGAGCCGTTCTTTCAAGTGCAGGTAAGTGTCTTTTGGTTAAAAGCACGCTTCAAAACTTGCCTATTTACATAGTGTCAATGTTCAGCATGCCTACAGCTGTGATGAACAATATTGAGAAGATTCAAAAACACTTTCTATGGCACGGTACTGAGGACAGATTCAGATATCATCTTGTGGCTTGGGAACAGGTTTGTAAACCTAAGAGACTAGGGGGGTTAGACATCAAAGATATCAAACATATGAGTACTGCCCTTACTGCAAAATTAGGATGGAGGCTTATAAAAGAGCACAGACCTTGGATAGAGCTGATTAAGATCAAATATCTTTCAAATCAAAACAAGATTTCCTTCATTTATGATCAGTCCCTTCCGAGTGGTTCTATTTTCTGGAACAACCTTCTGCAAAAGACACATTCTCTCTCAGGGGTGCAGCTGGAAGCTTGGAGATGGGAAAAACATAAACTTCTGGACTGATAAGTGGACAGATTCTAACTGGATTTCTGCTTATGATCATATTAAAGACAGATTAATTGCAAAGTATGGGCACAAAATCTAGGGATACATTGAGAGGGATGGAAACAAAAGAAAATGGAAGCAGCTAAAAGTGGAGTGATAATATTCAGGCTGATATTATATCTCTCCAGAATCAACTTTCCCTAATCCATATAAGTAATCAAAATCTTAAGGATGAGCTCATCTGGAAAGATTCTTTTGATGGGGAATACACTGTTAAATCAGGATATAATTCTTTCTTTGCATCCATGGAAAGTGAAATTAAGTGGCACAAGTTGTGGATGCCAGAGCTAACCCCTAGAGTGAACTTCTTTTGGTGGCTAATTATTAATGGAAAGATCCTAACTAATGACAACCTCATCAAGAAGGGATTCATCATGCCGAATAGATGTTGCATGTGTCAGCAAGAGGCTGAAGATATAAAGCATTTATTCCTTCATTGTGAGATTGCTTCCAAAATTTGGCAGCTTGTTTTTGCAAAATTTAATCTGAGATGGATTTTTCCCCTTACCTTCCTTCAGGCTTGGGAGCAATGGAGCTCTCCATTTAAACATTGCATGGTGAAAAGGCTATGGCAACTGGTTCTGCCCCACACTATGTGGAGAATCTGGAAGGCCCGTAATGATAGTATTTTCAGAAACAATAGACAGGCTTGTAACAAAGTATATAAGGAAATTATCATTGCTGTGCAAGATAATATTGCTAGATTTAAACCCCCTAAAAATAGACTCTACCGAGAGAATGAAGAATGCATTCTGACTGAATGGAATATTGCCACTGTCAATAGAAATAACAATGGTACTGACAGAAACACAGTCTGATGGATTAAACCCCCCACTGATTGGCACAAGTTAAATTTTGATGGGGCCTCTAAGGGCAATCCGGGTGACTCTGGAGGAGGGGGAATCATCAGGGATCAAAGAGGCTGTTATGTTGCTACTTTTTCTGGGAGAATGGGCAGACAGACTAATCATTATTCCGAAGCCATGGCGGCTCTTTGGGGTATTAGACTTGCCAGAGATTGTAATATTCCAAATATCATAATTGAAGGTGATTCTCTAAATATTATCAATCTTCTGAATAAAAAGCAACACCCCAGCTGGTCTATCAGGGATTATATTGAGGAAGCTATTGATATATGCAAAATATTTGAAAAGGTCCAAATCACCCACACCTACCGGGAAGGAAATAGGGTCGCTGACAGTTTGGCTAACTTCGGTGTTAATAATCCCTTTCAAACTTGGATTGGGGGGGACGTTCTGCCCGCTCATGTCAATAAATCCATTATCATTGATCTACATGGCAGTGAAAATCATAACTAACGTCTGTATTTTAGATGCTAATGTGCGGATCCCCAAGTACATGATGATGACATCACAAAAGATTTGGATGATTTTTGCGATCTGTGCGGGCTGGACTGTCATCATTTCTTGGCATAGGAGGAAAGCTGAGGAGCGGGGCAATAATAACAAGTGTAGCATAATAATTAAACCGGCTTTCACGGGAAGGAAAGATTCAAATACCAAAATCAAAGTTTGGCCTATCCCGCACATTGGTAGCTATTTTACCGTTGAGAACAGGAAAAGGAGTAGAGGAAACATGGGGGGGCCGCCATGCAAAACCGAACCAACCCACAATCCTGAGTGGAAAGAGAACATGGAGCTTTGGGATTACCTGCAAATCAGGGGCCTATCTAATTTCATTGAAAGGATCCAAGGCTTCGACCAAGACATCTCTATCAAATTCACCCAGGGTTGGAAGAATAGAATAGTCAAATATAGTAACATGAAAATGGAAATCACGGAAGAGCTCATAGCTCAGATCACGGGCCTCAGCCTGGAAGGCACAAAATTCTTCAATAAGAAGGTAGACAGGGAGGTGGAAACCAAGAAATTTCTGGAAGAGGGGGAGAATCTTGAGTTCGTGACTGCTGGCCTCAAGGTGGCGTCGATCCCTGAACCTTTTGATGAACTAGCCAAAATGGTGGTAAGGTATGTTACCCTTGAAGGAAGATATGTGACTATACCTCAAAAGCATCTGATTTTTCTGAATCATTTTCGTAGAAATAACATTATCAGCTTTCCTCACTATCTGATTAACTCTCTGGAGAAATCTATAAGGGAAGTTCAAAGCCACTCTAGGGCTGTCCCTTTGCACCAGGGCCTTATCCTCTTGATTCACCGCCATTTCTCCAGCTGCCCTCCCGTGAATCCTATCCCACCTCCCTCCTCCATACCTCCACCTGCCCACACTGCTCCCACTCCCTCCTGCTAAAAAGAAAGAATGAAGATGTTAGTCTCTAGCAAGAAAATCAAGAGCCTCAAAGCTAAAATCCCTGCTTCCCAACGGGTCCTAAGGAGCCACAAATACTTGGAACTAGCTTAAAACCTCCTACATATTAGAAAGCCGATGGAGGAGCCCAAAGAGGAGGAATTAATAGATAGGGTGGACAGATTAGAAAAGGAGATACAAGAGCTTCAAAGGGGCTATAAAAAACATGGAAAGAGCTAAGGGTAAAAGGATCCTTCAAAGTGAGGAGGAAGAGGGGGTTATTGGGGAAGTCTTCAAGAAACTACAGTCCTTAGATGGTAGATTGGGGAATGATAAAAGCCAAAATGACTGCATATTGTCTACCCTCAAAAGCATTTATAATTTCATTAAACAACATGTCCACAGTGTTTTCAGTTTAAGTGGGATTAATGAGGACATATGGGACCCTAAAGAGAAAAGGGACATTGTAATTTCCCAAGTATATTTGTAAGACTCCTCTCAAGCCACTGTCATTGCCTTCTTCATGTCACTGCAGGGTATCAAGACCAAAATTGATAGAGCCATCAAGTAACGGGCTGTTGTGATGTTGTTTTTTTGCTGCGATGTGGCTGTCATTGGGCGACTTCTGGAGCTGTTTTTTGGTGGAGCTCTTCATTTTGTTTCTCTTTTGGTTTCTTTTTTATCTTACCTTCTTTTTTCTAGATCTTTGTACGTTTAGATCTTTTTCTCTCCTATATTGTAATCTTTGGTTGTTGAGCCTTCCTTGGTTGATTGTTTTTCCCTTCTCTAGGTTGCTTATCTCATCTTTACTATTTAGCTTTTGAGCCTTTTTGTATACAAGGTATATTCCCTTCAAAACTATTTTCCCTTAATAAAAAAAAATAGCCTATCAACATCAATAAAAAATGTCTCTAATAATTCACACGCATCATGTATGAATCAAAATAAACAACAGTCCAGTATCTCTAACATCTAACATCACACTAAATACAAATATACAATAATATCCATAAGTATAGTCGATAGTAATCAAATCAATAAGAAAAGGCGTCGAAGAGAAGTGGGCACTACATCCACCTCCCCTTAGACTCGACTTCCTCTTGGAAGTCACTGGAACAGGTGTGGAAATTAAACTTGTAGCAATGTAGCATCCTCCCATGTTGCTGTAGCTGTCTCATCATATCTATCCCACTGCACTCGAACCTGATAAATCTCCAACATGCCAATTTACCAATGAAGTATTACTTGGAGGTGTTTATTATGTGCTTGTTTGTTTGTTATTTTCCTCTTGATTTGTTTCTTGAGACACACCAACCGTTGTCACCATTAAGGCTTGATTGGCATCACCGTTGAAGCATGTTGACTGATTATAAGGTTGAATACAGGGGTAACACCATTCATATTCATGTGCCATATTTTTTTGGATTGGAACCAAGTCTCTAGATGAAGAGGAAGCATTAGGATAGTAAGGCTAAATTTGCCTAGCAGCTGGGGGTTGTCCTTGATTTTGATTAGAAGCTTGAGAAGATGGTCTATTAGACTGATATGGAGGCCTATTTGGTTGGGTTTGAGGCTAAGATGGTCTAAAATTGGTAGCTTGCTGCCTCTTGAGAGATACCAACTCATTTTATAAGTTTTGTAATTGTATCATAACCACTTGAATCTCATTTGAGGTGTTAGAAGAAGAGGTAGAAAATTGAGTGGAATTCTAATTTTTTGGAGTAGGAATGTGGGCTATCGTAGGTGTTTGACTAGAGCTTGGATTTCCAAATTCTGGATAAAGAGGTATAGGTATCCTAGGTGCAAGTTTAATAACTTATATCAAGAATTTTTTTATCTCTAATAGGAATGAAACAAGTTGTTGGAAATGTTGTTCCTCCCATAGACTGTGTCATCATGGCTATATCAAAATTAAGAGATTTTAGGAAATAGATAAAAGAACTTTTAGCTGCTGGTCTAAAAGAAATTGGAGTCCTATCCCATGTTCTTTAGAACCTGAAGTTGAAATCAGCCATTTGTTCATTTGGTGCTCTCTTGATTGTGGTTAACTGTTCCAAAAGAGACAAATTATATTCCTTTTCTTCAAACTGGATACAAAAATATATGCAAAATTGATCCCAATTTGTAATTGATCTTGGCCCCAAAATTCTAAATCATTGTAACGCTTTACCTTTAAAAGAAGAAGATAGAAGCTTCACTTCTACATCCATCTTAGTAACTTCATGTATAACACAAACATGTGCAATGCCATGAATGCAATTAATTAGAGTTGTGTGATTCTCTCTATTGAAGTAAGGGATGTTTTTCAATGCTACAATTGGGTTTGGGTTTTGTGCATTGAGAGAAAGTGGGTTGCTTCCCGTAAAATTGACAAAAGGATTTTGTGGTGGTGGTGGTTATTGATGAGTCATTCTAATCGGTCTAAAAACTCTATTAATTGAATAAATGGCCAACCAGGTGGAGGTGTTGACAAGGTTATGTTTGGTGGAGATGAAGATCTATGAACTTGCTTTCCTCTCTTTCCTCTACCTGGAGAGTTGTAAGTATACGTATAAAACTTTTTATCTTGTTTTAGACCGGGTTTGAATCCTTCTCACGAAGTTGAAGCACCATAACTGTTGAAACCAGTTGAAATCTAACCCTGGGAGTCATCAGATGTGTTGTTACAAAGCCATCAAAGGATGGAAATTAACCAAGAAACACATCCGATCCTGGTAAAAATGGAATAATTGACCTCTGTCCCACTAGGAATGCCAAAACAATTATATCAAAATCATATCACCCCTAAATGCTAGAATGTGGATAATTGGGAAATCAATGTAACTTGAGAAACATGGGATTGTCTCAGGGTGTGGGACCTTATAATTGAGACAACCCTCCAGAGAAAGTTGGTTCTTATCCTAATCCAGTGTAATAACTAACTCTAATGAAGGGAAAACTAGTATCTATGTCTATTCTATCATTTCCAAGGGACTAGAGAAGAGGACATAACATGAAAAAATGAAGATCCTACAACAGGGGGTGATATCACCAAGAAATGATGGTTCAAAACTCTCCAAAACCAAGATAGAGTAAAAATGGGGAGAAAGAGAGGATGTTCACAAATTCACAGTCTATCCCACACACTCACAACATCCATTCAATGAAATACAACCATTTAGAGCACAAAAGAAACCATGAAAACACAAATTACCTTAAAAATGTAGTGTAGAGGCCATTTGATGCAAGAAACACACAAGAAAGAATTGAAACTTAATCACAAGCTTGATTATATTACTCCAAAGTTTGCACAGTTCATTACATTCAAGGAAAAGGGAACATAATCATCTTGTTACATGCTCCAAATGGTATATTTAAGCTTACAACACTTGTAATACTTGGAAAGAAGGGAAGAAGCAAGAATAGAGAATTTGAACTCTACCCAAAAATGAAATTGTTGTACAATATATTAGAAGAGAAAGGGAGAGCCTCGATTTCCATCTTTAACCACCATAAAAATGCATTGAATGAATTGGAAAAGTCATGAAGTGCCCTGCCAAAGCCATATATAGCATCTTGTCCTTTTCCTTGTAGCTGAAGAAAACTGACCCCTTGCCTTCATTTAATCATTTTACCTAGCTGGGACGTGTTTTTTTGAATTTGAATGTTTTATTTCTCTTTTCCTCCAGCTACCTCACAAACTCTACATTTTTTATTGTTAAGAAGGAAGAGAAAAAAAATATGAGATTGTTGGAAAATTGTTTTATTAAAAAATGTGATCTGTGGAGGGAGAAAATGGAATGCTGGTTTTAGAGATGTGTTTGGCTATTTTATCAATTTTTCAAGCCTTTTTATTCTTTCCCTGTAATTTTCACCTTACAAATTCACCTAACTCCAATATTTTATAGTTTCTGAGTGTAGAGCCTTGAATTACGAATCCATTGATATATGGTTTGTGAAAAGTGGACTTCGGGGGCAAAAGATATGTAAATGCAAATTGTAGAGGTTGAAATTGCTAAAAATCCAACTTTCGGGCTCTATTCCATTTTATACTACATAGTCTATCTTGACACATTTTTTTTAGTTGGGGAAGCTTTTTATTTGCATTTCAACCTTCTAAATGGTGTGGAGAACATTGTCCATGTTGAAATTCATTTCTTTGTTCCTGGTGAGCCCACAGATGCCGCTATATCCACATATACCGGTAGCCATTGTTTCCTCCTTAGCTTTCCATGTCTCCGCTTCCCTTTTGGTTGGGTTGTTTGGGGGTGCAGGGAACTTTGTATGATTTGGAACTGGGGTCTTTGTTCATTCCAGGCCTGAATCTTTTGACCTTGCCACACATATCCATTGTCCCTCTTCTCTTTTGTTACGGCACCATTGTCTATTACAGGCACCAAACTCTGTGCTGACAAGTTCCCCTGGGCCCGAAACTTCCCCTGCCCCCGCAATCAAAGTGAACACGTCCCAATGCAAATCTGAATTAAGTCCCCTCTAGAGAACACGAGCTCACCTAGCCTGTGTTCTAATTTTTCCTGCGCCACCCGAAAATGCCACTCAACATTGAGGCCGTTGAAATTATATTCAAATTGGCCAAATTTTAGTGTCAAAGAACAAAGTTTCACCCGACTTCCAAGGGAAAGAAATTTGGATAGCATAAATAAAATTAATATCGAAATATTATAAAATTTCGAGTATATAAAATATATATATATATATTATTACATGTATTAAGAAGAATAATATTATTTATGTTTATAACATAATTTTATTATTTATATAACAATCCATATATTTTTGAACATAACTAATCGTTTTTAAAGATTAAATATATAAACAAAAATACCAACAATTTATTAGTGATGTTTTTATTATTCTTATTGTTTTAAATAATTCTCTTTAAAAATAATTATTATTTTATAAATAATAATTATAAATACTATTGCCAACTAGTTATTTTTTTACGTTCAACATTTGGCCATCGATGAAGTCCTATCAAAGTGTATGTTATTAATACAATTTTGCCACATGACATGGAAACTTGAGCATGTGAGACACTTGGCACATGAATAGTTTTACTCGGTTGTGAAAAAAAACTACATTATCGTGCTCTTGTATTTATGGGAAAATAAAACAAAATTCATTTCTATCACTTTGTTGTGCCATTCCTTTGATGTTTGGTTCGGTCATCACACCCAAGTTCATTTAGCGCACCCCAAGATCTCTTCAACCACACAATTGGTAGGCTTCTAATGACTCGTCCTCACCATATTACATTCCTCGAAACTTTACCACCTACCATGATGCATTTATCGAGTTTGAGATGACTTTGGAGTTATCTCCATTAGATTTTCAGACATTTGGCCCCATTTTTACGTTGAAATTGCTCACCCGTTCGAGCCTGAAAGTTACCCAAAACACCGAACCTCTGAAGTACAAAAATTCATACTTTGGAGTTCGGAAGTCCAAGCTCGCCCGCAAGACACTATTTACTCATCTCAAAAGAATCTCTGATTTCCTGAAACCTCGAACTCTGAAATTCAGAGTTCGGGTTTCAAACGTCCAGCTTGTTCCACATGAAAACGGCTCCTCCACTTCCAATGTACACTCCCAATGTTGACCATTGTACCATCAATCCATTTGAACCCGATGAATGCCTCTAACTTCTTCATCTCTTTTTCATGCATTTTTTCTCTTCGCGCATCATAGCCGAGTGACTCGACTTCCCATTGCACCGAGCTTTTCCTTAGATTGTTAGTCGAGCACATGCCCCTAGGCTCTTCCATGCAATTCGTCTCTTTAACTCAGCCCATTTGCCTACACCTCAAATCTTAATTTTTTGCGATCCTTTCATCATGGTTTACAGATTCAATGTGGAATCAACCTACTGACCCAATTCAGTTCTGAGTTCTCCCTTACGAGCTTTGATCTTGATCTGTCCCTTCGAGCTAATCTATCACGAGCTTCTTGTCCATATCCTGAGCCTCCCGTGATGTTTCATTCCTGGCTAACTCGTTGTTCCCTCTCCCTACCACACTACACATTGGCTCCATCGTCCATCTCTCTACATGAGCTCGGCCATTTGAGCTTGACCCTGTGAACTCTTGAGCTCTCATCATGATGCACACCCAGTTCCAATGCATGGTTGAGTTCATCCTCCGCATAGCCCGCGAATTCCCCATGTGGCTCGGTCTAATCTTACTCGACTGAGTCATTCCTTATGTTTATCTTTCCACGGCTGAGCTACCTATCTCTAGCTCTATTTGAACTCGTGCCCCTAACTTTCTTGACTCATCCAAGAAAGTTCCTTGTTGTGAACAACTTGCGCATCCCTACAGCACTGCCCGAGCCATTCAAGGACCTTTCCGACACAATCATTGTGCTTATCTCAACCATGTTGAGCTTAAACTTTGCCATACTGACACCGAATTCTTCGCATGACCCCATGTCCCACCTGTTACTCGAGCATTTAATTTACTGTGGGCTCATTCAAACCACAAAACTGCCCTTCCTCCTTAGTTAACTCAGCTCACCAAGTAGCTCACTGAGCTACTTGGTGAGCTCCACTATGTTTCCTAGTTGACCTAATGGTGAAGAACATGTGCTCTTAAAATAGAGGTCACAAGTTCAAATCCTATATGGGGTAAGGTATGTATGTCTCGTTTGTAGAAAAGTTAGTTGCCTCCGGCATGTGAGTACGAGGTAGTCCCATATGCTATAAGTAGCTTGTAAACCCAAAAACAAACCACCCGACATTGTGGACTGTAAAAACCTATTATTATTATTATTGCATTTTTGGTGTTTTCCCCAAAATGACCGAGCTCTCCAAAGAGCTCAGTTGAGCTATTTTTTCACTTTTTACCCCGAACCTTGGATCTTTTTGAATTTTTTGAACTAATGTGGTGCCCTTTTTCTATTTTCGCCACTTTTGCTCGCTTTGGGCTGAAAGTGGGCCCGTCGGGAGTCATTTTTTCCGTAAGACCAATTTGAGTTTATTCGAGACCCAAAAGAGGAAAAAATTCCTCAAATGATTTTAAAGCTCTCGAATCACTCCCAAATTCTTCCGAATTACGAGATTATGCCTTTAGACCCCAGATTCACCTATGAGGGCTCTTTTCCTATGTTTGGGTCTGGTCCTACCCTTTTGTCCACTTTACCCGAGGGAAAAATGGATGAAAATTTTAGCGACTCACAGGGACATCTTCCTGTTAGATGTCCTAGACAATTAACCTAAAGCCTCCATTGGGCATGAAGTCACTATTAATGGCCTAAACTAATATGGACCTGAAGCTTGACCTGAATTAACCATCTCACTTACAAGATTTTCAATTATAATTTTTGTGAGAGTTAAAAAATATCTTAAATCTAGAATTTTCACCCTTTTTTCTCTGCAATCGTGAGCTACGAGACTTAAAATGGACTCCTGAACTTGTCTCGAAACCTGATTTTCCTAAGTATGAAGCACACTGAAAACAAAGATTGTTTGGCATACATAACACATTGTAGAGTTTTGAGTAAAACATTTGTTAAGTTGGGAAATCATGGAAATCTATTAAATTATTATTTTCCCCTTCTAAATGGCTACTTGGAACACCATTTACAGTTGAGACTCCCTACAAATCCATAAGATTTACAACTAAAACATCTTAACAAGGATTTGAGGTTGATTTTCTACCTTCAAACTTAGGGAGACCTTGAATGGAATTGGGGAACGATGTTCCTTGAGACCAAGTTTCTGATCCTAAAAAGGGTGCTAGAAGCTCGAATGATCCACCTGAAGATACGAGAGAATGGAAATTATTAAATTTGTCCTTAACCTTATTTAGTTGCTATGTATTTGGGTTGTCTTGATAATTGCAATTGTTCCCTGTAAATATGATCTTCTTTTCTGTTACAACACATTTCTGGGACGTTGATTGAAATACGGTGCACTGTGCTAGAGAAAACATGAACAAAAACTATACAAAAAATAGAAAATCATACATTCCTACGTGAGACATGTAGAGTGTGCATAAGCACTTCTTCTTCTAAAAACAAACCTACTCCTACCCTACACTAACTAGAGAAAGAGAAGGCTTCAAACAAACCCCGATACTGGTAGGTTGAAGTAACTCCCCTTTCTCACAACTTGCAGCCATGCGGATGATTTGACACCATACATGGCTATTGATAACCCTAAAAAGTTGTACCAAAGTTGGTCGTCCATTTCGGAATTATAGGTAATAGTAACAAACAATAAAATTACCTCCAAATAATTTTTATGGGACTCCTAAAGTTGTTGCAGCTAGCCCTTATCACTTTGAGACTCACTCTCATGTTTGGAAATGAACATGAATAATAATGGCTTCTCTTTTGGCTATAACGAAGACAAATATCTCATGGGTTAAGGTCTGATGTATTGAGTATGTTTGCTGCTATGAACCTCAATCTCAACAAGAAAGTCTTCTTTCAGACCTTCTTGGAAAAGGTGATTGTTTGCAAGCTGATATTCTTATTTTTGCTCATCTACAAACAATTGATGTTCTGATTTGGAGAATGGTATGAAAATGGATACATCCGTGTTCCTTTCCTCTCCCTCATTCAATGTGAAACTTGGAAGATTTAATTCCTCTAATCTTGATCTAAGAGGACTCTTATGAGAATCATGTTGTTCTTGCATGTTCTCCTTCTTGGTAGTAAGAAACTCTTCTGTAACATGTAACTCTTCGAGATTGCTTGCAACCTCTAGTTGAACCATTGGTAACCTGTTGCAAGTAGTTGTATTTTACTGCTCACTCAGGAGTTCCTCCTTCCCTACTTGAAGGAAACAATGTCCTACACATCTATCCTCTTCATCCAATATGAAGTTTGAAAGGTCAAACCCATCTATTTAATGCTCTTGAGGGATATCATGGACATTAGGGTTTTCAAGACTTTCATCCTGAATGGAGTCATCAAACAAGTCATTTTCAATAAAAAAAATGAAGGAAAAGGGGAGTCTAAATTTTCATTACCACAAGAAAGTAAGAAGTTTTTTTATAATTTCCTCCTCCTATAGGGCCTCCGAAATTAGCCTATTCTCCTTCTAGACATGAATATGCTCCTCTTTGATGATGTAACACCTACATTTTTCTCACTAAAACTCATGATAAATCCAATAGCAAACCTTGAAAATTGTGATTTTTTTTGAAAGGTTACAAGGCCTTAGCAAGGATTTTAATTAAATCATGATTATAAAATTTAAATAACAACAAGGTAGTCAGAACTAAAAATAATGATTAATATTTTGAACCCAATTTCAAAATGATGTTACGATTTAATTCTTTCTCTTTTAGAGTCAACTATTTTATTTAAATAATCCTCGTTTAGCTTTTCATTATTTAACTCCATTAATCCCCTTTAAATTTATTATTTCAAAGCCCATTAGCAATTTCAAATTTAATTAGACAAGGATAATAAAACTCTAGTGTTAATGGCATGCACATTATTATAAAATCATTATCTCAAGAGGGCAAGGTGCAAAATCAACTCTAACCCCTTAGGGCCCCATTTAACATTACACACACATCTTTTTATTTATTTCATTCCCACCTGAATACCTCATCACTTAAGTGATGTAGGATTCATCCTACACCATTGGATCTAATCTATCTAAGCCATTAGATCTAGGTTAGACTAAAGAAACCCTAGATATCCTTATGGGTTCTCTTATATTCATTTTCTAAATCTAATCTCTTATTTTCTCTTGTTTTCACTTGTAGGTTAAGGAAGAAGGGAAGAAGATGCAACTATAGAAGGAGGCTCAAGCTCTTGGGTGATTATATATATATATATATATATATATATATATATATATATATCACCAAGCCGTGGATTAAGAGTTACGCAGTCCACATTAATATTATTAGAGGCTGAGTAAAAAAATTCCAAGGTCGCATATGGTAACAAGGGCTGTGTTGCAGTAGAAGTACCTGCCTTGGAAGTTGGTGGCGAGTGCTCAGCTTATGGTTTTAATTACAATTTTAGTAAGATTTCATCTAAAATAATTGAGGATGAATAGTCACTTGTTTATAGATTTAACAAAATCCTGGATTCACAGACATACCATATGTCAAGGGTTTGCTTGTAGTTTTCTTGCTCATAAGAAGGTCTATTACGTTAACTAGGCAGAATTCAAAGCTAAGTTAGAGCACTACAGGATTTGTAGGTGGGGGTGGAGACCACCTCTAACAAAGCCAGGGCATGCCCAACTAAGGAGGAGTTTGAGAGGAAAGAATTGGGTCACCAACAACAATGATGATCATGTGATTGATGAGTTGATTTCTGAAATTGTTCTGCACAAGCAGTTGGAATTGAAAGTTGGCTATGATGACAAGCTTGAGCAGGCCAAGAACTTGTTTCACGCCAGTTTGCAAATTATAAGAAATTTTTTTAAGGCCACATACATCTTTGAAGGCAATAATATGGAAAATTGAATTTACAGCCACTAGTAGTCATGTATTGAATTTGTACCTATCAAAGAAGTTCAAACTACATGTCTACTTTTGAAAAGTTTTGTGTTACATATTTCTTTATGGATCCTTTTTGGTGATCAATACATAGTATGTTCCATTATTTCTTGGTGATCAATACACAAAAAATTCTTCAATATTTGTCCCTTCTATACACACAGACAGAGAGAGGGGTCTTACTAGTAAAAAAGGGTTTATTTGTTTTGAAGGAATAAGCCTCCTTGATGGCCTTGTTGCTTTCCAATTCAGCAATAGAAGGTATTCCAAAATATAACATGATTTTGATTTTCTAGCACTCCTCTTTCCAGCCTCTACAAATTTGACTGTCACTTGCTTCTTCTAGAGAAGAGAGGGTTGAAAATATCTAGAACCATTGGGAAGGTGGCCAACAATAAAATATGGTGCAATTTTTAGGCTAAATTCTCTTATTTCACTGCAATAAAAATTCACATATAAACAAGGCTTCTACTTACCATGAGAAGAGAATGTGTGCTTTTTCCCTTTTTTGAGGCATGCTTCTGCATGATCATAAATCAGCTCCTCATCAGAATACCAAGCAACTAGACACCGACTAGTAGGGGCAGTGTCACAACATTTCTTGTGTACATTCTGAGAGCTAATAACATTTTTCTCCAACCCATTTTTCCCAAATATTCTAACCTTGAAATAAGACCTGTAGACATACTTGAACACTAGAAAATCTCCAAACTCTATTGCATGATACTGAATGAACTCCTCCCACCCATGCCAAAACTCCAGTTGGGTACTCGTTCTCTATAATTTCTGAGGGCTTGTCCCTTCCAAAATCACATATTCTCTGGTTTCGAATCTGAGCTTTGGAACGAATGCAACAAGAATACTCTGTAGAAAAATAAACAGACTAGAAAATAAGTTTTCAACGCAAAAAATAGATTGTATACATCTAGGAGTGGTAAGAAATAAAAACTATATGAAAGGATAATTGTCACTAGCTTTTGGGAAAAATCTCCAAGCATGACTTTGTGAAAATAAGAGCACCCATCCAAGCTATTTTCAGTACTGACTTGAGCTCTGTAGCCATTTTCTTCATTGTCATTACTGTTGCCCATGGCAAATTCAGTGCCCTGAGAGAGGCATCTTGTTAGTGTGAGTTATCCTATGTGTCCTCTTCTCATATTGGAGGGTCATCTCACATGGGTTAGGTTTAGGGTTTCATGTGTGTCTTGCACTAGGGTTACTTAGCACTCTATATGTACCCCTTTACTATTCATTTATGAGCATGCCAAGACACTCTGCTATCTTTTTCTTATGAACACGCTTTGTTCTGTTATGCAAGTTTATTCAGTTATTGATCAATTCTTACTTGTGATTATGCTGGAGCTATTTCGATCCAACTTGAGTGCAACTTCTTTGTGGTGCATAGTTTCCGATACAATCCGTCAACTCTTTCATGGTATCAGAGCTGAGATCTGGTAAATGTGCACTCATTTTTTAGTTGTGATTACTCTTGTTTTTTCGTTCCTCATGCAAGCTTTTCGATCTTAATATTTTGTCCTTTCTTGCTAACGCATTTTTCAACAAAGTGTTCTTGGAAATTTTTTTTGTATTCTTTGAGTAGGTATCACCTTGAATTTTTCAAGGTTTCTACAACAAAACAAGAGGTTTTTTGGTTTTTTCTCTAAAAAACTAATGCTTTTTTTCTGTCTTTGTTGCTGTGATTTTTTGTCTTTTGTGTAGGTATAGGTTGTTGCAATTTTTTTTTTTTAAAATTAAAATTAAAAAAAAATTCTACTATGCCTCTGTTGTGGCTCTACCCTACTGTTGTTGTGGCTCTGCCCTGCTGTGCTTTCGGCTCTTCCCGTCTTGACCCTAATGTACCTTCAAGTTCTACCCGATGCCCATCTTACTCTATGCTACGTTCGGCCTCTGCCCTACACCGTTTTTTCTACCCCATGGTCTGTCCCCGCGTGGTCCCTGCTCAGACTTCCCTCACTGCCCACTGTCTACTGCTTCCCGCGCATGGTCTATCTCGTGGTATATCCTCCGTCTGTCCCCGCATGCCCTACCCGGCGTCCAGTGTTGGCCCCTGCCCTCGATCCCTTGCAGATCCGCATGCAATGTTTTTCGGTAAGTTTTTTTGTTTTAAATAATCAAACTTTTAAAACTCAAAACTTTAGTAAGGTTAAATATTTTTTTGGTACGGTTTTTTACAAAAAAGGTACTTTCTAATTTTACAAATACAATAAGTTTTTTAAAACTAAAATTCTTATTTTTCACATTCTTTTTAGCTTTTAAAAACCATGAAAGTGTTTTTTATAAAGTTTTTAAAAAATATAAAATTCTTTCCAAGTTTTCAAAAACAAGAAGCTTTTTCCTTTTTTTAAATTAGATTTATTTAATTTAAATTTATTTAAGAAAAAAAAGGGAAAGTTTTTATTATTATTTAGGATTTAATTTTTTAAATCTTAATTAGTTTTTTTATTATTTGAAATTAATTAGATTTAATTTAATTAAGTCTAGTTTATTAATTTCTAAAATTCATTTATTCTGATTAGTAAATTAAAATTGTCGTTCATAACCTTTTTCATCATCTTTTAAAAACTCCAATAGCTCCAAAAATAGAAAAATTGGGTGTTTCCAAACGCTAAAATTTAGGCGTTATTGGCGTTTTTTTTTTCTAATCATGCGCTCAAGTGTGCAGCATCACTTTGAGCACTTATTTACCTTTTAGGCATTTTTTCCAGCGTTCTGAAGATATCTGAACTCCTTGAGTTCCCAAACCTTGTATTTCACCCTTATTATTGCTGGCGACTAGTAAGCGCGCCCGCCACAGTCTGCAGCAAGGGGGTTTCATTTTACGATGTGAGATATTTTTTCTCACCACTAGGATTGACTTTCACCTCCTTTCTGTTTTTTTCTTGTGCTTGTTTATGGTGTCCTTTTTTGTTGTGCTCCACGAAACACTGTTGTGGTCTCCTCTCTTATGCATTATTACGTTGATTGCAAGACGAGTTACCAAGTGTTTCAAATCGCATGCATGGACCCGATTGTAATCAATGCACTAAACTATAAAGTGCCGCAAGCAGGGGGGTTGTTATTGTCCTTGGTGGTTATGTTTCCTTTTCGCATTTCTCTTTCTCTCTCTCTCTCACTATGGATGCACTTTCAATTCCTTTGCTTATGCCGTTCAACTTTTTCGAATGGAGATCGAAAATAATAATGAAACTAAGGGGTAAAGGGTTATTCCGCATCACCATGGGAACTGAGACTAAACAAGACAATGAACCTGAAAAATCTAAGTGGTTAAACTTTAGTGATTAAGCTTTAGGTATTCTTTAGATGTTCATTTCTCCTGATTTGCTCTTCCACATTGAGGCGTCTGAAACACCTAAATCTACGTGGAAAACGCTGGATGCGATGTTTGGACAACTAGATGACATGAGCACGCATGAGTTGGAAAACAAACTACTAGGGTTAAATCCTAGTGACTTTGAAAAACTAAAAGCCTTCTTCTCAAAAAATTTCCACATTAGATTATTGTTAAAAGGATGTCATGTAGAAACAAAATATTCTCAACTGATCTTATCGATTCTTTCTAAGCCAGGTCTCGAATATTCTATCTTCGTGTCAACTTTCTATGCTACAAAAGATGCTTTGGGTGATACTTGCACTATGCCTTCCTTTAACTGTTTTTCATCCCAACTCATTCGAGAACATGACAAACTCATTCAAATGGGGTCTCTCAAGTCCAAGTCACATGCTCTTATAACAAGTAATAGCAAGGGAAAGAAGACTAAAAAGAATAAAGAAACAAAGGATCAACGTAGGAAAGAAACTAAGATCAAACCTAAAAATGACACAAACACTTCGACTTCTAAGCCTAAGGCACAAAAAAGCAAGTATTTGTGTTCCTATTGCAAGAAGTCTGGTCACGACGAGCAACACTATTTTCAAAAATAGATTGATCACTTATCTCATTTACTTGAGAAAAATAAAATAAGTGTTCCTGAATCCATAAAAAAAAGTGCTTCGAAGGCCGAGTCTTCTACTGCAAAAGGTGCTAAAAATGATAAGAAGAAAGGAAAGGCCCTTATAGCTAGAGTTTCTCCTTCATCGACATGGATTATAGATTCTGGTGCCTCGCACCACATGGGTTCTTCACATGTTGAGTTTTCCAACATCGAACCTTGCGGAATGGCTCAAATCATGATGGGTAATGAACGACAGTGTCGGTTTCTGGTAATGGATTAGTAGAGATGGATGGCGGAACATTTAACCAGGTGTTGAGTGTTCATGATCTCTCTACCAATCTCCTATCGGTTTACCAAATTACTCACCTTGGTGAAGGAATGCGAGTGGAATTTGGTTCTAACTCGGTGATTATTCGTGAGCTTAACAATGACACTACAGTGGCTGAGGGAAAGGAAGATCACCATTCATGGTTGTACACCTTCACCCACTTTACTTCTAATTCTATGCCCACTGCCTTGCTCACTCATGTAAATGAGGTTAGTAAGCTATAGCATGAACGTTTTGGACATCTAAATTATCGCTACCCTTGAACAATTGAGCCAAAACGAAATGGTCAACAGGTTGCCTCGCATCAAGTTTTCTAAGGGTCTTTGTGAGGGTTGTACCCTTAGAAATCATCCTGAAAAGAACTTTGAAAAAGGAAAATCCTTAAGAGCCACTCGTCCTTTGGATCTTGTTCACAACAATGTTTCTAGTCCATTTCCTTCTCCTTCATTTACTAGAGCTCTTTATGTGCTAACCTTCATTGATAGACTATTCACAATATACTTGAGTATATTTTCTTAAGCTTAAGTCTGAAGTCTTTGAACATTTTCAAGACTTTAAGGCTCTTGCTGAGAAACAGGCGGAACGGTCTATCAAGGTTCTTTGAACCGACAATGGAGGTGAATATGTAAACAATAGGTTCATAGATTTCTATACTTCTGAAGGGATTTCCTTACAGGATACAGTTGCTTATAGCCCTTCGTAGAATGGAGTCGCAGAAAGAAAGAACCGTAACTCTTAAGGAGATGGCCACTTGTATGATTCACTTGAAGTCTCTTCCTCCGCAATATTGGGCTGAAGTAGTGAATTGTACAAATTACATTCAGAACTGTGTCCTACACAAGGCAGTAAGAGGGATGACACCCTTTGAAGCCTGGTTTGGATGAAAGCCTGATGTTGAGAAAATTTCGAGTCTTCAGATCCAAGGCTATGGCTTGGATTCCCAAGAAGAAATGCATGAATTTGAATCCACAGTATTTTCGGGAGGCTTCTGGTATTCTTGAGTGGGATTCTGCCATGGATGAGGAGTATTCCTCTCTCATGAAGAATGATACTTGGGATCTCACCACTCTTCCGAAAGGGAAAAAAATCATTCGGTGTAAGTGGGTGTTCCGAAAAAAGTATGGAGTAGATGGAGATGTCGAAAAGTTTAAATTGCGATTAGTAGGTAAGGGTTTCTACCAGATAGTTGGGGTTGATTATACATAAACCTTTGCTTCGGTTACGAAGATGACTTCTATTCAACTAACCCTAGCCATTGCCGTGGCGAATAGATGGAAAAGTTCATCAAATGGATGTTAAGAGTGCCTTCCTTCATGGTGACCTAGAGGAAGAGATCTATATGGAACAACCTTTGGGTTATGGTCCAAGATCCCTCCCACGTTTGTAAGTTAAAGAAGTATCTTTATGGCCTTAAACAAGCCCCTCAGGCTTGGTATGCCAAGATGGACTCCTTTTTACTTACATTAGGGTTTACCAGGTGTCACTCTGATCCAAATTTTTATATTTTATGACAAGATGACTCCATACTCATTCTTGTTCTATATGTTGATGACTTGTTGATCACATGAAGCTCTTCCTCTATTACTGATTCTGTGAAGATCGCCGTAGCCAACAGTTTTCCATGACTGACTTAGGTCTCCTTCATTACTTCCTTGGGATCCAAATTTCACAATTTGACTCAGGAATCTTGATTTCGCAACCTAAGTATGCTCTTGATTTGCTAGCTCATTTTTAGATGTCCAATTGCAAGTCTTCTCCTACTCCTTTTCTTTCTGGGGTGAAGTTGGTTTCAGATTTCTCTACTCCCTTGGTTGATGGTACTCTTTATCGACAGTTGGTGGGGAGTTTGATTTACTTGACTCACACTTAACTAGATTTATTGTATGTTGTTGGGATCATGTCCAAATTCATGCAGGACCCACATGAGCTGCATTGGAAAGTAGCTAAATGGATCCTTCATTATGTTTGTGGCACTTATACTGATGGCATTCACTATCATGGAGGGGTAGATAGCGACTTAATTGGATTCACAGATTATGATTGGGTTGGTGACTTAGATCATTGGAAATCTACTTCTGGCTACAGTTTCTCTCTTGGTTCAGGTCCTATTAGTTAGTCTAGCAAGAAGCAGAATGCAATTGCGATATCATCTATAGAGGAAGAATACAGAGGAGGAGTTAATGCTACCATAGAAACTATTTGGCTATAGGGTATTCTGATAGAGTTTGGCATCCACTTTTGGCGGCCTACCATTATCTACTGTGATAACATGAGCACTATCTCCATTTGCAGAAATCTAGTTTAGCATCAGCGGACGAAGCACATTGAGATCCATATGCACTTCATATGGGAGCTTATTCATGATGGTATCATCAACATTCAATACATTCAGAAAGCTGATCAGATTGCAGATTTATTCACCAAGCCCTTCATTGAGATGAAGTTTCTTCACTTACGGTCTCTTCTTGAGGTGATATCTTCTGCAACTAGCTCATCTCCTTTGGGCTATGTAGTCCTTATTTTCTTCTTCTTCTTCTAGGAGGATTGTGTTTGTATATGGGCACCTTATCAGGCCTTTAGTTGCCAAGGCCCCATTAACACATCTTTCTTAGTTGTTTAGGAGTGTCTTCCTCTTCCGTCTGACTCATCACATCTGCTACCCTAGCTTCGATGAAGGGGGGGTGTTAGTGTGAGTTATCTTATGTGTCGTCTTCTCATATTGGAGGGTCATCTCACATGGGTTAGGTTTAGGGTTTCATGTGTGTCTTGCACTAGGGTTACTGAGCACCCTATATGCACCCCTTTACTATTCATTTATGAGCATGCTAAGACAATCCACTGTCTTTTTCTTATGAACAATCTTTGCTCTGTTATGCAAGTTTATTAAGTTATTGATCGATTATTACTTGTGATTACGCTAGAACTATTTCGATTGAACTTGAGTGCAAATTCTTTGTGGTGCACAGTTTCCGATACAATCTGTCAACTCTTTCACATCTTTCTTCATAAGTGAATGGAGTAGGGAGGAGATTTCTCGCAAACTAATATAATATGAAAATGTGCTTGTTGTTGCAGTCGGTGATGGTCAACAGAAATATGAAAACCACCGCTACAGGTCTATTTTGTAAGAAAGGCACCTATGTTGGTCACATACACCACCCTTTACCCAGTACCAGCACTAAATCGACATGGCTATTTGCAAATTGATCTCATTGGTCCTTACTAATGCCTTGATTGTTGTTATAGAATATAGTAAGGCTGAAAACCATCTGAAACAACGCTTGGAGGATTCCGTGCTTGTGCTTACGACGGGTCTCTATCCACATCGTACTATTACAGAGTGTAAATTTCTGACCAAAAAGAGAAGCAAAATAGTTAAAATTTTGAAATATAAATCTAGCTCATAATTCATCTCACTAAGTAGCAAGAAAGATTTTGAACAAAACAAATGCCTAAATTAAATAAGATCGGAGTGCGAAATTATCAAAAAACAAGCAACAAAAAATAAAATTGAATTTGAAAATCCAATATAGATTTCATCTGACTATAGTCGAGTGCAAAATTTTAGACCAAATGTGTAGTAGAATAGTGGAAAATTAAGGTAAAAGATTTCATGTAAATCACCTAAAAAATGAAAAAACGTGCAAGGAAAGAGGCTGAAATTTTAACTATTGTTTGAAATGAAGTTAATATTTCATGTGGCTATTCTACCGAGTGCAAATTGTAGAAAAATCCGAGAAAATTTGACAAAAAAATTAAACTATATTTGAAATCCAAATTGTAGTAAACTGCAAAATTTATGAGAAAAAGGTTAGGAATTCAAGCTAAGATTTAATCTTTAACTAAGCATGAGTGCAAAAGTTGAAGCTATGTACAAAGAAAAGTTAAAATTCAATTTACAGTATGGAACACTATCCACCTATATAAGAATGCCCCCAAAAAAGGAAGGAAATTAGCTCAAATTTTTAGCCTCAATTCACAATCCACTTAAGTTTTTTACGTACATTATGTGAGATATTACCTGACAAATCATTTGTGCAGAAAACATTTACCATTTGAACTTGCTAAACTTTATGTGAAAATGAATTCAACAATATAAATGATGAAGTAAATAATTGTTGCCTACCGATCGTCTGAAATGTCAGGGATTTCCCCTTTGTTGATGCATCCCCCCATCCAGGGTTTAGATTTATTGTCCAATCTTTTGTTCGATAGTTCTTATAAATAAAATGCGATAAACAAATACAAAAGCAAGACATCTCTCCCGAAGAAATTTTTTTAAGTTAACGCGGGGTTCTAAACACCCACGCCCAATAAACCCAATAATTCAAACTTTAACATTATACCAATCACAAATACTTAAAAATTCTTATTCCGATTCAAAAGTGGTAGGGTTTTTAATGTCCTTTTCAAATAATAATATAAAAGTGAGTATATAACCATATCTTAAATTTTCTTCTCTTTTTAAAAAAAATTATTTACTTATTATAACCCACTTTCAACCTTAGCTGATTTACATGGCTTTAATTAATATACATTTTAATTCTTATTACATATATAATTCATATATAAGTATAAATATATGTATTTATCTATATATTAATATTTGTTAATATTGGATGCATGTTAATACTTATTAATATGATTATACTGATATTAAAGATTTATAATAGAATCAACTTCTGATATTAATATACATTTATTGTATATTAATAATACGGTTTTTTTTTTCATTTATGAATTACGATTTTCATTAATATAGTAGTTTGTAAGTTTGGATTGAAGAAGGAATTTTGCAATTATAAATTTATATGGGTACAAATTTGAATACACAAAGGTAAGTATGGTAGTGTAAAAAAATTGATGTATTTATCAAATTCAAATAGATTATCCCTTTCAATTACATTTATATAACTTATTATAAGGGAATAGTAGATTGTGAGTCATTCATTTACTTAGGACAATCTCTATTGCTACAAAGGGAAAGTTAAATTGTAAAAATAATTCTATCTATTCTTTTTTTTTGCACAACTTTTGAATAGAAGTAATAAAACACTCTTAAATGACATATATTCCTTTCCCCATTTAAACGAGATTTCTGAAACACAAGAGGGTCAACTTTCCCTTTTTACACCCAATAACATTTGTTTTATTTTAAAACAAGATTACAATACAACTCTTAAGAAAAAAATTAGATTTGAGAGAACTTTACTTCCATTACAAAACCATACAAGATTTCCATTTCATCTAAAATTATGTAAGTTTTACTAGCTCATTTACAATAACTAACCAATGAAATAATATTTTATCCAATTTACTATAGATACAATTTTACTAGTTGAGGAGTATCAATAGTGCAAGCTACAACTTCACATGTCTTTCTCCAACAAGAGCACCTCATCCATTGAGTTCCACCATCTTCATCAAGTCATGCACACAAAAAAATGGGGGGAGTAGGCAACACTCTCTACCCAGCCAAATATTCCAATGAGGGGGAGAAGCCTTCTTCCTCATTGAACCTCAAGCCCCAACAAGGAAGAAATGAGGGTTATTTAGACAACCATGGGAAACTAAAAATGGCCTCCAGATACACACTCAATCAAGACACTCAACACAACAACACATTTCCAAAATCACAACAAAACTAACAAGTTTCCAACACAAAGGCTTCATGTTAAAGGCAAGGAGGAGAAATGAATATGGGGGTTCTTCTTATGAATCCCAAGGGTTTGGGTGTCCACCTATGAGCCTCCAAAAAACTCTATCACAATACACACAACAATCTTATGCCTCCCTCCAAGAAGATACACCACTCTTATGTCTCCCTCAAGAAATCAACCCACTCTTATGCCTCCCTCAACAAAATAACAAGATAAACACAAATCATAGTTATCAAAAAGGTGGACATCCCAACCCAAATCCCTCCTAAAATACCAAATAATATTTCTCTTATTCCTCCCACAAGTTTTACGCCTATTTCTATTTCTCCCACAACCTAAGGTTCAAATCCATTTCCCACAATCATAAGCAATACAACAACCATCATCCATGCATACAAGTATGACAAAATAGCAAAGTAAATACAAGAGTGAAGATATACCTTAAAAATTAAGAGTATTAAACACAAAAAGTTCCAAGCCTTCCAAAATCCCAAGAAAGTGCCATCCATTTCAAGCTCAAATCACCATTCTTCAAGCAAGATCTCCAAAATTTCAAACATCCACCCAAAACAAATGAATAAGTAACCCCCAAATCTTCACAAAAAATGAAATAAATATCTAAAAGAGGGAGAGAGGGGTGATGTGGCTCCATGTAGGATGCCAAATCATCTCTACTCCAACCCACATGACCAAGGTCAAACCCAAACCCAAAAGCATAATAAATTGGTGGTTGGGGAAAAGACCGTCCTCTTACACACTCAACCCAACTCACACCCCTTAAGGACAAAATTAAATACCCATGTAAGAAAAGTGCACATAATTTCTCTTTTCCTCCATAAAAACACAAAATAGGACCTAAAACAAGTCCGTCACATCATAGGCCTAGTGGGTGGGTAACTTTAAGAGGTGTGAGACAAGCTTAACTTGTCCCACAAGTCACCAAATTGGCCTAGAAGGTCAAAATACGAATTTCACATGAGAGATTGAGTACACACTACTTCAAAAAAAATTAATTCATTCTCATCCAATACACATATTAAATATACCAACTTACATTTATTCCCCTCCCCTTTGTCACGTCCTAATTAACACTAGTGAAACAATTTTAATTAACTTAAGGGGGTGTTAAACAATAATAATAAAGTGACTCCGCATACTAATAAAAATAAAAAAAACTCACAAATAAAATAAAATCAACAAGACAAAATCACAAACTTACCCAAGGTCACTATTGAGGTCACCCCCTAATGGTGACCTCCAACAATCAACAACAATACACAACATATGAATACACGAGTTTCCATGGTGACCTGTTGCCAATGCCCCACATTCCTTCGTTGTTGGTCTCCTATCCCCTGAAGTTTGTTGTGCTATAATTTTTGAAAAAATCCAACAATACCTTTCTGGCCTTGTGGCCATATTAATGATGGTGAAATAATAAAATACATGCATGTATACATAACAATTTACATCATCGAATATCACATTTCAAAAAATGCTAGAATCAAGTAATTCACCAATTTGTTCAATTTTCTAACATTTCAATCGTACCAAACCATCAATTTGTACGAAGATCATAACATCAGCAACCATCTAGAAATATCCATAAATCACGTCCAATATGTCATTACAATAGTAAAAGTTAGAACACCGAATACTGATATATGAATCAAGCATATAACATTCATCACAATAGTCACATCATGTCGCAAGTCTAACACATTTTTATTGTCTATTAAATACGTGAAACAAGTGTATCAATGCTCATCTAGCAATGTCTAATATTTAATACGATATCAAGGTCTAGGGATCCTATATAGAGTGAGAAGATACATAACAATATAAACATAAAAATGATATCACAATCATCCTGTAGCAAGGAAACCATTCTAGATCATCATCATATCCTTAAATTCCCATCAAGGTTCAAAATGCAACCATCCAGTCAAAATAATAATCAAAACACAATGGTAATCATGATGTCCAATGCATCTTATTAGTATGCTAACTAGAATACACCTACAATGTTTAAGATTATAATAATTTCGGAATTGAAAACATGGTTCAATATTTTTGAAGAGGAGTGGGCATTACATCCCCCTCCCCTTAGATTTGACATCCTCCTGGAAGTCAAAGAAAATAGGTAGGAGGGAACAAAGTATAAGAATAGAAATCATGCCCTCCATGGAGTTTCTTCATTTCAAACAGAAGAGGGTCCTCATAGCCCAAGTTTACTCCAATGTTATTTAATCAAGGTGAAGGGAGAATGTTAGGCATGAATGCTAAAATTTCTTCAAACAAGGTTATAAATATTTATTTCTATAGAGTAACTCTACATGATCAACTTAGCTACAACAAATAACATCAAAACAGGAAATAGTCAAAGGAGTCTCAAGAACAACCACCAAAGTAAAAGAATAATAGGGATAATTTCATGAACTCAATATGACCACATAGTTTCCCATGGATACAACGTACTGCAATAACAAAATTTAAGGCTTCCACTACGGTTGAGTTGCACTTCAAAGTTTATTATTTAGAAAAGGCTAGAAAAAATCAACCATAACCAACAATTTATATGCGAAGCATGTCTACTCAAAGGTATCCCAATTTTGAGATCACACAAGATGAGTTTAAAAACAAGGAAGCCACCAGAATTAGCAAAATTTTTTACATTCTTGCAACTATTCATTGAAAGTACTTTTATAACTCAAAAAGGATTCAATTAATTATTCATGATAAAACTGAGCACAGTTATGACCACTAGATTTTCTATAACTTGAATTTGCACTCATAATTGAACACACCAAACTAACCTGATTTAGAAATGTCAAACATTTAGATAATATTTCTATTATAAACTAACATATCAATACAAGAGATGCCACTCAATCTACATAACACAAAAAAATTTATTTATCTTAAATTCTTCTCAATCTCAAAATAATCATAAGGAGAAAAAATGCATAAGTCGTAACACTAAAGAGCACTTAGGTGAGCTAGAAGAAAAGAACAAGAAACAAGAGGGGGGGTCCAATTACAATCTACTAATGCGTCACACCAATACACGAGTAACAACTTACGAAAGAAACTTGCACTTTCTCTCACTAAGGAAAAGGGGAAAATAATCAATATCTAAATTTCCCAAGAAAAGAGAACTTCCTAAAATTCTTTCATACCCTTAATATATGTTGCCTAGATTTACCCATATTCTAGGTCACCAAGGATTAAATAAACACACAAGGAGGTTGCTTTTCTTTAAAACAAGAGATAAGACCCAATCCTAAAAAGCCACAACTCACACTTGTCGAGCTACGATGCAACAATTGTATGACGACCCAAACTCCTACAAGGTAAAATTACATATGTCTATGATCAAAGGAGTAGTACTACGCAACTAGAACACATCACTATCAACAAGGTGTTTCACAAATCTAGGTAGGGGATAGAACTAAAGGTTCAATTATATATTGTAATCAATACACATAAATGTTACTCATTTTATAAACCAACTATTAAGTCAAAAGTTATAGTTTCACTTGCTAAACACTCTTCTTACAAGTTTTCTTAATTAAAATCATCCTTTTATAATGATATCACATATCTACGTCATTAAGGAGCACCACCAATGTTGGAATGATATCTCACCATTCTGTATGGGCGGTAGAAAATAATTATTTTACTTCAAGGGAGGGTAACTGGAGAAAGACTTCTTTTTATTTTTTGGTATTTTGGTTTCACCTTCTTATTATTTTATAGTAAGGACCATTTTCCTTTTTCTAATGTTCCAATTACTTGTTTATTTTCAAAGTCAAATCCCCTCAATTAGAGTTTTATCGTGTTCAGGTGAGTCATCTTATCAATTAAATTTTATTGAGGGGAAGATTCAAACATATCACATTATTACTTTTATGGGAAGAGAGATAAATAACCACATCGATTTTTAATTATAAAGGAACAAGAGACATTTAACATAGCAAACACGTCATTAATTTTGTAAGAACTAGGAATCAATCCACCAACATGAGTCACACCAAGATTTCAAGGGTTTACCAATGAAATTAAAAGGACCATTAAAAACTCCTAGTGGGTCTCCACAATTCTCAAAAGAAGTTACAAGGAAAGATCCATTAAAGAGGCATATTTACTAGTACGAATTTAAGAGGTTTAATAATGTTTGATGTTTGGACTCAAAATGTTGTTCACATAATAAGACAAGGGAAGTTTCCAATCAACATTCATACTTCTACAAGCTACCACTAAACCCAAAACAAGATGAAAAGGAAACATTTTACTCCAAAGACACCACATTTCTCATTAGAAGACATCAAAAGTAAGAGGACAATTAACTAATCTACTCAAACATGGACTTTATGACCAAGAGTTGTAGTTTTAACAGAAAAAGCACAATATAAGCACCACTGAGATTAAAATATTAAGATCTATTAAACCAACATCTCTAAGAGAAAGGTCCAAATGACCCAAAAGCATCCATAAGTGTCTCCACATAACCCAAAGATTAATAGGTCATAAAGTGTTATTCATAACAATTTAAAAAGGTTAAGACAGGGGTAGACTTATTTAAAGGTCAACGATAGTAAAACAAACACACTTAATTAAACAAACTGCCCGAATGGGATTAAATATAACCATAATTACCAAGATACACACAATCCACAAGTCAATACTTTTTATATAGAAACAAGGAAACCATGATAAAACTTAGCATGCCACAGATGGAACGTCATATTCAAACAAAACATTTATCCACTAAAATCTACTATCGCCCAAATTTAATCTGATCCTAACACAATCCATAATCCCATCATCAAAAACCTCTACTCCAACGAGGATCAAGCTCTTACTAGATTGTAAGAGGATCACCACCATCGCTAACAACTGCCAACTAGGCCACACAACACAATGAACTCTCTCTCTCTAGAAAGGTTCAGTAACGAAAGAGTCACTCCAAGATCCTAGACACACTCAAGGTTTTGTCTTTCCAAGACCAAGGCCTAACTTTTAGCACCTAAGAAGATATTCAAGGCACCTAGGGTGTACCCCAATACGATGAAATGTCACAATATAATAGCATAGAACTAGCTCGACAACATGCAAGAAGGAATCATGAAACATTTAGCTAGGTAGCCAACAATATAAACAAGCTATGAGTCACCAATCAAAGTAAAATCCAAGAAATATCAACAATCAAGGAAAGTGACTAAGTATTCGCAATGCAATGTCTAAAAATCCTTGCAAAAATAAAAATAAAAATAAATAATAAAAAGAGGCTCAGAGCTTCTTAATCAAATCATAAAATAAGATGTTGGTCCCTGATAGAATAACACAAATTTATGAATATAAAATATAGAAAGTGAACATCACAGTCACTTCGTAGCCCTTCATGGCCACTAATAGGGGCGCTATACCTCAAGCTCAGTTCTAAGAACACATACACAAAATTGCATCAAAAGAGACATTAAGACCTAATATCCACTTACTCATACAGGATTAAGTCACCAAAGTGGTAACCAAACTAGCTTGTCTAACCAATGAAGGAAAAAGGGGAGCTTAAGGTGACTAAAAAACTTTGAATTTACTTTGTTTGACCCCAGAATATAACCACTAATGCCAAACCACAAGAATCACGCCATACAATTTATCATTCCACCAAGGAAGAGTCTCATTTTGGTCGTCACATCACATGACTAAAAACAAAGAGCTAAGGCTCATTAAACAACATCTTAACAAGGAAACCATGTTTCCTGATACACTAGAAGTTTGTAAGAATACCAATTTAATTTAACATTTTCAGTTACCTGGGTTCGACAAAACGACACTAGGTGAGTACAACCATTTGAAAAAAAATAGTACTTTAATTATGGCGGTTCAAATTTTGCTAACTAGTTTATGGGTTTCAATGTCATCTTAGGGTCCAAGAATTGAACCTTCTGCTTTGATACCAAGTGTAACAACCACATTTGTCTCACTCAAACTCATGATAAACCCGATAGCAAACTGTGAAAATTATGATTTTTTTTTTGAAAGGTTACAAAGCCTTAGCAAGGATTTTAATTAAATCCCGATTATAAAATTTAAACAATAACAAGGTAGTTGGAACTAAAAATAATGATTAATATTTTAAACCCAATTTCAAAATGAAGTTATGATTTAATTCTTTCTCTTCTAGACTCAACTATTTTATTTAAATAATCCTCGTTTAGCTTTTCATTATTTAACTTCATTAATCCCCTTTAAATTTATTATTTCAAATCCCATTAGGAATTTCAAATTTAATTAGACAAGGATAATAAACCTCTAGTGTTAATTGCATGCACATTATTATAAAATCATTATCTTAAGAGGGCAAGGTGCACAACCAAGTCTAACCCTTTAGGGCCCCATTTAACATTACACACACATCTTTTTATTTATTTCATTCCCACCTAAATACCCCATCACTTAAGTGATGTAGGATTCATCCTACACCATTGGATCTAATCTATCTATGCCATTAGATCTAGTTTAGACCAAATAAACCCTAGATATCCTTATGGATTCTCGTATATTCATTTTCTAAATCTAATCTCTCATTTTCTCTTGTTTTCACTTATAGGTTAAGGAAGTGTTGGTATCCAAATTGATTCTCCCTTGCAAGATAAGAAGCAAAATAGATTTAACAAGAATCCTAGAGACAAATAAATAATAATGTATGTCATTTTGTAGCCGGTGAGGCGATTCAGCTGGCTCTTTGTCACTTAGATGTTGGAGAAATGGATAGCACCATATAAAAGGATTTGATCTATCCTCACTACTTTAGGTCGTGTCTTTCGACAAGGGTGAGAGGACCCATTTTGTAACCTCTGTTGGTGAAGGAGAATTAAGATATCCTTCTTTGCACAAATTTGAAAGGAAACATTAAGAAAATATGATCAATGCACCATAATTTAACTCTCACGAGTTGTCACTTCTAAAGAATGGTGATATTTTGTAGACAAGGAACTTAAGGTTACTAAATACATTATGGAATCTTGATTTCTTCTGCATATTTTGGTAGTAGAATTTATTCATTTGTGGATATACAGGGAAAACAAGGGTAGTTCAGGTAGGAGTCATTGTTTTTTGAATAATGTTTGGTGGGAGATTAAGCAGGATAAACTTGATTTTTCCATATTTTTGAGAACCTTCACAAAAACTGGAAAAATAAATGACAGAATGCTTCAGAATAGCTAAAATATTCCTTCAACCAGAAGGTGTACATCAATGGAGGCCTATATTTACACATTTTCACATAATCTCCAAGAATTTAAAACGAAGGCTCGAGGCAAAAACTCAATTAAACATTAAATACCCCTTGTTCCTCATGCCTAAGATACAATCAAACGCTTACAGATAATCTTTATCAACAAAACGACAGTAAAGTGATTTTAAATTGTTTATCTCAATACAGGATGAAGGATCTTCTCGTAATGAAATTGCAAATTCCACTGAACTATCAAAGGGATGAGATCCTGTGTGATTTGGAGGGATTTTAACAAAAGATTGCAATAAGAACAAGAAATACTATTTGCAAACATTTTGAAATAAAGCAGACACAAATTTTCCCAAGATTAACAAAGATTAATTCAAACTTTCTTAGATTCATTAGTAGGGGAAGGTTTCTTGAACAATCTCAGAGCTTGTCAATGGTTGTACACTTGCAACCAACTTGACATGATCAAATCTAAAACATAAGAGATTAACAAGTTTCTCAGATGGTCTCTCAGGAAGATGGGATTTATCAAATTTTCTCGTAAGAATTCAACCCTAACTATTTTCATGACTAAAGAATGCTTTTTATTAAACTCAATTTACATCCAAGATTTTCCCCTTAGAAAATAATATTCGAGGAACCTTTGTTTGTTACATGTTTGATCATGATTTCCAGAAAATGACGTTTAACAAGTTTTCAACAAAAAGTTGTCAGTTGTTCAAAAAGGTGAATCATTGCAAATATCTCCATCATTGTTTTATTTGGGAGCACGTTTTGATCCTTCATGCATGTAACCTCCATCATTTCATCCTTTTCCCATTCTTTCCTCTGCAAATTTTCTTTGCATCCAAATTCTTTAGTAATTCACATTTTTGCAAGTGCTCAAGCAATTTCGACTTCAAAATATCAACCTTTACATTCCTTGGACTCAAAAATTAAGCTCTGAATCCATTCAATTGCACTTTACAGACAAAAATGACAAGGAATTTCATTAAAAAATGATGAAAAACAATGCGTATTCGCATCTCTAGGAGTCTTGGAGAAAAAATGGTGAAAACATCAGATGCAATGCACAACAACCATTGATTATGCCCTTTCTCAACTTTAGATTAGAGCCATCCATTTGGAAAAATCTGATTTGAAGCGGGCTTGGGGTTGCCTTTTTCATTTTATGACTTTTGGAGAAAATGAAAATTTTCACATTTTTCCCCACCCCTCCGCCTTTGAAATATGGACTCGACACGTGGCTTAATCTAGGCCTTTGATGGAGTCGTAGCTCATTTCTGAAATTTTACCCCTTTTTTTAAAAAAGCAAAAATTTCCAAATTTCCTCTGCCGACCCCTCTTCCAGATTTTATCTTTTAATGTGGGCCCCAGCAAGAGTTGTGGGTCAATTTACAACTTTGCTCCTTTTTTACAAAAGGGCAAAAAAATTCAAAATGCCTCGGCGACCCGTCTTTTGCTTCTAACTTTTGAAACATTCAACGTGTCCTTCTTTGGGGTCAAAGTAAAACTTTTTCCCTGCCTGCTGAGCCAAAAACCTTCAAAGTGCTCCGCTGACCCGCTATTTCCTGCCTGTAACTTGAAAACCTGCCATGTGTCCATCTTCAGGGTCAAAGTAAGACTTCTTCCCTACCACTTCATATTTGCTAAATAGCCAATCAGATACTATTGGAGATGTGGGGCCAGTTTGGTATTTTTTACAAATGAGACAAAAGTGGCAAATTTCACCAAAAGGACCCGTCAGGCCGCATCCAATCAGAAAGGACCACGTTTCCATAGATGTTGGGACAATAATTGAAAGGGAAAACAAAACATGATTGTGGAAAAATAGAAGGAAAGGTAAAAACCCAAATTTACGCCCAAGTTACAAATTCTTTCACATGGACAGAGTAACAAAAAACAAATTCTGGACTTAAAGTGATCCTCGACCAAAGGAAAGCACTGATCATGGCAACCAAATGAAGGAAATATCTTTCACACGTCAATACGGGGAGATAGAAAATACGACAGAATCCCAAAAATTGAAGAATTTTAAGGACAAACAGGGCGAGATCAAATTGAGTACCAACATTGGCTCTGAGTCAGGGATGGCCACTCCTAACGAGTGCCACAAGAACAACATACCTGACCATGTGCCAAAAATCTATTGGGAAACGGAGTCAAAGAACAAGCTTGCAGAAGTAGAACAACAATAACCAACTCCCCCAAGGACGAACTTAGAAACCAACAAAAAATGGTCACAAGGGACCAGGACGAACCAAAACTGAAAAACATGAAAGTAAAATGAAACCAAAAGACTATACACTGTACAATGGTGTGCATGTCCTAATTTTGAGAAAATAATCAAGGAATATTTCCAAGTGCCTTTGATTCTAGATATGACCATGCTAAGTAGTTCTGATACGTCTTTAACAACTAGTCATATGATTGTTTTTCTTTTCCATCCAAGTTGCTATCTGACCACATTTTTTCAGGCTTATCCTTTGTGCCTGTGTCAAGTTTTTCAACATCTCTCGAGGCTACATCAAACATCAAAGTCCCAAGAAAAACAATCTACTAAGGATATATGCATTGATCAATTTCATATTCCTTGAAAACAACATAGCTCACAGAGTTATCAATATCAATGTATACATGCAATACTTCATAAGAAGCATTGTTGGGGTCCTCAATGAGATATAACATTTTCTTTTCACCAGGTAACTTCACAAGGCTTCCCTTAATTGGTATGGTGGCATAATACATGTCCATTTGCACACTTCCATCAACACTCACTACCCACTTTCTAGATAGTAACATTCCCCATTTGGTAGGGCAATCAACAATAACAACATCTAGTTTTAAGTTCTTTCCTAGGTAGGCTGCAAGTTGCACTATCAAACCCTTGACACCTCCAACCATTGGCACATCTCTGAAATCCATGGTAGTGCACTTCCCATAAGTTGTTGTTACTTTGAGATCCAACTCATTCATGACCTGAAGAGCATTACATTACATGAGGCTCCTGAATCAAACATAAAATTGTGTAACAACTTATCCTTAATAATCAGAGTAGTGAAAAATGGATCCACCTTCAGATGAGACTTAACCAAAGAAGTTCACAAATAAACCTCAGGTGGTTCACCCAATTCCTCTAATGCTTGTGGTTTTTCTAATTCTGTAATCGCAGGAGGAACCTCTACATTGCTTACATTTTTACCCTGGGTGACCTTTTCTTCCTTTAGCCCCAACTATTCGAATGCTCTGTTCCTATGCTCAAGGATTCTAAGAAATTCAACAATAGGAACAGAAATATTGATCTGACTCAAGATTTGGGCTATGTCATAAGGAACATATCTAGGTAAGGCAGTGTTAGGAGGAAAGTTTACAAATTCATCTAATGGCAAGGGAGTTTTCACAATATGAGCATGGGGAGGAACACAAGTTTTATTTGAGGTGAAAAATCATTTTCTAGTTGCATCCTTATTAGGGGTTTCCTTAGGGATACTGGTAAGCACTAAAATTTTTGGTTTGTCTTGAGGCCCTACACCTTTGGCAACCTTACTCTTGGTATTATATTCTTTTTCATGGCCAACTACTGCATTCATTAACAACTGTTTGTCCTCTTCTAGAGGAATTCCTCCATCATACATCTTAATCATTAATGCCCTTAAGTACTCAAAATCATTATTAGGCAACTCAAAAGCTTGTACCATATCAATTTCAAAAGTATGAGTGGGAGGAAGAGATAATAACCAGTGAATACAATCCCATAATTTTTCAACAGTTCTAGCACTCATAAGCCCAGTTGAGGTTGCTCCCTATTGTGAACTTGTAGAGCAATACATCGTGCATGCATCATCATTTGTCTCATCATCATCATCTTCTTCCTCAACTCCATTTTCAACAAAACATGGAGAATGTGGCAAGCAACAACTATCACACCACTCAATTTCATGAGCTTCATCAACATGAGCAACTCTGGCAACTAAAGGATCAGGCACCAATTTGTTTTCCCTAGGTTGGGGCTGTCTATTTCTTGATCCCATAGGCCCTTAACCTTTTTCATCTAATTTATGATCACCTCTAGGATGATTGGAAAATATTTCTTGACCTTGTGGCTTGTGCTGACCTTGGGAACCTTGTCCAATTCCTTTCTCTTCTTTGGCTAACTTGTAAGATATTTCTTTAACAACTCTGGCCAGAGTTTTTACAACCTCTTCTAGATCCACAGGCTTACTTGACTGAGGCTTCTTTGGATTGATCAACTTGATACCTTCCCTCTTAGGAGGCTTACCAAATGCTTTGATATTGCTTACAATCTACAAAGCCATGGTGAAGGCTTGCCTCAATGTTGTTGGGTTCTTATGCCTCAAATAATAGGCATCCTTCTTATCAAAAGCATCAGAGTATTTTATCAAACAGTTAACATTGCTTGGCCTCAGGATTACATGTAGCCTATTCAGGGTCTTATTGAACCGAGTATTGAATTCATGAAAAAATTAATTAGGTTTATTCTTAATATTACAAATTTTGATAAAAGAAACCCAGGGTCTGTTTTATCTCCATACTGCAATCTAAAAGCATTCTTCATTTCTGTCCATGAATCAATGGAGTTGTCTGGAAAATATTTATACCAGTCCCATGTGCATTCTCCTCTAGAGTATGAATAAATAATTTTATGTACACATCCTCAAATTCAATCTCAAAGTCTTCCATCATATTGGAAACAATCTTTAAGTGTTGATCACCAGTAATAGCATTATTTCCTTGACATTTAGGAAGTCTATTTCTAACACCTTGGGGCACAACATTTGGATATCTAGCCATACCTATAAAATCTATAGGACCAAAAGTGTTCACAACAAATGGAGGTCTGGGTGGGGGTTGGGCCATATTGTTTTGGGGAGGTGATCTTACAAGAGAAATAAAATGATGAGGAGTGAGGGGTCTGTGGGGCACAAACATGTAATTCTCAGAATGAATGTTCTCTAAAAACTCTGTTTCTTGGAAGATCCTATCAGCTTTGGAAGAACACAAGGACAAAATGAGACACAAATTTTTAAAATACAAAAGAAGGCCCCTCTTTAGATGGAGAATTCAGATCTACAAAAAAGACTACCTGATTCAGAAGCACTTGAGGAAGTATGTGAAATATTCAATGAAAGGATAACCGGTTTCCATAATTGATAACTCTTTTCTTAATTTCTGATCTCCAGCAACTTTCTAGATTCTTCTTCCTTCAGAATTTTTCTTTCCCAATTCTAGAAACAACCTTCTAATAGGGTCTTCAACAAAGAGAGATCTTCCTCCTTCTATCTTTGCAAATATTAGTGATAAATTTCAATTGACAGAGGTTAAGACACTGACATTTATCAAAAATTAATTCAAAACAGAGTTGCCACTAAGGATTTTCACCTTAGTTATGTAAATGCACTAAAATTGATCTTTCAAATGTCTGTCAACACTAAATTCATGCAAATATTCATAGATCTGACCTTCCTTTACTCGTATTTAACATTGATGATGTAAAATTAGTGCAAAAACCAACAAAAACTGGAAATATTGTGCACAGAACTTGTAACTTGCACAAATCTTACAAATCTCAACAAAGGATGACATTTAAACAACGTATTTGCACTTAGATCATGTAAGAAACATTACCAAGGTCGTCGGTATGTGTACGGTAACGGTGCCAAAAGTGTTTTGCTCAAATAGTCCCAAGCTCAAATAACGTCATGCAAATCAGGGGTTGTTTCCGCAAAAATAGTGTCCCAGATTTCAACTAATCCCCGGCAATGGCGCCAAAAGTGTTAGTATTCAAAATGGTGATTGCTCACCTTCCTGGAGCTCAGAAAGTCCCCAAGCACCAGCATCCAAATTGATTTAAGCTGAAGCATCATAGATTTAACAAGAAGCCTATAGATAGATGAATCATCAAGTCATGTCGTTTTGTAGCCGGGGAAGGTGATTCAGCTGGCTCTTTGTCACTCGGGTGTTGGAGAAATGGATAGCACCATATAAAAGGATTTGATCTATCTTCACTAATTTAGGCCGTGCCTTTCGACCAGGGTGAGAGGACTCGTTTTGTAACCTTTGTTGGTGAAGGAGAATGAATATATCCTTCTTTTCACAAATTTGAAAGGAAACCTTGAGAAAATATGATCAATGCATCACAATTTAACTCTCACGAGTTGTCACTTCTAAAGAATGGTGATATTTTGTAAACAAGGTTAAGGTTACTAAAGACATTATGGAATCTTGATTTCTTCTGCATATTTTTGTTATAGAATTTATTCATTTGTGGACATACAAGGGAAAACAGGGGTAGTTCAGGTAGGATTCATTATTTTTTGAATAATTTTTGGTGGAAGATTAATTAGGATAAACTTGATTTTTCCAGATCTTTGAGAATCTTCACAACAATTGGAAAACTAAAAGATAGAATGCTTCAAAATAGCTAAAATATTCCTTTCAACCATAAGGTGTGCATCAATGGAGGCCCAGATTTACATGGTTTCACACAATCTCCAAGAATTTAACATGAAGGCTCGAGCTAAAAACTCAATTAAACATTAAAGACCCCTGGTTCCTCACGCCTAAGATACACTCAAACGCTTACAGACAATCTTTATGAACAAAATGATAATAAAGTGATTGTAAATTGTTTATCTCATTATAGGATGAAGGATTTTCTCATAATGAAATTGTAAATGCCACTAAACTATCATAGGGATGAGATGATGTGTGATTTGGAGGGATTTTAACACAAGATTGCATTAAGAACAAGAAATACTATTTATAGACATTTTGAAATAAAGCAGACACAAATTTGCCCAAGATTAAGACAGACAAATTCAAAGTTGATTAGATTCATTAGCAGGTGAAGGTTTCTTGAACAATCTCAGAGATTTTCAATGGTTGTACACTTATAACCAACTTGACATGATCAAATCTAAAACATAAGAGATTAACAGGTTTCTTAGATGGTCTCTCAAGAAGATGGGATTTCTAAAATTTTCTCATAAGAATTTAACCCCCGACCATTTTCATGACTAAAGAATGCTTTTTATAACACTCAATTTACATCCAAGCTTTCCCCCCAAGAAAAGAATATTCGAGGAACCCTTGTTTGTTACATGTTTGATCATGATTTCCAAAAAATGACATTTAATAGGTTTGTAAAAAAAAGTTGCCAGTTGTTCAAAAAGGTGAATCATTGAAAATATCTCCATCATTGTTTTAACTGGGAGCACATTTTCATCCTTTATGCATGCAACCTCCATCATTTCATCCTTTTCCCATTCTTTCCTCTGTAACTTTTCTCTGCATCCAGCTTCTCTGGTAATTCACATTTTTGTAAGTTCCTGAGCAATTCCAACTTCAAAATATCAACCTTTACATTCCTTAGACTCACAAACTAAGCTCTAAATCCATTCAATTGCACTTTACAGACAAAACTGACAAGGAATTTCATCAAAAAATGATGAAAAAAAATGCGTATTCACATCTCCAAGAGTCTTGGAGCAAAAATGGTGAAAAAATCAGATGCAATGCACAAAAACTGTTGATTCTTCCCTTTCTCAACTTTAGATTAGAGCTTTTCACATGGAAAAATCTGATTCGAAGCAGGCCTGGGGTTGCCTTTTGCATTTTATGACTTTTGGAGAAAATGTAAAATTTTCACATTTTGCCCCAGTCCCTCTACCTTTGAAATATGGGCTCAACATGTGGCTTAATTTGGTCCTATGATGGAGTCACGACTCATCTATGCAATTTTACACCATTTTAACAAAAAGGTTAAAAAATTTATAATTTTTCTCCGTCGACCCGTCTTCCTGATTTTATCTTTTGATGTGGGCCCTAACAGAGTTGCGGGTCAATTTAAAACTTTTCTCCCTTTTTACAAAAGGGAAAGAAACTTCAAAATGCCCCGATGACCCGCCTTCTACTTCTAACTTTTGAAACATGCCACATGTCCTTCGAGGTCAAAGTAAGACTTTTTCCCTGCCTGCTGAGCCAAAAAACTTCAAAGTGCTCCGTCGACCCGCCATCCCACTTGTAACTTAAAAAAGTTGCCACGTGTCCATATTTGGGTTCAAAGTAATACTTTTTCCCTGTTGCTTCATATTTGCTGAATAGCCAATCAAATGTTATCGAGGCCGTGGGGCCAATTTTGTATTTTTTACAAATGAGACAAAAGTGGAAAATTTCACCAAAAAGACATGTTGTGCCACATCCAATCAGAAAGAACCACGTTTCCACAAATGTTGGGATAAAAATTGACAGGGAAAACAAAACATGACTGTGGAAAAATAGAAGGAAAGGGAGAAACACGAATTCAAGCCCAAGTTACAAATTCTTTCACATGGACAAAGGAACGAAAAACAAATTCTAGACTTAATGTGATCCTTGACCAAAGGAAAGGACTGATCATAGCAACCAAATGAAGGAAAGAGCTTTCACGCATCAATATGGGAAGATAGAAAATACGACAGAGCCCGCAGATTGAAGAATTTCAAGGACAAACGGGGTGTTGGTACCCAAATTAATTCTCCCTTAGAAGCTAAGTAGCATCACAATTTTGAAATGAAGCTAGGATGCAAGAAGAGCTCGTTGTGTGTCATTTTGTAGCTGGGGAAGAAATGATAGCTTTCTCTTTGTCACTCAAATGTGGAGAAATGGGTAGCACCCTTAAGAGGATTTGATCTATCCTCACTACTTTATGGTTGTGCCTTTCAACCAAGGTGAGAGGACCCTTTTGTAGCCTTTTGTTTGTGGAGGAGATGGAGATATCCTTCATTGTAAAGTTATTTGAGAAGACCTTAAAGAAAACATGATCAATACAACAAAAATATAACTCTCACGAGTTGTCACCCTAGATAATGGAGATATTTTCTAAGCAAGGTTCAGGCTACTAAAGACAATGAAAACCTGATTGCTTCTGCATGTTTTGGTAACAGAAATTATGCATTTGTGCACACACAGGACAAACAGGGGTAGTATGGGTATGATTGGTTGTTTTTAAATGAATTTTGGTGGGAAGTGAGGCAGAGTGGGTTTTGACTTGCCAAATATTTGAGAGCTTTCACAAAAATGGAAGGCTTGACCAACAGAATGCTTCAAAACAGCCAGAATGTTCCTTTAACCAGAAGGTGTGCTTCAATGGAGGCCCAGATCAACACGTTTTCACACAAAATTTAAGGATCAAAATGAAGGCTCAAATTGAAAGACTTAATTAAACACTATCAACCTCTATTTTATCACGCCTAAGATACCCTCAAAGGCTAACAAACAATCTTAATCATCATGCTAGGAGTACAGTGATTTTAAACTTGTTTATTTCATTATCAAATGAAATCTCTTCTGAAAAATTAAATTGCAAGTGCCACCAAACTATCACAAAGCTAAGATCTTGTGTGATTCACAGAGATTTCAATGTAAGATTGCAATGGGAATAAGAAACTATTTGCAGACATTCAGAAATGAAGTAGACACAATTTTCCTCAAAATCAGACACAGATTTACTCAAATTTGATTAAATTTATCAGTAGGGGAAAGTTTCTGGAACAATCTCAGAGCTTGTCAATGGTTGTACACTCACAACCACCTTGACATGATCAAATTTAACACAAAATAAATAAACAAGTTCCTTAGATAGTCTCTCTAGAAAAATATGGGTTCTGTCAAAAGATTTTTCCTCTCAGGAGTTAGCTCCTGACCTCTAACACTCCAACCTTCCAACCATTTGCATGAAAAATTCATGCAATTTATAATATTTTCACTTACAACAGAGTTTTCCCCCCCAAAACAAGAAACATTCAAAGCACCTTTGTGTGTTGTGACTCCCAGAATCGTGATTTGCCAGTTTTCAGGTGTGCAGAGGGAAAATCTCTCCAAATATTTCCAGCATTCAATTCTTCACCTGGTAAGTCGTTCTTCATCTTGCGTGCCAACTACTTCCCCCTCCATTCTGTCAAATCTGGTTCTTTATGTGCCAAGGAAGGAAAAACTGGGAAATCAGATCGAGGCCAATAGTCAGAGCACATCTTAATGGAAAAAGACGTTTTCAAATTTTTTCCCACCAAACCAAGATATCAACAGGTCTCTCATGTGCCAAGGAAAGAAAAATCAGGTCGAATCCGACAGTCAGATTACATATTTAATGGTGAAAGATGTTTTCAGACCTTCCCCACCAAACTAGGATATCAGATTAATGTTCCTCTTCATTTGGCATGTAGGAGACTCCAAGAAATGATAAAAAACCATAAGAATACACATCCCCATGAGCTTTGGAGAAAAATGGCAGAAAATCAGATACATACGCATAGTTTCCATTGATCTCTCTTTTGAATTTGGACCGTCCACGTGGGAGACCCGAGTTAAGATGGGCCTGGGGGTTCCTTTTTACTTTTTACACCTTTTGGAAAAAATGCAAAATTTCTCAATTTTCTCTGCCCCTCCACCTTTGAAAAATGGGCCTGACACGTGTCCCAATGTGGTCCCAAAGGAAACGCGGCTAAATTCTACTATTTCACCTCTTTTTTGGAAAAGGGAAAATTTTCCAAGTTTTCCCCACAACTCTGCCCTTCCACTTTTAGTTTCTGATGTGGGTCCCAACGGAACCACGCTTCCTTTTACACTTTTAACTCCTTTCTCCAAAAAAGGAAAATTTTCCAAATTTCCCCCGAAAGTTTGGCACCTCCGCCGTTGACTGGAGAAAATTTTGACTATTCTCTGTTGGGCTTGCGGGTCATTTTGATGATTTTTAGTCTTTTAAACAACAAGGGGCAAAAAATCCAAGTTCCCCTGATGGCCCGCCTCCCCGCCTCTTGACTTTTCAAACTGCCATGCATCTCAATGGCGCATCTTGAGATGGTCCCAAAAAGTAGAGACCCTGAATGAGTGCGGGGTCACCACGTGTCCGAGTCTGGAAAAAGCCTGCTAAAAAGGTTGAGAGTCTAGCAGAAAGTGCCATGTTTCCAAGGTCTGAGACAGTCTCCTCTGGCCATTGAAAAGTCTAAGCAAAAAGTAGAGCGAGCAGAAGCCTCCAAGTGTCCTCTTGGTGCTTCTTCAAAACAAAACTCAAAGGCCGGTCCCCAAACATGTGTGGTCCCTCCACGTGTCTTTATGGCACAACTTCAAGATGGTCCCAAAAGTGGAGACCCTGAATGAGCGTGGGCTCACCACATGTCCCAAACCTTAGAAAATTTCTTTAAAAAGTTTAAGTCCCCAACAAAGCCGGTGGAAACCTCCACCTGTCCCTCTTTCACAATTGTTAAGGTGGGACCCTGTAGATAGATCTTCAAATGAGTGCCAACCCACCATGTGTCCATGGCCCACCAAAACTATATCAGTTGCATGAAAAAAAATTCTAAGTCTGGGTGAGGCAGCAAAATCCTCCATATGTCCTTTCCAGCGCAACTCAAGGCCAAACAAAAAGGTGAGTCTTCAAACGAGCACCATTCCTCCACGTGGACAATTTTCAGGTTAAAAATTTCCACAAAGTTTTAGAGTGCCCCGCTGAGCTATGTCCAACCAAAAAGGGCCATGTTTCCACTAATGCAGAGATTTAAAATTTGACAGGAGAAACACACCCGTCAAGCCGTAAAAATGCAGGGAAACCACTGTTTGAGCCTGGAGATGAAATTTTCTTTAAGGACAGAGCATTTGGAAATGTTCCAAGGTTCACACATGACCCCCTGAGCTATATCTATTCACATTTCTTCAAGTACTTGGGACAAAATGGCAGGGACAACAACACACGACTGTGGAAAATGGAAGGGAAGGAACATCCCAAGTTTTACACCCAATTGACAGACACCTTCAGATGGACAGAGGAACAAATCAACAAATTCAGGGCTTTTAAGTGACCTTCAACCAAGGAGGAACCAATCATGGCAACCAAATGGAAGACAGAGCCTTTAGGTACCAACACAGGGAGACAAAAAACATTACAGAGGCCGCAAATTGAGGGATTTTAATGGAAAATGGGGCGAGCCTAATTTGAGCACCAACATTGGCTCCGACTCGGGGATGGGAACTCCCTGTGAGTGTCACAAGAACCAAATAATAGACCAAGTGCCAAAAACATCCATTGGGAAAAGGATTCAACTTGCAGAGTAGAAAACTAGAACCATCTCTTAAAAATGAACCTGAGGAACCAACAAAACTAGGTCACCAAGGACAAAAAATGAGCAAAACACAAAAGATGGAAAGGAACCAACAAAATGGTACACTATAAAAATGATTCTCACCTTGATTCGGGGGAATCAATCTAGGAAATGTTTCAAGTGCCTACCTCATTAACAGGAAATTCAAGTAACTCACCATCCAAATATTTCAAGAAGAAGGTATATTCACCAATCCAAATGTCAATGGAGTAAGGGCCCATCCATAGTGCATCAAATTTACCATGCTTGCCCTTGTCTTCATGTCTTCTATCCCACAATAGCACAAGATCTCCAATGTTGAAAGCTCTGGGAGTGACCTTCTTGTCAAATAACTTCTTGAATTTTTCTCTGAACCTCACATGCCTTTGGTGATATGCTCTCCTTTCTTCATCAAGTTCGAAAATCTGGTTAATGCGAGCCTCATATGGACTAACTTCTTGATCTTCCAAGTTGTTGAATGAACTGATATGAGGATAATTGCATATGCAGGGGCATCAGAGCTTGAGTGCCATATACCAGTTCAAATGGAATTTTTCCAGTGGCTCTTTTAACAGTAATTCTGTCAGCCCAAACAAGTGAACTTCAACTTCTCACCCCATTTCCTTTTGTTCAGCTCCAAGGTTCTCCTGATGATTTTTAATAATTTTTTATTGCTGGACTTTGCTTGTCCATTGCCTTGGGGGTTATAGTTGGAGGCATATGTCAAATTGATCCCATATTCTTTACACATTTCCACCAAAGGTTTAGCTCTGAATCTCATGGCATTGTTAGCAACAATTTTAACTAGCACTCCAAACCTACAGATGATATGCTTCAGCATGAAGTCCATGACAATTTGGTGTGTCTCTATTGGTGGGGATTGCCTCCACCCACTTGGTGAAGTACTCAGTGGCTACAAGAATCCACTTATGGTCAGCACTTGAAGGGTCTAAAATCTCACCAATGAAATACATTCCCCATTGCTTGAATGGAGCTTTAATTGATACAGGTTGCAAAGGAAGGGATCCTAAATTTTTCAGTCTTCCAGAAAAGCACTGGCAACTCTCACATCTTCTAACCAGCAAAGTTGTGTCCTTGAAAAGAGTTGGCCACCAATAACCAGCCCTCAGGATCTTGTCTGATGTGACTTTTCTAGTAAAATTCCCTCCACAAACTCCTCCATGGAGATTAGAAATTATCTTGGGGGCTTCATCTTCAGTAATGCACCTTAAGAGGACTCCCTTAGGGTTCTTCCAAGCTAACCCAAAATCAGTAATGAAATATTTCTGGGAAGCCAACTTAGGAGATATTTTCTGATTTTTACTCAAATACTCAGGGCATAGTATAAATGTCTGAGATAAAAAAATTATATCCTTGTACCATTCAGAACTCACCAAATTTTCTAGGACATCCACCCTTCCTTCTTCTACCTCATTTACCTCAATAGTTTGCATGTTTCTCTCAGCCATAATTTTAGCTAAGCCCAAACCTCTTACCAATTTTGTGGTTCGGATATCCATGTCATATTCCTGCAACTTGTTTACTCCATCTGCATATTTTTCTTGAGATCTCCATTTCTAATAAGACATCCTTCACCATAGTGTGGGGAATATAAGCAACAATTTTAGAGCTCAAAATGTAAGGCCTAAAAACCTTTTTTGCTTATACCAAGGGAAATGCTTGTTTCTCCATAATAGTGTATTTCAGCTCAGCCCCTTGCAGTGCCTTACTAAAAAAATAAATTGGCCTATCAGCCCCCTCATCATCCTTTTGTAACAAGACAAATGCAATAGTTCTCTCCGAAGCAAAAGAGAATATTTGAAAAGGCCTCTTATAATCTGGAGCTACCAAAATAGGGGCATGCTTTAATGCTTCCTTGATCCCATTGAAATCCTGAATGGAAGCCTCTTCCCATTTGATTACCTAGTCCTTCTTTAGCATGCAAGTAATTAGAATGGTCAACTCAGCAAATTTTGATATGAATCTTCTAATAAAATTTATCTACCCAAAGAAGGACTTAATTCCTTTCTTGGTTCTTGGAATTGGGACCTTGCTAATGGCCTCCACCCTCTCAGGATCAATCATGACACCATCTTTGATACAATGTGACCAAGAAACTTGGCATTTTGCACTCCGAAATGGCACTTCTTTGGATTGAGTGAAATTTCATATCTTTGCATCTTATCAGCATATTTTCTAAATGTTGCAGGTGATCACTTCTCTTCCTGGAGAAAACCATCACATCATCCTGATACACAACAATGAAGTCATTTATAGATCCTGAGAATGCTACATCCACTGCTCTCTGAAAAGTAGCTCCAACATTCATCCTGCCAAGTGGCATCCTCACATACACATAGGTACCCCATGGAGTAGTGAAAGCAAGTTTTGATTATCTCTGATTGTTTCATAACTACCTGGTTATACCCATAGACAAAACATCATAAGTAGAAAGCAATTCAGAACTAGTCACTAATTGTAGCATGTTATCCATGTTTAGTAAAGGATAATTATCCTTCATTGGTGCTTTGTTCAGATTTCTAAAATCCATGCACAACCTGATATCACCATTCTTTTTTCTAACTGGCACTAAGTTTGCAACCCAAGAAGAATACCTTGTTGGCTGAATGATCCCTCCATCTATTAGATTTTTTAACTCATCTTGCGATCTTCATAGAGAGGATTGGATTAATCAGCCTCTACTTTTTTCTGAATAGTTTTGCATTAGGCTCCAGAGGAATTTCATGCTGAAACATATCCTCTCTGTATGCCTTCAACTCTGAATAAGACCAAGCCAAGAAGTCCTGATAATTCTTCAACAATTGGATATAGGATTTTTTCTCCTCCTTGTTCAGATTACTTCCCAACCAGATCTTCCTTGGTTTCTCCTTGTACCCAGGTCATACTCTTCAATATCCCTTGAGGCTATTATATGCTTGTTAATAATGCAATCAGCATTATCAGAGTTTGATTCAAGAGCAACCAATCCTCTAGGGATGGTATTATTTTTCAATTGAATGATATCCTTTCCAAACAAAGTCTCTTTACCCTTTGTTGCACATACCATTGGCTCCCAATCAATACATTGATCAACAAACTCCCCTTTTGTTCTATAGAAATCTTTTTACCTGAGCATCATCATCAAAAAATTTCCATATTTAATGTTGTCAGGGACAGATGGTCTTGTTAGCACTTCAACATCATATTCACAATATGGGGACATTGCAAAATTATCAAACCGAGATCCCAACACATCAAGCATGTCTACCATAACATTGAACTTCCTGTCATGATGCACAATGTTAAATGAATCAAACATCTCAATCAAGTCCCAGACTACGTGCTTGTATTGTTTCATTCTTTGACTTTTTTGTAGCATACAGTTTTCTAATTTTTTTAACAATTAGTTCTAAATCTCCCTTAACAATGATGTATTTAACATAGTATTTCCAAGCAATTCTTAAACCTAACAACAATGCTTCATACTCAGTAATGTTTTTGGTACACTCAAAGTTAAGTTTGAAATAAAAAACAAACTCTTCCAAGATTGGGGAAATTAGAACTACACCAACACCATTTCCAAATTTAGAGCAAGCTCCATAAAACAACAGAGTCCATGGAGAGCCTACTTGTTCAAGATTCTTACATTGATCCATTTTGTTCTCTTTCCCATTAGTAAACCCAATAAAGTTATCAGCATCAACACTTGTGTACAACACTTCATAAGATGCATTGTTAGGGTCTTCAATGAGGTGCAACATCTTATTTTCCCCATACAACTTGACAAGGCTTCCCTCAATTGGGATGGTGGCATAGGACATATCCATTTGAACACTCCCACCAACACTTGCAGCCCATTTTCTAGACAACAACATACCCCACTTGGCTGGGCAGTCAACAATAACTACATCAAGCTTCAAGTTCCTACCCAGATAGGCTACAAGTTGTACCACCAGACCTTTCACACATCCCACCACTGGCACCTCTCTGGAATCCATGGCAGTGCACTTCCCATATGTTGTTTTTACCTTGATATTCAGTTCATTCATAACTTCCAAAGGCATAACATTGCATGATGCCCCTGAATCAAACATACAGTTGTGTAGCAGTCTATCCTTAATGATCAGAGTGGTGAAGAATGGATCCACATTTAGCTGAGAATCTACCAAGGATGTTCCCAAATAAACCTCAGGTGGTTCATCTAGCTCTTCCAATGCTGGTGGTGCTTTTAGTTCTTCAATGATTGGATGAGTCTCCACAATGTTTACATTTCTACCTGAGGTACTCTTCTCTTATTTCAATCCAAAATACTCCAATGCCCTCTTCTTGTGCTCAGGAATCCTAAGCAACTCAACAATTGGAACACTAACTTTTATTTGACTCAAAACTTGGGCAATGTCATATGGAAAAGATTTTGGCAAGGCAACATTGAAAGGGATATTGATAGACTCATCAGACAACACGGGGTTTTTGACAGTTTGGGCATGAGGAGAAGCATGAATCTTGTTTGGGACAACAAGGCCTTTGGAGGGTGTATCTTTCTTAGGAATCTCTTTAGGAATATTTGAAAGCAATGGAGCTTTAGGTTTGGCTTGAGGCCCTGCTCCTTTGACAACTCTACTCCTAATATTATAATCCTTCTCTTGAGCAACAACATCGTTCATCAATAACTGCCTATCCTCCTCAGATGGGATTCCTCCATCATACTTCTTTATCATTAAAGCTCTTAAATATTCAAATTCATTATTGGGAAATTCAAAAGCTTGTACAGTATCTATTTCCAAAGCATGAGAGGGAGGAAGAAGAGGTACCCAGTGAATGCAATCCCAAAAATCAGCAGCAGTTCTAGCACTTATTACCTCAGTTGAAGTTTCTCCTTGCTGTGAGCTTGTAGAGAATTCCATCATGCATGCATCATCATCTGTGTTATCATCATCAGCTTCTTATTCTTCTTGCTGATCTACTTCACATGGAGCATGGGGCATGAAACACCTGTCACACCAATCAATTACATTTGTTTCTTCAACAACAACAACTGTGGCATCCAGAGGATCAGGCACCATTCAGTTTTCCCTAACTTGGGGATGTCTATTTGCAGATCACATGGGTCCCTTTCCTCTATCATCAGATCTCTGCTCATTTATAGGATGATTGGTAAATCTATCTTAGCCTTGTTGCTTATGCTGACCTTGTGAACTCTACCCAATCCCTTTCTCTTCCCGGGCTAATTTGTATGAGATTTCTTTTACAGCCCCTGCCAGAGTTTTAACAACCTCCTCCAAATCAGCAGCCTTACTTTCTTGAGGTCTTTCCAGATTAACCAGCTTCACACCTTCCCTCTTAGGAGGTTTTCCAATTACTTTGATGTTGTTCTCAATTTGTAGAGCCATAGTAAAGGCCTGTCTCAGATTGGTAGGGTTTTTGTCCCTCAAGTAGTAAGCAAATTTCTTATCAAATGCATCAGAATACTTTATAAGACAAGATTCATCACATGGCCTTAAACTTATAGGAAATATCCTCAATGTCTTATTGAATCTAGTGTTGAATTCATGCACTGACTCATTAGGGTTCTTTTTGATATTCTCAAATTCTGACAGAAGAAACCTAGGATCCGTTCTGTCACCATACTGCAATCTAAATGCATTATTCATCTCAGTCCAAGAATCAATGGAATTATCTAGAAAAGCTTTGTACTAGTCCCTGACATCTTCCTCCAAAGTATGGATAAACAATTTGATATATACATCTTCAAATTCAATCTCAAAGTCTTCCATCATGTTGATAAAGAGCTTTAGATGTTGATCACCAGTTATAGCATTATTTCCTTGGAATTTTGGTAGTTTGTTTCTTACATCTTGGGGAACTACATTTGGATAACCGTCCATCCCTCTAAAATTTATAGGACCAAAAGTATTTACAACAAATGGAGGTCTGGGTGGGGGATGGGCCATGTTGTTTTGAGGAGGTGACCTTGGAGGAGAATCAAACTGATAAGGGACAAGGGGTTTTTGAAACACAGGAGTATAACTTCCAAAATGGATATCCCCTAAAGGCTCTGTCTCTTGGAAAACTCTATCAACTTCAGAAAACACAGGAGAAGAATGAGAAGCAAACTTTTCAAATTCAAATGAAGGCCCCTCTCTAGATGGAGAATTTAATTCCACAAAAAGACTACCTAATTCAGAATCACTTGAATGGAAATCTTCAATGATAGGTTGATCACCTTCATCAAAAGAGACCTCTTTTCTTGACTGTTGATCTCCAACAACTCTCCAGGCTCTTCTTCCTTCTGACTTTGTTTTTCCTAGCTCTGGAAATAATGTCCTAGTAGGATCCCTAGCGAAGAAAGACCTTCTTCCTTCTAGCTTTGCAAAGATTAGTAACAAATCTCACTTGACAGAGGTTAAGACACTAGTACTTGTAAAAATCAGACCAACACAGAGTTGCCACTAAGGATTTCCACCTTAGTTGTGCAAATGCACTAAAAATATGATCTGTCAAATGTTTGTCAACACCAGAAGCTGGAAATGGAAATGTCTGACCTTCCTTTACCCAAATTTATCAATGAAACTTAGTGCAATAAATGTAGAAACTGGAAATATTGCACACAACACTTGTAACTTTGAACACTTCTTACAGGCCTGAACATAAGATGATGTTTGAAATAATGTACTAGCACTTAGAGCATATAAGAAATGTTTACCAGGGCCTGAGTATGAACTGCAATCACAATGTCCCCGAAAAATGGTGCCAAAATGGTGTTGGTACCCAAATTGATTCTCCCTCAGAAGCTGAGAAGCATCACAGTTTTGACAGGAAGCTTAGAGGCAAGTAGAGCATGTTATGTGTCATTTTGTAGCTGGGGAAGAAATGCAGCTTCCTCTTTGTCACTCAGATGTGGAGAAATGGGTAGCACCCTTAAGAGGATTTGATCTATCCTCACTACTTTATGGTTATGCCTTTCAACCAGGGTGAGAGGACCCTTTTGTAGCCTGTTGTTTGTGGAGGAGATGGAGATGTCCTTCTTTGCAAAGTTATTAAGAAGACCTTGAAGAAAACATGATCAATACAGCAAAAATCTAACTCTCACGAGTTGTCACCCTAGATAATGGAGATATTTTCTAAGCAAGGTTCAGGCTACTAAAGACAATGAAAACCTGATTGCTTCTACATGTTTTAGTAACAAAAATTATGCATTTGTGCACACACAAGGACAAAATAGGGGTAGTATGGGTATGATTAGTTGTTTTTAAATGAATTTTTGTGGGAGGTGAGGCAGAGTGGGTTTTGACTTGCCAAATATTTGAGAGAATTTCACAAAAATGGAAGGCTTGACCAACAGAATGCTTCAGAACAGCTAGAATGTTCCTTTAACCAGAAGGTGTGCTTCAATGGAGGCCCAAATCAACACGTTTTCACACAAACTTTAAGGATCCAAAATGAAGGCTCAAATTGAAAGACTTAATTAAACACTATCAACCTCTATTTTATCACGCCTAAGATACCCTCAAAGGCTAACAAACAATCTTAATCATCATGCTAGGAGTACAGTGATTTTAAACTTGTTTATTTCACTATCAAATGAAATCTCTTCTGATAAATGAAATTGCAAGTGCCACCAAACTATCACAAAGCTAAGATCTTGTGTGATTCATAGAGATTTCAATATAAGATTGCAATGGGAACAAGAAACTGTTTGCAGACATTCAGAAATGAAGCAGACACAATTTTCCTCAAAATAAAGACACAAATTTACTCAAATTTGATTAAATTTATCAGCAGGGGAAAGTTTCTGGAACAATCTCAGAGCTTGTCAATGGCTGTACACTCGCAACCACCTTGACATGATCAAATTTAACACAAAATAAATAAACAAGTTCCTCAGATAGTCTCTCAGAAAAGATGGGCTCTGTCAAAAGATTTTTCCTCTCAGGAGTTAGCTCTTGACCTCTAACACTCCAACCTTCCAACCATTTGCATGAAAAAATTCATGCAATTTATAATATTTTCACTTACAACAGAGTTTTCCCCCCAAAACTAGAAACATTCAAAGCACCTTTGCGTGTTGTGACTCCCAGAATCAGATTTACAAAAAAGTTGTCAGGTGTGCAGAGGGAAAATCTCTCCAAATATTTCCAGCATTCAATTCTTCACCTGGTAAGTTGTTCTTCATCTTGCATGTGCCAACTACTTCCTCCTCCATTCTGTCAAATCTGGTTCTTTGCGTGCCAAGGAAGGAAAAATTAGGAAATCAGATCGAGGCCAATAGTCAGAGCACATCTTAATGGCAAAATACGTTTTCAGATTTTTTCCCACCAAACCAAGATATCAACAGGTCTCTCGCGTGCCAAGGAAAGAAAAATCAGGTCGAATCCGACAGTCAGATTACATATTTAATGGTGAAAGACGTTTACAGACCTTCCCCACCAAACCAGGATATCAGATTAATGTTCCTCTTCATTTGGCATGTAGGAGACTCCAAGAAATGATAAAAAACCATAAGAATATGCATCCTCAGGAGCTTTGGAGAAAAATGACAGAAAATCAGATACAGACGCACAGTTTCATTGATCTCTCTTTTGAATTTGGACCATCCACATGGGAGATCTGAGTTAAGATGGGCCTGGGGGTTCCTTTTTACTTTTTACACCTTTTGGAAAAAATGCAAAATTTCTCAATTTTCTCCACCCCTCCACCTTTGAAAAATGGGCCTGACATGTGTCCCAATGTGGGTCCCAAAGGAACCGCGGCTAAATTCTGCTATTTCACCTCTTTTTTGGAAAAGGGAAATTTTTCAAGTTTTCCCCGCAGCTCTGCCCCTTCCGCTTTTAGTTTTGAACACATGATGTGGGTCCCAGTGGAACACACTTCCTTTTACACTTTTAACTCCTTTCTCCACAAAAGGAAAATTTTCCAAATTTCCCCTGAAAGTCCGCACCTCCGCCACTGTTGACTGGAGAAAATTTTGACTATTCTCTTGTCGGGCTTGCAGGTCATTTTGATGATTTTAGTCTTTTAAACAACAAGGGGCAAAAAATCCAAGTTTCCCCCGATGGCCCGCCTCCCGCCTCTTGACTTTTCAAACCGCCACGTGTCTCAATGGCGCATCTTGAGATGGTCCCAAAAAGTAGAGACCCTGAATGAGCATGTGGGGTCACCACGTGTCCCAGTTTGAAAAAGCCTTCTAAAAAGCTTGAGAGCTCAGTGGAAGGTGCCATGTGTCCAAGGTCTGAGATGGTCTTATCTGGCCGTTGAAAAGTCTAAGAAAAAAGAGAGTGAGCGGAAGCCTCCAAGTGTCCTCTTGGTGCTTCTTTAAAATAAAACCCAAAACTCCACAAACAGGTTGCACCATCACCCCACATGTCACAAGGTCCTTTAGGAAGTTTGCTGAAGAGTTTAAGGAAGGAATACCCAGTGGAAACCTCCACGTGCCTTCATGGCGCAACTTCAAGATGGTCCCCAAAAGTCGGAGACCTTGAATGAGTGTGGGCTCACCACGTATCCATCTACCAAACCTTAGAAAATTTATTTTAAAATTTTAAGTCCCCAGCAAAGCCAGTAGAAACCTCCACCTATCCCCTCAATGTCGTAATTGTTAAGGTGGGACCCTGAGACATCATCCTTCAAATGAGTAAAACCAACCCACCATCGAGTGTCCATAAAAAAAGAACCCACCCAAAACTATATCATTTTGCATGAATTTGTTATTTCTAAGTCTGGGCCACGAGGCGAGCGGAATCCTCCACAAGTGTCCGTCCCGGCGCAACTCCAAGGCCAAATTAAAAAGATGAGTCAAGTACCAAACGAGCCAATCATTCCTCCAGCTGTGGACAAGTTTTGGGTTAAAAATTTCCACAAAGTTTTAGAGAGCCCCGCTCGATCCCCTATCCAACCAAAAGAGGGCCACATTTCCACTGATGTAGAGATTTAAAATTTGACGGGAGAAACACACCCATCAAGCCGTTAGAATGCAAGGTAACCACTGTTTGAGCCCTGAGATGAAATTGTATTTAAGGATAGAGCATTTGTAAATGTTGCATGGTTCACACATGACCCTCCTAAGCTATATCTATCCACATTTCTTCAAGTACATGGGACAAAATGTGCCATGGACAATAACACATGGCGGTGCAGAAAACAGAAGGGAAAGAAACAACCCGAGTTCTATGCTCAATTGACAAAACACCTTCAAATGGAGAAAGGAAAAAATCAAAAAAATCAGGACTGTTTAAGTGACCTTCGACCAAGGAGGAACCAATCATGGAAACCAAATGGAAGATAGAGCCTTCAGGTGCCAAGACGGCGAGAAAAAAACCGTTACAGGGGCCACAAACTGAGGAATTTTAATAGCAAATGAGGTGAGCCTAATTCGAGCACCAACACGGGGAAAGATCAAATTGAGCACCAACAGGAAGAAGGTAAGAAGATGCAGCTATGGAAGGAGACTCAAGCTCTTGATGATTTCTCACCATAGGTGTTAGTTTTATCATTCCCTCTCCTAGAGTTTGCTTATTTTCTAAATCTCATTTTTCTTATGCTTTTGCATCTTATTGCAAAGGATTACCCAAATCAAGTTGTGGGTATTTTTTCCCTTTCCACATGTATTTTTATATAGCATTTTACTTGCAGGTTTAATGGATAACCAAAAAGAAAGTATTGTATGTATACCCATTGGGTAGAATCCCATACATTTATTTTGATGAAATATATAAACATATGTGTATATACATATATGTGAACATATAAAAACAATATATATTATTTTATTTGTTTTATTCTGAACAAACCGAAAGTTTCTTTGGCAAAAATAAATTGAGGTATAATTTACGTATTAATATCAACACAAAACTATGTGAATATATATATATATATATATATATATATATATATATATATATATATATATGACCAAGCCACAGATTAAGAGTTACCCAGTCTACATTAATATTATCAAAGGATGAGTAAAAAAATCCCAAGGCTGCATATGGTAATAAGGCCGCTTGAGTTAGTAAAAACGAGTTTTTAATTTAATGCGGTGTTCTAAAGTGTTGGGGGCGAGCTGACCCCACACCCACCCCCACCCAATAATTCAAAATTTAACATTATACCAATCACTTTGTTTTTTTATTCATTAAAAAAAATACTTAAAGTCATACTATTAGTGCAAATTCATAGCACCCCCAAAATGACCTATGGATTGGCTTTTCTAAGGAAATGTCATTTGGTGTGAATGCACAACATTGAGCTTTCCCAAAGTGTGGGACCTTTGCAAATGGGGAAAGCTCTCCAGAGAAGGCTGGTTCCTCTTCCTAAACTACCTGCCACAAGATATTCTAGTACAGGAAAGCTAATCTAATCCTAATCTAACCATGCCAAGGAGACAGAGAGAGAGAAAAGAGGGAAAAACAAATCCTACACTAAAACGGTGATACACCAGAGAAGGAAAATGCTGAAAATCTATCAAAACTACCATGGAACAAGAAGAGGCGAGCAATGAGAAGGATGGACAAGTGCATCACAAAACCAAGGATGGATTTCACACAAAAAAATGTTCCAAAACTCCATGAACACAACTCCAAAACCTGCAATGAACATTCAAACATGCACAAATACCTGTAATGAAGAGAGGTATTACTCCAAAATGAGCAAGGACGGACAAACGCATCACGAAACACGTTCTTATTACTCCAGAAGTTTACACAAAACATCATTTCATGGGTAATAGGAAAAAAAAGCCATTAAAGAGTAGGGGAAGAGGTTCAAACTCCATTTTTGACCCTGGGAAAGAAAAGAAGGGAGAGGTAGAGAAGAATTATGAACAACTTGTTACAAATGAGCCAAAACTGGCTTTTTTCAATGAAGGCTCGAGCTCAGGAAGGAGAAAATGTGGGAAAGTAAAAGGAATCATTAAACCACCAACCAAATCCATCAAAATAGCATGGGTACCCTTAAAAGTTCATTCCCCAAGATTTTTGACCATGCTAGAGAAGAACGAAGCCATACTGCATTAAAATGGTGGTTGAACGTCAGTTCAGGGTAGTGGTCGGTGACAATGGAAAAATTGGAAGTGTTCCCCCATGGGCTAATACGAAGATGAAACGTGGTAGCAGAGTAGCAGAGCAGTGGGGGCATAGATTTTTGGGGAAATTTTCCCAAATTCAAAAATAGGGATTTTTTTGGGTTTCGACCCGCTGACCTGATTTTTGCCCTGTTTTTCCCTAAATCTTCAGAGGGGCATAACTTTTGATCCAAAGCTCGGTGTTTCTTGATTTTGGTGTCATTGGAAAGATATTAAAGTCCTCTACATGATGGAATATTTAATTTTGTGTTTCCATGGATTTTGGTGAGAGAAAAATGAGAAAACACCTCTGGCATGGGGAAAAGAGATGAACTGACATACAACCACCATTTTTAATGTAGTATGGCTTCCATTCTTCTCTAGCATGGTTGAAAATCTTGGGGAATGAACTTCTAAGGGTACCCATGTTGTTTTGGTGGATTTGGTTTGAGTTTGAATTGAAAAGTTTCATGTTTGAAAATGAAATTACACATGGTGAAGAAAATGTAGACTTGGAGGTCACCATACAAGAGGGAGAGACTTTGTAGCAACGTGGCATTGAAGAGTTTGATTTGCCATCAGACTTAGAAGAATGTTTGGATGAAGAGCCAATTAAAACTACAATATTTCCTTCTTCACCTTTCATTCTCCGACAACAAGAACTTGCTGCCATGGAGGAGAGAATTCAAGGACATCAGCCTACAGTTTGTAACATGCCTCTTGAATCAAAGTTGGAAAAATTTGATCTTCCAAAAACTACAATGGAGGAACTCCAAAGCCAACAATGTATTGCAGCAGGTTACAATAATGCAAAAGTAACTTCATTAGATGTTGCAATCAGTAATGATGAGCTGTATACTGTGGAGGAGTTCCATGCTGTCATGAAGGAAGACAAAGGGCAAAAAAGTTATACCATCGCTTCCACATCATCCACCCAAAAAGGTCTCCAAGAAGACTCCATTTTTTGAGTTGAAAATTAGAGCTATGGGCATATAAAATGGATCAGACCTTGCCTAATAAGGTGTTTGTCTTCATTGGAGTCAAAGGAGAAGTCACAACCAGTCATGCTTGCTTCTAAGCATGAGGATGAGCTGCAAAGTACTAAGGATCAGCTGTCATACCTCTTCAATCTAAATGCAGAGCAACTAAAAGAGGTATTAGATTTGTTTTTAGTTGACACCTTGGTGATTTGGGTAGAAGAATAGATTCTTGTTGATTTTCCACTCATCCAACCAGTCATGTTTAGTGCCAAATCAGTTGCATGATTGCCATTTTTGAGAAAGGGAAGCTATTTCTCCCAACAAGTTTTAGGGTTTGCTTAGCTTGCCTTTGCTCCCAGTTAGAGTAGAATAGGCAGTTTTGCTTTTAGTAGAAAAAGTGCTCGTACACACTCTACATATCCCACTTAGGGTATGTATGATTTTCGGTTTGTACATAGTTTTTGGTATTGCTGGTTCTGTTTTTACACAGTCCATTTCAGTGGCATTTTGGTGAAGATCAACTCCAAGTTCAGTGGGTTTCCAAGTAGCTCAGAGGTCATATTTTCATAGTTTAGATGAGAATCAGTTCATTAGGATTGACTCCATGCCAAATGGATTATTTTAGGTAATTGGTAACTTCATCCAGTAGGTAGATGACCCCTCTGTGTCGCTAAAATTGTTATCCAAAATAAGCCCCTTGCTTATTTTTTGGCTAAATCTCTTTCATTTCATCCTTCCTTGTGCCTCAGTCAAATGTTTTCACTTTTTAGGAACTCAAAATTTTATGGAAATGGCTTCATTAGATAGAGAATTTTCTCATCTTTCCAGAAAGGTAAAGTTTTCCCTTTAACTCCTTGTATTTTGCAAGTTATGGCTCGACGGAGTTTTTGAGGGAAATTTTCTCTAGGAAGGTCCGCAACCAATCAGAAAGCGGCACGTGGTGGTGGAATGGTTGGTCGACGGAGGTAAGTTAGAAAAATATCCAAAGGGGTTCGCGGGGGTGAAAATAAATTTTTTGGCTCGAAGGCCTGCTGGCAAATAGGAAGTGGCCACGTGTCCATGGGGCCATTAGAGGTCAGACCGGCTGGGAGAAAGAAAAATTTCCAAAATTGGCGAAAAGAAAAATCTCGGCCCGAAGGCCCGTAGCAAATGAGGAGATGCCACGTGTCCACAGATTGGTTGGAGGTAGAGGCATGGGGGGAATTTTTTCATTTTTCCAAAGTGTGGTAAATGGCATAATAAAACTCCGCCCTCGATGGCCTACACCAATCAAAACATGCCACATGTCCATGTGGCTGACAAAAATATTAAGGGCGGCGACATTAAGGAAAAGTTTGGAATTCATGCCCACACCAATAGAAAGGTGCCATGTGTCCTATTCGGGGTAGTGGTCGGTGACAATGGAAAAACTGAAAGTGCTCCCCCGTGGGCCAATAAGAAGATGACACGTGGCAGCGGAGCAATGGAGCAACGGAGTGGCGGGGCAATTTTGGAAAATTTTCCAAAATCTCAAAAGGTGTAAAATGATTGTGTGAAGCCTGTGTCCAATCAAGACATGCAACATGGTAGTGGAGCAGTGGGGGGTGGAAATTTTTGGAGAAATTTTCCCAAATTCAAAAATAGGGAAAATTTTTGGGTTTTGGCCCGTTGACCCTATTTTTGCCCTGTTTTGCCCTAAATCTTTAGAGGGGCATAACTTTCGATCCATAGCTTAGTTTTTCTTGATTTTGGTGTTATTGGAAAGATATTGAAGTCCTCTACATGATGAAGTATTAAATTTTGTGTTTTGATGGAGTTTGATGAGAGAAAAATGAGAAAACACCTCTGGCATGGGGAAAAGAGTAGAACTGACATTCAACCACCATTTTAATGCAGTATGGCTTCATTCTTCTCTGGCATGATCAAAAATCTTGGGGAATGAACTTTTAAGGGTACCCATGCTGTTTTGATGGATTTGGTTGGTGGTTTAATGATTCCTTTTACTTTCCCACATTTTCTCCTTCTTGAGCTCAAGCCTTCATTGAAAAAAGCCAGTATTGGCTCATTTGTAACAAGTTGTTCATAATTCTTCTCTACCTCTCCCTTATTTTCTTTCCCAGGGTCAAAAATGGAGTTTGAATCTCTTCCCCTACTCTCTAATGGATTTTTTTGCTTGTTACCCATGAAATGATGTTTTGTACAAAATTTTGGAGCAATAAGAACGTGTTTCGTGATGCATTTGTCCATCCTTGCTCGTTTTTGCTTGTTTTCTTCTTACCTCTCTTCATTGCACGTATTTGTGCATGTTTGAATTTTCATTGCAGGTTTTGGAGCTGTGTTCATGGAGTTTTGGAACATTTTTTGTGTGAAATCCATCCTTCTCATTGCTCACCTCTTCTTGTTCCATGGCAGTTTTGATAGATGTTCAACATTTTCCTTCTCTAGTGTATCACCGTTTTAGTGTAGGCTTTGTTTTTCCCTCTTTTCTCTCTCTCTGTCTCCTTGGCATAGTTAGATTAGGATTAGATTAGCTTTCTTGTACTAGAATAGCTTGTGGCAGTTAGTTTAGGAAGAGGAACCAGCCTTCTTTGGAGAGCTTTCCCCATTTGCAAAGGTCCCACACTTAGGGAAAGCTCAATGTTGTGCATTCACACCAAATGACATTTCCTTAGAAAATCCGATCCATAGGTCATTTTGGGGGTGCTGTGAATTTGCACTAACAGTAAGACTTTAAGTATTTGTTTTAATGAATAAAAAAACAAAGTGATTGGTATAATGTTAAATTTTGAATTATTGGGTGGGGGTGGGTGTGGGGTCAGATCGCCACCAACACTTTAGAACCCCGCATTAAATTAAAAACTCATCTTTACTAACTCAAGCGGCCTTATTACCATATGCAACCTTGGGATTTTTTTACTCGGCCTTTGATAATATTAACGCAGACTGGGTAACTCTTAATCCTTGGCTTGGTCATATATATATATATTCACATAGTTTTGTGTGGATATTAATACGTAAATACTTATACCTCAATTTATTTTTGCCAAAGAAAATTTCGGCTTGTTCTGAATAAAACAAATAAAATAATATATATTGTTTTTATATATTCACATATATGTATATACACATATGTTTATATATTTCATCAAAATAAATGTATGGGATTCTACCCAATGGGTATACATACAATACTTTCTTTTTGGTTATCCATTAAACCTGTAAGTAAAATGCTATATAAAAATACATGTGGAAAGGGAAAAAATACCCACAACTCGATTTGGGTAATCCTTTGCAATAAGATGCAAAAGCATAAGAAAAAATGACATTTAGAAAATAAGCAAACTCTAGGAGAGGGAATGCTAAAACTAACACCTCTTGAGAGAAATCACCAGGAGCTTAAGCCTCCTTCCATAGCTACATCTTCTTGCCTTCTTCCTGTTGGTGCTCAATTTGATTTCACCCCCGTGTTGGTGCTCAAATTAGGCTCACCCCATAATCCCTCAATTTGCGTCCTCTGTAAAAACAAAATTGGTCTCCCCATGTTGGTACCTAAAGGCTATATATTCCATTTGGTTACCATGATTGGTTCCTCCTTGGTCGAAGGTCACTTAAAAGCCCTGAATTTTTTGATTTGTTCCTCTGTCCATCTGAAGGTGTCTGTCAATTGGGCGTAAAAACTTGGGTATGTTCCTTCCCTTCCATTTTCCGTAGTCATGTGTTGTTGTCCCTGTCGTTTTGTCCCAGGCACTTCAAGAAATGTGAATAGATATAGCTCGAGGGGTCATGTGTGAACCTTGCAACATTTCCAAATGCTCTGTCCTTAAAGAAAATTTCATCTCCGGGCTCAAACAGTGGTTTCCCTACATTTTTATGGCTTGACGGGTGTGTTTCTCCTGTCAAATTTTAAATCTCTGCATCAGTGGAAACGTGGCCCTTTTTGGTTGGACGCGGCTCAGCGGGGCACTCTAAAACTTTGTGGAAATTTTTTACCTGAAACTTGTCCACGTGGAGGAACGACGCTCGTTTGAAGACTTGCCTTTCTGTTTGGCCTTAGAGTTGCGCTCAGGAGGACACATAGAGGATTCTGCTACCTCACCCCAGACTTAGAAAAAAATTTCATGCAACTGATATAGTTTTAGCAAGCCATGGACACATAGTAGGCTGGCGCTCATTTGAAGATCTGTCTCAGGGTCCCACCTTAACAATTGCGACAGAGGGATAGGTGGAGGTTTTCTGTCGGCTCTGATGGAAACTTATACTTTTGAAAGAAATTTTCTAGGGTTTGGGACATGTGGTGAGCCCACACTCATCTCTGGGTCTCTACTTTTGGGACCATCTTGGAGTTGTGCCATAAAGACACATGGAGGGACCGTGCATGTTTGGGGACCGGCCTTTGAGTTTTGTTTTGAAGAAGCACCAAGAGGACACTTGGAGGATTCCGCTCGCTATTATTTTTGCTTAGAATTTTCAATGGCCAAAGGAGACCATCTCAGACCTTGGACACATGGCACTTTCCGCTAGACTCTCAAGATTTTTAGCAGGCTTCACAGACTGGGACACGTGGTGAGCCCACGCTCATTCAAGGTCTCTACTTTTTGGGACCATCTCAAGATGTGCCATTGAGACGCGTGGCGGTTTGAAAAGTCAAGAGGTGGGGAGGCGGGCCGTCGAGGGCAACCTTGGATTTTTTCCCCTTGTTTAAAAGACTAAAATTATCAAAATGACCTGCAAGCCCGACAGAGAATAGTCAAAATTTTCTCCAGTCAATGGCGGAGGTGCAGACTTTCGGGGGAAATTTGGAAAATTTTCCTTTTGTGGAGAAAGGAGTTAAAAGTGTAAAAGGAAGCATGGTTCCACTGGGACCCACATCAGAAACTAAAAGCGGAGGGGCAGAGCTGCGGGGAAAACTTGGAAAATTTTTCCCTTTTTCCTAAAAAGGGGTGAAATAGCAGAATTTAGCTGTGTTTCCTTTGGGACCCACATTGGGACACGTGTCAGGCCCATTTTTCAAAGGCGGAGGGGCAGAGAAAATTGAGAAATTTTGCATTTTTTCCAAAAGGTGTAAAAAGTAAAAAGGAACCCCCAGGCCCATCTTAACTCGGGTCTCCCACATGGACGGTCCAAATTCAAAAGAGAGATCAATGGAAACTATGCGTCTGTATCTAATTTTCTGCCATTTTTCTCCAAAGCTCCTAGGGATGTGTATCTCTTATGGTTTTTTATCATTTCTTGGAGTCTCCTGACATGCCAAATGAAGAGGAACATTAATCTGATATCTCCTAGTTTGGTGGGGAAGGTTCTGTAAACGTCTTTCACCATTAAATATGTAATTTCACTGTCAGATTCAACTAGATTTTCTTTTCCTTGGCACGCGAGAGACCTATCGATATATTGTTTTGGTGGGAATAAATATGAAAACATCTTTTGTCATTAATATGTGCTCTGACTATAAGTCTCGATCTGATTTCCCTATTTTTTCCTTCCTTGGCACGCAAAGAACCAGATTAGACAAAATGGAGGAGGAAGTAATTGGCGCATGTGATGAAGAACAACTCAGCAGGTGAATAATTGAATGTTGGAAATATTTTGAGAGATTTTCCCTCTGCACACTTGACAACTTTTTTGTAAATCTGATTCATGGGAGTCACAACACACAAAGGTGCTTTGAATGTTTCTGGTTTTGGGGGGAAAACTCCGTTGTAAGTGAAAATATTATAAATTGCATGAATTTTTCATGCAAATGATTGGAAGGTTGGAGTGTTAGAGGTCAAGAGCTAACTCCTGAGAGGAAAAATCTTTTGACAGAGCTCATCTTTTCCTGAGAGACTATCTAAGGAACTTATTTATTTCTTTTGTGTTAAATTTGATCATGTCAAGTTGGTTGCGAGTGTACAACCATTGACAAGCTCTGAGATTGTTCCAGAAACTTTCCCCTACTAATAAATTTAATCAAATTTGAGTAAACTTGTGTCTTGATTTTGAGAAAAATTGTGTCTTCTTCATTTCTGAAATGTCTGTAAACATTTTCTTGTTCCCATTGCAATCTTACATTGAAATCTCTATGAATCACACAATATCTTAGATTCGTGATAGTTTAGTGGCACTTGCAATTTCATTTTTCAGAAGAGCTTTCATTTGATAATGAAATAAACAAGTTTGAAATCACTGTACTCCTAGTATGCTGATTAAGATTGTTTGTTAGCCTTTTAGGGTATCTTAGGTGTGATAAAATAGAGGTTGATAGTGTTTAATTAATTCATTCAATTTGAGCCTTCATTTTGGATCCTTAAATTTTGTGTGAAAACATGTTGATCTGGGCCTCCATTAAAGCACACCTTCTGGTTAAAGGAACATTTTGGCTGTCCTGAAGCACTTATGTTGGTCAAGCCTTCCATTTTTGTGAAAGCTCTCAAAGATTTGGAAAGTCAAAACCCACTCTGCCTCACTTCCCACTAAAATTCATTTAAAAACAAATAATCATACCCATACTACCCCTGTTTGTCCTATGTGTGCACAAATGAATAATTTCTGTTACTAGAACATTCAAAAGCAATCAATTTTTTCATTATATTTAGTAGCTTAAACCTTTCTAAGATATTATCTTCATTATGTAGGGCGACTACTCCTGAGAGTTAGATTTCACTGTATTGATCATGTTTTCTTCAAAGGTCTTCATAAACAACTTTGCAAAGAAGGATCTCTTCATCTTCTCTACAAAGCAGCAGGTTACAAAAGGGTCCTCTCACCCTGGTTGAAAGGCACAACCATAAAGTAGTGAGGATAGATCAAATCCTCTTAAGGGTGCTACCCATTTCTCCACAGTCTTAGTAACAAAGAGAAAGCTGGCATTTCTTCCCTGGCTACAAAACGACACACAACGTGCTCTTCTTTCCTCTAAACTTCCTGTCAAAACTGTGATGTTTCTCAGCTTCTAAGGGAGAATCAATTTGGGTACCAACACTGTTTTGGCGCCGTTGTCGGGGACATTGATGATTGCAGTTCATACTCAATCCCTGGTAAACATTTCTTATGCGCTCTAAGTGTTAGAACATTGTTTCAAACATCATCTTCTATTCAAGTCATGTAAGAAGTGTTCAAATTTACAAGTGCTATGTGCAATATTTCCATTGTCTACATTTATTGCACTAAGTTTCATTGATAAATTTAGGAAAAGGGAGGTCATATATTTCCATTTCTAGTTTCTAGTGTTGACAGACATTTGACAGATCATATTTTAGTGCATTTGCATAGCTAAGGTGGAAATCCTTAGTGGCAACTCTATGTTGATGTGATTTTTTATAAGTGCTAATGTCTTAACCTCTATCAGGTGAGATTTGTTACTAATATTTGCAAAACTGGAAGGAAGAAGGTATTTCTTTGCTAGGGATCCTACTAGGACATTATTTCCAGAGCTAGGAAAAACAAATTCATAAGGAAGAAGAGCCTGGAGAGTTTTTGGAGATCAGCAGTCAAGAAAAGAGGTCTCTATTGATGAAGGTGATCAGCCTATCATTAAAGATTTCCACTCAAGTGATTATGTATTAGGTAGTCTTTTTGTGGAATGAAATTCTCCATCTGGAGTAGGGCCTTCGTTTGAATTTGAAAAATTTTCTTCCCATTCCGCTCCTATGTTTTCTGAAGTTGATAGAGTTTTCCAAGAGACAGAACCTTTAGGCGATATCGATTTTGGAAGTTATACTCATGTGTTTCAAAAACCCCTTGTCCCGTATCAATTTGATTCTCCTCTAAGGTCACCTCCTCAAAACAACATGGCCCATCCCCCACCCAGACCTCCTTTTCATTGTAAATACTTTTGGTCCTATAAATTTTAGAGGCATGGACGATTATCCAAATGCAGTTCCCTAAGATGTAATAAACAAACTACCAAAATTCCAAAGAAATAATGCTATAACTAGTGGTCAACACCTAAAGCTCTTTATCAACATGATGGAAGACTTTGAGATTGAATTTGAAGATGTATATATCAAATTGTTTATCCATACTTTGGAGGAATATGCCAGGGACTGGTATAAAGCTTTTTCAGATAATTCCATTGATTCATAGACCGAGATGAATAATGTATTTAGATTGTACTATGGAGACAGAACGGATCCTAGTTTTCTTCTGTCATAATTTGAGAATATCAAAAAGAACCCTAATGATTCAATGCATGAATTCAACACTAGATTTAATAAGACATTAAGGATATTTCCTATAATTTTAAAGCCATGTGATGAATCTTGTCTTATAAAGTATTCTGATGCATTTGCTAAGAAAGTTTGCTTACTACTTGAGGGATAAAAACCCTACCAATCTAAGACAGGACTTTACTATGGCTCTACAAATTGGGAACAACATCAAAGTAATTACAAAACCTCCTAAGAGGGAAGGTGTGATGCTAGTTAATCCAAAAATACCTCAAGCAAGTAAGGTTGCTGATTTGGAGTAGGTTATTAAAACTCTAGCGGGGGCTGTAGAAGAAATCCCATACAAATTAGCTCGGGTAGAGAAAGGGATTGAGAAGAGTTCACAAGGTCAGCATAAGCAACAAGGCCAAGATATATTTACCAATCATCCTAGAAATGAGAGCAGAGATCTGATGACAGAGGCAAGAGACCCATGGAATCTACAAATAGATATCCCTAAGCTAGGGAAAACTGAATGGTGCCTGATCCTCTAGATACCAGATTTTTTGTTGTTGAAGAAACAGATGTAATTGATTGGTGTGACAGGTGTTTCATGCCCCATGATCCATGTGAAGTAGATTAGAAAGAAGAATAAGAATTTGATGATGAAAACACATATTATGATGCATGCATGATGGAATGATCTACAAGCTCACAGCATGGAGCAACTTCAAATGAGGTAATAAGTGTTATAAAAGTTGTTGATTTTTGGGATTGCATTCACCGGGTACCTCTTCTTCCTCCTTCTCATGCTTTGGAAATAGATACTGTACAAGCTTTTGAATTTCCCAATAATTAACTTTAAAAATTTAAGAGCTTTAATAATAAATAAGTATGATGGAGGAATCCCATTCTAAAGAGGATAGGCAGTTATTGATGAACGATGTTGTTGCCCAAGAGAAGGATTATAATATTAGGAGTAGAGTTGTCAAAGGAGCAGGACCTCAAGCCAAACCTAAATCTACATTGCTTTCAAATATTCCTAAAGAGATTCCTAAGAAAGATACACCCTCCAAAGGCCTTGTTGTCCCAAACAAGATTCATGCTTCTCCTCATGCCCAAACTGTCAAAAATCTCGTGTTGTCTGATGAGTTTTTCAATATCCCTTTTCAATGTTTCCTTGCCAAAATCTTGCTCCATATGACATTGCCCAAGTTTTGAGTTCAAATAAAAGTTAGTGTCCCAATTTTTGAGTTGCTTAGGATTTCTGAGCACAAGAAGATGGCATTAGAGTATTTTGGATTGAAATAAGATAAGGGTACCTCAGATAGAAATGTAAACATTGTGGAGACTCCTCCAATCATTGAAGAACTAAAAGCACCACCAGCATTGAGAAGAACTAGATGAACCACTTTAGTTTTATTTGGGAACATCCTTGGTAGATTCTAAGATAAATGTGTATCCATTCTTCACCACTCTGATCATTAATGATAGACTACTACACAATTATATGTTTGATTTGGGAGCATCATGCAATGTTATGCCTCTAGAAGTTATGAATGAATTGAATATCAAGGTAAAAATAGCATATGGGAATTGCACTGCCATGCATTCCAGAGAGGTGTCCAGTTGTGGGATGTGTGAAAGGTCTGGTGGTACAACTTGCATCCTATCTAGGGAGGAACTTGAAGCTTGATGTAGTTATTGTTGACTGCCCAGCCAAGTGGGGTATGTTGCTTGTCTAGAAAATGGGCTGCAAGTGGTGGTGGGAGTGTTCAAATGGATATGTCTTATGCCACTATCCCAATTGAGGGAAGCCTTGTCAACTTTGTATGGGGAAAATAAGATGTTACACCTAATCGAAGACTCCAACAATGCATCTTATGAAGTGTTGTACACAAGTTTTGATGCTGATAACTTTATTTGGTTTGCTGATGGGAAAGAGAAAAAAATGGATAAATGTAAGAATCTTAAACAAGAAGGCTCTCCATGGACTCTGTTGTTTGATGGTGTAGTTCTGATTTTCCCAATCCTTGAAGAGTTTGTTTTTTCTTTCAAACTTAACTTTTAGTATACCAACAATATTGTTGAGTATGAAGCATTGTTGTTAGGTTTAAGAAATGCTTGGAAATACTATGTTAAAGACATCATTGTTAAGGGAGATTCAGAACTAATTGTTAAACAAATCAGAAAACTGTATGTTACAAAAAATCAAAGAATGAAATAGTACAAGCATGCAGTTTGGGACGTGATTGAGATGTTTGATTTATTTAAAATTGTGCATCATGATAGGAGGTTCAATGTTATGGTAGAAAGGCTTGTTGTGTTGGGATATCGGTTTGATAATTGTGCAATGTCCCATATTGCGAATATGATGTTGAAGTTCTAACAAGGCCATCTGTCCCTGACAACATTAAACATTGGAATTTTTTTGATGATGATGCTCAGGTCAAAATATTTCTACAGAATAAAGGGGAGTTTTTTTATCATTGTATTGATTGGGAACCAATGGTATGTGCAACAGAGGGTAAAGAGACTTTGTTTGGCAAGGATATCATTAAATTGAAAACTAATACCATTCCTAGAGGATTGGTTTCTCTTGAATCAAACTTTGATAATGTTGATTGCATTATTAACAGGCATGTAGCAGCCTCAAGGGATATTGAAGGGCATGACCTGGGTACAGGGGAGAAACCAAGGAAGATTTTGTTAGGAAGCAATCTGAACAAGGAGGAAAAATAGTCTTAATTCTAGTTGTTGAAGAAGTATCAGGACTGCTTGTTTTGGTCTTATTCAGAGTTGAAGGCATATAGAGAGGATCTGTTCAGCATGAAATTCCTCTGGAGCCTAATGCAAAACCGTTCAGACAAAAGCAGAGGCTAATTAATCCAATCCTCTCTATGAAGATGCAAGATGAGTTAAAAAAGCTAAGAGATGGAGGGATCATTCAACCAACAAGGTATTCTTCTTGGGTTGCGAAGTTAGTGCCAGTTAGAAAAAATAATGGTGATATTAGATTGTGCGGGGATTTTAGAAATCTGAACAGAGAATCAATGAAGGATAATTATCTTTTACTAAACATGGATAACATGTTGCAATTAGTGGTTGGTTCTGAGTTGCTTTCTACTTTGGACGGTTTCTTCGGGTATAACTAGGTAGTTGTGAAGCAATCAAAGAGAATCAAAACTGCTTTCACTACTCCATCGGGTACCTATGTGTATGTGAGGATGTCATTTGGCCTGATGAATGCTGGAGCTACTTTTTAGAGAGCAATGTATGTAGCATTCTTAGGATATATAAATGACTTCATTTTTGTGTATCAGGATGATGTGATAGTTTTCTCTAGGAAGAGAAGTGACCACCTACAACATTTAGAAAAGATGTTGATAAGATGCAGACAGTATGGAATTTCATTCAATCCAAAGAAGTGCCATTTAGGAGTGTAAAAGGCCAGGTTGTTTGGTCACATTGTATCAAAGGATGGTGTCATGATTGATCCTTAGATGGTAGAGTCCATCAGCAAGGTCCCAATTCCAAGAACCAAGAAAATAATTCAGTCCTTCTTTGGGTAGAAAAATCTTGTCAGAAGATTCATATCAAACTTTTCTGAGTTGACCATTCCAATTACTTGCATGCTAAAGAAGGACCAAGTAATTAAATGGGAAGAGGATGCCATTTAGGATTTCAATGGGATCAAGGAAGAATTAAAGCATGCCCCTGTTTTGGCGGCTCCAGATTATAACTCTTTTGTTTCGGAGAGCACTATTGCATTTGTCTTGTTACAGAAGGATGTTGAGGGGGCTAAGAGGCCAACTGATTTTTTCAGTAAGGCACTATAAGGGGCTAAGCTCAAATACACTATTATGGAGAAACAATCATTTGCCTTGGTAAAAGCAACAAACATTTTCAGGCCTTATATTTTGAGCTCTAAAATTATTGCTTATGTTCCCCACACTATGGTGAATGATGTCTTATTAGAGATGGAGATCTCAAGCAAAAGATGCAGATGGGTGAACAAGTTGCAAGAATATGACATGGATATCAAAACCACAAAATTGGCATGGGCCATCGGGGACGGAGTTTTATTGCACCATTTGCCACACTTTGGAAAAATGAAAAACATTCCCCCTGCACCTCCTCCTCCTTTTGGTATATGGACACATGGCATTTCCTCATTTGTCTACAGGCCTTCGGGCTGAGATTTTTCTTTTTTCCAATTTTGGAAAATTTTCTAACTTCTCCTAGCCGGTCCGACTCCGACGGCCCCATGGACATGTGGCCACTTCCTATTCACCAGCAGGCCTTCAGGCTAATATTTTTCTTTTCACACCCGCTGACCCCTTTGAGATTTTTCTAACTTACCTCCACCGACCAGCCATTCTGCCGCCACATGGTGCTTTCTGATTGGTTGCAGACCTTCCTAGGGAAAATTTCCCTCAAAAACTCTGTCGAGCCATAACTTGCAAAATACAAGGAGTTAGTAGGAAAAATTTACCTTTCTGGAAAGCTGAGAAAATTATCTATCTGATGAAGCTATTTCCATAAAATTTTGAGTGCTTAAAAAGTGAAAAAATTTGACTGAGGCACAAGGAAGGATGAAATGAAAGAGAGTTAGCAAAAAAATAAGCAAGGGGCTTATTTTGGATAACAATCTTGGCGACTCAAAGGGGTCATCTACCTGCTGGATGAAGTTACCAGTTACCTAAAAAAATCCATTGGGCATGGAGTCAAGCCTGATGAACTAATTCTCATTTAAACTATGAAAATATGACCTCTGAGCTACTTGGAAACCCACTGAACTTGGATTTGATCTTCACCAAAATGCCACTGAAATGGACTGTGCAAGAAAAAAACCAGCAACACCAAAAAATATATACAAACTGAAAATCATACATACCCTAAGTGGGATATGCAGAGTGTGCACAAGCACTTTTTCTGCTGAAATAAAAACTACCTATTCTACTCTAACTGAAAGGCAAGCTAAACAAACCCTACAACTGGTTGGGAGAAATAGCTTCCCTTTCTAAAAAATGGCAACCATGTAATTGATTTTGCACTAAACATGGCTGGTTGGATGAGTGGAAAATCAACAAGAAGATAGTCTTCTACCCAAATCAACAAGGTGTCAACTAAAAACAAATCTAATACCTCTTTTAGTTGCTCTGCATTTAGATTGAAGAGGTATGGCAGCTGATTTTTGGTACTTTGTAGCTCATCCTCATGCTTAGAAGAAAATATGACTTGTTATGACTTCTCCTTTGACTCCAATGAAGCCAAATACCTTATTGGGCAAGGTCTGATCCATTTGATATGCCCATAGCTCTGATTTTCAACTCCAAAAATGGAGTCTTCTTGTAGACCTTCTTGGGTGGATGATGTGGAAGCAATGGTAGAGCTTTTTTACCCTTTATCTTCCTTCATGACAGCATGGAACTCCTCCACAGTATGCAGCTCATCATTACTGATTGCAACATCCAATGAAGTTACTTTTGCATTGTTGTAACCTGTTGCAATACATTGTTGGCTTTAGAGTTCCTCCATTATAGTTTTTCGAAGATCAAATTATTCCAACTTTGATTCAAGAGGCATGTTGCAAAGTGCAGGCTGCTTTCCTTGAATTCTCTCCTCCATGGCACTTAAGTTCTTGTTGTTGGAGAATGAATGGTGAAGAAGAAAATATTGTAGTTTCAGTTGGCTCTTCATCCAAACATTCTTCTAAGTCTGATGGAAAATCAAAATCTTTAATGCCATGTTGTTGGAAGTTCTCTCCCTCTTGTATGGTGACCTCCAAGTCTACATTTTCTTCACCTTGTGTAATTTCATTTTCAAACATGAAACTTGTCAATTCAAACTCTTCCAAAAAATCATATTTTTGGATAGATGAAGTGGGAGAGAAACATAAAATTTCTTGTGCCTCTTGCTCAAAATTTGGACCTGTTTTGTTCACCTCCATAATCGCTTCATTAATCATATCAACCCCTTCAAATCAAAGAAAAAATGTATCAATAATGCTTACTTCTTCTGTTGCTGCCAAAACTGACTTGATCTCATCCATTTGCTCCTCTTCAATAGGATTTTGAGCTGGTTGTTATTCCTCTGATGCTTGAACACAATCTTTCTCTTGAATGACCTCTTCCTCTAGCATGAAGTATGACAAATCAAACTCTTTAATATGCTGCTCTAGAGGAAAATTTGGAACTGCAAGATCTTCTTCTTCCATGGCTGATTGTGCAACTTGAATTGGATCAGCATTCCCTTCAAATAAAGTGCCAACATGGACACTACATTCTGAGAAAAATGATTGCTGATCTTCTTCTTCTTTTTGCTCTTCTTTTGCTATAAAAAAATAAGTCCTAACCACCACTTGTTCAAATTTCACCTCCTCTGAAGGCTTAACCATCAAGGGGATCTTTGTTATCCCAAATTTGAGAGCTAAGCTTACCAAAATTTTGATCTTTTCATCGTTGTTTGGCTCTTCTTCTTGATGTTGTTTTCCTTGACTGGAATTCTAATTTTTATCTTCCCAACATGTATTTGAGAATGCAAGACGAGGGGTGGGTTGTGACTCAATTGATTTTACAAATTTTTATGGTGTTGGAGGAGGTAAAAATTCTTGTTTCTTTAGAGGGAATGGTTGTTTGGAAGGGAAAGAGGATAGAAAAATTGAGATGGGATGGAATACTAGGGAATGGAGAAACAAAATTAACTTTTGGGGCAGCATTGACTTGTATTTATAATTTGGATTTCCAAATAAGATGGTGCTACTATGAGGAATGGAAAGAGAAAAACAAGATGATGGTGTAGAACTTACCCATTTGATAAGGTTCTTCAGCACCAAGTTTATAGGCTTCTATCTCTGCTATCCATTGTGCAAGTTGGGGCAGAATCTCCATCATGAAGTAAAACTTCTCTTGAGGGCTGAAGTGTCTCGGAAAAGGGCCTCCCCATGGACAAGGAGTCCTGCAACCAATTCTGAAATCCTTCATTTGGGTTGTTTCTCTTGATTGCACCATTTTTGGCCTCCATCTTTTGGATTTTCTCCATAAAATCAGCAACTTCCATTTTATTGTCTTCATTGCATGCGTACCCTTGCTCTCGATATGATTCACAACCAAACTGATTTTGGTATTGCTGATATGGGTAAGCATGCTAATTTTGAATTAGATCAAAATGTTGATTTGAAGGAGTTTTAAAACATGTTGGAGGTGAAATATATTGCTGTTGTTGTAAATATGAATTCCATGATGGAAATGAAGTCATGATTGCACAACTTCATGGAATGAAATGAAGATGGAAGAGATGGAAATAAGAATGGATGAAAACGGATAGAAAACAGGTTTGTAACTCAGAGAATGAGTTATTTACCGGATGGAATCGCCAGATGTGCTTTTGAATATGCCTCCAAAGGTTGAATCCTTAACAGGAACACACCAACTTGTCAAAAATAAGGTGGAAGACCTATAAGGTCCCAACGGGCATGCCAAAACTGTTAGTGCAAATTCACATCATCCCCTGGATGTTTTCTCATGGATTGGCTAGTTTGATAGTAGGAAATGTTATTTGGTGTGATTGCACAACATTGAATATTTTCCTCAAAGTGTGGGACCTTCGCAAAATTGGGAAAAGAATCTCCAGATTAAATGTTGGTTCCTCAACTCCTCTGAACAGATGTATGCTTGAAGCTATTATAGTGTAGGTTTAAGATCAATCTAATCCTACTATAATTCTGCCAAGGAGACAAGGATAGAGACGAAAAGAGGGAAGATAACAGAGCTAAAACTAACACAGTGATACGCCAGAGAAGGAAAGTGGTGAACATCTATCAAAACTGCCATGGAATAAGAAGAGGTGAGCAATGGGAGAGATGGACAAGTGCATCACAAAAACCAAGGATGGATTTCACAAAAAAAAATGTTCCAAAACTGCAATGAACATTGCTTGAAAACCTGTAATGAAGGATTCAAACATGTAAGTAATACCTGCAATGAACAGAGGCAAGAAGAAATTAAGCAAAAATGAGCAAGGATTCACAAATGCATCACAAAACATGTTGTCATTACTCCAGATCTTTGCAGAATACAGTGCACTACAATGGGCAAGGAAGTAAAACATATTGCAATCTATAGAGTAGGGGAAGAGGTCTGATATTCCCTAAATTCACTTGACCCAGGGAAGAAAAGGAGGGAGTCTTCAAAGACATAAAAATGTCCAACCCTGTTACAAATGAGCCAAAATTTGCTTTTAACAATGAAAACCCGAGCTCAGGAAGGAGAAAACGTGGGAAAGTAAAAGGAATCATTCAACCACCGACCAAATCCATCAAAACAGCATGGGTACCCTTTAAAGTTCATTCGCCAAGATTTTCAACCATGTTGGAGAAGAATGGATGCCATACTACATTAAAAATGGTGGTTGAATGTTAGTTCTGCTCTTTTCCCCATGCCAGAGGTGTTTTCTCATTTTTCTCTCACCAAACTCCATCAAAACACAAAATTTAAAATTACATCATGTACAGGACTTCAATAGCTTTCCAATGACACCAAAATCAAGAAACAACTGAGCTCTGTATCGAAAATATATTCCCCTCTTAAGATTTAGGGCAAAAAAGGGCAAAAATCGGGTTGGCGGACCGAAACCCAAAAAATTTCCCTCTTTTTTGAATTTGGGAAAAATTCCCCAAAAAGTCCTCCAATGCCCGCCACTCCAATGCCATGTGGCACGTTCTGATGTGTCTGCCGGCATCAAACAATCATTTTACACCTTTTTGAAATTTTGAAAAAATTTCCCAAAATTACTCTGCACCTCTACCCACTTTGATACCATGTGGCGCTCTTCCAATTGGCCCGCGGGGGTGCACTTAGCCAGCTTTCTTCCCTCTATGGGCCAACGCACTTCCCAAAATTTCTCACATGGCACCATTTGCTATGGGCATTTTGTCAAAAATTGTCAAACATTCCCCCCATGCCCCCGACCTCCGACGGGACCAGGACACGTGTTATCTTCCACATTTGTTGCGGGCCCTTTGTAATGTTTCTCCTCCTACTCCGCTCAGGCTATCGGGCCAAAATTTTCCTTTTCGCGCCCTTAACTACATTTTGGTGAAAATGCCAAAACTCCCTCTGCCGATCCACTTTCTACTAGCCCACTAGACACGTGTCTATGCCTCCTATTCGTGGCAGGCCTCAAACTCACTTCTTCCTTCACGGCCTTTGCAGACTGAAATTTTTCCTTTGCACCCTTTGGAAACACTTCGGAATTTTTCACCAAATTTCTCCGCACCCCGCAGTTCCGACCTCCTTTGTGTCACACTTCGATTCATTGCGGACCTTAAATCACTATTTTCCTTTGCAAACCTTCGGGAAAAAATATTTCTTTGCGCCCCCGCCGACTTCCTTTGGAAAAAATTTCAAACTTACCTCCACTGATCCCTGCCATTCCCGCCGCCACGTGGCGCATTCTGATTGGTCCTGCGGACCTTTCTAGGGAAATTGTCCCTCAAAAACTCTGTCGAGCCTTAACTTGCAGAAATACAAGGAGTTAGAAGGAAAATTTTACCTTTCTGGAAAGGTGAGGAAATTCTCTATTTGATGATGCCATTTCTAGAAAATTTTGAGTGCCTTAAAAGTGAAAAAATATTGACTGAGGGACAAGGAAGGAAGAAATGAAAGAGAGTTAGCCAAAAAATAAGCAAGGGGATTATTTTGGATAACACTTACTCCGATTCAAAAGTGGTAGGGTTTTTAATGTCCTTTTCAAATAATAATATAAAAGTGAGTATATAATCATATCTTAAATTTTCTTCTCTGTCTTTTTTAAAAATTTATTTACTTATTATAACCCACTTTCAACCTTAGCCGACTTAGATGGTCTTAATTAATATACATTTTAATTCTTATTACATTTTAATTCATATATAAGTATAAATATATGAATATGTATTTATCTATATATTAATATTGGATGTATGTTAATACTTATTAATATGATTATATTGATATTAAGGATTTATAATATAATCAACTAGTGATATTAATATACATTTATTGTATATTAATAATAAGGTTTTTTTTTCATTTATTAATTATGATTTTCATTAATATAGTAGTTTGTAAGTTTAGATTGAAGAAGGAATTTTGCAATTATAAATTTATATGGGTACAAATTGAATACACAAAGGTAAGTATGGTAATGTAAAAATTTGATGTATTTATCAAATTCAAACATATTATCCCTTTCAATTACATTTATAACTATAAACCAAGCTCTCTTACTCTAATAATACACTCTAACTATAAAACAAGCTTATTATTAAGCATTACCAATTCTCCGATGTAGTGAATGAGTCTCAACACACATATTTTGTTTTAGCTTCCTTGGGCCCCATGTATTTCTATCTACAGCGATCTGAACAGGTTATTTTGTTTTGTTTTGTTTTGTTTCTGTCTTTTTGTTGGGTGAAGACAATAGCCTATGCCAGCATCCTCCCAGCCTGCACCAAACATGAAATCTTTTACCTGCATGGACTGCTATCAAAGTAAAAAATTTAGAGGGGTTTTTTTAGATATTGTAGTTGTAAATGCATTGGTAGACATTGTTACAATGTTGGACCAAATGAAAGAACACGACAACTTCACATGGAATAGGTTTCGGCAGTGTACAAAGTACATGGGTATTCCTCAGGAGATAGTCACATTGTTTCACTGTATGCTGCAAACAAGTCTCCAACCAAATCAGCTTTCATTTGCCAACGTACTTCTAGCATATGCACAAATGGGTTGTTGAAAAGGCTCTAAAAATTTCTGAGAAACCGTAACTGGCAGATCTAAAGCTAGTTTCCATAACCTTTGCTAGCATCTCCCGTCCTGTGCCAGATGCAAGTTGTGGAACACCTTATGGACATCCCTCAGAGTATAAAGAGTAGAGGAATCATTTCAAATATGTAGTTACAAATTCCTTGATAGATGTGTATGTAAAATGGTGGAGCTGTGGTTGCTCATGAACCGGTTGACGAAGTGCCCAAACAAGATGTTGTAACGAAGCCTACGGGTTTGACCGACTCCGTTCCTCCCAGGCATGGTTCATCTTCCCTTACCTCTCATAATTATCAAGTTTTAGTTCTCTTTTGCACCTTAATAGAATTTTAAAATATTAGGATTTTAATACCGTTAAATGTTTTTTTTTCAACTCGTTGCAAAAACAATAAAATGTCGTGTCGTAACTCATGAAGTCAAAATAACTCGTTTGCATTAAACATGAACTTCCACCCTCATTCTTAGGTGATTCAGAAAACTTCCTACCCAACTGAATCACTACAACATTGTTTTATCGACCGGACAAAATTGACTTCCCAGTAATAACGTTGATCATCTCCTGGTTTAAATAGTTAATTTTTACACTTTTCAGAGACTCATTAAGTACCCTTTGTAACTCTGAAAATGAGATGTTAAGCTTCATTTGTGTACCTTGTTATGTGAGGAGTCACCTGGACCTTTGGATTGACCCCGAATGAACATATGTGATCTTTTTAACGCTCTTATAGGAGCCCTGTTACACTATTTCACAGTAGTAGAAAGCTTTTAAAACTATAAAGTTGGCTTTCGATTTGAACCGCAATTTGAAACCTGGATAGAGAAATTATTTCCCATCTTCGCAAACCTCTACTGTTTATAATAGACAATTGTATGAAACTTTCCATTTAGGGGAAAATAATTTTATGGCTAGTTTGGCAAAGGAATTTTGTAGGCCTCCGGTTGCAGTTTGACGAGGTCAAACTGAACCAATTTCGACTTGTCACTCCAGAAAAATTGTCGCCGTTTGAAAATGGTTTTCTAGTTCTTAGTCTCGTTGACTTTGATGAATTCTCATAATATAGGGGAACTTGTAGGAAGTGTCTCATTGTGTGCTCATCCATCGAATGCCAGTTATAGACGTGGTTTTCTGGGCCCTAGAGTTAACATTTGTTCATTTACAACTGGGTCAGCTACGACCAGTAGCCCTGGAAAACTAGCCACCAAACGTAAACCATTTTCTTTTTTCCCAATTCTGTCATTTGCTATGAACTCTTGGTATATCTGGGGACACGTAAAAAGTTAATCGTGGTGTGTGTTCTCATCAGAAGACAACTTTTGGAAGCGGTTTCTTAGCCTCCGAGCCCATTTTGAACATTTTGTAGCTAGTGAGAAAATGTAAAAATAGAAAGCTGCGGGACCTTCGTAGGGTTGCCAAACCACCATGGAAAATTTTAATCACATGCAAATAACTGTTTTAAAACTCTATAGTGTAACTTGTTATGTGGAATAGAACTTACGACAAATGGTGTTTTCTCTCTCTTCCCTTCTCTTTCTCTCTCCTGGGTTACAAAAATAAGTAAAATGAAATGTAATGAATACATGTCTCTAAACCTTTTAATTTCGATTGCAAATTGTAATTGTTATCATATGTAAATCGGAAACTGAAAAATGATAATTATGTTAGGTTAGGGTGGATGCCATGCCAACGATTTATTGCTAATATCATGCTCACATGGTATTGCAGGATGAAAGAATTACGACGAAAAGGTGATGTGTAATTCATTTGTTTTATCTTTGTAATTTATATAGTTCATTGTTAAATGAATAAGTGTATAATGTTGTCTCATGTCACAGACTGTTATATTTGATAATTTGTTGATATGTATGAGATGTTGGTTTCAAGGACATCTAGGAAATGTTCATTTAATCTTAGGTTCAATTTTGATTTATAGTACACATGGTAAAAGGGTTTGATACTTATATAAGGTAAATAAATTTGAAGTAATATCTTGTAGTGCATGTTTATTGTTCCATAAATGATTAATAAGTCATCTTGTGCTTTCATACTTTGTAAATGGAAGAAAGAGATTTAAATGAAACACTCTAACCCTGTTCGATATCCGAGCACAACTTGTTTACATGTGTGATAATCCTTACCGTAGGAGACATTTAAAACCTTAGAGTGAACTTAAACCCTGCACTCAATGGAACCTCCTAGTTTGAGTAAACAAGAGTCCAAGAATGGGTTTATTGTCTTATTCAGTATGATTAGTGACATTGTCATAAACCTAGTAGATAGGAGTGACACAGTCAAAACTGTATTTGGAGTATTTCAAGCTAAATCCTCTTTCAGAGCCTAGTGGATTACCTTGTTCTCTGAAGATAGATTTAAATTTAAAGTTCTTCATCGATCGAAATCCCTGTTGGATCTAGATGACATAGATGGAGGTTGTAACTTAGTTGTTCTAGGTCTTAAACTCTTGTTAATGAACTCCTTAGCTCCGCTCAGCTAAATGTGTTAGTTTGATTTCTCTCAACATAACACCTTGGTATTTTCTGCAAGGTAGTTTAGCATAAGTGTGTCCTCTCACTTAAAAACACATTTATAGTTGAGGGGTAGACCCTTAGGTGAAGTTGGAATTAATCTAAAACTCAATTGAATTCGGATGTTAACTTAGGGTTTGTGTGTAGCTTCAAGTCTCCTAATCATTTATGTCTTCAAGAGGTCAGACAAACATTTCGTAACTCCTTTCACAAGACAAAACTAATAATAAGGCCATAATGTGACATAGAAAATAAAGCATATAAGAGTAAAAAATGATATTTGAGGTTCGGAATAATGCCACTCTTAGAGACCTTATAACACAATTAAATGTATTTTTATGTTTCAAAAAAATATGAATTGCCCTGGCGTGTTCAACCTTCGAGAAAACAAAATACATATATAAATCAAAATGGAATTCCTCAAGTCATTGAATTAGAATAACTATGGTAGGGAAATAATTAACCGTGATCGAGTTATGTTTTTCAGCAAAAAGCTATCTCGCATCTAAATCTCCGTTAAAACCTAATAACACTATATGGACACCAAGTCACATACACTTGAGTGGTAAGAGTACAAAGGTAGACATTGAATGTATGTTCGAGAAGAATATTTTTAACATAAGAGAAAGATAATTAAGTACTTATTATGCATTTGAATTATGCCAAATAATTATGCAAGCTATGGAAGATTCTGTAAAGAACATGAAGCCAGCTTAGAAGGGTCAAACGGTATTTTAACTGTAGGATGAGCTTAAGAGTCTGTAGGTGGACAAATGAGAAATTCATCCTTGCACAATAATGTTCTTGGAATGTTAATCATAACTAAAATACAATTAAAGAAATGTTGTGTTGTGGTTTCACCATTCTTGAAGTCATGTTTCTTGTGGTTGGGCCATTACTAGTAACCATTCATTGGGAAAAGTGTGGCATCGACATGCCTATGTTGTTTTCATGTGTCTATGTGAGTCGATGACTTATGTGATTGTCATATGCGAGTCAAGTTTTTGTACTTAGAACCTTGTTGTGTTGTGTGTAGTGACCATTGTAAGTTAAAAAAAAATATTCTTGTATTTTACTGTTGTAATTGTGTGTGTAAAATGTGGGCACTACATATGGTACCAAAGCGGAGGTTCATGCTCTCGAACCTCTGGGATGGATTGGAGTTGTGATGATTCTGCATGATGGTGGTGGATATTGGAAGAGTAATGTGATATATGTTGTTATGTGAACTATGTCGTAATTGTGAAATTTTGAGTGCACATGTTATGTATGTCACTTAGTGCATATTTTTTATCATATTGGTGTGCTTGTGATGAGAGTATTCACTCTCTATGTTGTTGATTCAATGAGGAATCTGTGTGTGATGTACCACCTTTTTGTGTGTGAAAGGAATGATATTGTGAATTACAGAGTGTGAAAATTTTTGACCTTATGTGATGTGAAGATGTAATGATGTATTGCATGACAAAATCGATGTAAAGTGAATGGAATATGATTGTGATGTCATCACCGTATTGTGATGAGTTGCGTGCATCATCGTAATGTTTTGAAATTAAATATAAGTTGTAAGGTTAGAAATTGTTTTCCTCATACTTATAATTCATGTAATATGTGATGATTCATGTCATGATTTAGGGGCATATGGTGAGCGTATGATCCCTATGGTATAGTGATTGCACTCCGGTTGCAGAATGTGGTAATGTGATATATCGTAACCATGAAAGTAATGATTGTGTTATACCATGTATATATATACCATGTGTAAGACGTTATGGTTATTGTGCGTGAATCACCATTGTGTTAGTGATGTAGTTCTGTGTATGTTGTGAACCTTACACTAGACAACCCTAAGGGGATAAAATATCAAGAGTGTATGTGTGGAGAGAGGAGGCATGGATTAGGTTTTTATAATCTTGAGCTGAGTACGAGTGACGAAATGGAGTCTTATATAGACTGAAAATCCACTTCTATTTGTTTAGTATACTTTGAGCTTGCTCAGTATATTGTGGGTGCGCACCACCTTAGGCTCAACTTATCCAACTAGAGTTCCCTGCTCTTTCCTATTGAATAATCCTATGTGATTTTGACTATGTTGATCTTGGTGGGAGTATGGAGGAATGATTTAGGTAGAGATGGTCATAGTTACATTATTTGATTTACTCAATTCTAGTTACATGTATATTTTTACGAGCTGAGGCTCAATGTCTGAGTGCCAGCAACTCAATGAGTACCCCTTTGGTGGTGGTATGAGGCCACATAGTGATTATAATGTGGTATTTCCTCAATACGTATTTTATTTGTAAATTGATCATTATCTCTTTTAGCCAGAACCAACCATTTTCTTGATTGACATGTTCTTATATTTTGGGAATTTATTTGATTGTTACATTAACATTTGGATTTTGCACTAACCTTGGCTAATTAGCCGTTTGTTTTTTCTTAGACTTAAACTTTCTTTTCACGTTTAAAATTTTATAACCTTGCCCAAGGATTTTGATTTTTCCACTTGGCATTTGATTGGATTGTTATGATGGTTCTAATGTCGTAATGTATTGGAATGGGGTCATGGGATTAACCATAGAGTGGTTGAACCTATGGACCCACTTTGTTGTATGGGGGTAAGCCCCGAGGAGTTATAGATAACTAGCGGGTTGTTGAACCACGAGTTATTATGTCACTTGAGTTGGGGGTGACGGGGCTCTATGTGCCCAGGGCCATAGGGTGACCCAGTCTCATTAAGAGGAGAAAGGAGACATGCCTCTATGGTTGAGTGACCTATTATTCTTTATGGCACTCTATGGTGAAGTGACCTAATATTCTTGATGGGGCTCTATGGTTGAGTGACTCAACTTGGTTTTGGCACTATGATTATTTCTCCTTGGGAGGTATATGGAGTTATTTGGTGATGGTTAGTGAGGTATATGGAGTTTTTTTATGATGCTTCAGGAGACATATGGAGTTACTTCTTGATATTTTGAGATGTGTGGAGTTGGTATAGGGAGTTATGTGTACTCTTGTGAGTCTCATTAGACATTGTTATGATTGAGTATTGAAATTTCCATTTGTATGGACTATTGGATATTGTCTTGGCACTATGTTGGTACAGTCATGGTTTTCTTAGGGTCTTGTGATACTCCTTATATATGTACCAGTGCCATGATTATGTTTTTCAGTCTTGTGTGTGTACTAGATCTATGTCTAGGATGTAATTGTTGGAAATTCTTTGCTATGTGGACTACTTGTTGTCATTCCATGGAGGAATTAAAAGACCCTGTGAGATGATCCAGTCATGAAAGTAGGTAGAAAGATGTCTAGTGGGTTGTATGTGTTATGTTAAGCTTTGTGTGACATCTTGATGTTAGTTATTGTTGGGCACCCACAAACTTAAGACAACTAAAAAATTCTAAACAATGAATATTATAATCTTGAGATAAAAAATACTGTAAAAGAAAATGCTAACTAAGTAATAAGGTAAAATGGAATTACCAATCTTCATAGAACCTTGAAAGTTAGAATTTATACCAGATGTTCATAGGGCCACCTCGTGGCCATGATTTTGTGCCTAAAATCTTAACCTTAGAGCATACCTTCACCCATAATTGTTCTTTTTTGTGTACCATTTATTTTCCTCTGTGTTATGTCGCATCGAGGACGATGCTTTCTTAAGGGGAGGAGAATGTAATGCCCCATTCATCGTTGCTCTTTTTCTTCTTTGATGATCATGTTGCTAAGTGTGGAATGTCATTGCACTTCCATTAAACATTAGGGGCTTCACCTCGTCGCGGATGATAATCAATTGTACCCCTTTTCATCGTGCTTGCTTGTGTCGGTGTCGATGTTTTCTATTATTAGACCCGCATCGTCCATTACGTTTTTTCCCTTTTTAAAGGGAAATCTTGTCATCACCTTGTTGAGCTTACCTGTTGATCGATATTAATATGATTAATGTATTTTATTTTTAAAAAGTCGTAAAAATCATAAATATAATGATAAAAATAACATTGTCATTTGTCGATTGACGATTATTTGTTTTAGTGTCAATTTTTTTCATCAATATTGTTATTGATTTCCTACAATCTATTTTACTTTATTATTGATCACTCTTATGATTGAGCTCTCGATTAAGTGATTTTGTTTTGGCCCTATCGTTTAGATCCTAAAGGATTATTCGAATCCCTTTTAGGTGTGAGGGCATTATAACGCATAATAAAAATAAATAATAAATGAATGGGTATCAATTATATTTTTTATATGTGTATATTAATAATAAAATTTTATTTTGAATTAATTAAGCCTTTTTAGGCCCCTACGCATGATTTTATTACAAGTTATTGGCTATTTGACGTTTCTCACCCACCGAAATTATAAATCTGTATGGTCAATTTTTCCTCTGCTTAGTGTGGAAATATGGGATTCCATGTTTCCTTGGTTCTCGGAAAGTGGGTGTATGGAGTTTAATGGCCGCCTGTTTGTTTCATTGCTTTTTATTTATGTCATACTTGGCGTGGGATGGTGGCAGTCCTTTTCTTTATTTTTTTTGGGGGGCCTCGTTTGAGCTGACCGAAACACCTTTTCCATGCTTTGACCACTTTCTTTTGGATCGATGTATCCTTGTTATCCTCCTTGGCTATGTGTATGCTGGAAATGGAGATCTGGACAGTCCATTTTTACAGAATCCTACTTGTGCCTTGTGTTTTCTCCCTCCACGTTTTCATCCACAACTCATGTGATGCTTGCATTTTTAGCTGATACTCAATGGATGTCTTCACCTGTTCAAAACCACCTTTCTTCCTTGGTTGCATGGGTGTGCTTGGAAAATGTGAGCTGTTCAGATTTGGACACCTGGTGATGGCATGGGTGTGGTGAAACAAGGATGAATTTCATGGGCTTTTGTTTGTAGCTTCCATGCATTGTGCATACCCCATGTTTGCACTCACAACCCCTCTGGCTTCTGCGACTCCATCCTTCAAACCCACCTCCTTATTGCCTTGTTGGATGTGTCTCTAAGCTTCTATTTTGTTTTACCTTCCTTGGGCAACGTGTATTTCTATCTACAACAATCTGAACAGGTTATTTTGTTTTGTTTTGTTTTGTTTTGTTTCTGTCTTTTTGTTGGGTGAAGACAATAGCCTACGCCAGCATCCTCCCAGCTTGCACCAAACATGAACTCTTTTACCTGCATGGAATTCTATAAAAGAAAAAAAAATAGAGGGGTTTTGTCAGATATTGTAGTTGCAAATGTGTTGGTAGACGTTGTTACAATGTTGGACCACATGAAAGAATGAGATAGCTTCGCATGGAATAGGTTTCGGCAGTGTACAAAGGACATGGGTATTCCTCAGGAGAAAGTCACATTGTTTCACCGTATGCTACAAACATGGATCCAACCAAATCAGCTTACATTTTCCAATGTACTTCTAGCATATGCATAAATGGGTTGTTGAAAAGGCTCTAGAAATTTCTGAGAAACCATAACTAGCAGATCTAAAGCCTATTTCCATAACCTTTGCTAGCATCTCCCATCCTATGCCAGATGTGAGTTATGGAACACATTATGGACATGATTTAGAGTATAAAGAGTAGAGGAATGGTTTCAAATATGCAGTTACAAATTCATTAATAGATGTGTATGCAAAATGGTGGAGCTGTGGATGCTCGTGAACTGATTGACGAAGTGCCCAAGCAAGATGTTGTACCGAAGCCTATAGGTTTGACCGACTCCATTCCTCCTAGGCATGGTGCATCTTCCCTTACCTCTCATAATTTTCATGTTTTATTTCTCTTTTACAGCTTAATATAATTTTAAAATATTAGGATTTTAATACCGTTAAATGTTTTTTTTTTCAACTCGTTGCCAAAACAAAAAAAAGTCGTGTTGTAACTCACAAAGTCAAAATAACTCATTTGCATTAAAACATGAACTTCCACCCTCATTCTTAGGTGATTTAGAAATCTTCCTACCCAACTGAATCGCTACAACATTGTTTTATCGACCAGGTGAAATTGACTTCCCAGTAATAACATTGATCATCTCCTGGTTTAAATAGTTAAGTTTTGTACTTTTCAGAGACTCATTAAGTATCCTTTATAACTCTGAAAATGAGATGTTAAGCTTCATTCCTGTACCTTGTTATGTGAGGAGTCACCTGGACCTTTGGATTGATCCCAAACGAACATATGTGATCTTTTTGACGCTCTTATAGGAGCCCTGTTACACTGTTTTGCAGTAGTAGAAAGCTTTTAAAACTATAAAGTTGGCTTTCATTTTGAACCGCCATTTGAAACTTGGATAGAGAAATTATTTCCCGTCTTCACAAACCTCTAGTGTTTATAATAGATGATTGTATGGAACTTTCCATTTAGGGAAAAACACTTTTTTGGATAGTTTGGAAAAGCCATTTTGTAGGCCTCTGGTCGCAGTTTGACAAGTTCAAATTGGACCAATTTTAACTTGTTGCTCTAGAAAAATTTTCACCGTTTGAAAATGGTTTTCTAGTTCTTAGTCCCATCGACTCTGATGAATTCTCCTGATATAGGGGAACTTGTAGGAAGTGTCTCGTTGTGTGCTCATCCATCCAACATTAGTTATAGACGTTATTTTATGGGCCCTCGAGCTAACATTTGTTCATTTGCAATTGGGTCAGCTACGAGCAGTAGCCCAAGAAAACTAGCCACCAAACGTAAACCATTCAATTTTTTCCCAATTCCGTCAGTTGCTATGAACTCTTGGTATATCTAGGGACACGTAGAAAGTTAATTGTGGTGTGTGTTCTCATCGGAAGACAAATTTTGGAAGTGGTTTCTTAACCTCCGAGCCCATTTTGAACGTTTTGTAGCTAGTGAAAAAATGTAAAAATAGAAAGTTGCGAGACCCTCATAGGGTTGCCAAACTACCATGGAAACTTTTAATCACATGCAAATAACTATTTTAAAACTCTATAGTTTAACTTGTTGTGTGGAATATAACTTATGACAAATGGCGATTTCTCTCTCTTCCCTTCTCTTTCTCTCTCCTAGGTTACAAAAAGAAGTAAAATGAAATGTAATGAATACATGTCTCTAAATTTTTTAATTTTGATTGCAAATTGTAATTATTATCATATGTAAGTGGGAAACTGAAAAATGATAATTATGTTAGGTTAGGGTGGATGCCATGCTAGCGATTTATAGCTGATATCATGCTCATGTGGTTTTGCAGGATGAAAGAATGACGACGAAAAGGCGATGTGTAATTCATTCATTTATCTTTATAATTTATATAGTTCACTGTTAACTGAATAAGTGTATAATGTTGTCTCATGTTATAGACTATTATATTTGATAATTTGTTGGTATGTATGAGATGTTGGTTTCAAGGACATCTAGGAAATGTTCATTTAATCTTACGTTCAATTTTGATTTATAGTACACATGGTAAAAGGGTTTAATACTTATATAAGGTAACTAAATTTGAAGTAATATCTTGTAGTGCATGTTTAGTGTTCCATAAATTATTAATGTGTCATCTTGTGCTTTCATACTTTGTAAATGGAATAAAGAGATTTAAATGAAACAATCTACCCCTGTTTGATATCAGAGCACAACTTGTTTACATGTGTTATACTCCTTACCATAGAAGACATTGAAAACCTTAGAGTGAACTTAAACCCTGCACTCGATGGTACTTCCTAGTTTGAGTAAACAAGAGTCCAAGAACGGGTTTATTGTCTTAGCCAGTATGGTTAGTGACATTGTCATAAACCTTGTAGATAGAAGTGACACAGTCAAAACTGTATTTGGAGTATGTAGAGCTAACTCCTCTTTCGGAGCCTAGTGAATTACCTTATTCTGTGAAGATAGATTTAAATTTAAAGTTCTTCATCAAGTGAAATCCCTATTGGATCTAGACAGCATAGATGGAGGTTGTGACTTAGTTATTCTAGGTCTTAAACTCTTGTTAATGAACTCCTTAGCTCCGCTCAGCTAAATGTGTTAGTTTGATTTCTATCAACATAACACCTTGGTCCTTTCTGGAAGGTGGTTTAGCATAAGTGTGTCCTCTCACTTAAAAATGCATTTATAGTTGAGGGGTAGACCGTTAGGAGAAGTTGGAATTAATCTAAAATAGAGTTGAATTCGGATGTTAACTTAGGGTTTGTGTGTAGATTCAAATCTCCTAATCATTTATGTCTTCAAGAGGTTAGAAAAACATTAAGTAACTCCTTTCAAAAAACAAAGCTAATAATAAGGCCATAACGTGACTTAGAAAATAAAGCATTTAAGAGTAAAAAAACAAGATTTGAGGTTCAGAATAATGCCACTCTTGGAGACCTTACAATGCAATTAAATCTATTTTTAGGTTTCAAAAAAATATGAATTACCTTGGCGTGTTCAACCTTCGAGAAAACAAAATACATATATAAATCAAAATGGAATTCCTCAAGTCATTGAATTGGAATAACTATGGTAGGGAAATAACTAACCGTGATCGAGGTATGTTTTCGGTAAAAAGCTATCTCACATCTAAATCTCTGTTAAAACCTAATAACGCTATATGGACACCAAGTCACATACACTTGAGTGGTAAGCGTAAAAATCTAGACATTGAATGTATGTTTGAGAAGAAGATTTTTAACATAAGAGTAAGATTATTAAGTAATTTTTATGCATTTGAATTATGGAAAATAATTATGCAAGTTATGAAAGATTCTGTAAAGAACATGAAGCCATCTTAGAAGGGTTGAATGGTATTTTAACCACGGTATGAGCTTAAGAGTCTGTAGGTGGAAAAATGAGAAATTCATCATTGCACAATAATGTTCTAGGAATGTTAATCGTAATTAAAATATAATTAAAGAAATATTGTGTTGTGGGTTCACCATTCCTGAAGTCATGTTTAATGTGGTTGGGCCATTACTAGTAACCATTCATTGGGAAAATTATGACATCGACATGCCTATGTTGTTCTCATGTGTCTATTCGAGTCGATGACTTATGTGATTGTCATATGCGAGTCGAGTTTCTGTACTTGGAGCCTTGTTGTGTTGTGTGTAGCGAGCATTGTAAATCAAAAAAAAATTATCTTGGTATTTTAATATTGTAAGTGTGTGTGTAAAATGTCGGCACTACACCCATCAAAGACAACTCATTTTTCTCTTTGACGAGGCACAACATACAAGACCAACCATAATACATAGTTATAGCTCAGTGCATCCCACTATGAAAATTTTCTTAAGGTTATTTATTTTACTAAAAACATGCCCTTCAAACTTGAACTTACATTCTAGGAGATTAAGGTTATGAACCGCATAATCCTTCTTAAAAGGTTAGATTCCTTTCTTTTATACTAGAGACATAAGGCTTAGATAGAAATGAATGAAAGAGGATCATCTTTACTTTGACAAATATTTGTTTAATTAGTTATTAGATTAATGCTACAAGGGGTGGGGTGAAACAAATCCCACAAGGTTATCTAAGCAACCACAAGCGACAAAAACCTTGTTTCAACCTCCATTGAAAAAGGAGACGAGTGTTAGCTCCAATTGATAGAGGTACCGTTTTAGGTTCGGAACGAGAAACCCCTTTGAGAAAGGATCAAAAATTTATCATTGCATAAGAAAAGGGTTACAAAGTATTGTGGAAATGGTTAGAGAGAGAAGGTAAATTTATTTCATTATGATCTATTTAGTTATTAACTGGCCTTTTAACGAGACTTAAGAGTTCAACTGGATTTGGGGTAAAAGCTTCATTTAGCACTCTCTTGATTAAGTACGACAAAGGAAACACACGGGGTCCGTAAAGAAGAGCATATGTCTTAGAGTGTCCTTAATCAAACTCCCCTACTAACAAAGATATGACTATATCCCTAAAAGCCAACAAGGAAATACTTTTGGAAATAATTAACATTTCACGACAAAGAGGATAAAGTTGAATCTGTAGTTAAGGATAATGATGGTAGGTTTCTTTACATAGGTAGAAAACTCATTTCTTTCTAATTTAAGATTCTTAAATTTATCAACGAGAAACCCAACTTTCATTGTTATTTTATTATTGATTCATCTATTAACTCATTCTATTTTATTTTTGTTTAACTTTAGAAGAAGGATTTCTACTCACTAAAATATATAGAGAATTGTACTAGTGCCAAGACCAAGGGGGAGAATTATTAAACATGAAAGTTTAATGAAACAAAAGAAGAAAATACCATTTCTAAACAAGAGGGCTAAGCACGGTTATAAAATTTATATCCGACATGGCACACAAACCAAAGGTGTTAAAAAATTCAATAGAACTTTAGCTGAGAACTAGAAGGTAAAAATCTGGTCAGCCACACTACAACATTTTTATAACTGAAATAAATTCAAAAGAAAGTACACGAACAAGGAGATGATTGATTTTTATTCCTCACAAAGATAGTTACAAGTTTTGCTACAAAAGGACAAGGCAAGTTTATTTCACAAATACCAATAATCCAAGGAAAGAGGCATTCTAAACTCCTTTACAAGCACCATTGCAAGATTTACAATACATTTGACATTAGTAAAAGAACTTCATAAATCAACCTGATGAAACCTTTACAAATATTTCCTTTTATCTACTCGCATAATCCATTTGCACAAGTATTAACTTGAGTCAGTTTGCGAGAACTGAGCATGCTAAGACTACCCATTGCAATAGTAAGCTAACATTTAACAATATCATGAAAGGAATTCTCTATTTCAAGAATGGATCAAAGCACAAACCACTTATCAAAATTCTTCACACGAGATGAAAGAAATTCTCCACAAGACAACAAGAAGATATTCAAATATTCTAGTAAGAACGATATCAAAAATAAACAAGGTAAGAACTTATAGGTTAAGAACAAAAGTTCATGAATACTGAGATTTCAATGATGTAATCCTATGGATTACGTGATTGAAATCTAATACTAAAACCATCCATCTCAAAAGAAAACAAATTGCAGATCGTATCTTTAGGTGTGCATTCAATAGATAAGGAGAAATGGTCATAGAATATATCCTCAATGATTGAATTCCAAAATGTAAACTGATCCAAAAAATCATCTTACAGGATGCTCTGAGTTTCCAATAGCTTGGGGTGTACAAAAAATTCTATAGCAAGCACCCATTCGAGATCCTTACGTCCATTCCATAACTCATATAAAATTTATGTCATCCTTACTTTAATAGAAAAAAATACGCATGTAAATGGTTTTGGTTTCCAACTCGAAGCAACTCGAAACTTGACTTGGAATGAAAATAATCAAAATAACATAAGACCCTAAGAAGGTTTTGAGATAGATAAAAATCCAGATATTTCATGTTGATCTCAAAAGGTTGAGAAAACAAAACTTAGTTTAACCATAAAAAAGGGAAGAAAAGGCAAGGGAATGTCATCCCTTTTTCACAAGACCCAAAATGCATACCCCTAATGGTGTAACAAAGGTAGCATACTACCTGGCATTCTAATCACACTTATTTCAAACCAGAAGTTTCCCCATGATATAGAATCCCAAAGTCATTGGATTTTACATATAATACAAGCCATGGAATACCCTGAAAAAATCACAAAATACAATGTTTACCAGTATTCCACACAACCACATAAATAATCAAATACGCAAGGTTGTTAGCAAAAAGGGGATTTTGGTTCATCGTCAAATCTTCGTAGAAGATAATCTACTTTTACCTAACCAGACTAGGTATGAAATCAGCAAGAAAGTGCTCCCATCATTTTAGAATGGTTATTTCAGCCACTCTGTTACTACCCATTAAATTTAGAAATCAATTTCATTCAGGTAGGTATATTTTTTTGGACCCAATACTCTATTTTGGGTCAGTGAAAAGCCATATATATATATATGATTCTTAAAAGTGCTTGGACAATTCCAAACCTAGATGCAACCAGTATAGCGGCCCCCAGGAATGGCTCATTTATGACCTATTAAAATATCTTAGGTTAACAACAAGAACACAACACCCAATAATTTACTCAACGAGACGTCCAAGTTATCTATTTCTATATTATAAAAAATAACTAATCTGGGTCCTCATACTGGTCAATGGGAAAAACATTTTCCCTTTTTAAACAGTTTAAGACATTATTCATTGAAAAACCATTCTACATATTTATTAAAAGAATTCAAATAACTTCATGTTGTCCATGGGATGGTTTTGACCGGAAATGCCTCTCTTTCTCATAGAAACTCAACACTTCCTTTCTAAGGGGAATAAATTATACTCTTAACCGAATTTCATTGATATTAAAACCTATCAATGCGCAACTCTCTCTTATGCGTCTCTTAATTTCTTATGCCTCCCTTAAGGGGCCGGTTACCCTATGGCCCTATGAACATAGAGTACAGACACCCCTAACCCAAGTGACATAATAAATCATGGTTCAACAACCCACTAGTTATCTATAACTCCTTGGGGCATGCCCCCATAAAATGAAGTGGGTCCATAGGTCAAACCATTCCATAGTGCATCATATGACCCTATTCTACACATCACGACAATAGAACTAGCATAGCAATCTGATCCAAATTCCAAGTGGCAAAGTAAAAGCCTTGGGCAAGGTGGTAAGATCTTAAAATTTAAAATAAGGTTCAAAACCAAGCTCAACAAATGACCAAATGGCCATAGTTAGTAAAAAAATTGCGTGTTAGTACCACAAACCAAGGAAATGCTCAGAAATGTAAAACATGGCAATCAACAAAACTACCAGTCCTTGTAAAAATAAAGTAAAAAATTCAATTTACAAATAAAATACACATATAAGAATAACACATTATGATGACTATGTGGCCTTATCTAGCCACAAAGGGTATTCAATGATTTTCTGGAACTCGGAACATCGAGCCTCAACTCGTGAAAAAATAACATATCAATAGTACAACTGTCATCATCTCTATCTAAATCATCCTGCCACAACTTCAACAAGGCTAAACACAGTCATAGTTACACTCAGGTTGTACTCATACAACAACCACAGAAGGAGAGAGGAAAGGAGCACAGGTCATCATCTATGGAACTGAAAATTGGCTTAAGTTACTGACCCAAGGTATGTAATTCCCCACTCAAAACATACACTTTTACTGATTTCCCTCAGGGTCAGTTAGTGTAAGTTTCACAACATAACATGCAACTACATCACTAATACAATGGTGGTTCACACACATTAACCATAGCGTCTTACGCATGGTCTCGATATGGGGTATGTCACATACATTACATTCATAGTTTACAACATCCCACATCACCACATGTTGCACCCAAAGTGTAATCACCATACGATAGGGATCATATACTCCCATATGTCTGAAATTTATGACATAAATCATTACTTATCACATGAATTACAATTATGACGAGAACCATCACAACATCTAGTCAAATACCATATAACATGGAATTACACATATTTCTACAGAAATGGTAATGACATCCTTAAGAAATCTAGTTCACTACAACCAACCTAGTTAAACAACATATCAACACCCCCACACATCACGAATGCCAAAAGGATCCAACAATCTGGAATCAACAATCATATTTCTTCCACACACACAACAAAATAGTGTTTCACACTCAAATTCACATAGAATTCCTAAAAAGGAGAGAGAATATTCTCATCTTTAACACATCAACATGTCATAAGTTACACACTAAGTGACATACACAAAATGTGTGCTAAAAATATCACAATTACGACATAGTTCACATCACGCTTAATTCACATTACTCTTCCAATATCAACCACCATCATGTAACACCATCACCATCATGCAGCACCATCATGTATTATCATCACAACTCCAAACGGACCCAAAGGTTTGAGAGCATGAACCTTCGCTTTGATACCAAGTGTAACACCCACTAATTTAGACACACAAGCCAACATAGCAAAGTACATGGCAATTTATTTTTGACTTGTTCAAAGTACTGAATGACACAACAGGTGGTTACAATGGCTACAACTAACTCTTCGAACATCTTGACACGATGATGACCTATTGGTCAACAAGGAAACATTCAACACCCATCAAGGACACTTCATTTTTCTCTTCGATGAGGCATAACATACAAGACCAACCACAATACATAGTTACAGCTCAGGACATCCCACTATGAAAATTTTCTTAAGGTTATTTATTTTACTAAAAACACACCCTTCAAACTTAAACTTATGTTCCAGGAGATTTAGGTTATCAGCCGCATAATCCTTCTTAAAAGGTTAGATTCCTTTCTTTTATACTAGAGACATAAGGCTTAGATAAAAATTACTAAAAGAGGATCATCTTTACTTTGAAAAACATTTATTTAATTAGTTATTAGATTAATGCTACAAGGGGTGGGGTGAAAAAAACACCACAAGGTTATCTAAGCAACCACAAGCGACATAAACCTCATTTAAACCTCCGTTGAAAAAGGAGACGAGTGTAAGCTCCAATTGACAGAGGTACCATTTTAGGTTTGGAATGACAAACCCCTTTGAGAAAAGGATCAAAAATTTATCATTGCTTAAGAAAACTATTACAAAGTATTATGGAAATGGTTATAGAGAGAAGGTCAATTTATTTCATTATGATCTATTTAGTTATTAACTGGCCTTTTAACAAGACTTAAGAGTTAAACTGGATTTGGGGTAAAAGCTTCCTTTAGCAATCTCTTGATTAAGTACGACAAAGAAAACACACGGGGTCCTCAAAGAAGAGGATAAATCTTAGAGTGTCCTTAATAAAACTCCCCTACTAATTAATATTTGACTATATCTCTAAAAGCCAACAAGGAAATACTTTTGGAAATAATTAACGTTTCACGACAAAGAGGGTAAAGTTTAATCCGTAGTTAAGGATAACAAGGGTAGGTTTCTTTACATGGGTAGAAAACTGATATCTTTCTAATTTAAGATTCTTAATCTTATCAACGAGAAACCCAAATTTCATTGTTATTTTATTATTGATTCATCTATGAATTCATTTAATTTTCTCTTTTTTTAAATTTAGATGAAGGATTGCTACTCACTAAAATGTATAGAGAGTTTTACTAGTGCCAAGACTAAGGGGGGAATTATTAAACATGAAAGTTTAATGAAACGAGAGAAGAAGATACCATTGCTAAATGAGAGGGCTAAACACGGTTATAATATTTCTATCCAACATGGCACAGAAACCAAAGGTGTCACAAGATTCAATAGAACTTTAGCTAAGAACTAAAAGGTAACAATCTGGTCAGCCACGCTACAACATTCTTATGAATGAAATAAATTCAAAAGAAAGTACATGAACAAGGAGATGATTGATTTTTATTCCTCACAAAGATAGTTACAAGTTTTGCTACAAAAGGACAAGACAACTTTATTTCCCAAATACTGATAATCCAAGGCAAGAGGCCTTCTAAACTCCTTTACAAGTACCATTGAAATATTTACAACACATTTGATATTTGTAGAAGAACTTCATAAATCAACCAAATGAAACCTTTACAACTCTTTCCTTTTATCTACTCACATAATCCATCTGCAAAAGTATTAACTTGAGTCAGTTCGCGAGAACTAAGCATGCTAAAACTACCCATTGCAACAGTAAGCTAACATTTAACAATATCATGAAAGGAATGCTCTATTTGAAGAATGGATCAAAGCACAAACCACTTATCAAAATTATTTACACGAGATAAAAGAAATTCCCCACCAGACAACAAGAAGACAGTAAAAAATTCTAGTAAGAACGATATCACAAATAAACAAGGTAAGACCTTATAGGTTAAGAACAAAAAGTCAGGAATACTGAGATTTCAATCATGTAATCCTATGGATTACGTGATTGAAATCTAATACTAAAGTAATCCATCTCGAAAGAAAACAAACAGAAAACCGTATCTTTAGGCGTGCATTCAACAGATAAGGAGAAATGGTCATAGAATATATCCTCAGTGCTTTAAGACCAAAAGATAAATTGATTCCAAAAATCATCTTATAGGATTAATCTGAGTTTCCAACCACTTAGGGAGTACTCAAATTTCTATAGAAAGTACCCATTTGAGATCCTTACATCCATTCCATAACTCATCAACAATAAGAATTATGTCATCCATACTTTAATAGAAAAAAAATACGCATACATGGTTTTGGTTCTCAACTCGAAACTTGACTTGGAACGAAAATAATCAAAATAACATGAGACCATAAGAAGGTTTTGAGATAGATAAAGATCCAGTATTTTGTGTTGAGCTCAGAAGGTCAAGAAAACAAAACTTAGCTTAATCATAGGAAAGGGAAGGAAAGGCTAGGGAATGTCATCCCTCTTTCACAAGACCGAAAACACATACCCCTAAATGGTGTAACAAAGGCAACATAATACCCAGAATTCTAACGACACTTATTTCAAACCAAAAGTTTCCCCATGATATAGAATCCCGAAGCTACTAGGTTTTACATATAATATGATCCATGGAATAGCCTCACAAAATCACAAAATACAGTGTTTACCAGTATTCCACACAGCCATAGAAATAATCAAATATGCAACGTTGTTAGCAAAAAGGGGATTTCGGTTCATCATCAAATCTTCGTAGAAGATAATCTACTTTTACCTAACCAGACTAGGTATGAAATCAGCAAGAAAGTGCTCCCATCATTTTAGAATGGTTATTTCAACCACTCTGTTACTACCCATAAAATTTAGAAATCCATTTCATTCAGGTAGGTATATATTTTTCTGGACCCAATACTCTATTTTGGGTCAATGAAAAGCCATATATATATATATATATATATATATATATATATATATATATATATATATATATATATATATATATATATATGATTCTTAAAAGTGCTTGGAAAATTCCATACCCATATGCAACCAGTATAGCTTCCCCTAGGAATGGCTCATGTATAGCCTATTAAAATATCTCAGGTTAACAACCAAAACACAACATCCAATAATTTACACAACCAGACGTCCAAGTTATCTATTTCTATATCATAAAAAAAACTAAATTAGGTTCTCATACTGGTCAATGGGAAAAACATTTTCACTTTTCAAATAGTTTAAGACATTATTCATTGAAAAACCATTCTACATATTTATTAAAAGAATTCAAATAACTTCATGTTGTCCCTAGGAGGGTTTTGACCGGATATGCCTCTTTTTCTCATATAAACTCAACACTTCCTTTCCAAGGGAAATAAATTATACTCTGAACCAGATTTCATTGATATAAAAACCTATCAACGGGCAACTAATGCTCCAACTTGTTGTAGTTTTTTTAACAAATAAACAATAGTACTAGTAACTTTAACATTCCTAGAATTATAATAGAATAGAAACCAGTTAAAAATTCATTATTTCAACTTAATACAAGAATAAGAGTTGGGTATCCATGCCAAAACCAATGATTTAGAAGGAGATATAGATGGAAAATAGTATACTCAGATTAATCAATAACTAAGAACAAACCAAACCACGCTAAGGCACCCTTCAGGAAGAGAAACATACATTTCATGGGATAATAGAAATGGTAGTAGAAAATTGCAGAGTTTAGGTTTAACATACCTGAAAATTCTTCTTTTCCCCAATTCGCACCCACAAGGAAGATCCACAAGCTTGCTATGACAGGAAATCATCTGTTTTTCTTCTCCATTTTTTGAATAGCTATAATCCATTTGCTTCCACATTTGGAACGGGAAGGGAGAAGGCAGCAGAGAAGGAGGCTCAAACCTATGAATTGTATTTGCTGGGAGTTAAAGGATTAACACCCACAACCCATAAAACTCTCCCTCCAACTCCAAGTGGCCTGCAAAATTTGAGAGAGGGCAAGATGAACAAGGAAAAAACCAGAGCAAATTCATCTGTTGAGCCAACCCTTACAAGGTGAGCGGCCACCAATAGGGGATTGTGTGAGTAGGACAAAGAAACAGTTAACACTAACAATGTGTTTTGCTTTCGCTAGGCGCATAGACCCACGAATGAGCTAGACACCTCCCAACCATATGCATTGAAGAACACTAAATGAAAAGGATGGGAACACCACCAAAGTGCCAGCTAATAACCAAGTTTTATCAAAGTGAGGCAAGGAATAAAAATAGTGCATTAGGATAAGAGAAGACTAAATTATAACATTTTTTTTATTTTGTTGGTTGAAATTCATTAAATTTACATGACTAAGTCATAATAAGCTCTAACTTCCATTTGTCCCTAGAGGTGTGAAAAAACACATCCTTAAATACACTATTATATGTGGAAGCATATTTCTTAAGAAAAATTACGGTTTTATGAAGAATTATTCGTGATATAGGAGGTACTAAATTCTACCATAAGTTTAGTATCAATGTTACTTGATTACTTTTACCCCCCTTTTTTGATGCTATCTAGTTTGAATAATGTGGAACAAGCCAACCCGAGAAGATTAAATCACATACATACGGGCAAGCTAGAGGGAGCAAGAATTAAATTCTCCATTACCATAAATGATTAAAACACCATGGAAGGATGCCTAAACGAACAAGGGAAGAAGACTAGAGGTTGACGTTGAGAAGTGAACATGGATCAATGACCAACCATGGTGCCATGATGGGGAAATCCCTTCTCTAGGTTGGATCTACGAAATGATCGGAACAAAACAACAAAAAGAAATAATATAGAGACAATTAATATAAAATATCGATGATAATAGTCAATACGGTAAAATAATAACAATATAAACTAAAGGTCAATCGACAATTAAATTAAAAATATCATTATTATCATAATTATCATTATATATATATTTCTTTATTAATTAGATAAAGAAAATATATATGTAATTATTATTCACATTAATAATGACCAACGGTCAAGCTTAACAATGTGATAACAAGATCTTCCTTTAATAGGTTAATTGTACAGGATGCTACAAGGTCCACATACAAATGTGTCGATAACGACTCGAGAAGGCAAGATGGAGACAGAGGGTGATAATTCCTCACTGTGACAAGGTCGAAGTCAACTAATGTTCAACTCTTAGCAACAAGGTCACCGAAGTAAGAGCAGGAGTAACATCGAACGGGGCATTACAAGTAACTTGGAGCACAAGGAGACTTTGAAGCATTAAAATTACGGAAAACAATGTTGATTGGAGTGCTAGAAGTCTTCCACGAATTGTAAAGGAGGAAGTAACATATGTCATGTATTCCAGTTGCTAAGAGCAACACTGTAATCAATCCATGAAATAACTCGTTGTTAACAACCCAAGAAGAAAGCACCAAAGCTTACTTTTCCTTGTTGGACGCTCTTCAGAATAGTGAAAATCTACAATTCGATGAGTTTTTGCATCAAGGACTACTAGAGTGGTTCTCATTTAGCGTACTGTGTCAAGTTAAGAAGGTACATGTGGAGTTCGAAAAAGGCTACAAAGAAGATGATGAACACTAGATAGAACGTCAACACAAGCGTCCGTGTCTCACTGTGAGAGAGTATCGAGCCCATTTAATATCTACTATTCATGAGTAAGACATTATTCTTTCAAAAAAAATTAATTTTTTTGACATCATGTTAGCTCCAAAGATATTGATTTCAGATGCCCAACTCTTAAAAGGGCCCAATTTTTTCTGCATGGAACACGAAGATGAAAACAATTATTATTTTCAAATATCTTTGGGATATCGTCACTATCAAGTTCCCTTGTCGCATTGACAAGGATGATCGTATCAAGTACAATAAGGCTGATGCTAAAGTGATGATGTTGATCAAATTGATCATATTTGATGAGGTGCAACCACACATTCAGAATGCCACAATGTCAAAAGAATCATGGGATACTCTATCCACTATCTATGAAGCCAAGAAATTGATGAAGATTCTTAATCTATAGTCAAATTTGTATAATATGAACATGAAAGAAGGTGAGAAAGTGGAAGAGTTTCTACATCTAGTAGAAGAGTTACGTGTAGATCTAATTGCACTTAAAGAAGAGGTTGAAGACAGGTTTCTTATCCCACTCACATTGTGAGCTCTTCCATCCCAGTTCAAGACATTCATCACCACACTGACCATCATCACCAAAAAGGATGTGAGTTTTTCCAAGCTAGTGACTTTTTTGCAACAATAAGAAGCCATTCAGTCAGTATAAGAGGAGTTCAAGGAAAAAGCATTGATCTATAGGTAGATAAAGAGAAAGAAGCCTCATAAAGGTCATCAAGAGAAGTAGACACAAAAGTAACAACATAAGCAACCTCAGAAGCAAAAATAGAAGTAGAAGTCTCAAAAGGAATATCAATGGTGTCACATCTACTCCATGTCTACGCATGAAACTACCAATTGTTGGTATAATGGCTACACGTAATGTAATTCTGTAGAAGAACGCACATATGGATGATGTGATTCAAAGAAATCCAAGTGGCATCCTCGTAGAAAGAAACAGAAAGGACATGTCACAGCACAATCATATGATGAATTAGATGATGATGATCAAGAATTAACAAATTATGGCACACAAAAAGATTATTTTTTGTTTGTATCCCAAACATCATAGCCATTAGATAATATTTGGTTGATATATTCAAGTGCCAGCAAGCACATGAATGGTGATTGAAAGATTTTTGATTCCCTGACTAATTGACCCATTGGTGATTGGATTTGTATTACAGACAACAAGGAGTATACGTTAGAAGGAATTGGAAATGTGACCATTCCTCTTGGGACAAGAAAATTTAATCTCACAAAGGTACTCTACGTTCCTAGCCTAACCACAAATCTCATGTCTATCTCTCAACTGTTGAATCAAAATCTCAAATTGGAGTTCCTGTTTAGAATGGCATCAAGTCTTGTTTGATATCTCAAAACGGTAAGATACTTGCTAAATATTTTTAGAAGGATTTTTTATTTGCACTAGATGAAGTTTCATCCTCTACAGTTTCTATATCTACCTCCATGATGGACTCCACTACACTCTAGCATTATCAGTTTGGACATCTTTTGGAAAAATCCCTCTATCAGCTAAGTTTGAAGCAGATGGTAGGAGGAATTCCTCCTCTCTCTCATTCATTACCTCTTTTTCCAAGATATCTGGTGGGAAAACAACATAGGGATCCATTCGAGACAAGAAAATTCCATGCCAAGAATCATCTAGCAGTCATACATACCAATCTGTGTAGACCCTTTCCTACCTCTTTTAAGGGATTTCAATATTTCCAGTTATTCATTGATGATTATTCCCACAAGAATTGGGTGTTATTTCTCTGAAAGTAATGCAAAGCATTTGAAAAGTTTCAAATATTCTATTAATGGAGTGTTGTTCAGTAGACTGGGCAGACCCTTCAAGTCCTCCACTCAGATCAAGGGGGAGAATTCACGTCAATGAAGTTCTTGGCATTCGTGAAGGAGCACAACATTACACAACACCTGATTGCCCCCTATACTCCAAAACATAATAAAATTGTAGAGTGTCGCAATAGGACTATCATGGAGATGGCTCATTGCATGCTCTTTAATGCAAAGTTAGACAATAGATTTTGGGAGTAATCGATTGAGATAGATGTATATTTTTTGAATCGAGCACATGCAAAGATCTTGAAGGACAAGACACTGGAAGAGGTATGGAGCAATTGCAAATCTTCTATTTCTCATTTGAGAGTATTTGGTTACACTGCTTATATGCATGTTCTAGATAAAAAGAGGAAGAAGCTTGATATAAAGACACACCAGTGAATCTTTGTGGGGTAGAGTAATACCTTCAAAGCATATCTTCTCATGGATCCTAAGAAAATAAGATATAAGAGAGCAGATACATTGTTTGCGACAAGTCGTCATTTGAATTGTTTCCACAAAAGGAAGATTCAACACTGAATCCCTCTCATAAACTTATCACACATCGAGATGATGAGCTTGAGGATCCTACAAAAAATAATGATGAGATGCAAGGAGAATTATATGTTGATCTTGGAAATTTGGAAAGCATTTCCTCACATCAACAACATTGTTATCATCTGAAATGGGTCCAAAGCACCATAAGATATTCCCACTTGAACTCCCTTCCAGGAACTTCATCAGGAGTACGTATAGGAAGCCAAGTGAGAAGTGAAGTCAATCTCACACTCATGAGTTCAGTGGTTGATGGCACCAAACCTGGTTTAGCTTATGAGGCACTCAGTCAGCTAGAGTGGAAGAAATCCATTGATGCAAAATCTGAATCTTTGATACAAAATCAGACATGGGAAATTTTCGATCTACTTGTAGGTAAGAATTCCATTGGAATGCAAATGGATTTTCAAAACAAAATATAGGGCAGATGGATCTATCGACAAGCACAAAGAACGACTAGTTACAAACGGTTATGCTCAGCATGAAGGACTTGACTATGATGAGACCTTTGCACCTACTGTGAAGATCAAAACCATCAGGGTTGTCTATGCACTGGTAGCACAAAATGGATGGAGAATTCATCATATGGATGTTAAAATTTATTTCTTGAATGGTGATATCAGAGAAGAAGTATACATGACCCAACCAAAAGGATTTTTTGATGAAAAACATCCTCATAAGGTATTTCATTTAATTAAGTCTCTTTATGGACTTAAAAATGCACCTAGGGCATGGTACATAAAAATAGATGATCACCTATTGTAGCATGGTTTCACTCGTAGCCCCGTTCATTCAAATCTATATATGAAAAAGATAGACATAGAGATTATCATTCTAGTTTTGTATGTAGACGATCTTGTGATTACAAGAAGTTCTGACAATCTCGTCGAAGATGTTAAGAATGGTTTGAAAAAATCCTTTGACATGACAGATATTGGTCTACTTCACTATTTTCTTGGCTTAGAGATATGGCAAAAGAAGAACTATATTTTTGTCTCCCAGATGAAATACAGCTAGAAACTCCTAGAAAAGGATGGCATGACTGATTGTAAACCTATATCCACTCTAATGGAAAAAATCTTCCAACTTTCGAGATTCTAGGATTCACCTCAAGTAGATGGTAATCTCTACAGATAGCTTGTTGGGAGTCTCATTTACTTGACATATACCAGACTAGATATTTTCTTTACTATGATCTACCTTTCCAGATTCATGCAGGAGCTGAAGAAATGTCACTAGATAGTAGTGAAGCATATGTTAAGATACATCCAAGGTACAGTTTACTATGGTCTGGAGTATCATAAGAATTGGGAAGTCTTATAACGATATTAAGACTTAGACTATATTGGATCCATTGATGATAGGAAATCAACTTCAGGTTACATTTTTTATCTTGGGTCTGGTCCTATCTCGTGGATTGGTAATAAGAATTTTTTTTTTCACTCTCATCCACTGAGACATAATATCATGCCAAACGAGTTGTGGGCAAAGCGATTTAGTTATGTTACATCTTAGAAGATATGGGAATTCCTAAAGAGAATCCTCCCATCATTCACTACAATAACCAAGGTGTGTTAAAACTTGTAAAAAATCCATTTTCCATGAGAGAACCAAACACATAGAGGTTGAATATCACTACATTCAAGATAAAGTTTTGAACAACCATATTCATCCCTAGTACTACCCGAAAAACACTCAGATCGTTTATATTCTCATCAAGTCCCCTGGCAAAGAGAAATTTGAACTATTTCGAGGGTATATTTGTAAACACAATGTATTAAGGGGGGAATGTTAGTAAAATAATGCATTATTCTAAAATACTTTTACTACTCTCGTATTTTTCCTCTGGATATGACCTTCCATAGTTATTTCCTCTTCTAGGTTCTTCCTCTCTAGAGACTTCTCTTGCATGTATAAATAGACGTAAATGTAAACATTCTCACCACAAGGAAATAAATCATTTCTTCTTGTGTCAAATAAGATTTTCCTTCTTATAAATCCTAGATTTGAATGGAAATAAATCATTTCTTCTTCTGTAAAATATGCTAACAATGCATAATCAGAGAGAGATAAAAATATACACATTTGAAATGTTCTGTAAAAAACACAATGTTCACTTGGCTTTGTCACTTGAGCTGTAAACCTCCTCCAATATAAATTAGGCCCTCCAATGAATACACAGACTACAAATATGGATGTAACAGTGTCTTGAGTTATCTCTCATATATGGGACAATGAATAACACCAATTGTCCATCCAAATGGTTTTCTACTCCAGCGTAATGATAAGGAAAAAATTGCTCTAATACCAAATATTAAATTTGGTCAGAGTCTATGTAGCACGAGAGCCATATCAACCCAATGTATTAATATATTCAGGCTAATCTACAGATAACATTACAAAGGATATTATATAACCATATATATAGCGAAACAACTTCCTAATAAATAGGAATAACAAAAAGCAAATAACCCATTTATTAGTTTTATGAATCTAACAAACTAACAAATAAAAATTTATATGATTTTTTTAAATAACAAATTCATTTACATCCTCATACTAATGTAATTACATTTATTTAATAATTACTAGTCCAATGTGGAGCACTAATTTTATTTCATAATAATAGTGGCCTAGTGTTGAAGGCCACTACTGCCTTCACCGCTCTTTTCCTAGGTCTAAAATGCCAAGAAAAGTAAAAATAATAACTTTGCAAAAATTCAACTAAACAACTACTATACACGCATATTTTTCGAAAAACATCACACTTACTAACTCCATCATCATACGAGATGTCACGGCATTCACTACCATCTTGAAATAACTAGGTCATTGTGTTCTAACTTGCGACATCCTTACACACTTAGAGCACACTCTCACAATCTCACAAACACAAATAAGTTAACTAATCATTTTTTCACCCTACTTTTATAGTCACTTTTTATTACTCACTCCACTATGGTCATTATTTCGTGATCATTTTCTCAACTAATACACACCACATGATTTTTCATCATATCTTGAATGTTTTTACTCCAATTTACACCCCGTTTGCACTATTCTTTTCAAAATTCCACCTACCATCGTATCATACACATGAAACACATGTTATCTATCCTCGACATTTTCTCTCACTCAATCTATACACATTTTGGTGATATTTATCATGCACTATCTATCTCATGATTACTTTTGGCTCAATGTTCATTCTCATCATCACTCCCCCTTTCGTCAAAAGGGGGGACATATAATTGGGTTCATCCTACAATTCCCCTTACAACACTTCACATTCAATCAACACTACTATTTCAGCATTTTCAATCATTTACTAATACACCATAAGAAATTTCATCACTTTTACCCTTAATGACCTAACTTGGGGGAAACAAGTGTGAAATATCTCTATGAGTAATACAATCAAAACAAAAAATTAATCTACTAATCAATGTGTTCAACTCTCTAACAATCAGAATCATACCACTCAATTGACGCAATACAACACATTTTGCTTCCCAGATGACCTAACTTGAGAGTTACATGCGGCCTCCCATATGATCTAAGTTGGGAATTACATGTGGCCTCCTAGATGTCCTAACTTGGAAGTTACATTTCTTACTTTCCCAGATGACCTAACATGGGAAGTTATCATACATTTCATGTTTTCTTCTAGATGACCTAACTTGAAAAACATCACACATTGTCATGACACACGTGGAGTGAGGGAAATATTTTTCTTTCCTCTATTACTACTATATGGGTTAACTGATTTGATAAAAAATTTGGATCCATAATCACTGAAAATATGATCTATGTTTGTCTGCAATGGCTAGATCTTGAGGATGTAGTTAAAGGTTAGAGAATAACACACATTTCTCCCTACACTCTTCCTCTGGTGGCAAGGATGCCAAAATCATTGAGATTTTCATACACACGCAATCGGGTTGGGAGTTGATCATTCCCTACCCCATCATATATCGTCATCATACAAAATTCAAAATCGGAAATCATTTAGCATCAAAATCATCACTCTCATTTAGTGCACTTCATCACAATATCACGTCTCTTATTATGTTGCATGGATCTGCATGTTGATCCATGGTTCGTCACACTATACATGTGCATTCGAATTGCTCTTCTACCACATTTGCACATTCTTCTATAGCATGGGATTCTCTAGATTTATCTTAGGCACGCATCTCTAACTACTTTATGTTACTGAGATTTCATTCACCAACATAAAGTGAGGGAAAATGAAGTCACAAAATCACAGACTTACTACTATTATTACACTTCCAAATATGGTGTTTTATATATAGATATTGCGTAAAAAAATTATTCACTAATGACCCATCACCTAGTGCATTCATCAGTCTATTAATTTTTTTTCATTCTTTGTCTCGCACAATCATCACTCGCTTGCATGGTTCTAGTAATCTCTTAGAGAGTCTTAGTTTTCATTATTCACTCACTTGTCATCTCTAGTCTCAAACTAGGGCTCTTAGGAAGGGTTTAAGGCACCTAGGGTGCTATGGTCATGATTTCTAGGCATCCTAGTCCCCGTCACACTTGGTTTTAATTTAGGCATTCAAGGTCAGTCTTTTAAGTTTTCCCTCTCATCTCCCTAGGTACTAGTCGGTGTGTTGGGTCATTATTGTCGAAATTTGAGCAAGATATCCCTATATAAACACAACATACATATTATCTTATGGGAAGACTATTTCTACTAAGGGTAAAATATCTTCATAGAGAAAGGGACTGCATTTGAGCTCTATTATGCATCACACACTACATAGGAAAGGGAATTCTATTCTATTCCATTCACCATTTTGCATTTTATTTAGCCATTGCACATTACGTCTACGTCATTCACGTTAGGAAATCCTAGGTACATCATTACACACATAATAAAACATAACTACATTGGGTATGATATGTAGTGTAGCACTTAGTTTAAAGTCCACCATTGTGGCTGCTAAGGACAGTCCGACCCCTTCATATGCATCTATCTTTTTTTAGGGTTTGATGTTTTTTGTGGGGTTTTGTAGGTGATTCATCATTACAATTTTATGGTGACATAAGAGAAGTAAGTGCAACATCCATGTGATATAAGGTGAAGTATTGCGAATACCTAAGGACCATATCAGACTCATATTTTGAGTTGTTCCACAGACTAGGGTGCCCAAATTTTATACCAGGGTGCCCTAAGTGCCCCTATCCCTCTCCATGCACCCCAGTCTGGTTAGACATCTCAAATTTGTATTTTCCTAAGATCTTGTATGGTCGTTTCCTCCTCCTGTTCAGTCGGTCTCACTGTGACATAGTCCCAAGACATCTTTGAATCAAGTAAGGCATTCTTAACCCTTATTGCACACTAGGGTTTCATATATCACTTGTTTACTTGTGTGGGTCTATTTACTACATCTTATTTCATTTATTTACTACTTTTATAACATTATAATAAAATATCATTTTCTATTTTAGTTTAATCAGTGCCATATTAACAAAGAACATTGACATTCCATAAAAATTACATGAGAAAATTTGTACATTCCTTTTTATTATTTTTTACTAAACCATGTAAAAATGAATAGGATTTATGTAATAACCCATTGGTTATGTTTCACAACTAGAAAGTAATATACTATATATCGTGGTACTAATAAAAAAAATTGCAAGTTATGATATTGACGGTTAAAACATATAATTGTATCCCAAAATTTTCAAATTTTTTGCACCCAAAAAAAATGAATATGAGACATTTTTCAAATTGTTTAAGAGATTGCGGCCAAAAAATTATAAAATTATGAAATGACATAAACTATTGAAGTGTTCCATTTTAAGAGTAGAATATATGCATGTAATATATTTAATATTTTTATCTTTTTAATTTTTAAGATTTTCTTTGTCATACTAAAATTCAAAACCTAGAGTAATTATTTTGCTACAATTATTTTTTTTTTTTTGGCAAACTTATCTTTAGATATATATTCTTGATTTATAAACCTTAAACGTGTATATTTTATTATGAATTTTTGATATTACAATATTTTTCAAGTAATTTTTTTATTGAACACCACATTAATTTAGGTATGTATGGATGTTCAAGGCAATATAACTCTCTATAACACTGTTGAATTGTAGTTTTTTTTAATGATTGAAATACTGACATTAAAACATATTCAATTATTTTTGAAATATTTTTCATTATTGATCACTGTCTTTAAAGCTAACAATATTCAATTTCTTAAAAAAAATTAGTTAATTTATAATTTAAAAAAATGAAAAACATATTTTCGAAAAACAAAATATTTTTTTTTCAAAAAAGTATAACAAGAAATTGAAAGTAGAATTTCATAAATTTATTTTGTGATTTCACTTAAAATTGTGGCACCAAAAAGTGTCAATTTATCCAATTAGCCTCCACATGGTTTACATAAGCATAAAATTCATGTTTATAACATGAAAGTTGTACCTTAAAGGGTTCATGTAAAACAAGTTCACTCTATATTGGGTTCTCCCAAAGGAGATATATATTTTTGATTAATGGTGAAAATGGGTTGAGGGTACCATACCCCATTACAACATTTATCGGCTAGAGAAAAAGATGTAACACATGAGGATTGAATGAAGTTGCGTTTACTAGCGGCAAAAAGAAACAACAAAACGAGAATTAAACTAACAATGTTACAAATAAAACAAGATTCAATCTCATTCCCACATGATCTTAAATGCATCTTAAGGGGATAAGATTTTTTTTTTTTTTCCTTTCTTCTTGTTCTTCCTCACAGTATTCAAACCATCACCAACAGTCAGATTCACATTTTTCTGGGTGTGGACGGGAATGACGATTTCCAATTTCTTCATGTCCTCATGAGATTGAGTCCCAAGTTGAGGGGAATAGAAACTGACACATCCGGAAGTTATGGGGTCACCTTACCTACCGAATTAGGGGACAAAATAACCTCCACAACCAATGGATAAGATCAACTTCATTCTCTAATTCAACCTTTGAATCACTGCCCTGTCCAAACAGATATCAACCACCAGTTGACATGTTTTTCCCCATATGACAATCCATCACTAAGTGACCAAGAGAAAAACAAGTTCAACATCTAAAAGGAAAACCTTCAAAATCGATATTTTGAGTCTAGATTCAATCTTCCACAATGAGATCAATAAAGGGCAGAAAATACACAAAAGTATTCATGTCTACAAAATGTGAGCATATGTGGTAAAAATCACAAGAATTCATATTTGGATCAATAGAAAAACATTTACCAAAAGCATCTCCTATTAAAATTAAACAAATCTCACTTGAAAATTGGAGAGGAAAATATGACAACCGTATACAAATACATGAAATGTATACATTACATGATTAAACAAAGGGAACCAAAGTTTCATAAGTAGAAAGTGATACTGAAAGTACCAGACTTTTCCAAAAATCATATTTATATCATCAGTTATATCAAAAAAATAATAAGAAGAAACCCCTAGATGTAGGATAAATGCCCAGTTTACCATCCATTAGAGGTCTCCATTATGTCAAAATCCACTCATTAAGAACATGAAGCCCTAGAAAGAGATTATTGAATCTATAAATCAGCCCATTCTTCTTGTGAAAAGCTTCAGATTAGAGAACATCAACATCAAATGAGATTTAAGGAGTTTTCTTGGCGTAAGCCATAGGCTTGGAAGGTCAATCATGTTTAGCATCTTGCGAATAACTCATAGTATAGCCATTGTTGTTATCTGCACCCACATTCTTCTCTTAAACCTTAGCCACCATATCTAAAGCTGTAGGAATATGACCACAATAATTTCCTGAGTGATTGGTAAAAAACTATTACCGAACTAAAGCATCAATCCATTGACACCCCCAAAACCGCTACAAAACATGTAGTTCCCACTTCCCTTCAACACCTTTTTGTTATTGATTATGATACTGTCGACTATACCTATGGATATTATTGTAGCTTTTTATTTAGCGTGATGATTAGTTATTAAATATACCAGACTATTGTTGATTCAATTCATATGTGATGCATGTGGATTATCAAAGACATTTTTATATTGATGTTGTTATACTATTGACATGGTTATTTATATATATATATTTTTGACATGTGATACATCCGTCGCCACACTCAAGTAGGCTTTTTATAATTGAAGTAATATTGTGATCATTTTGACATGGATGAAACGTTGGATAGAAATGTGCTAGAAACTTGTAAATGATATCATATTTTCCTAGATGATATTTAATTCATATATATATGATATATGGAATCTATATTGTATATATTGCATATTTTGGCATAGATGTTTTTAATGTAGTCCACGAGGCCAAAGGAGGTATTTTTATGTTTTGCAAGTAAATTTATTCACAACAAACATCAGGGGGATTGGAGACCAACAACATTAGAATTCTAGATGAATTCAACAAGGGTCAACATGACAACATCTAATTGTGTGTGTGTGTAGAATTAAATTTGGCTAGGGGGAAAAGTGTGACCAAGGAGACATGTGTTGTCTGTGGTTTTAGTTTCGATTTGTTATTTATGTTAGTATTTGTTTATTTTGAGTGATATAATTTACTTGTTTTATTTATTTAGAGTTTTATGTATGTATTTTACCCCCTTTGTCATTAAGTGGGTTCTAATTGTGTTAGTAAAGTTTATAAATTTTGTCCTAAAATAATTAGAGATGTGACCAAAATAATGCATTCATTAGATTAGATTTCTCTTAGATTTTGGGTTGTAAGTTGAGTGCTTGGGGATCTTGAGTGTTCTACACTCTACCCCTTCATGGAAATTAGAATTTGGCCTTAGAGGCCAAATTTGGATGCCGGTGGGTCAAGTCAAACTTGTCCCACAACTCTTAAATTGCTTTCCCAACCATACCTATGGGTTTGAGGGTCAAAATTAGACCTCATAACGTGTTTTGAGAAGATAAAAAAGGTAAAATGTTTATTTCACTTTCTTTCAAGAAATTAATTTTGTCCTTAAGGGAGGTGTGGGCTTAGTTTGTGTGTGTTAGTAACTATGTCATTCCTCTCACCCACCAATTTATGGTGGATTAGAAGTATGAGGTTTGACTAAGGTTAGGTGGAGTGGAGAAGATAAGTGATGTGGCAACCTACATAGAGCCACATCATCATCCTCCTCTCTCCCTTTTCTATTTATGGATGTTATTTTTTTTGTTTGGGCGTTACTTCATTATTTTGGGCTCTTGAATTTTTTGAAGAGTTAGAGGATTTTTGGGAGTGATTTTGGACTACTAGAGCTTTTGGATGCTTTGTTTGGTTTTAGAGGAGCTTAGAGTATTCACTCTTGGAACAAAATCTACTCTGGAAAGGTAAGAGCTTTACCTTGCTTATGTTATGATTTATTTTGTGTTTATGTGCTTTTGTTGAGTATTGTTTATCCTTTGAATGCTTGTTGGATGTTGTTATATTGCCTAAGTTTGGAGTAAGAGGAGAATATGGAGAGATTTGACGTAGGGAGTCATAAGAGTTTACCTTTTTTGTTGGAGGGATTTTGGGTTGGGTGCCCAACCATGTAAAAGGAATGATTGTATTTATTTCTTTTTTATTTTATGAGGGAGGCATAAGAGATTGAGGGAGGTATAAGAGTATTTAGGAGGTATAAGATGTACTTGTGGGAGGCATATGAGTATGTAGGGTATTTGAGTTATACATTGGAGGCTTTAAGGTGGACATACATTCCCATTGGGAGGCATAAGTGGCCTCCCCATAGGTATTTGCTCCTTTGGCTTCTCATTTTAAGCCTTTTTTTTGTTGCTTGTATTATTCTTCTTTCTTCTGTGGTTGTTGATGTGAATGTGGTTGAAATGGTTGTAAAATATTTGTTTGTGTTGTGGAAGCTTGGTGTTCAGCATGTGTTGGAATTATCTCCCATTGTAATGTGGTTGGGGCTCGAGGGCCAATGGAGAGGATGACTTCTCCTTTTCATTGGATATCTTGGTTGGGTGGATACCATTGCCTCTTCCCCCATTTTATTTATGAACCAAGAAACTGATGAAGTAACTCTCTTATCGGTGTTGTCAGGTTTGGAGATTTTCTATCGGACTCCTTAAGAAACTTATTCTTGTGAAAAATCCTTACTGTTGTTCACACTTAGGGTGGAGGAACTTGTAACCTTGTATTTCCTTTAGCTTAAATTCTTGTATTATTTTCCCACTTTAAGTGGAGGACATTTTAATAATCTTGTGAAGAAAAGTTACATTTAATTATTGAATATGATATTTGTATTGTATATTGAAACAAAAAAATGTGTTGAAAATCTAGTTGTTGACATAGAAAAGAAGCTTTAAAAAGGAAATATATTATCCCATTGTAGTTGATTTATTCCCCAAAAAAAGGAGGTTTCTCTTGTTTTAGAATATATTATTGAAAAAAAAAAAATTGTTGTAAACTCTCTGGTGGAATGCTGGGAATTTGTATTAAGAAATATCAAAATTCATTGTTTTACTTGGAAGGTATATATTGAAAAAATTATTCTATCTTCTTATATCTTCTTGCATTGTTCTAGGAAAGTTAAACTTTACTCAAGTGGATGGAAATCACTTATATTTTGTATTCATATTTGATTGATTTATAAAATAGATTAATTTTTAACACTAGTATAAGGAAAATAAAATTTGATTGTATTCTAAAGACTACTATCAAACTATAATAGAAATTTTAAGTATGACACTAAGATTTGCCATTCTCAAAAAATACTAAATTGATAATAGTAATAAAATCAAATTATTATTGATGTTAAATATTATAATGCTGAAATATCATCTATATTAAAATATTTATAAAAAAAAATAATATTAAAATAATGGGGTTACTTTACTTATTATATATATATATATATATATATATATATATATATATATATATATATATATACTATATATATATATATATATATATATATATATATATATATATATATATATACACACACACAGAAGTAAAACAATCAAAAGTTTAAATATAAAAAAAAATAAAAATAAAAAAGAAAAATAAAAATATTGTGCTAAATTAAAGGCTATGGCCTACATTAAAAAGTAAATGGATTTGGGGTGGCGAGGGTTCGGCGACCCCAACCCCCACCCCATTTAATATTAAATGGGGTGGGGGTTTGGGTCGCCGACACCCTCCCCATCCCCCAAAGACTTTAACCCGTAATAATTGCGGCCAGACACAAACTGTAACCTACATTTTTTTTATGCGGCCTGCATGTAAGTTGAAGCCCGCTTCCATGACACGAACACACACACACACACACACATATATGTATACACACACACACAGGTGTGTGTGTGTGTGTTTGTGTGTGTGTGTGTGTGTGTGTGTGTGTGTGTGTGTGTGTGTGTGTGTGTGTGTGTTCTACATATTATACCTATATTTTGGATTCAGGTTCTTTAAATCCATCTTTATTTTAAAACAAAATTTATAATAAATGATTACTTAAAATAAATAAATAAATAAATATAAATATACTTAAAATATATATATATATATATATATATACACAAGTATATAAAAGTATATATAAATATATATCTATATATACTTTCTCAAAATGAAAGTATTGATCTAATGTAGCTATTTAGATAAAATGGGTTAAATACCCACAAGCCCATTTGGGAAAATACAAGGGAAATAAGCTAAATAAAAAATATAAATACATTTAGACACCATAAGGAGGGTATGAAAAAAATGAAAATAAATAGGACATGTTAATCCCTCTAAATTATTGGAATGGCCTCCAATGGCTTCCCCTCCTCCTCCATTAACCTAGAAAACAAAATAGAAACAATGAGACAAATTAAATGAGAAAGGAGAGTTCATAAGTATGTTTTCGGGTTGGCTACACTTTTTCCACATCAAGGGACCACATTGAATCCATCAAAGGGATGAGATTCATCCCTACAAAATGTAGGTGGAGAGTGGGTGAATAGAAATTGCCCTTTTTAATTGAAATGTTTTAATTTCAAATTATGGGTTGACTTCTTTTTAAGGGGTTACTTTATAGGGTAAGAAAGTGTTCATTATCCTAACCCAACCTCTAATATGGGACCTTGCTAGTTCATTTCAACATTGTAGAAATTAAATAACCTGGGTATTTAATTTCATTGGCCACTTTTACCCTTGACACCCCATGGGGGAATATTCAATTTTAGTAGGAATTAACTTACTATTATTTAAATAATCCTTACGGAGATTGAAACTTACCTAATCTAATCACTGTATTAAATTTTAATGAAAAATTTTAAATATTGTGTTATCATGGAATATTATGTTTTTACTTGAGTCATCGCCTTAGAGACATTAATGTGGCAACTATCATTTTCAAAAAATTTTGTGGGCATGCTTTTAAAAAAAAATATTCCTTAATTTTTTCTAACTAAACCTAGGTTGTTCTTGGGTCTCGTGTGAGTGTTTTTAGAAAGCGTACTTACACAATAATTTCTAGTGGAAGAACTATGCCATAAGAAGAGTGAAAGCCTCATCTGCGCCAATTGGAAGAGGGAAGAGCCATTGTATTGGACATAGGGCGAGGGAGTGGGCCTCTACGAATATGGGACCTCTTGACACTCCTTAGCTTATCCCTACACACCTCCAAACACATCAGGTTCACTAGGACAATCGAATCAGCCACATTAGTACCAAGAGGATCCACCACAAATGAGTCACCATTATCACAAAAGGCATCATCCCTTCCTTGGGTTAGGGCGTGGGGAGAAATGTATTTATACATATATATTAATTACTATTATGTTAAAAATTTCTCACTTGATATTTGTAATACATAAGTAATTAATCTTAGTTACAAATATCCTTTTAGACATATGTATTACTTATTTAGCATTTCCTTTACCTTCCACAACACCAGCAACCAATGGCCCATCAGAGGAAGACATGGTCAAAGTCAAAAACTTCTGCAACAACACCTACAGAGAGGAGCCATTAACTTGCAAACATGGGGCAAAATCATTTTTTTAACACAACGAATGAATTTGGCAGAGGTAGGGGCCAAGGGAGGAATACATCACCTAACCACTCATGGGATCCATTTCATTGATCAAATGTACCACCACCTCCTTGCACTGAGGCCCCATTCAGGGTTAGAGCATGGGATAAGGCATCATCGAGAAAAGGCGTCACTTAGAATCACAATTAAGTATATCAATAATGAACACCATATTGGCATGCACATCCCATTTAACCATTTTGTATTAAATTCTATGAAAATTTAATGTTTGTTTAGACACAAAAATTTGATAATGTCATATTCGCTCTATCCCTATAGTTATTACTTGTGTGTCTATTTTGAGGTTAATTAATATATCATATTACATCCATAGTATTATTTTTGGATTTTATATTCTCATGAAAATGCTCATCCACTTACAAAAATGCTCATATCAGTCATAAGTAGTTTATTACGATTGTTATCATGCACAAAATTTCACAACACAAATTCTCATTTCTGAAAGTCAAATGATATGACATTTTGGTCCTAGGAAAAATATATAAACAAAATTTTCAATCACAAGTATGAAAAAATATTCAAATTATTACAAATGCCAAAAATATATAATATTGTGGAATTTTCGCAATGATTTTTTTAGTAGATTGTTTCATAAATTATCTCACATTTTAATGTTTTCAAAAAAGTATTTTGGGTGATCCAAAAAAATTGATTAACATAACATGAAAGAAAGTATCCAAAAAATGAATTTGGAAAATTTATGGATACGAAACCCTTTTTATTGTAGTGAATTTTTTCTCTGATCCCTTTCTAAGAAAAATGTTCACATTCTACCTATAACCAGAACATCTACCCACATATTTCTTGATTTTCTCATCCATACACTATGCTCTATTATTAATTTAGGAATTATCTATTAACCAAATAAGAAAATTACCTCAACGAATCAGTCTAGAACATTTTGTGTTACATCACTGCTTGAATGGGACAAACTAAATGGTTTGGGTTCGATTGAACTATGGTCATGGTAAACTTGTATTGTCATGGTACATTTCACTTTCAAAAATATTCTTTCAATTCAACTATCTTAAGAACATCATTCCATCCCACACCCCACATTTTCATTTAATTATGTTGCAAACTGTAACACCCACTAAAATAACCCACTAGAGACCCAAGAAACAACCTAGGGTTAGTTAGGGAAAATTATCAAATAATTTTTTTGTTTAAAAAAGTCTACTACCAGGTTACAAGGCAACAACTGTCACTAATAAGTTCCGGAACAATTCTAATCCACTAGAATATACTTTTCTTTTATTAACAATTATTAGAGTCGAAAGGTAAAAAATTTAGGGTTAGAAGGTTCAACTAGGTTCAGAGGGTAATTCCTCACCATACCCACTCTCTAACCGGATTAAAAATTCAACATGATTTTTCTCACACTTAAAACATTCAAAAAATTTATAAATTACTCCCATTGGATAGAAAATTTTCTCACCTTTCCATTGATATAAAGAAGTCCTCCTAACTCCTCATAAAACTCAAGTTATGGGCCAACAGACCTTGGGATGAAAATTTTCCAAAGGGCAAGCTTGTGGGCCTAGGGTAGAAAATTTTCCCTTGCGTGGGTCGGCAGAGCGTGGAAGAGTTTTAGCTCTTTTTCCCTCTTTAGGGAAAAAGTGTGATTTTCCTTCACGTGCCTGCGAGCCTAAGGAGGACACGTGTCGGCTTATAAAAGCTCGGCTAGAAAGTTGGGCCATCAGAGCGGTTTTTGGTTTTGAGATTTCAAGGGGGAAAAAGTTCAAAGTATTAAAATGTTGCATGCCTCTGCCGACGCTTAAGGCCACCACATGTCAGCCTCCCATTGATCGCAGGTGGTGGGGAAACTTTAGAATTTTAACCAAAAGATTTTAAAATTTTCAAGGTCAAAAACAACTTCACTCCTTTGTCGTCCCCTGGTGATGCCATATGGCAGCCCCTGATTTGCTGCAGGCCGGCGGGACAGTAGGGGAAACTTGAAAAAAATTCCCAAAAATTTTTGAAAGTGCTAAGTTAAAAAAAGATCCACCAATCCACCGTCACCTTATGGTGCCATGTGGCAGCCTCTGATTGGCTGCGGGCTGGAGAAGAAATTTTTGAAAATTTTCCCAAAAAAAATTTCCTAAGTGTTTTAATTGAAAAATTCGGGCCGTGGGCACACCAAGGAAGGAAAACTTCAGAGGGCCATAAATTTTGATAGAGAGCTCATTTTTGTGCAAACGAGGACTTTCTGGAAATCTCTCAAAGCCCTCTTTGCACTAGAATCATTAATTTTAGATTTTGATAAATTTTAAGGAGTCAATTTTAATAAAATAGCCTACAGGATTTTTAAAAGCAAACTGGTAAATTTTAACTTGTTAGGTCTATTCAATTTGATCTTTTCCTTCACTCAACATGCCAAACAGACATGGAGAATTATTCTTAGATGTATTTCAGGAATTTTTCAAGATCTAATTGGTTTAATTGAGTTGCAAATTAAAGTTTTACATCTCTTGACAGCAAAACGACTGTAAGAGGTTTTTTGACCTGATTTTGCAATATTTGAAGGATTTTTTCCTAAGTGTTTTAGTCGAATTGAGTTCATTTATATCATAACATGTTATATTTTAATGTTTCATTTTTATTTCTTGCTTGCAGGTTCGAACTGTTCATTTTAGATAAATTATTTACGAGGATGAAATACAAAATAGAGATTAATTTCTAAAGAATTTATTTATCATTTTTTCACCTTTCACGTATGGAGATTCATTCTAATCCTAGTCAAATACATTTAGTTGATTCAAAAAACCATTTAATGGATAAAATGTTAAGTCTGGTTTCCAATTTGTCTTATTTTCAAAAGAACAAAGTAATACAGTTCCTTCATATGTAATCCTTCCTTTCAACCAGAGATTTCAATAACATTTAAAGATCAGATTTCAATGCAACAATGCAAATGAAGAAAGGTATTACAATCCTTTATTGATTTCAAATATAACTTTACATCTCTCAATTTCTTCCTTTCAATGAACAGAACAAAGTGTGTGTGTATATATATATATATCACATTCTTTCAAATAAAAACAGAGTTTATCTCTGTGTCATTTAACTTTACAAATTTCATAATCCATACAACATCTTTCCATTTCAAAACATTTACAAATTCATCCACTTCAAAGTGGGAAGGGTTACAATGAGATTTTATTTCTCATGGAATTGTCAAACAGTCTTTCTCCTCTACTCTAGAACAACAACATAAATTTCTTCTCATTCATCCAATTTGATCACAACAGGAGTAAGGGAAATGCAACGCTCTCCACCCAACCAAGACATCTAATGAAAAGGAGAATACATCCTTCTTCATTGACCCCCGAGCCCCAACCATAATGCAATAAAAGGTGTGATTCAACTCATGGAAACAACTGGCTTCCACACACACACATGCAGATTTCACAATAAAAATACAATTCAAAACATAATGTATTTTACAACTACATTTAAGACATACAAACAATACTAAGGCTTCAACAAGCAAGCCAAAGGAGAAAGGAACTATGGGGGAAGCTACTTATGCCTCCCAATGGGAATTGGGTATCCACCTGTAACAAACCACCAATATAAAACATCTCCCATATATCCTTATGACCCCCATAATCCCTCCTTATACCCCTTGTAAATTTCTTTATACCCCCCACAAAGTAAGAAATGTAAGCTATTTCTTTTCCATGGTGGATCCCAATCCCAAATTCCCTCCATAATAAATCTGATGCAACTAGCATTCCCTTATACCCTCCATATGGATTCCTCATAGCCTTCTCCTACACCATTCCTAGGTAGTCTACCCAACCAACCAACAAACAAACAAAGCATTCACCATTCACACAAAAATAAAAAGTAATAAAAGCATATATGAAGAGCTAAGCTCTTACCTCTCCATGGTAGATTTTGTTCCAATACAACAAGATTTCAATGTCAAAATATAGTCCCAAAATCAGCAATGCCAAAGTATGAAATGCTCTCCAATCTCCTCAAAAATCAACAAGAACTCCAAAAAGCCAAGGAAAATTCACCTCAAGGAAGCATTCCAAAAGTTCAACAACCAAAACAAAGCAAGGAGTTCTAATTTTACAAAAGAGGGAAAATAAAAGGATGAGGTGGATCCATGTAGGATGCCACATCACACATCCTCAACTCCAACAAAAAATTCAAATTCATTCTCCAATGCACAATAAAGAGGTGGGTGAAAATATGACAAATTACTTACACACTCCAACCAAGCCCACACCCCAAAGGACTGCAAATTTAAAACATGAAGAGAGTGTAATTAAAACATGCAACTTGACTTATAAAAATGCATTAAAAAGGTCTAAAACCAACCTTCCAACCATAGGTATGGTTGGTAAATAAAATTAAGAGGTATGAGACAAGTTTTACTTGTCCCACAAGCCTCCAAAATTAGCCTCCAAGGAAAAATTTGAATTTCCAAGGAGGTGGAGTGTTTCATACTCCAAAATCTGACTTACACAACTCTTATAAATACTTACACATCATTTACCACATTTAATACAAGAGCCAACAACTTCTATAATTACTTTCTTATATCCCAAATTTGATTGATTTATTTATTTTAACAATATGATTACTCACATTAATTCTCCACAATTAAAAGAATAATGAAAGGGGTAAATGCATCAAAAAATAAACACATGCAAATAATAATAAAAAGGAACCACATTAATAAAATACACAAAGCCCCTTGGTCACATTCAAAGGTAATCCCCCCCATGGGAATCCCTAACAAAAAATTAAATACACACATAAAACATGTTGCCATGGTGACCTTGTTGAATTCATCAAAAATTCCAATGTGGTTGGTCTCCAATCCCCCAATGTTTGTTGTGATATTTTAACTTACAAAACACAAATACATCCTTCGGCCTTGTGGCCATATCAGAACATCCAACATGATATAAATATAATCATAAAATCATCTATACGTATGAATCACAACAACATCAAGGAAATCAACAATATCACTTACAATTTATATCAACAACTATATCATCATCATATAATGTCCATTTTCTAGGTCTACTCACAATATCAAAAAAACACGTCTGAACAACATTCATAATATATCCATGTCAAATAGTATATCATTATCCACATATGAAGTGTCTCTAATAATCATCATACATCATAACTAAATCAAGATCAACAATAATCCATGGTCCAACATCTACCATCATACTAAATCAAAACTATAATAATCTCCATAATATAATCAACTGTGTCATGGTCAGTATCAAAAGGTGTCAAAGGGAAGTGGGCACTACAGATACATAAACTATGATGTATAAAATAATTTACGAATGTAATTGGATTAGTAATGTTATGTATTTTTGTTTTCAAATATACATACGTACATAAATCCAAAAAATTTATATATACTTATGCGTATATGCATGCCCAACATCATAACCCCACTCAGCATCATGCATTTGTGGATTATTCAATATTCATAACTTATTTTTCGCTGAACTTGTTTTGGATGATTTTACTTACCTTGTGTGTTTTTGTAATGATTTCTTGAGGTTGACAAATCTGTTACATCGTTGTACTTGTATTATTTCGTTCTTGGAAATAATTGTCGTTTGGATTTTTTTATTAGCCTTCTTGTTATGGTAATACCGATCATACACAATAAGGCATCAAAACTGATCTTCCCTGCTCCTCGGAAATGGAATATAAACATCAACAAGGTAAAAAGATTAAATTTAATAATTATCTTGTTGGCAATGTAAAATAATGTATGAGGGGTATTCGACCATAACGCAAGTCATTATTAATGCTTGTGTTGGTCTTAGACCGTAATGTAGATTTATTTGTCACAAGACAATAACGAGATAAGTTAATGAATGCTAATCATGGTTTATTGTTATTGGTCAATGACCATAATTGCATTTAAAGATTGATAGTGTAGTGCCCCTCCTTGTCAGTCTCTAGTATTTGGGCAAGAAACGTTTTGAGGATGGTAATTGTCTAGCATGGATGGTAATTGTCAGAAACCAACCCTTTTCAATAATCTATTATATTTATGGGATCAAATAATTTATGGTTTTCCTTCCTTCTTGACAGTATTTAAAAATTTGGTACTTTCCATTGATTTGTAATCACCTTTGTGTTATAAATCTCAAATAATCAACTAAATATCGCAAATATAATTAATTTACTGAGTGTCGTAAATATGCAATGGAATGAATTGGGGTTTTATTAGTTTAGTCTCGTATAAAAAAATTGATTTTGTTTGATTGAGGGTCATTTTTGATGTCGCATATTTGAGAAATTGGAATTTCCCCAAAAAAATTACCATTAATAAATAGAATCACAATTTTTCCCAAAGTGTTTTACCGTTAATAAAAAGAATCACAATCACACATCAGATTTCAATATATTCCTCTTTTCATATATAAGCTGTGATTTATTTGGCTTTTTTATTAATGGACTAATTCATTTCATGTGAAAATATCAAATATATTTTATACACTTTTCTAATCAAATAGAAATATGGGTTTTTCTTCTTCGATTTTCCATATGCAGGTTTTGTCTTATTTGGTTGAATTTGTCCACAACCAGACTGGAATCAAGAATACCACAAGGGACAACCATAGTTACAGGTCTGTTTATCATTTCCATGTGTCTATTACCGATTTCATTTAATGGATTATTTGTATTTTATGGGTTTACATTTTTTCAATCAAGAATTTATTAGTTTCATTTATGTTATTTAAATTGCTTCTGAGAAAAAGCATTGCCCCATAAACAAGTTCCCATACGAAAGTAGTCTTGAATATTGATAAAATCAGTTGTCATAATGAGAAACAGAAGGGCAGAAGATAACAACGTTTAAATTAATACTTTTAAAAGTCTTTTTTTAAAAAAAAGTAGTATGTTAATATATTTGTCATTAAAAAGGGCTAATTGAAATGTTATTTATTATTTATATCCATTGTTAATTTTTATTTAGGATGTATTACAATATAATCATTGTTCTAGATGGTTTAAAATTGTTTAAATTTATGATTTATTATTTATTTTGAATACTTATTTTGATCAAATTTAATAATTAATTTATATTTATATTTGAAAAAGATATTAAATATTTATATAAACATAACATTGGGTAGAACTTCTAAACATTTTTTGGGTTTTTTTTTGTTACTGATATTTACTGGTTTCAAACCCTCAAAAAATTTATCAAAGTTTAAAGATGGTTTGAAACCAGTAAATACTAGTATGTCACCAAGACATGATATCATTGTACTTTTTTCATTAAAATTGGATAAAAATCTAGTTAACAATTTTTTTCAAGTTCTCAATTTGTTGACACTCTCCTTATAAATCAATTTTTGGGTTGTTGCATCTTTATATTAGCAGAAAGAAGGTACAGAGTCAATCAAACGTTCCAATTCCTCCCAAGACTCCTACATGTATGTTATGCATTAGAAACATTCATTGCAAGGAAGAATTTTGTATAGAACAATTTGTTGTCCATGTTTTTCATCATAGAACACCAAATATGAGTTGCGATAAAATAAAGGAAGAGCTCTTTAAAAAGTTTTGTTATCCAAAATTCACCCCCAAGATAATTTTGATAAATTGTACAATTTCTTCAAACTTGGAGGGGTAGAAATGGTGAAGGCCAAAAATTAGATTTTTGGGGACCCCTTGGCTTTTCTCTAACTTCCCTATCCAAAGAAAAATCCAAGGAGTTAGAGAAATTTGTCTAAATCTAAAAAAATGAAGTCAAGGGCCTATTTAAGTGAAAATCAGGTTTGGAGGATGCGAATGCAACCAATGTGGATCATACCAGGGTTCGTCATACCTAGTTCGGGCCCGAAATACTAAGGAGACAAAAAATGCGCAAAAACGCAAGATTTTGTAATTATATATATGCAAATATTAAAAATGAGGAGGTTTTTAAACATATTTTGTTTCAGCTCTTGTTATCATTGAAGATATTACAGGTATATATATTTACATTTGTTTAAATACAATTATTTATAAAAAAAACTTTTTTTAAATTTTTTTTCAAACTGTTGTTATGTTGTGTTTGTGACATGCAGACTTCCAGACTTCCACTGTCCAGACATGCACAAGTTCTACTTCTCTTTTTCTTTAATTTTCTTTAATCTTTATGTTCTCTTCATTCAACTTCTCAATCAATATTTCATCTTTTCTTTATTGAAAATGTGGGTTGACATCCATCCAAGAAATCTCTCACTTCTCGGGACTGACATTTTCAGGCAACTCACCCGTCTATATACTAATCCATTTTTTTTGTTGATTTATTTGGAATAGAAGGTCATCTAGAATGCTATGAAGGATGATTTCTCATTTTCCTAACATATTCTTTGCCGCACTCATCTAGAAAACAATAGGTACCTAAGTTTTCCTTAATATTCTTTAATCTTTATGTTTCTAATTTCTTCTTTCATCTGCTTAATCAATATTTCATTCATCTTTTCTTTCTCGTCAACGTGGGTTGACATCCATCTAAGGAAGATCTCTCTTCTAGGACTGATATAATACATTTTCAGGAAACTCATCAATCTATAGAGTATATACTAATCCATTTTTTGTGTTGAGTTCTCTAGAATCGAAGGTCATCTAGCTTGCTCCGAAGGATGATTTCTCATTTTCCTTCCATTTGCTTTGTCACACCCATTTAGAAGAAAAGAGGTACCTTAAACCCTATCATAGTTGGAGTTTCGACATTCATGTTTAATTTATTTTAGAATTTGTAAAATGCTTAGATGTAGTGTTTGAACTTTGTGGCATGAATATCAAATTACATGTAAAAATTGATCTTCCCAAAATACATTGCATTTACAAGTAGAAAAAAATGATATTGAGAAGTTTTTAATGTGAAGAAACCTGATACAAAGTTTGAATTTTACAAGTAGAAAAGAATATTTTACTGTATTAAGATGTCTCTATCATACCACATTCCAATTTTTTAAAAACCTTATAGTTTGAATCTATTATATTATCACCATCAATGATCATGTTTGAAGATACATCTATTCTAATTTCATCATCCATATATTCTAATGTAATCATCCATATCTTTTCTAATGTATCATCCACATCTAATGTCATCATAATTACTAGTAGAGAGAAGAATATTTTGAGAAGGTAGAAAATTTAAATATGAAGAAACCTGATACAAAGTTTGAATTTTACAAGTATAGAGAAAAGGTACCTTAAACCCTATCATAGTTGGAGTTTTGACATTCATGTTTAATTTATTTTGGTATTTGTAAAATTCTTTGATGTAGTGTTTGAAATTTGTCGCATGAATATCAAATTACATTTAAAAATTGATCTTAAAAAGACATTGCATTTACAAGTTAAAAAAATGATATTGAGAAGTTTTAAATGTGAAAAAACTTAATACAGAGTTTGAATTTTACAAGTAGAGAGAAGAGGATTTTACTGTATTAAGATGTCTCTATCATACCACAATCAAAATTTATTAAAACATTATCGTTTAAATCCATTATATTATCATCATCCATGATCATGCTAGCAGATACATCTATTCTAAAGTCATCATCCATATCTATTCAAATGTCATCATCCATATCTATTCTAATTTCTAATGTCATCATCCATATCTATTCTAATGTTATCATCCATATATGTACTCATGTCTTCATCGATATCTATTCTAATGTCATCATCATTATAGGTAGGGAGAAGAAGATTTTGAGAAGGTATAAAATTTAAATGTGAAGAAACCTGATACAGAGTTCAAATTATCGACATTCTAAATTTTCTTTAAAAAATTATCCATTATCATCATTCATTATCGTGCTTAAAGCTACATCAATGTCCAGTCAAATACAATTCATCATCAGGGATACCTATTCTAATGTCATCATCCATATCTAATGTCATGATCATCATCATTACAAGTAGAGAGAAGAAGATTTTGAGAAGGTATAAATGTGAAGAAACTTGATACAAAGTTGGAATCATACCATATTCTAAATTCATATATCATCATCTGTACAATTCATACATACAATTCATCATCATCCATATTTATTCTAATGTCATCATCCACATTTAATGTCATCATCATTGCAAGTAGAGATAATAATTCCTAATGTTTAAATCCATTATCATCATCCATGAATCATGATTATCTGTATCATCATTATCATCTATATCACTATTATATTTGTAACCATCACATCCATATCAAACATAAACACCATATACAATCTAGAATTTCTATATATAAATATAAAAATATAAAAAAAAATCTAGATTGCAACTTCAAATTAAATAAACATTCAAGTTTCATTCTTCAATATATAAATTATTTCAAGTTCCCATGCCCCACACCCACTTAAATAGTCACTATTTGTGCTCATGCCTCAATCATTAACTTTTTCCCCAGTGACACTTTTCTGTTGAGTTTCTGTAACATCTTCTATGTCGCTCTCTCCAATGTCTTTCCCTCCTGTATTATTTGCTTGAATAATACTTGAACTAATTAGATCCTCCACAGTAATGTCTAGATTCCTTATGATTATTTCTTCTTCCTTTGTAGCATCTCCATGGGTTGTCAATGAAGGATCTTTAGATGCCTTTCCTTTGAACAGAATCTCAGGGTCGAAGCCACTCTCTTTGATTATCCTCTTAAGTGTATTGTTTTGTTTGCTAAGAAAAACAATATTTTCCTTCATATTTACTACTGCATTTAAAATGTTCTTTGAGGTTTCCAAGTGAACTTGGAACACCTTTGTTTGACTCTTAAAATTTTCATATTTCAACTGTAACAAAAATGGTCACGTCAATTAAACATATTACTAAAATAATAAATTTTCAAATTGACAAAAAATATTGTTTCAAGTTGATAATACTTACAACAGCCTTATCTCTTTCAGCATTTGCAATTTCCACCAAATCCTTGTCCTTCAACCATTTGTTGAAATAGGCTTAGGATTGAGCACTAATATTTTCCAATTTGTTTAATACTTTATAAAAAAAATCGTTATAATTGTTGTCATATGGTACAGTCCCACCTCTTGCTTGGATGATTTAGGGATCTATCTTGGCAGGTTGATTTTGAACTACCACATATAAAATGTTCCTTTAAAAATGGTTATCATAACGACTTATTATCTCATTGATGAATACTTTTCCCCTTCACTCCCATTTTATAACCTGATTGATATGAGGTAAAAAAAACTCTTTAACATGGTATTGATAATCATTACCAATCAAGTTATCCAAAGGAAATTATGGAAATTTTTCACTATCTATATCTTAAGAGGATGGTGTCGATGGAGAGGTATGGGGGATTTTGGGTTGAGAAATGTGTGTTGCCTCTTTTTTCCTTTGGGTGTCATGATCCTATTTGTGATAAAATTAATTAATATTGAAATTGAAATTGAAATGTGAAATTTAATATTGGAATGGAAATATACCTGCTGGCCTTGAATCATATCACGTGTCTTGAAAAAACCTATTTGGTCATTACTATCAATGCCCTAATAATCTTCATCTAAATTTATTTTATTCAACACTGATTGGCCCATTCACTGGGCCAACCACCAAGAGAGAGGTTCGGAATTGGAAATGAAGAGGCAATGTTTAGTGTTCCGCTAGGGGTTGGAATTGGAATGTGTTTACTAATGGTCTTTTTATATAAACCTCTTGTGGGCATTTTTAACTGTAATGATGTTGGTGGAGGACGTGGCGGTGTCACTATTTGAATAGATGTAGAAGGAGTGCTATGTACTGTAAATTCCAAGAACAATCACCAAAATCATTACTAAATTATATGAAAAAATACACAAGATACTAAATTTTATGAAAAACTATTAAAAACTTACACAAAAACAATAAAATTATACCTTGTGAAAAGGTAGGTTGTTGTTGTGTTGGAGGTGGTTCTGTCAGAGTTTGAATTGATTGTTATGGAGTTGTGGGTGGATGGTTTGTTAGAGCTATGGGTGGATGATTTGGTGGAGTTGTGGGTGGCTATTTTTGTTGACAATCGACAATTGCATGTGATTGGAATGAGTCAGTTGGTGATTCCTGTTGAGAAGTATGCCTATAGTCCAAAGTCCCTACAAGTGCAATAATTGCATGTCAATTCTTATTCAATATGGTAAATGGTACATGGAAAATAGTAAATGGATAGTTAATGGTATTACGTCTCTTTTGTTTAAATAATGAAAATTCTTGGGGGTTAGGTGATGAGTGAACTTCCATTTCAAATTGGGAATCTTCTGACGCCTTAACATGTTATTGGAAACATTATCTTGATGATACATTTTTCATGGAAGGGCCTCCAAAAATATTTTTTGCATAGGGTAAATATTCAATCAGAAGTACATAATGTTAGTGGATAAATATTCAATCAAAATTACATAATCAAGACAATAACCTTAATAACGTCAAAATATAAACAATAAAATATTAACCTACTTTTCTTTAAATGGAATTGAAAAATTCTTCAAATTCTTGTTCGAACAAGTGGGAGTTGGTTCGTCTTTTAAATTAAAATGTGCCTCGTAATAAAGAGCATGGAGATAGTTTGTGGAATGAATAACTTGTTTTTTAGAAAGTGATGCATTTGTAATGTCAACTTTTATCTTATTAGATAAAAATGTGCACCAATCAAATGTTTTCTTTACAATCGTTACAAGAATGTATGCAATGGCCCAATTTAGAATATCAGTTTGCCGACCCTAAAGAACAATTATGGCTTGAAAAAAAATTCATGGCAGCACGAAAGTGGTGTGTAATTCCTTGCATATCCATGCCTCATCTTGATTTGTTTACATGAGCTGCAAAAACTCATTAGAATTAATATAGATTTGAATTAATATCAAAAATAAAAAATATTTCAAATGAAAGCAGGTTACACGTAAAATCAACATGGAAACCGAATCAAGATTCAAGTTAAATATTATCCTCTTCAGTGAGGGTTGCTTTGGTTGTTACTATGGGAAAATATTTAAATGGAAGGCCTATCAATCGATGGATATTAGCTGCATCAACATTGAACCTGAATATATGACCATCTTCCCAAGTAATAGTAAAATAACCATCTTCTATATTGTATGAGGAGACAAGGTAGTTAAGAATGTCATGATCAATCTCGAACTGGGGCATACTAATGATCCCTAGGAACTCACATGCTTCTACAACATCCTTCTATTCTACATTCATTTGCAAAACTATATAGATGCAAAGCACATCATGCTCGTGTATTGAATCTTTCCCTTGGGTAGGGCCTCGGGTATTGCCAATGCATGCTTAGTTTGATTTTTTTTAGATCTTGAGCTTGAGCACTAGAAGCCATGAGTACTTAAGCTTGATTGATTTCTAGAGACATGGAGTTTCTTATGTTTCATTGGACCACTGGTGTGTTGACGTATGGTTCATGTAGTAGGTAGCATTGGGAGAAATAGAATGGACAAAAAATTTGGGATATGGGAAGTGTGAAGGTGAAAATAAGGGCCGGAGAGGTATTTATAGGGAAAAATTAGGGTTTTTTCGAGCTGCAGACGATAGACACATGACAACAAGGCTTTGTTTTCATGCGTCAAAAACCATTTTTTGACACCCATCAATAACCCTCGTTTTCACATGACAAAAATTCTTGTTGATGCACGTGAACAACCTGTTGGTGCTCAAAATAGTCTCGCCCCATTTTACCATTGAAATCTGTTCTTTTACAGTTTCTGTCATATTTTATCCACCCGTAGTTTTCCTGAGAGGTCTCTACTTTCCTTTTGTTTCCATAACTAGTCTTTCCTTGAACCGATGATTACATATGGGTCCATATTTGTCTCTTTATTTCTCTGATCCTCTGAGGAGTTATGTAATTTAAGTCTCCCATTTTCTGTTCATTCAAAAAACTCGAGCTTTCCTGGTTCTTCCATTTTCCACAGTCAGGATTTGTTTCCATTGTCATTATTGCCAAAAATACTTGATGAAAAATGAATGGATGTAGCTCTAAAGAGTGTATTTGAGCCTTGTAACATTTTTGAACTCTCTATCCTTAGATAAAATTTCATCTTTGGGCTTGAATGATCACTTTTTTGTATTTTACGGTTTAACGGGCATTTCTCCCAGTCAAATTTACATCCTTGCATCGATAGGGAATGTGGCCTCTTTTGATTAGACGGGGCTCAGCTGGATACTTTAAAAATTCTATGAATCACCTCAACTTAAATATTTTTACACGTGGAGGCACGACACTCATTTGAAGGTCTACTTTTTAGTTTGGCCTTACAGTAGCGTCGGGAGGCCACGTGGAGGTTTTCGCTACTGATTTTGAAGAGGGGTGTTAATTTTCTAATATATTTCCTAAACACCCCTTTTCAAAATCAATGTGGAGGTTTTCGCTACTGATTTTGAAGAGGGGTGTTTAGGAAATAGAGAGGGGAGTTAATTTTGATATCTAAGTTTGGTGGGAGAGATCTGGAGACATCTTTAGCCATTAAAATGGTATGAGTATCAGGCTCGATCTGATTTTCCATTTTTCTTCTCCCGAGCATGCAAGGAACTAGATTTGATAGATTAGGGGTGAAAGTGGTTGGTGAGTTGAAGGAGGAGTGTTCTGCCAGATGAAGGAGTTGAATGCTGAGATTTCTGAAGAGATCTGCCCCATGAGCACATGACAACTTTTACGGATCTGATTCTAGGAATGGCGATCAAGATCATGGAGAGCACTGGTGCATTAAATGTTTTTATCTTTTGGGGAAGAAGGGGCTCTGTTGTAAATTTTATAAATGTCACATATTTTTCATGCAAATGGTTGGAGGTTGGAGTGTTATAGGTCAAAGAAAATTCCCAAGAGGAAAATTTGACAAAGTCTTTCTTTTGAGAAGTCGTCTGAGAAGCTTGTATATCTCTTTTGTATTAAGTTTGATCATGTCAAGGTGGTTATAGTTGTACAACCATTGACAAGATTTGAGATTGTTCTATAAAATTTCCCCTGCTGATAAATTTAATCAAAATTGAGTTATTTTGTGTTGATCTTGAGAAAAATATGTTTGTTTTATTTCTGCATGTATGCAGACAGTTTTTTCTTATTCCTGTTGCAATCTTGTATCAAAATTTGTCTTAATCATATGGATCTCAATCCTTGTGACAGTTTAGTGGCATCTGAAATTTCCTTTCCCAGAAGATATTTCATCTGGGAATGAAATAAATGATTTAAAATCACTTTTCTTTCATTTGTTGACAGGGATTGTCTGTAAGCCTCTGGGTGTACCTCAAGTGTGATTGGGTTTAGATCTCAATACTTTGTTGGGTTTTCTAACTTGATCCTTCATGTTAAAATATCATAGATTGTGTGAAAAGGAGTTAATTTGGGCCTCCATTGAAGCACATCTTTTTGGTTAAAGGAACAATTTAGCTATTCAAAAGCATTTTGTTGTCTAGACTTTCCATTTTGTAAGGGTTCTCAGAGATCTTGTAAATCAAGTTCATTCTACCTCACCTCCCACAAAAAATTCATTTAAAACAACTAATCCTACCCATACTACCGTTGTTTCTCTTGTGTGTGCACAAAAGCATAATTTCCATTACCAAAGCATGTAGAAATAACTAGGATTTCAAATGTCTTTAGTAGCCTGAACCTTTCCTAGAGAATATCTCCACTATCTAGAGTGACAACTCATGAGAATTAGATTTTGTTGCATTGATCATATTTTCTTCAAGGTCTCCTGAATAACTTCATTAGGAAGGATATATCCATTTCATCCATAAATAACATGCTACAAATAGGTTTTCTCACCTTGGTTGAAAGGTACAACCATAAAGTAGTGAGGATAGTTCAAATCCTCTTAAGGTGCTACCCACTCCTGTTCAAATCCTAAGTGCTAAAAAGTCAGATAGATTGCTTCCCCAGCTACAAAATGACACAAATGAGCATCTATCTGCCTCTGAGTATCTTGCTATGTCCATGATGTTTCTCGGCCTTTGAAGGAGATTAAATTTGGGTACCAACACAACCCTCATTGTCGTGCGGCTAAGAGGGTTGTTGACACACACCAACAAGAAATGTTGTTGCATGAGAGTAAGGTTATTTTTACTTGTGCCAACAACCCTTGTTGTAGTGCAAAAACTATATTCTATGCATCAACAAAACCCCGGATCTCCATTAAAAATATCAGGGGAAAATTTCGTTCTGAAATGCCTTTCCAGAGAAATTAGTTAAAGGTATATTCGCTAGGGATTTTCCACCTCTAATTTACCATAGGCTTCTTAAAGTGAACCCTGATAAGGAGCATATATAAATTATTATATCGGTTCACAATAAAGTAAAATTAAATCTGAACATAGGTGTTGGCTAGAATACTGTGAGCAAAAACAAGAAAGATGAAATTGTTAATTATCCCCTTAATATGCATTTAATATCTGATGGAAAGGATTCTTAGGGATAAACTAGACATTTATTTACTCTTGTGTTTTTTGTTGTTTGTTTCTTTTTGTTTTTTGTCCCTATTTACCATTGTAAGAGGAAACACCTTTTGATCCTCATTAATATGTCTTTTTATCCATTAGAACATGTTGGTATGGGATAGGGTCCCCTCCACCCTCTTTTACTAACTACAAAAAAATTCCTTGGCTTAAAGTGACACATTATACTGCTATTTCCATAATAATTTAGTTAGGTGTAGGCCTCCTATGTTAATCCATTCCTTTCTTCACCCTCTTGATTATATCATAACATAGCACCTTTATGAAATATTTTCTGCTTCACATAAAATAAAGATTCAAATATTTCAAAAATACAAAACCAATACCTAAGCATGATTCTATTTATTAGTTTATACATTACATACGTTGTTTTTCACATGGTGTGATAGCTAGGATTTTCTATATTTGTATACACATGTGTCTCACAAGGTATGTTAACATGATGAAGGATAGAATTTACTCTACATGATCCTAAGTACTATAATTACTCTATTTTCTTGTGGACTTGTTAATTTGGGAGCATTTTGTATATTATCATGTGATATTATTTCATTTATTACACTATGATATTGTAGTCACTAAATCAGGTACTTACTATATACATATACCCTTTTAATATTTCATTTATATGCATTATTCCTAAGCAATAAAATTATTCATTAATACCTCTTTAATTTTCTTTGATACTTCTTTAATCTTTTTCATATTTATTCTTTTTTGTTTCTAATTGAAAAAATATAGTTTCGCATACAAACCGACATCCTAATCATCTCTTATTTTAGAGTCTGGCCTATTTGAGAACCCATTACAGGACCTCCCATTAGGGACAAGAGCACCTGGGTGCTACTATCCCATCTAGGGGCCTCTATCATCCTTATCTCATTTTCTGATATTTCAAATGTTACTTCTTTCTTGTCTTATTTTATCACCCTTGGTTGGCCTTTCACTTGTTAATGATGAAACATAAGCAAAGGAATAATATATATACATGTTTTATTTAACCTCATTAATAAGGAAAGAATTCAAGAGGTTCATATTGTTACTAGAATTTAATATCTTCTATCTACTACACCAAAGACTATATTTTGGGATTGTATAGGAGGGTTTATTATGAATTTCATACCACATAATTACATCAGGAAAAATTAGTTGTAGCCTGTTATTCTCTGTGTGACTGGCACTAGGGCATCCTAGCTCAAATGAAACTATTTCAATAATACTCACACAAGAAATACATATATTCTAAATGTAGAGTAGTGCTTGGTGAAAATCACATTAGGGTGACTATCGAGGATAGTCTGATTGAAGCATATGCATATTTTTATTCATTTAAAGTATGTTGAAGTATTGTGTAGGTAGAAAGGGTTTTTTACAGTTAGAAAGGGTTTTTTACATTTAGAGGTCTGACATTTCAGGATTATGATAAATCAAACATGACCAGGGATAATTTTAGTGGTGAATATTCGTAATATGGTGAAATTTTCATTTTAGGAAAATTTGAAAAGGTGATTTTTTTGAAGCGGGTTGGTGTCCTGTTTACCTGAAATATACAGTATATTTTTTTGGGGGGTCGGCTTCGCCTTCATTTGAAAATATCTCCTATAAAAACCTTTGTGATTTGTCAGGTAGTATACCATAAGTAGCTTACAAAATTATCAATACCGTGAAGTTTAAACTCGCATACTCTTAAGCACCAGAGATTGTTATTAGCCTATTAGGGTTAGTTATTGATGCGCAAAAGGGATATAGTTGATGCGCGACAAAGAGGTATTACAAACACATGAAAAGGATATATTGCAGATGTGTGACAAAGGGGTAAGCAATTGACGCGCAAGAGGAATAGATTTGACTCGCGAAAGAGAGAGTTGACACGTGACAGGGCATAAGTAGTTCATGTGCGACAGGAAAAGAGTTGATGCGTGGCAGAGAAATTTGATGTCTTGGTGATGCGTGACAGTTTCAATTAAGGCCCTGTTGATGCACCACATGGATTATTGATGCACTTTTGATGCATGACAAAGGGTTAGTTGTTGACACGCAATAGGGAGTCGCTACTTGGTTCTTATGCTGACGCAGGAATCTGTTCAGAATAATGGAAGGTGCTAGTCCTAAGAATGTGGAGACCCTAAAAGTAACTAAGAAATCTCAAAAATCATTGTTCAAGTATTTTGGAAACTCTGTGGATACAGATATTGAAAATACCAACAACCATAAAGATGCCACCAGAAAGAATCAGAATACTGACTTTGTGGAAGGAATTATTGAGGTGGACATGCATTCTGCACAATATCAAACAAATGACACCTACGATAATATGCCAGATCTTGAAGATATTCTTCCTATTGGGGTGAAACCAGAACTGCATCAAGATATCACACATATAAATACTCAGCAAAATGGAACACATAAATCAAATTCAAATTCCGGTTCATGAAAGAGGAAACTATGATATTGCTCAAAATTCTACTCAAAAAAGTAAAACATTGAAAATGAACAAGAATATGTGGACCATTGGCAGGTCATACAAGTTTGATTGGGTAGGTAAATTTCTGTTTATCGAACCTGTACAATCATTTAATTCTAAAGAGATCCCATCTAAATGTACATGTACAATATGTATGTGGAAATCAAGAAAACAACAAAAAATGTAGATGAAGCTGGAAACTATAGAAAAACATTGTGGAAAACAATAGTTGACTGTAACAGGTGTAGATGGCCAGAAAATCAAAACACACAGGTGGAAAACTGAAAAAGAATGCTTGCATGTTAGATACATAGCAAAATATGAGGCAGAGCAGAAAAAATGCAGACATCTCTTGGAAAAGGGGGGAATGATCACATCGCATATTGGTAAGATGAATCAAACAAATCTACATGCAAAACTCATTCAATTCTCTATTTTATTTCACATACTTAAAAAAGGAAGACCGATTTCAAATTTCCTCGATTTCAAAGTTTTGTATCAATATAATGGAATGCTGAAAGTACTTTAGTCTCATTGGTCTAAAAGTAGTGGATGGGAAATGGTAAAATGCCTTTCAATGATAGAGAATGAAGATTTGAAAGAGAATGTAAAAAAATCAAAGTTTATATCTCTTTCAATTGATGAAGTGACAACAGTCCACAACATTGCATGGGTATGTATCCATGTCTATAATTTAGAAAATCATATAAGGACACCTCATCTATTGGGTGTTATGGAAATGGTTGAAAACTATAATGCCGAAAACCTACATAAAATAGTTGTTTCTCATTTGAAAGATATTACTGGAATGACTGATTATGAAATTGCTACGAAGTTGGTATGCGTTGGAGCAGATGGTGCATCTATCATGCAGGGTCACTGAACAAGGTTGTGTGTTAGATTACAAACAACAGTGGCCCCATATATGCTACCAATTCACTGTATGGCTCACAGAATGAATTTAGTGTATAAAATGGTAAGAAACCATGAAAATGTTGCTAAATTAGAAGACCTTATAAGATAACTTCATGCCTATATGGAAAGTAGCCCAAAGCTATTTCTTGAGTTCCAAAAATTTGCAATTAGAATTACAGATGGCAAAAAAATTCTGAAAGATGTTGAGACTAGATGGATCTCTTTGTATGAACCTGCATGCATAGTTCGTGAGGAGTATCCTTCGTTGGTTGGTTTCATGCACAAATACCGTCATGATGTTGATAGGGCGAGGGATTTTTTGTTTCGTTTAACTGATTTGGAGACATTGCTTACATTGGTTGGTATTCTTCCAATGTTGCAGGAGGTCAATACACTGATGAAGCATGCACAGGGAAGATTAGTCTATATTGTCAATTTTATACGGATGAGAAAAATGGTATGTCAAAGTCTTAATATCTTGTACTATTCCTAAGATAGTTTTGATACACCTGTTTTTGAGAATTGGAAAGCTTTATTAGATCTTAAAAATCCTAGTAACCATTTGAGATTTAATATCCACAATCATCTCTGCATCACTGTTAATGGGAGGGATATACCACTGCACATTTTGTAAAAACGTCAAGATATTACAGGATCAGAATGAGAATATGTTCCCGTGACACGTAATCTCTTTGAGTCTATTATAGTTTAAACAAGAATAAAGCTTAAAAAAATTTCAGAATCCTTATCATCATAAATTAGATAACGTTTCTCCAAAGATAAAATTCTTGAAGCCATGGGTGTGATGAATCCTAATTTTTGGAATAGTGAAGGTGGTCATGCTGAATTTGTAAGAAAGCATTTCCATAAATCCATGGGTACAATAATGGAACATTTCACAAAGACTTCAAAGTTCAAGCATATGGAAATCAAAGGTATATTGAATGTTTATTTATTAAAATTTCAATCAACAAATTTTGCAACAACAATGAGGAACCAATATAAAATTTTAGACGAACCTTCTGAAAGTGGTGATATTACAAGGTTGTGGTGAGGAATCTATCAAAGTTCTATCTTACAAGAAGATATCAATGAATATTTCAGATTATATGAGTTATGCTAAACAATGATTTTGGGGTCTGTGGAGGATAAAAGGATTTTCAGTGCACTATCATTTATAAAATCAAAACTGAGAAACAGGTTGGATAAAAATATGGAAAGTTGCATGAGGTGTTATGTTTCTCGGTAGTCCATGGAAACCTTTCCTTTCAATAGAGCAATTACGCATTGTAATTCCCTTTGCGAAAGAAGAGGTGTGAATAATATAGCTACAAGTACAATTGTTCACAACATTGAGAGTGGAATTGGTGTATCGTCACAATCTAGAAAAGAGAACATCGAGTTTAAAGAAGCTATTGATAATGGATTGTTCCAACTTTAAATAGGTATCTTCTTCACCTTAATCTTATTGTTTGTCACTTTGAATTTTTTTCAGCTCTTGTTATCATTAAAGATGTTACAGGTCTATATATTTACATTTACTTAAATACAATCTTTTTCTTTTTTTGAAAACGTGGGTTGACATCCATCTGAGGAAGCTGGTACTTCTCGGGACTGACAATGTCAGGAAACTCACCCATCTATGTACTAATCCATTTCTCGTGTTGAGTTTTCTTAAAACAAAGATCTAACACATTACCAGTGATGATTTCACAGTAATCTAAAACACTAGAGGTAAGTTAAACCCTATCATATCATCTTTCTTGATTTCTTACAATTATGTTTAATTTATTTTTTATATTTGCAAAATGCTTTGATATATTTTTAAAACTTTGTGGGATAAAATGACACACTTGAATTTTATAGAGGAAGATATTTCCATACTATACAATTCATAATCCACGATCCATTATATAATTCGTCATCCACGGTCGTGCTAGAAGCTAAATCAATGTCCACATAAAATTCATCATCATCCATATATATCATATCATTATCATAATCCTGACACTACAATTATTATTAAAAAAATTATTTATCTATTTTAAATGTAAAGAAATGTCTCTGTCCTAACACATTCCACTTTTTTAAAACAAGTATCCATTATCATCATTCATCATCATCTATATCCATTCTAATGTTATCATGATCATATCATTACAAGTATAGAGAAGAAGAATTATCTTAAAACAAGTTTAAATGTCTAGAGAAGAAGAATTATCATGCTTGAAGCTGAATCTACATCCACATACAATTCATGAAAATCCAAGTAAACAAGAAACATACGTCATCATGATTCATCCCTATCTAATGCAATCACCATTAAGAGTAAACCTAAAAGCATAAACTCCATATACAATCTAAAAATTCTATACATAATATATAGGAAGTTAAAAAATTAAAGATTATATAGTATTTCAAATTTTAAAAGGCTATCAAATCTAGATAATAAAATTCAAATACCATGACCACAACATTCAATGTTTCAAATTTTCAAATATAGACTCAATATTTCAAGTTTCCACACTCAATAATAAAAAATTTCAACCCTCTTTTTTTGTATCCAATTCAATTCCTTTGCTCCTTTCCCCAATCGTTTCTTCACCTATGGATTTACTCCTTTCCCCAATGGCTGAAATAACCCCAGAACTTATGAGATCATCCGCAGCACTATCTAGATTTTTTAAAATTCATTCTTCTTGCTTTGTTGAATTTTGGATCAGCTGTTGCCTTAGCTTTGAATAATATTTCAGGGTCGAAGCCATGCTCTTTAATTATCCGCTTCAGTTTATTATTTTGTTTGTTAACGAAAACAATATTTTCCTTCAAATTCTTCGCTGTGGATAAACTATTCTTCGCTGTTTCCAAGTGAATTTGGAAAACCTTTGCTTGACTCTTCAAATTTTCATATTTCAACTGCACAAAAAAAAGTAATTTCAATTCAACATATTAATAAAATAAGAAAATTTCAAATTAACAAAAAATATTTTTTGAAAGTGATAATACTTACAACTGCTCTATCTCTTTCGACATTTGCAACTGCTACCAGATCCTTGTCCTTAGACCATTTGTTAAAATATACCTGAGCATCAGCACTAATATTTTCCAATTTTTTTAATGTCTTATCCAAAATGTTGTCTTTATAGTTGTTGTTATACGTGACAATCCCACTTCTTACTTGGTTAAGTAAGGAATCCATCTTCGCAGGTTGATTCTGGACTGCAGCATATAAACTATCCCTTTGCCAATAATTTTCAAAATGACTAATAATCTCATTGATAAGTACTTTAGCCCTTCTCTCCCATGCTATGAGTTGACTGATATGAGGTAGAATAAACTCATGGACATGGGATTGACAATCATAACCAATTAGGTTCTCCAAAGGAAAAGGTAGCAACTATTCACCATCTATATGTGATGAAGATTATCTTGTTGGAGAGGTATGGGGGCTATCGGGCTGATCAACTGCTACTTGTTTCTTCCTTTGGGTGGCTTGATCCTGTTTGTGATAAAATTAATCAAGATTCAAACAAATAAATTTAAATTGAAATTTAATTCAATATGTTAAAGTATGTTGAAATTGAAGTATACCTGCTGGCCTTGAATCATCTCATGGGTATTGAAAAAACTAGTTGGGTCATTGCTATCAATGCCCAAATAATCTTCATCTAAATTTATATTATTCAAAACCGATATGCCCATTGCACTGGGCAAGCCACCAAGTGAGAAGGTTGGAATTTGAAAGGAGGAGGAAATGTTTAGTGTCCCGCTAGGGGCTGGAGCAATTGGCATGCATTTACCAATGTTCTTTTTCCCTGTTCCTCTGGTTGGAATTTTAAATATTATTGGTTGAGGGGGGGTTGGTGCCACAGTTTGAATAGAAGGACTGCAATGTGCTGAAAAGTTCAAGAAAAAACATGAAAAACTAGAAAAAAATCCAAAAACTATGAAATTAAATGAAGTAGTACTCAAAAGTTGTACCTTGATGTCGAGGGCTAGTTTGTCGCGGTGCTAAGGGTGGCTTTGTAGGAGTAGTAACTGGTGGTTTTTAAGAAGATACGAATGCATGCGACTGTATTGAGTGAGTTGGGGAAGATGGTTGAGTTTCTGGAACACGCGTATGGTCCAAAGTCTCTACAATGTCATCAACATTGAATTGTATGTCAATTCAATTGGTTAAAATTTAAATTGGAAAATAAAAATACAAATTTGGAATTTGTAAATAATATATGAGAAGGTATTACTTCTCTGGCATTTAATGAGTTCAAACTATTGAGGGTTCAGAGATGAGTGAGCTTCCATTTTAGATTGGGAATCTCCTAAAGCCTCGGCATGTTGTTGGCCTCTTCCTCTTGATAACGCCTTTTTTCGGGGAAGGGCTTTAATAAATCTTCTCTGCAAACCATAAATTGTTATTAACTATGTAGTGTAATGTCGAAATACAAACTTGATAGTTTATACTTGTTGTTCTTCAAATGGAATTGACAACTTCATCAACTCCTCATCAGTGCAAGTAGGAATTGGTTTGTCTTTCGAATTCAAAAGAGCCTCGTAATAAAGGCCAAGGAGATAGTTTGTGGAATAAATGACAGGTTTTTCTGAAAGATTTGCATTTGTTATGTTCGTTCTTATTTTCTTTTATAGATAAGTGCACCAATGAAATTTTTGTTTTGAGATAGTGGCAACTATGTATGCAATGGCCTAGTTTGGTATATCTGTTTGCCAACCCTGCAAAACTATTCTAGATTGAAAAAAGGAAATCATTGCAGCAAGAAAGTGGTGTGCAATTGCTTGCGTATCCACACCATGCCTAGATTTATTGACATGAGCTGTAAATGCCAAAAAACTGTGGGAATTAATATAACATTAAATTGTATCACAATAAAAAACAGAATAAAAAATGATGAATGAAAATGAATTATACTTCAATCAACATTGAAACCGAACGTTCATTCGAGATATTTCTTGTCATCTTCCACGAGTGTTGCCTTTGTTATAAAAAAGGGTAAATTTCTGAATGAAAGGCCCATAAACCGATGGATGTTAGTTACGTCAATACCGAATTGAAATAATCAGCCATCGTTTACAGTAACATAAAAAAGGTCGTCCTCTATATTGTAGGATGAGAGAAGGTAGTTCAAAATATTTGGGTCTGTTTCGAAATGGGGCATCTCAATGAGCCCACTAAAATCACATGCATCGATCAAATCTTTATATTCAGGAGACATCTTTAAAACAATATGGATGTGGGGGCATAAAGGATCCTTTTAGATGATATTGCCCATGGATAGGACTAGATTTTCTTCTTGATTATTTTCTTGAGCTTGCAGTTGGGAAGCACTTGAAGTCACCATTGTAGTTGTGCTTGTGTCTTTGATAATGATGGATTCCTGTATACAAAAAAATCGAGATCCGGAAAGTGTAAATGTGAAAATGACAAACGGGAGGGTATTTATAGGACAAATCAAGTGGAAAAAAGACCCATTGGCACGCATCAATGCCCCTTGTTGACACCTGTCAATGACCCTTGTTGACATGCTAATGAACCCTGTTGACGCGTGTTAATGGTTCTTGTTGACGCGCATCAATAAGGGTTATTGACGTGCATCAACAAGGGGCATTGACGCGCATCAACAGGGGTCATTGAAGCGCGTCAATAGGGCTCATTGACGCGCGTCAACAAGTTACGTTGACACGCGTCAATGGTACTTATTGATGCGTATCAATGGCCCCTATTGACACACGTCAATGAACCTTGTTGATGCGTGTCAATGAGCGCCATTAATGTCATTTTGACACGCATCAATGGTTCTTGTTGATGCACATCAATGGTGCATCAGTACCTGAAACTTTGTAGTTTCTCTAGCTCAAAAAATCTAGTGAAAATTTGGTTCTAGAATACTATCAAATTCACCTTTCACTGAAACTGGTTCTGGGGATATTCACCAAGTATTTTCCACATACAATTTTCTAGAGGTGTCTTAAATGAACCCTGAACATGACCTATAATAAAAATGAAGCGAAAAATATTGAATCATATCCTGAGTATTTCTTTAGACACCAACACCTAGATCAAATGTTAGCACCTGAGCAACCCTGACCCAATCCAAGTGCTCATATACATGCTCAATTGTTGTAGCCCAGTTTCTTATTCAAATATTGTACATTATAGAATATACCCTTCCAAATCAGTCTCCATTTTAGAAATAGCCCAGACCTATGATGGAAATATGAGTTATTCTAAAAATCCTATGTATCACTCACAAGAAATACTTGGGATTTTAGCCACAATTTTTCAACAATATTTTTATGGCTACAGGGCATTAAAAAAGATAAAATGTGGAATTGTAATTATATCTCATCCACTATTTGATAGGTTTTTGTCGTTCTTTTACAATTTTTTAGATCATACATAACCCATAATTTACAAAATTTATAGAAAATCTACATTTTTTTAATTGTATATCCTCCACAATTTTTTATGTTTGTAAATTTTTACAAATTTTGTTTTAATCGATGTTCTACAATTTACATATTTTTATATATTGATATTTGTGGTAAGTTCAACAATTTTTCTATAGTTAAATTTACCACGATTTTTTTATTAATAGTAAAAGAGGGTTAAGGGAGCCCTACCCCGTACAATAAGTGGAGAAAAATATATTACTATGAAGATCAAAAGAAGCGGCCTCTACTAGTAGTACATAGAAACAATAAACAAAAAAGTCTAAACCAACAACCCATCCAAAACAAATAGCACAAAAGATCAAACATCAACCCTTAGACCCTTTCCCTTGGGATCATAAGTGCATATTACGAGGGCTATTCGTGTACTTTTTTTGTTCACTACCGTCTAATCCTTTTCCTTATTACGATTTTCATTTTCTTTATTATGGATTGGAATAATCACTTCTAAATTATCCTTAGAATTTTGAGTCCCTAAAGAAGCCAAAGGAAAGGGACATGTTACCTTTTCTTTATCCATCAAATCCATAGAGCTCAGAAGAACTTGTTGTGTATCCATCTGAGTTGTAGGAAGCACTTCTTCTTCCTCAGAGTCTAAATCAACATCTTTCTTAGACTCACCATCTGAATCACTATCTGATAGGTTGTTTATAGCCAGGTGGCTAGGATTTTAATTCTTCCACCAAGAGCTTCTAATTTTAGCATGTTTTATCCCCGGGTGATAGTCTGAAGCTAAATGACCAAGAGAAAAGTAGGTTTGACACCTAAAGGGAAATCCTTCATAGTCCAAATTTTGTGTCCAAATTCTATTCTCAACTTTGAGTATAATAGTGGCTGGAAAGTCTACAGAAGTACCCATATCAACCAAAATTCTTGTGAAAGTAATGTGCTCATAGTATTCAGTCTTTTGATCAATAGCCAAACATTTTCCTAAGGTATTACCCATAGAGGTTAAGCAGCTCGACATCCAGAATTGGGGTGGTAGATAGGGTAGGCGAATCCGAACCAGTTTCACTTGGAAGGTATCAGTCAATGGGTTAAACAAAGGGAAGCCCAGTTTCATAAAAAGAAAATGGGATTGGAGATCCCAAACTCTGCCAAATATCAAATCTATATCTAAAGTTACATCAAAAACTACTATAAAAACCCCACATAAAGTAGGGTAAATATCCATCTTACCTTCCATGATGAGACTTCAATGGCTTGACATTCATTCACGAAGAGTGGGAAATCCTAGGTAGAAGTTATTGAATCTAAAAATCAAGCCATTTTAATGAAAAAAGATTCATATTTCCCTACCTCTACCCCAAAACTAACAGAGGGAGTAGATTCGTCATAAGCCATAGGTTTTTTGCTAGGTTTTTTGTGGGATCCATTTTTTCCTTGTTTCTATTTCCTACAACAACAAACTGAGAAGTATATCCATATTTGTTCATGACCCCAACAACATTTCCTGAGCCCGTCGTTCCAAGATTTCCATAGCCCACATTTGTTTCCACGGGCCTGGATCCAATGGCACCCACGTCTACAGTAGCTTCATTTGTAATAGGTGAAAGGACCCCCTTCTCACGAACATTCGCCGACAAATATCCATGAATCAGGGTATAGAGGCCATGAACAGGGGAAGTAGTTCCTCGGGCAGTGGCAGAAGAGCCATAGATGATAGGGTTTCCAGAGGGGAGTCACCAACTTTAGAGGCATCACCTCCATTGGTCAAAACACCCTACAAGAAACCCAGCTCGCCATCTAACTTTCCAAGGAAAACCTGAAACAGGACGTCATCACAAAAGAGGAGACTAACATTACAAGGGATAGAGCCAAGAATCCTTCCCTGGCCGCCTGAGGTCCTGTTGCCGCATCCTCTACCAAAACATAGAACAGAGTCCCTGTCATTGTTGCTAGGGTTAGGGCACCCAAAATCTACATCCGCATCCATCCAAAAAAATACAATTTGATTGCCACAATTAACATGTAGGTAAAAACTATAATTTAATTGCCACAATTAAAATATCTTTAAAAACGTAAATATATTACAATTAACCTCTTCTAAATTTCACATTCATTTAATTATTTTTTTAATGTATGTTGTCTACATTTATACAACAAAAATAACAGTCAATTTATATTAAAATCAATATCAATTTTTATCTAAAATTAATTAACCATATCTAAATGATATATAGATAATTCCATATTTACTTTATAAGTCAATTTAAATTGAAACAAAATTTATCTATTGAATAATGAAGAAAAAATGTTAATTTATAAACGAGAATTACAAGATTCTATCTTTCCTCGGCCATCTAAAAGTTGAAAATTGCTCCCGACATAATGGGAACTTTTAATTTTTTGACCTTTTGCTCGAACCAAAACCCATCTAATGCCCACACTGTCATAGGTGCCATTTGATTCATTCAAGTGCACAGATCTCCATTGGTCAATTTTCCCAACAAATGATCTACATGATTTTACAACAAAAAATAGTTACAAGATGGACAGGTAACCACATACACAAGCTCCTGCAGACTTGATCACCACTCTTGTATTTTCTTGCCACATACAAGGAGAATATACATGTGACATTTGACGTCTTCTCGCCATTCAACACCATCAGTTATGTTAATCGGGCTATGTAATAAATAATATTCAATGACATAATACCATTTTTGTCACCATGATAGAACAGCACACCAATTCCTGTCACTAACTCTGTTCGCTCTCTAGTCTCCACCAAATGTTCCTTACAGTGAAATTAAAACATGAATCAAATATTTAGATCTTTCTTCCTCGTGATTTACATGTTCATTGTCAAGCATTTGGTGGATTTTATAGAGGAGGGAGTGTACATTATTCAGCTTGAAAAACCATAGATAGTATAAACAGTAGTTTTCCCTTATACACCTATGATTCCTCTCAATTAAAGAGATTTATTTGAAGAAAGAAGTGCTTGTGCCAACAAACCTTTATTTATAGACCTCGGAAAGCTTTCTGAACCTGTCAATTTGAAGGTCATATGTCAAACATCCCTCGAATTTTATTCTTCAAAGTATAACAACAAAATGATTAGAGAAATAACACTAGAAAAAGGTAGCGGAGAGCCCTACGCCATGCGGCCATTCCCTGTGACATAGAAGACCATGAAACTTAAGACTCTTTCCGCAACTACTTGTAACAGGATTCCCAATTATAGACGCATAATAATATCATTGGAAATATTAATCTGCATAGTCCATACAAATTTTTACCATCTTACCCGAAAACATATGGGGTGCACAGTCTTCTGAGGCTGGTAAATGGCCTCGAGATCGCCGTAAAAAGTATTTAGTCTTCTCCATCATCTTGTCATGTGCATCGTCATTGGAACCTTCGTTATCGAAGTGGGAGAAAGAAGCAAAGGTTGAATCTCTGCTATCTGAGCTTGGTCTTGAGAATGTCTCAAACACTCATATAGGCGATGAAAGCTAAAGAGGACTGTCAGGGGGTGAGAGGAGGAGATTTTTTATTTGGGTAGATGTTATACATGAACCTGTTGTGCTTTTTCTCAATGATCTCACCTCTGGTTTGGAAAGTGTTGCAGCTTTGAACATGGTGGAGATGTTGCTTGCCATTTCCAAACACCCGCACAACGGCACCATCATATTAACTATTCATCAACCTAGCTATAGAATTCTTAGTCTCATAAGCTCCTTCTTTCTCCTCTCAAAGGGATCCGTATCCCACCATGTCTCCCTGAAGTCGCTGCAGGATTCTCTTATCTCTGCAGGGAGAAAAATCCCTAGACATCTCAATGCTCTGGAATATGCCATGGAAATCGTAAGTGAAGGAAAACCATTATCATAGGACTATGATCATGATGGGAATGAATTTGGTAATAGAGTTGGTGTTACAGAGTGTGGAGCAACTATGGTTGATGATAATGAATCAGAAGCAGACCCAAGTTACTTGAGTTAGTTATGCGAATTTAAGATGCTTTGAAAACTACACCCTTTCATGCAGGTTCTGTAAGATCATCTACATAACATAGTATCTATTCCTTTCCAGAACTATGTAGGCAATTGTTACAGGACTAGACCTGGGAGGTTTGTATTTGAAGATCATCTACATAAAATATCGATGATAATCGACAATACAGTAAAATAATAATACTATAAAATAAAGGTCGATCGACAATTAAATTAAAAATATCATTATTATCATTATATATATTTATATATATTTTTATATATATATTTCTTTATTAATTTGATAAATAAAATATATATGTAATTATTATTCACATTAATAATGACCAATGGTCAAGATTAACATTGAGACAAAAAGATCTTCCTTTAATAGGTTAATTGTACAGGACGCTACAAGGTCCACATACAGAGGTGTCAATAATGACTCAAGAAGGCAAGATGGAGAGGGAGGGTGATAATTATTCACTGCAACAAGGTCAAAGTTAACTAATGGTCAACAGGAGCATAACAACATTCAACACTTAGCAACCAGGTCACTGAAGTAAGAATAGGAGTAACACCGAACGGGGCATTATAAACAGCTTGGAGCACAATGAGACTTTGAAGCATTAAAAGTGTGGAAAACAATGTTGATTGGAGTGCTAGAAGTCTTCCATGAATTGTAAAGGAGGAAGTAGCATATGTCACGTATTCCAGTTGCCGAGAGCAGCACTATAATAAATCCATAAAATAACTTGTTGTTAACAACCCAAGAAGAAAGCATCGGAGCTTACTTTTCCTTGTTGGACACTCTTCAGAATAGCGAAAATCTACAATTTGATGATTTTTTGCATCAAGGACTACTAGAGTGGTTCTCATTTGACGTACGGTGTCAAGTTAAGAAGGTATGTGTGGAGCTTGAAAAGGGCTATGAAGAAGATGATTAACACTAGATAGAACATCGACAGAAGTGTCCGTGTCTCACTATGAGAGAGTATCGAGACCATCTAATATCTACTGTTCATTAGTAAGACATTGTTCTTTTAGAATATTTTTTTTTTGGACATCATGTCAGCTCGAAAGATATTTCTTTCAGATGCCCAACTCTTAAAAGGGCCCCAATTTTTTCTGCATGGAACACGAAGATGAAAATAATTCTTATCTTCGAATATCTTTGGGATATCATCATTATCGAGTTCCCTTATCGCACTGATGAGGATTATCGTATCAAGTACAATAAGTTCAACGTTAAGTGTTGATGTTGATTACATTTATCATATCTGATGAGGTGCAGCCACGAATTCAGAATGCCACAAAATCAAAAGAATCATGGGATACTCTATCCACTATCTCTAAAGCCAAGAAATTGATGAAGATTCTTAATCTATAGTCGAATTTGTATACTATGAGCATGCAAGAAGGTGAGAAATTGGAATATTTTCTACGTTGAGTAATAGAGTTACGTGTAGATCTAACTACACTCAAGGAAGAGGTTGAAGACAAGTTTCTTGTCCCACTCACATTGTGAGCTCTTCCATCCCAATTCAAGACGTTCATCACCACACTAACTATCACCAAAATTGATGTGAGTTTTTTCCAAGGTAGTGAATTTTCTGCAACAGGAAGAAGCCATTCAGTCAGTATAAGAGGAGTTCAAGGAAAAATCATTGATCTACAGGTAGAAAAAGAGAAACAATCCTCACAAAGGTCATCAAGAGAAGCAGATAGAAATAACAACATAAGCAACCTCAGAAGCAGAAATAGAAGTAGAAGTCTCAAAAGGTGGATCAATGGTGTCACATTCTACTCCATGTCTACGCATGACACTGCCAATTGTTGGTATAATGGCCACACGTAATGCAATTCTATAGAAGAAAGAACATATGGATGATGTGATTCAAAGAAATCCAAGTGGCGTCCTCGCAGAAAGAAACAAAAAGTACATGTCGCAGCCCAACCAGATGATGACTTAAATGATGATGATCAAGAATTAACAAATTATGACACACATAAATATCATTTTGTGCCTGTATCCCAAACATCACAGCCATAAGATAATATTTGGCTAATATATTCAGGTGCCATCAAGCACATAAAAGGTGATAGAAAGCTTTTTGATTCCCTAACTAATTAACCCATTGGTGATTGGATTCGTATTACAGACAACAAGGAGTATACGTCAGAAGGAATTGGAAATGTGACCACTCCTCTTGGGACAAGAAAATTTACTCTCACAAAGGTACTCTACATTCCTGGCCTAACCACAAATCTCATGTCTATCCCTCAACTATTGAATCAAAATCTCAAATTGGAGTTCCTAGTTTAGAATGGCATCAAGTCTTGTTTGATATCTCAAAACGATAAGATACTTGCTAAATATTTTTAGAAGGATTTTTTATTTGCACTAGATGTAGTTTCATCCTCTACAGTTTCTATATCTACCTCCATGATAGACTCCACTACACTCTAGCATTATCAGTTTGGACATCTTTTGGAAAAATCCCTCTATTAGCTAAGTTTGAAGCAGATGGTAAGAGGAATTCCTCCTCTCTCTCATTCATTACCTCTTTTTCCTAGATATCTGGTGCGAAAACAAGATAGGGATCCATTTGAGACAAGCACATTCCATGCCAAGAATCATCTAGTAGTCATACATACCAATCTGTGTAGACCCTTTCCTACCTCTTTTAAGGGATTTCAATATTTCGAGTTATTCATTGATGATTATTCCCACAAGACTTGGGTGTTATTTCTCTGAAAGTAATGCAAAGCATTTGAAAATTTTCAAATATTCTATTAATGGAGTGTTGTTCAGTAGACCGGGCAGACCCTTCAAGTCCTCCACTCATATCAAGGGGGAGAATTCACGTCAATGAAGTTCTTGGCATTCGTGAAGGAGCACAACATTACACAACACCTGATTTCCCCCTATACTCGAAAACATAATAAAATTGTAGAGTGTCCCAATAGGACTATCATGGAGATGGCTCATTGCATGCTCTTTAATGCAAAGTTAGACAATAGATTTTGGGAGTAATCGGTTGAGATAGATGTATATTTTTTGAATCGAGCACATGCAAAGATCTTGAAGGACAAGACATTGGAAGAGGTATGGAGAAATTGCAAATCTTCTATTTCTCATTTGAGAGTATTTGGTTACACTGCTTATATGCATGTTCTAGATAAAAAGAGGAAGAAGCTTGATATAAAGACACACCAGTGAATATTTGTGGGGTAGAGTACTACCTTCAAAGCATATCTTCTCATGGATCCTAAGACAAATAAGATATAAGAGAGCAGATACATTGCTTGCGACAAGTCGTCATTTGAATTGTTTCAACAAAAGGAAGATTCAACACTGACTCCCTCTCATTAACTTATCACACATCCAGATGATGAGCTTGAGGATCCTACAAAAAGTAATGATGAGATGCAAGGAGAATTGTATGTTGATCTTGGAAATTTGGAAAGCATTTCCTCACATCAGCAACATCGTTAGCATCCGAAATGGGGTCCAAAGCACTATAAGATATTCCCACTTGAACTCCCTTCTAGACACTTTATCAGCAATATGTACAAGAAGCCAAGCGAGAAGTGAAGTCAATCTCACACTCATGAGTTTAGTGGTTGATGGCATTGAAACGGGTTTAGCTCGTGAGTAACTCAGTCAGCCAGAGTGGAAGAAAGCCATTGATGCAAAATCTGAATAGACTTTGATACAAAATTGGACATGGGAACTTGTCGATCTACCTGTAGGTAAGAATTCCATTTGTTACAAGTGGATTTTCAAAACAAAATACATGGCAGATGGATCTATCAACAAGCACAAAGCACGACCCATTGCAAAAGGTTATGCTTAGCATGAAGGAATTGAATATGATGAGACCTTTACACCTACTGTGAAGATCAAAACCATGAGGGTTGTCTATGCACTGGCAACACAAAATGGATGGAGAATTCATTAGATGGATGTTAAAATTTCTTTCTTGAATGGTGATATCAGAGAAGAAGTATACATGACCTAGCTAGAAGGATATTTTGATGAAAAGCATCCTCAGAAGGCATTTTGTTTAATTAAGTCTCTTTATGGACTTAAAAATGCACCTAGGGCATGGTACATAAAAATATATGATCACCTATTGCAACATGGTTTCACTCGTAGCCCCAATCATTCAAATCTATATACGAAAAAGATATAAATAGAGATTGTCATTCTGGTTTTGTATGTAGATGATCTTGTGATTATAAGAAGTTATGACAATCTCGTCAAATATGTTAAGAATGGTTTGAAAAAATACTTTGACATAATAGATATTGGGCTACTTCACTGTTGTCTTGGCTTGGAGATATGGTAGAAGAAGAACTATATTTTTGTCTCCCAGATGAAATACGCCTAGAAAATCCTAGAAAAGGATGGCATGACTGATTATAAACCTATTTCCACTCCAATGGAAAAATTCTTACAACTTTCGAGTTTCTAGGATTCACCTCAAGTAGATGGTAATATCTACAGACAACTTGTTGGGAGTCTCATTTACTTGACATATACCAAACCAGATATTTGCTTTGCTATGATCTATCTTTCCAGATTCATGTAGGAGATGAAGAAATGTCACTAGATAGTAGTAAAGCATTTGTTAAGATACATCTGAGGTACAGTTTACTATGGTCTGGAGTATCATAAGAAGTGGAATTTCTTATTACAAGGATATACATACTCAGACTATATTGGAGCCATTGGTGATATGAAATCAACTTCAGGTTACATTTTTATCTTGGGTTTGGTCCTATCTCGTGGATTAGTAATAACAAAAATTGTTTTTGCATTCTCATCCAATAAGACATAATATCATGCCAAATGAGGAGTTGTGGGAAAAGTGATTTAGTTACATTGCATCTTAGAAGATATGGGAATTCCTCAAGAAAATCCTCCCATCATTCACTGCAATAACCAGGGTGTGTTAAAACTTGTAAAAATTCCATTTTTCCATGAGAGAACCAAACACATAGAGGTTGAATATCACTACATTCAAGATAAAGTTTTGAACCACTATATCCATTCCTAGTACTACCTAAAAAACACTCAGATCACCGATATTCTCATCAAGTCCCCTAGTAAAGAGAAATTTGAACTATTTCGGGGGTACATTTGTAAAAACAATATATTAACAGGGGGAATGTTATTAAAATAATGCATTATTCTAGACTACTTTTACTACTCTTGTCTTTTTCCTCTGGCTATGACCTTCCCTAGTTATTTCCTCTTCTAGGTTCTTCCTCTCTAGAGATTTCTCCTACATGTATAAATAGACATAAATGTAAACATTCTCACCGCAAGGAAATAAATCATTTCTTCTTGTGTCAAATAAGTTTTTTCTTCAAATAAATCCTAGATTTGAATGGAAATAAATCATTTCTTCTTGTGTCAAATATGCTAACAATGCGTAATCAGAGAGAGATAAAAATATAGATGCTTGAAATGTTCCGTAAAAAACACAATGTTCACTTGGCTTTGTCACCTGAGCTGCAAACCTCCTCCAATGATTACACAGACTACAAATACGGATGTAACAGTGTCTTGAGTTATCTCTCATATACAGGATAATGAATAACACCAATTTTCCATCCAAATGGTTTTCTACTCCATCCTAATGACAAGGAAAAAACTACTCTAATACCAAATATTAAATTTGATCAGAGTCTATGTAGCACGAGAGCCAAATCAACCCAATGTATTAATATATTCAAGCTAATCTAGAAATAACATTACAGAGGATATTATATAGCCATATATATAGTGAAACAACTTCCTAATAAATAGGAATAACAAAAAGCAAATAACCCATTTATTAGTTTTACGAATCTAACAAAGTAACAAATAAACATTTATATGAGTTTTTTAAATAACAAATCATTTACATCCTCATACTAATGTAATTACATTTATTTAATAATTACTAGTCCAATGTGGAGGACTAATTTTATTTCATAATAATAGTGGCCTAGTGTTGAAGGCCACTACTACCTTCACCGCTCTTTTCCAGGTCTAAAATGCCAAGCAAAGTAAAAATAACAACTTTGCAAAAATTCACTTGAAACGACTACTACACACGCATTTTTTCGAAAAACATCACACTTACTAACTCCATCATCATACGGGATGTCACGACATTCACTACCATCTTGAAATAACTAGGTCATTGTGTTCTAACTTGCAACATCCTTACATACTTAGAGCACACTCTCACAATCTCACAAACACAAATAAGTTAACTAATCATTTTTTCACCCTACTATTTATAGTCACTTTTTATTACTCACTCCACTATGGTCATTAGTTCGCGATCATTTTCTCAACTAATACACCCACATGATTTTTCATCATATCTTGAATGTTTTTACTCCAATTTACACCCCGTTTGCGCTATTCTTTTCAAAAATCCACCTACCATCGTATCATACACATGAAACACATGTTATCTATCCTCGACGTTGTCTCTTACTCAATCTATACACATTTTACTTATATTTATCATACACTATCTATCTCATGATTAATTTTGGCTCAATGGTTGTTCTCATCATCACCCCCCCTTTCATTGAAAGGAGGGCATATAATTGGGTTCATCCTACAATTCCCCTTACATCACTTCACATTCAATCAACACTACTATTTCATCATTTTCAAAAATTTACTAATACACCATAAGACATTTCATTACTTTTCCCCTTAATGACCTAACTTGGGGGAAAAAATTGTGAAATCTCTCTATGAGTAATATAATCAAAACAAAAAAATTAATCTACTAATCAATGTGTTCAAGGTCTCTAACAATCAGAATCATACCACTCAATTGACAAAATGCAACAAATTTTTCTTCCCAGATGACCTAACTTTAGAGTTACATGTGGCCTCCCATATGATCTAAGTTAGGAATTACATGCGGCCTCCCAAATGACCTAACTTGGAAGTTACATTCGTTACTTTCCTAGATGACCTAACATGGGAAGTTATCATACATTTTGTTTTTGCTTCCAGATGACCTAGCTTGGAAAACATCACACATTGTCATGACACACGTGGAGTGAGCGAAATATTTCCTTTCCTATATTAGTACTATATGGGTTAACTGATTTGATCAAAAAATTGGATCCATAATCACTGAAAATTTGATCTATGTTCATCTGCAATGAGGATGTAGTTAAAGGTTAGAGAATAACACACATTTCTCCCTACACTCTTCCTCTAGTGGCAAGGATGCCCAAATCCTTGAGATTTTCATACACATGCAATCAGGTTGGGAGTTGATCACTCCCTACGACATCATATATCCTCATCATAAAAAATAAAAAATAAAAAATCATTTAACATCAAAATCATCAATCTCATTTAGTGCACTTCATCACGATATCACGTCTCTTGTTATGTTGCATGGATCTACACGTTGATCCATAGTTTGTCACGCTATACATGTGCATTTGACATGCTTGTCTACCAAATTTGTGCATTCTTCTATAGCATGGGCTTCTCTAGATGTCTCTCAGGTATGCATCTCTAACTACTTTATGTTACTGAGATTTCATTCACCAACATAAAGTAAGGGAAATTGAAGTCACAAAATCACATACTTACTACTATTATTATACTTCCAAGTATGGTGTTTTATATATATATTGCATAAGAAAAGTATTCACTAATGACCCATCCCCTAGTGCATTCATCATTCTATTCATTTTTTTCATTGTTTGTCTCATATAATCGTCACTCACTTGTATAGTTCTAGTTATCTCTCAGAGAGTCTTACTTGTCATTATTCACTCACTTGTCATCTCTAGTCACAGACTAGGGCTCTTAGGTAGAGTTTACAGAACCTAGGTTACTATGGTAATGATTTATAGGTGTCCTAGTCCCCATCACACTTGGTTTTAATTTAGGCATTTGAGGTCGGTCTTTTCAATTTTCCCTCTCATCTCCCTAGGAACTATTCGGCATGTTGGGTTATTAGTGTCGAAATTTGAGCAAGAGAGCCCTATATAAACACAACATACATATTATCTTATGGGAAGACTATTTCTACTAAGGGTAAGCTATCAACATAGAGAAAGGGACTGCATTTGGGCTCTATTCTGCATCACACACTATATATGAAAGGGAATTCTATTCTATTCCATCCACCATTTTGCCTTTTATTTAGCAATTGCACATTATCTCTACATCATTGGCATTCGGAAATCCTAGGTACATCATTACACACACAATCAAACATAACTACATTGGGTATGATATGTAGTGTAGCACTTAGTTTTAAGTCCACCATTGTGGCTGCTAAGGATAGTTCGACCCCTTCATATGCATCTATATTTTTTTAGGGTTTGATGTTTTGTGCGGGGTTTTGCAGGTGATCCATCATTACAATTTTAAGGTGATATAAGTGAAGTAAGTGCAACATCCACATGACAGAAGGGGAAGTATTGTGAAGACCTAGCGACCATATCAAACTCATCTTTCGAGTTGTTCCACAGACTAGGGCGCCAAAATTTTAGACCTGGATACCCCAATTGCCCCTTTCCCTCTCCATGCACCCCAATCTAGTCATACATCTCAAATTTTTATTTTCCTGAGCTCTTGTATGGTCGTTTCCTCCTCCTATCTAGTCGATCTCCACTGTGGCACAGTCTCGAGACGTCTTTGAATCAACTAAGGCATTCTTAAGCCTTATTGCACATTACGGTTTCATATATCACTTGTTTACTTGCGTGGGTCTATTTACTGCATCTTATTTCATTTGTTCACTGCTTCTATAGCATTAGAATAAACTATCATTTTTTGTTTTAGTTTAATCAGTGTCATATTGACAAAGAACATTGACATTCCATAAAAATGACATGAGAAAATTCCTACATTCCTTTTTATTATTTTTTACTAAACCATGTAAAAATGAAACGGATTTATGTAATAACTCATTGGTTATGTTTGTATTTATTGTTACCTAGGGGAGGTAAATTTGTTCATATGTGAGTGAGTTGAAGTATGGAAAGTTGGAAACAACCCCCCCTCCCCCCCCCCCCCCCTCCCCCTCGAAAAAAAAAATCCTTAACCACAATATAATTTTTCTTTATACTTTAATTCACAAAAATTATATATAAGGAAAGGATCTACCTTTAAAAAATGCTAGGGTAGTAAAAACATCTAACAATATAGGATTTGTTTCATTTTTAAGAAGTTAATAAAAAAATTTGACATCTAATATGAATGAGACAATTGATAAAATTGCAATCACTTATTTATTTGTGTGTTTCAACTAAAAATCATAATATGGTAGTTTACATGATATTATAAAATAGGGTAGAGAATAAATAATATTTCAAGGTAAGAATACAACCTATATTTTTTATTAATATTTAGGAAGTATTATGTTATGGTCCCACGTAAGGGGCAAGCTAAATTTTTTGAGAAGGTGAGGGAGAGAAAAAATGATATTCTAGCATTAATAGGCTCCTATGAATTTTTAGTTTTATATGTAGATACAAAATGTGAGTCTTTAACACTAGCATAATAAGGATCCTATGAATCCTAAATAAATTAATGGAATGAAAAATGGAGGAAACTGAAAGGTTAAATCTAAATGCCAAGTGCCACAAAAGTTCCCTTAAGTAAGTGATTTTTTTGTGCCCTCAACCTACTTTATGATGGTGGGAATCCTCTCTGTAAAATGTAGGCACTGAAAATTTTTAAGAGTTATGTTGGATTTTACTAACAACAATTAAAAAAATAACATAAGAACAAATTTCACAAATAAATAGGAGTAGTAGCCCCCAACATGTAACTAAACTCTTAAAAGGTTTCATTACTCTTTTAACTCTATGAGATAAGTTAGTTAATATTTATTGATTTAATGTGGAATGATAAATTCACCAACTTCATAAACAACAAACACCTAAATTTATATGAGAATGTTACTCACGAAATTGTAACTATAATTTTATTATTACTAACTTAAAAAAAATAAAAATAAAGAGGTTTTCCTTTATAAAGAAGCATGTTCAACAATAATATAACACATGAATCAATACATAACATAATATTTATTATTAAATGACCAAAAATACTTTATCAAAAGGGTTATAGAAGGATATTATCCAAAGGATATGATTGTGAGGTAATCTAATAGTCTATTTCACACCTAGAAAGTTATATACTATATATCATGGTACTGATAAAAAAAATTGCCTAGGGTTGAAACATATAATTGTATCCCAAAATTTTCAAGTTTTTGCACCCAAAAAACATGAATATGAGACATTTTTCAAAGATTGCGGCCAAAAATTATAAAATTATGAAATGACATAAACTATTGAAGTCTTCCATTTTAAGAGTAGAATATATGCATGTAATCTATTTAATATTTTTATCTTTTTAATTTTTAAGATTTTCTTTATCATACTAAAATTTAAAACCTAGAGTAATTATTTTCCTACAATTAATTTTATTTTTTTTAGCTAAAACTTATCACTTTCTCAAGATCTTTAGATATATATTCTTGATTTATAAACCTTATACGTGGATATTTTTTGAATTTTTTGATATTACAATATTTTTCAAGTAATTTTTTAACGAACATCACATACATCATGCTCATGTATTGAATCTTTCCCTTGGGTAGGGCTTCGGGTATTGCCAATGCATGCTTAGTTTTATTTTTTTTGGATCTTGAGCTTAAGCACTAGAAGCCATGAGTACATGAGCTTGATTGGATTCTGGAAATTTTGAGTTTCTTATGTTTCACTGGACCACTGGCATGTTGACGTACGGTTCATGTAGTAGGTAGCGCTGGAAGAAATAGAACAGAGAAAAAATTTGGTGTCTGGGAAGTGTGAAGATGAAAATGAGGGCCAGAGAGGTATTTATAGGGAAAAATTAGGGTTTTTTCGAGCTATAGATGATAGACACATGAAAATGAGGATTTTTTTTCATGCGTCAATAACCATTTGTTGATGTCCATCAATAACCCTCATTTTCACGCAACAATAATCCTTGTTGATGCATGTCAACAAAACCTTGTTGTCAAGCAACATCAATTCTTGTTGATGCATGTGAACAATCTGTTGGTCCTCAAAATAGTCTCACCCCATTTTTCCTTTGAAATCTATTCTTTTATGGTTTCTGTCATATTTCATCCCCCCGTATTATGCCTGAGAGGTCTATACTTTCCTTTTGTTGCCATAACTAGTCTTTCCTTGAATCGATGATCATGTATGGGTCCATATTTGTCTCCTTGTTTCTCTAATCCCTTGAGGAGGTCTGTAATTTGGGTCTCCCGTTCTCTGTTCACTCAAAAAATTTGGGCTTTCCTGATCCTTCTATTTTCCACAGTCGAGATTTTCTACCCTTGTCGTTTTTGCCCCAAATACTTGATGAAAAATGAATGGATGTAGCTCTGAAGAGCGTATTTGAGCCTTGTAACATTTTTTAATTCTTTGTCCTTAGAGAAAATTTCATCTCCGGGCTCAAATGGTCATTTTTCTACATTTTATGGTTTGATGGGCATTTCTCCCAGTCAAATTTGCATCCTTGCATCGATAGGGAATGTGTCCTCTTTTGATTGGATGTGGCTCAGCTGGATGCTTAAAAATTTCTATGAATCACCTCAACTTAAAGATTTTTCCACGTGGAAGCATGGCACTCATTTGAAGGTCTACTTTTTAGTTTGGCCTAGGCGTAGCACTAGGAGGACACGTGGAAGTTTTTGCTGCTTTGCCCAGACTTAGACAAATTTTTATGTAACTAACATAGTTTGGTGGGAAAGGGACATGTGGTGAGTCCATGCTCATTCAGGGTCTCCGCTTTGGGCACCATTTTGAAATTGCACCAGGGAGACACATGGAGGTTTCCGCCAGGTCTTCCTGTACTTAGTCATTTTTCAAAAATTTTTGGGAGATCTGGGACACGTAGAAGAACTGCGCATGTTTGGAGACCCACCCTTAAGTTTGATTTTAAAGAAGTGTCAGGAGGACACGTGGAGGCCTCTACTCACTTTGCATTTTGCTTGGACTTAATTTCAATAGCAAAAGGATACTACCTCAGAGCATAACACATGACGCGTTCCACTGAGCTTCAAGCCTTCAAACAAATTTTTTCGAGCCAGGAAAAATGGCGACCCCGCACTCTTTCAAGGTATCAAATTTTTGGGACCATCTCAAGGTGTGCCATGTTGGCACGTGGTGGTTTGAAAAGTTAAAGGGGTGCGGAGGTGGACCATCAGGGGGCAATTTGGATTTTTGGCCCTTAATATTCAAATAACTAAAAATCTCAAAATGACCCATGAGCCCGATAAAGGAAAGGTCAAAGCTTCCTCTAGTCAACGGTGGAGGTGCGGAATCTCGGGGGAACTTTGGAAAAATTTACTTTTGGGAGAAAAGAGTTAAAAGTAAAAAGGGAAGCATGGTTCCACTAGGACCCACATTGGGACACGTGTCAAGCCCATTTTTCAAGGGTGGAGCTGTGTGAAAAACTTGGAAAATTTTCCCTTTTCCAAAAAGGAGGTGAAATGGAAAAATTTTGCCGTAGTTCCACTGGGTCCCACCTTAGGACACATGTCAGGCTAGTTTCCCAATGGCGGAGGTGCGGAGCAAAATGTATTTTTTTTCCATTTTTCCAAAAGGTTGTAAAAATTCAAAGGAAGCCTCTGAGCTTGTTTTAGAGTTGAATCTTCCACGTGGATGACCCAAATTCAAAGTAAAGATCAATGACAACTATGAGTCTAAATTTGATTTTTCCCCCATTTTTACTGAAACATGCCTAGAAGTGTGATTCTTCATGATTTCTTTGTATTTCCTACATCCCAAATAGAGAGGGGAGTTAATTTTGATATCTAAGTTTGGTGGGAGATCTGGAAACATATTTTGCCATTAAAATGGTCTGACTATCAGGCTCGATCTAATTTTCCATTTTTCTTCTCCCGAGCATGCAAGGAACCAGATTTGACAGATTAGGGGCAAAAGTGGTTGGTGAGTTGAAGGAGGAGTATTATGCCAGATGAAGGAGTTGAATGCTAAGATTTTTGAAGGGATCTTCCCCATGAGAATGTGATAACTTTTACAGATCTGATTGTAGGAATCGCGATCAAGATCATGGCGAGCACTGGTGCATTAAATGTTTTTGTCTTTTGGGGAAGAAGGGGATCTTTTGTAAATGTTATAAATGGCTCAAATGTTTCGTGTAAATGGTTGGAGGTTGGAGTTTTAGAGGTCAAAGAAAATTTGAAAAAGCCTGTCTTTTGAGAAGTCATCTTAGAAGCCTATATATCTCTTTTATATTAAGTTTGATCGTGTCAAGGTGGTTGCAGGTGTATAGCCACTAACAAGCTCTGAGATTGTTCTAGAAACTTTCCCCTACTGATATATTTAATCAAACTCGAGTTATTTTTTGTTGATCTTGAGCAAAATATGTTTGTTTTATTTCTGAATGTATGCAGACAGTTTTTTCTTGTTTATGTTGCAATCTTGTATCAAAATATTTCTTAATCACATAATCTCAATCCTTGTGATAGTTTAGTGGCATTTGCAATTTCATTTCCTGGAAGATCTTTCATCTGGGAATGAAATAAATGATTTAAAATCACTTTTCTTTCATTTGTTGACAGAGATTGTCTATAAGCCTCTAGGTGTACCTCAGGCGTGATTGGATTTGGATCTCAATACTTTTTTGGGTTTTCTAACTCAGGCCTTTGTGTTAAAATATCATATATTTTGTGAAAAGGTGTTAATCTGGGCCTCCATTGAAGCACATATTTTGGTTAAAGGAACATTTAGCTATTCAGAAGCATTTTGTTGTCTAGACTTTCCATTTCCTAAGGGTTCTTAGAGATTTGGAAAATCAAGTTCATTTTGCCTATCCTCCCACAAAAAATTCATTTAAAGCAACTAATCCTAGCCATACTACCCATGTTTCTCATGTGTGTGCAAAAAAGCATAATTTCCATTGCCAAAGCATGCAGAAAAAACTAGGATTTCAAATGTCTTTAGTAGCTTGAACCTTTCCTAAAGAATATCTCCAGTATCTAGAGTGACAACCCGTGAGAGTTAGATTTTGTTGCATTGATCATATTTTCTTCAATGTCTCCTAAAAAACTTCATTAGGAAGAATATCTCCATCTCCTCCATAAATAACAGGCTACAAAAAGGTTGTCTCACCTTAGTTGAAATGCATAACCATAAAGTAGTGAGGATAGATCAAATACTCTTAAGGTGCTACCCACTCCTGTTCAAAGCCTGAGTGCTAAAAAGTCAGACAAATTGCTTCCCTGACTATAAAACAACATAAATGATTATCTATCTTCCTCTGAGCATCCTTCTAGGTCCATGATGCTACTCGGCATTTGAAGGAGATTAAATTTGGGTACCAACACAACCCTCATTGTCATGCGGCCACGAGGGTTGTTGACATGCGTCAACAAGAAATGTTGTCACATGAGAGTAAGGTTATTTTTACTTGTGCCAACAACCCTTGTTGTAGTGAAAAAACTATATTCTATATGTCAACAAAACCCTGGCTCTCCCTTAAAAATATCAGGTGAAAATTTCATTCTGAAACCTAGGAAAATTCGTCTTTCCAGAGAAATTAGTTAAAGGTATATTCACTGGGAATTTTCCACCTCCAATTTACCATAGGCTTCTTAAAGTGAACCTTGATTAAGGAGAATATTTAAATTATTATATCGGTTCACAATAATGAAAAATTAAATTTGAACATAGGTGTTGGCTAGATTACTGTGAGCAAAAACAAGAAAGATGAAAATTTTAATTATCCCCTTAAGATGCATTTAAGATCTCATGGTAAGGATTCTCAGGGATAAGCTAGACATTTTTTTACTCTTGTGTTTTGTGTTGTTTGTTTCTTTTTGTTTTTTTTTGTCCCCATTTACCATTGTAAGATGAAACACCTTTTGCTCCTCATTGATATGTCTTTTTATCCATTGGAACATTTTGGTATGGGATAGGGTCCCCTCAACCCTCTTTTACTAACTACAAAAACAATCCTTGGCTTAAAGTGGCATATTATACTGCTATTGTGCATAATAATGTACTTAGGTGTAGGCCTCCTATGTTAATGTGTTCCTTTCTTCACCCTCTTGATTACATCATAACATAACACCTTTATGAAATATTTTCTGCTTCACATAAAATAAAGATTCAAATATTTCAAAAATACAAAACCAATACCTAAGCACGATTCTATTTATTAGTTTATACATTACATATGTTGTTTTTCACATGGTGTGATAGCTAGGATTTTCTATATTTGTATACACACGTGTCTCACAAGGTATGTTAGGATGATGAAGGATAGAATTTACTCTACATGATCATAAGTACTAGAATTACTCTATTTTCCAGTGGCCTTGTTAATCTGGAAGCATTTTTTATATTATCATGTGATATTATTTCATTTATTACACTATGATATTGTAGTCACTAAATCAAGTACTTACTATATACATATACCCTTTTAATATTTCATTTATATGCATGATTCCTAAGCAATAAAATTATTCATTAATACATCTTTAATTTTCTTTGATAGTTCTTTTATCTTTTTCATATTTATTGTTTTTTGTTTCTAATTGAAAAACTATAGTTTTGCATATAACCCAACATCCTAATCATCTCTTAGTTTAGTGTCTGGCCTATTTGAGAACCCATTATAGGACATCCCATTAGGGACAAGAGCACCTGGGTGCTAGTATCCCATCTAGGGGCATCTATCATCCTTATCTCGTTTTCTGATATTTCAAATGTTACTTCTTTCTTGTCTTATTTTATCACCCTTGGTTGGCCTTTCACTTGTTAATGATGAAACTTAAGCAAAGGAATAATATATACATGTTTTATTTAACCTCATTAATAGGGAAAGAATTCAAGAGGTTCATATTGTTACTAGAATTTAATATTTTCTATCTACTACACCAAAGACTATATTTTGGGATTGCATAGGAGGGTTTATTCTGAATTTCATACCACATAATTGCATCGAGTTGTAGCATGTTATTCTCTGTGTGACTGGCGCTAGGGCATCCTAGCTCAAATGAAACTATTTCAATAACACAAACATAAGAAATACATATATTCTAAATGTAGAGTAGTGCTTGGTGAAAATCACTTTGGGGTGACTACCGAGGATAGTATGATTGAAGCATATGCATATTTTTATTCATTTAAATTATGCTCAAGTATTGTGCAGGTAGAAAGGGTTTTTTACAGTTAGAAAGGGTTTTTTACATTCAGAGGTGTGACATTTTAGTATTACGATAAATCAAACATGACCTATAACAAAAAAGAAGTGACAAATAATGAATCATATCCTGAGTATTTATGTAGACACCAACAACTAGATCAGATGTTAGCACCCAAGCAACCATGACCTAATCCAAGTGCTCATATCCATGTTCAATTGTTGTAGCCCAGTTTCTTATTCAAAGATTGTACATTATAGAATATCCCCTTCAAAATCAGTGTACAGTTTAGAAATAGCCCAGACCTATGATGGAAATATGAGTTACTCTAAAAATCCTATGTATCACTCACAAGAAATACTTAGGATTTTAGCCACAATTTTTCAACAATATTTTTGTGGCTACGGGGCATTAAAAAATATAAAATGTGGAATTTTAATTGTATCTCATCCACTATTTAATAGGTTTTTCTAGTTCTTTTACAATTTTTTAGATCATACATAACCCATAATTTACAAAATTTATAGAAAATCTACATTTTTTTAATTGTATATCCTCCACAATTTTTTATGTTTGTAAATTTTTTACAAATTTTATTTTACTCAATGTTCTACAATTTACATATTTGTATATCTTGATATTTGTGGTAAGTTCAATAAATTTTCTATAGTTAAATTTACCATGATTTTTTTATTAATGGTAAAAGAGGGTTAAGGGGACCCTACCCCTTATAATAAGTGGAGAAAAATATATTACTATGAAGATCAAAAGAAGCAACCTCTATTAGCAGCACATAGAAATAATAAACCAAAAAGTCAAAACCAGCAGCCTATCCAAAACATACAGTGCAAAAGATCAAACATCAACCCTTAGACCCTTTCCCTTGGGATCATAAGTGCATATTACAAGGGCTATTCCTGTACTTTTTTTGTTCACTACCGTCTAATCCTTTTCCTTATTATGGATTGGAATAATCACTTCTAAATTATCCTTAGAATTTTGAGTCCTTAAAGAAGCCAAAGGAAAGGGACATGTTACCATTTCCTTATCCATCAAATCCATAGAACTATGAAGAACTTGTTGTGTATCCATCTAAGTTGTACGAAGCACTTCTTCCTCTTCGGAGTCTAAATCAACAGCTTTCTTAGAATCACCATCTGAATCACTATCTGATAGGTTGTTTACAACCATGTGGCTAGGATTTTAATTCTTCCACCAAGAGCTTCTAATTTTAACATGTTTTCTCCCCATGTGATTGTCTGAAGCTAAATGGCCAAGAGAAAAGCAGGTTTGACACCTAAAGGGAAACACTTCATAGTCCAGATTTTATGTCCAAATTCTATCCTCAACTTTGAGTATAATAGTGGCTGGAAAGTCTACAGAAGTATCCATATCAACCAAAATTCTGGTGAAAGTAATGCGCTCATAGTATTCAGTCTTTTGATCAATAGCCAAACATTTTCCTAAGGTATTACCCATAGAGATTAAACGGCTCGCCATCCAGAATTGGGTTGGTAGATAGGGTAGGAAAATCCAAACCAGTTTCACTTGGAAGGTATCAGTCAATGGGTTAAATAAAGGGAACACCCGTTTCATAAAAAGAAAATGGGATTGGAGATCCCAAAATCTGCCAAATATCAAATCTATATCGAAATTTACATCAAAAACTACTATAAAAAACCCACGTGAAGTAGAATAAATATCCATCTTACCTTCCATGATAGGAATCCAATGGCTTGACATCCATTCATGAAGAGTGGGAAATCCTAGGCAGAAGTTATTGAATTTAAAAATCAAGCCATTTTAATTTAAAAAGCTTCATATTTCACTACTTCTACCCCAAAACTAACAGAGGGAGTAGATTTGGTATAAGCCATAGGGTTTTTGCTAGGTTTCTTAACCACATCTCAGAAGCTCCGCGTGGGATCCATTTTTTCCTTGTTTCTATTTTCTGCAACATCAAACTGAGAAGCATATCCATATTTGTTCATGAACCCATCAACATTTCTTGAGCTCGCCGTTCCAAGATTTCCACATCCCACATTTGTCTCCATGGGCCTTGATCTAATGGCACCCGTGTCTATAGTAGCTTCATTTGTAATAGGTGAAAGGACCCCCTTCTCACGAACACTCGCCACCAAATATCCATGAATCAGGGTATACGGACCATGAGCAGGGGAGCAGAGCCTCGGGCAGTGATATAAGAGCCAGAGACGATAGGGTTTCCAAAGGGGAGCAACCAACTTTAGAGACATCACCTCCATTGGTCGAAACACCCTGGAAGAAACCCAGCCCACCGTCTAACTTTCCAAGGAAAAATTGAAAAAAGATGTCATCGCAAAAGAGGAGACTGACATTACAAGGGATAGAACCAAGAATCCTTCCCTGGCTGCCTGAGGTCCTGTCGCTGCATCCTCTGCCAAAACATAGAACAGAGTCCCTGTCATGGTTGCTAGGGTTAGGGCACCCAAAATCTACATCCGCATCCATCCGAAAAAATACAATTTGATTGCCACAATTAACATGTAGGTAAAAGCTATAATTTAATTGCCACAAATAAAATATCTTTAAAAATGTATAAATATTAGAATTAACCTCTTTCAAATTTCACATTCATTTAATTATTTTTTAATGTAAGTTGTCTACATTTATACAACAAAAATAATAGTGAATTTATATTAAAATCAATATCAATTTTTATCTAAAATTAATTAACCATATCTAAATGATATATAGATAATTCCATATTTACTTTATAAGTCAATTTAAATTGAAACAAAATTTATATATTGAATAATGAAGAAAAAATGTTAATTTATAAACGAGAATTACAAGATTCTATCTTTCCTCGGCCATCTAAAAGTTGAAAATTGCTCCCGACATAATGGGAACTTTTAATTTTTTTACCTTTTGCTCGAACCAAAACCCATCTAATGCCCACACTGTCATAGGTGCCATTTGATTCATTCAAGTGCACAGATCTCCATTGGTCAATTTTCCCAACATATGATCTACATTATTTTACAACAAAAAATAGTTACAAGATGGACAGATAACCACATACACAAGCTCCTGCAGACTTGATCACCACTCTTGTATTTTCTTGCGACATACAAGGAGAATATACATGTGAGATTTTACGTCTTCTCACCATTCAACACCATCAGTTATGTTAATCGGGCTGTGTAATAAATAATATTCAATGACATAATACCATTTTTGTCACCATGATAGAACACCACACCAATTCCTGTCACTAACTCTGTTCTCTCTCTGGTATCCACCAAATGTTCCTTAGAGTGAAATTAAAACACGAATAAAATATTTAGATCTTTCTTCCTCGTGATTTACATGTTCATTGTCAAGCATTTGGTGGATTTTATAGAGGAGGGAGTGTACATTATTCAGCTTGAAAAACCATAGATAGTATAAACAGTAGTTTTCCCTTATACACCTATGATTCCTCTCAATTAAAGAGATTTATTTGAAGAAAGAAGTGCTTGTGCCAACAAACCTTTATTTATAGACCTCGGAAAGCTTTCTGAACCTGTCAATTTGAAGGTCATATGTCAAACATTCGTCGAATTTTATTCTTCAAACTATAACAACAAAATGATTAGAGAAATAACACTAGAAAAAGGTAGCGGAAAGCCCTATGCCATTCCCTGTGACATAGAAGACCATGAAACTTAGACTCTTTCCGCAACTACTTGTAACAGGATTCCCAATTATAGACGCATAATAATATCACGGGAAATATTAATCTGCATAGTCCATACAAATTTTTACCATCTTACCCGAAAACATATGGGGTGCACAGTATTTTGAGGCTGGTAAATGGCCTCGAGATCTCCGTAAAAAGTATTTAGTCTTCTCCATCCTCTTGTCATGTGCATCGTCATTGGAACCTTCGTTATCAAAGTGGGAGAAAGAAGCAAAGGTTGAATCTCTGCTATCTGAGCTTGGTCTTGAGAATGTCTCAAACACTCATATAGGCGATGAAAGCTAAAGAGGACTCTCAGGGGGTGAGAGGAGGAGAAGTTTTTATTGGGGTAGATGGTATACATGAACCTTTTGTGCTTTAACCTTTTGTGCTTTTTCTCAATGATAGGAAATTAAGAGAAGTGGAACAACTTCCTACGCTAATCTTTGAGGAGAGATATTATGCAAAACTTTCAACATAGTAAAACAGCTACAGAAATATTAGCAACATATTCATAACAAAACACAAACACCATATATATGTGGGGAAAATCCTTTCAGATAAAAAACCCCACACTCCAAAAGCCCACTCAATGTATTTCAAATCTAATAACAAGATTACATACACTTGTAGAGCAAGTTTCTTACAGGAGTATCACCAGAAACAATTCTAGGAGGATTAAAACTCACTACTTCAATTGTTTCTCCAAGCCTTCAATTTATAGACCTCCGGTTATACAGGAAACTATCTATGGTTTATAAAACTATGTGCCAAACCTCTCATGAGGTGGATAGCATTAAAGAGCAAGATTTCAGTCTAAAATTAGGCTCCCACGTCCACAATATTCTCCCCTATTTTTGACCCTTACAGATGTCATAAAATCTGTCTTAATATCTCTAAAAATAGTTCTTCCATGATATACTATCATATGGTAATCTTTTGACAACTCCTATTTCTATTTTTAGAGCCTAGACAATGTGAAACGGTTGTAGGAAAATCTTAAATGAATAAACCAAACAAGGTTGAGACACCTCATTTCCAACAATCTCCCACTTGTTGAATACCTTGCAAGGGCCAAGGGAAAGATACCATCATGGATCAACTTCTAGGGGACGAGAGTCCCATAGACTCAGAACACCACCTAAATTTCGCCGTGCTCACGGGTTTAGTTAATGCGTCTGCAACATTCGCAACTGTCTCTACCTTTTCCAACTTTACCCTTCCATTCTCGACCATATCTCTCACGAAGTGATACTGAACATCAATGTGTTTGGTCATGACATGAAAAGTCAGGTTCTTCACAAGGCAGACTGCACTCTGACTGTCACAGTATATTGTAACTACACCCTGATTTAATCTAATATCTGAACACAAACGTTTCAGCCAAATGGCTTCTTTATAGGCATGAGTAGCTGCCATGTACTCTGCCTCAGTAGTGGACAAAGCAACCACAGCCTGTCGCTTGCTCATCCAACTAATTGCACCACCATTAAGAGTAAACACATATCCACTGGTGGATATTCTACTATCGACATCACCGGCCCAATCTGAATCCACAAAACCATGAATACATAGGTAATGTTGATCTCCTCTTCCATGAAAAAATATAGAGTACTCTGATGTACCCCACAAATATCTGAAGACCCTCTTACTGCATCCCAATGAACTCTTCCAGGATTAGACATAAAACGAGAAAGAACTCCCACTGCTTGGGCAATGTCTGGTCTTGTATAGACCATAGCATACATTAAGCTTCCAACTACACTCTGGTAAGGCACTCTGCTCATTTCTTCCATCTCCGATGGGGATGATGGACATTGTGAAATGGAGAGCTTTGTTGCCAAAGTAACAGGAACACAAAGTGGTTTACAATCCTGCATGTTGACCCTTTGCAAAACAGAACAAACATACTTACTCTAGCAAGCCATAGCTTTATGGTTCTCACGATCTCTTCTAATCTCCATCCCAAGTATGTGTTTTGCTACACCAAGATATTTCATTTCAAATTTTACAGAGAGCTGAGATTTCAATTCTGCAATCAAACCTTTTCCTTTCCCAATAAACAACATGTCATCAACATATAAAGTAATTACCAGGAAACAATCACCATCAAATTTAAAATATACACAGTGATCAGATTTAGACTGCACAAAAAAACTCAACACATATGAATCAAACTTCTGGTACCACATCCTAGGACTTTGTTTAAGGCCATACAGTGCTTTCTTTAACTTACAAACCATATTGCTTTTACCTTTCACCATGTAGTGCCTCTGGCTGTGTCATATAGTTTTTTTCCTCCAAATCACCATGAAGGAAAGTAGATTTCACATCCATTTTTTCAACCTCTAGGTCATAAGCTGTTGCAATAGATAATAAAAACCGAATGGACGTCATTTTAGCAACAGGAGAGAATATCTCACCATAATCAATACCCTCAACTTGAGAGTAACCCTTCGCAACCAACTGTGCTTTATACTTTTCAACATTTCTATCTGAACCAATCTTTTCTTAAACACCCATTTACATCCAACAGGTTTCCGACCTTCAGGAAATGGTATAAGGTCCCATGTATCATTCTTTTTAAGGGCTTCCATCTCTTCATCCATGGATATTTTCCAGGACTTTACATCATTCGTACCCAAAGCCTCTTTTACAGATCTCAGTTCATCAATGTTAGTAGCCAAAGCAAATATACACTTCCCATCATCAGGAGAATACCCATACCTTTCAAGTGGTTTCCCTTTGCCTTGTAGACTTTCAAACAAGCTGAGGTGGAGATTCTTCGACTCTCTTCCTCTTCTGAAGATTCTAAGCTTGGTGAGCTCTTCCAAACTTCTTGTCTATTTTGGGGTCTCAATTCAACTTTCTCAGGTGTAGAAGGAAGTTGAACCACATCTTTTTTTTGTTCATTTTATTTATGTTGTTCTGGCTGAAAATTAATAGGGAAAGATTTAATCTCTCTAAAAATAACACTTCTAGAGTATATTACCTTTTGTGCAACAGGATCCCAAAGCTTGTATCCTTTCACACCATAGCCATATCTAATGAAGATACATTTGACAGCCTTAGAATCCAACTTTGTTATCTTCTCCTTAGGCACATGTGCATATGCCTCACAGCCAAAAACTCTCAGATGTCTAATTGAAGGATTTTTCCCCCGACCATGCCTCCATTGGTGTTTTATCAACAAGCGCTGATGTAGGAGATCTATTTATCAAATAGCAAGCAGTGGTAACAGCTTCAGCCCAAAACCTCTTTTCTAGACCAGCTCCAATAAGCATGCTCCTAGCCTTCTCCATCAATGTTATATTCATTCTTTCTACAACTCCATTCTGCTCCAGAGAATACAAAGTTGTCTTTTGTCATTTAATCCCGCAATCTATACAAAAACTATCAAAGTCTGCAGAACACTACTCACCGCCATTATCAGATCTCAAACACTTAATTTTCTTCCCAGTTTGAGTTTCAACCATAGCCTTAAATTCCTTGAAATGACTAAAAACTTTAGATTTACTCTTTAAAAAATATACCCATATTTTCCTACTAAAATCATCAATGAAAGTAACATAGTAAATTGATTTAGCAATAGAAGCAACCTTAACAGGACCAAATACATCCAAATGGATTAGATCCAAGATACATGAAGAGTTATGAGTAGAAAAGTAATACTGAACGTGGTTCTGTTTGCCATAAATACAATGTTCATAGAAATCAAACTCCAGATTGAAATCATTCAACCCCTCAATGAGGTTCTTATTTTTCAGGGTTTTTAAGCCCTTCTCTCCAATGTAGCCAAGCCTTTGGTGCCATAACATGGTCTTCTCTATAGGTAATTTTGATTTGGTAGACAAAGCACCCTTGGGTACCCAGAAGCCACGACCATTCGCAGAGGAGGAAACCCTCTCCTTTTTTGGCGAAGTAGTTACTGGCTTAGTTTTATCTGAAGTGCTATTGCACTCAATCGTGCATGCATGAAGTTGGTACAATGTACCCAATCTACTTCCTCTTGCTATCACCGTAGCACCTCTCACCATTTTCACACCTGCTTCAGAAAATTGTACATGCACACCCGTATCTATTAGCTTGCTAATAGATAATAAATTTCTTGTTAGTCCTGGGATATGCAAGACACCATCAAATCTTCTAATTCTACCATTAGAAAATTTCACCTGAATACTACCACGACCAACAATTTCAAGGAAAGAATTATCACCCAAATACACCTTACCACCATCATAGTTTTCATACTTACTAAACCAATTTTTGTTAGGAGTCATGTGGAAAGATGCCCCTGAGTTTATCAACCATGCATTATCACTTACACGAGTGGCCAAAGCTGCAATAAAGGCATCTCCATCTTCTTTTTCAGACTCAGAATCAGAATCATGCTTCTTCTTTTTCTTTTTTTTTCTTCTTTGCATTCCCTTCGGAAGTGTCCAGATTTGCCACAGTTCCAGCATATCGCCTTGGACTTACCAAGGGATTTTGATCTCTCCTTATTCTTGGAATGGCCACGCTTCTTCTCATCTTTTCCTCGTTCTTTTGTTCTTCCTCGAACACTCAAATCCTCTTTGGCATTCAGAGAGACCTTCCTTCTCATCTCTTGGAGAGTAGAGAACCAATAACATCCTCCATCTTCAGAGTGACTGAAGTGCTCCCAATGGCCATGACTAGGCTGTCCGACGAGTTTGGCAGTGAAACCAACAACATTTGGCACCTTTCTTCTTCATCCATTTTAACCCCAACCGAGTTCAACTGAGTCACCAACATATTGAATGTTTCTAGATGCTCAGATATTTGTCCACCTTCTTCCATTCTCAAGGAAAACAACTTCTTCCTCAAGAAAATCTTATTTACTAGAGACTTAGCTTGGTATATCTCACCCAACTTCTTCCAAAGCTTCTTCGAAGTGGATTCTTCATGAACATTTATTAGGATAGAGTCTGCAAGACATAGTCTAATAAGACCTTTAGCTTTTCTATCCATTACATCATATTGTGCAACAAAAACTGGATCCGTAGGCCTATAGACCTTCTCATCCACCGCATCCCATAGATCTCGATCAACCAATAGGTCTTCCATCTTTAGCTTCCACATTTCAAAGTTTGTGCCAGAAAAATTCTCTACATCAATCCTCGCAGATGTGCTCACCATATGAACAAATATCTACAACCAGATAACAAAGTATTCTCTGCACAAGCTCCCACTCAAACCCGGATTAGCACAAAAAACACAACAACCCACAACTAAAATCAAAGGTGATCAGGCTCTGATACCACTTGATAGGAAATTAAGAGTAGTGGAACAACTTCCTACGCTAATCTTTGAGGAGAGATATTATGCAAAACTTTCAACATAGTAAAACAGTTATAGAAATATTAGCAACATATTCATAACAAACAAAAACACCATATATACGTGGGGAAAATCCTTTCGGATAAAAAACCCCACACTCCAAAAGCCCACTCAATGTATTTCAAATCTAATAACAAGATTACATAAACTTGCAGAGCAAGTTTCTTACAGGAGTATCACCAGAAACAATTCTAGGAGGATTAAAACTCACTACTTCAATTGCTTCTCCAAGCCTTCAATTTATAGACCTCCGGTTATACAGAAAACCATCTATGGTTTACAAAACCATGTGCCAAACCTCTCATGAGGTGGATAGCATTAAAGAGCAAGATTTCGGTCTAAAATTAGGGTCCCACGTCCACAATATTCTCCCCTATTTTTGACCCTTACAGATGTCATAAAATCTGTCTTAATATCTCTAAAAATAGTTCTTCCATGATATACTATCATATGGGAATATTTTGACAACTCCTATTTCTATTTTTAGAGCCTAGACAATGTGAAACAATTGTAGGAAAATCTTAAATGAATAAACCAAACAAGGTTGAGACACCTCATTTCCAACATTCTCCATCCTCTTGTCATGTGCATCGTCATTGGAACCTTTGTTATCGAAGTGGGAGAAAGAAGCAAAGGTTGAATCTCTGCTATTTGAGCTTGGTCTTGAGAATGTCTCAAACGCTCATATAGGCGATGAAAGCTAAAGAAAACTGTCAGGGGGTGAGAGGAGGAGAGTTTTTATTGGGGTAGATGTTATACATGAACATGTTGTGCTTTTTCTCAATGATCCCACCTCTGGTTTGGAAAGTGTTGCAGTTGGTAATAGAGTTGGTGTTACAGAGTGCAGAGCAACTATGGTTGATGATAATGAATCAGAAGCAGACCCAAGTTACTTGAGTTAGTTATGCGAATTTAAGATGCTTTGAAAACTACACCCTTTTATGCAGGTTCTGTAAGATCATCTACATAACATAGTATCTATTCCTTTCCAGAACTATGTAGGCAATTGTTACAGGGCTAGACCTGGGAGGTTTGTATTTGAAGATTGGCTTTGCAGTCGCCTCAATGTCTCACCAATTTTATGACCATAAGAGAGATTTTGAGCACTACCTACAGGAACACGAATTATTAAAAAAAAAAACTATGTTAACATTAGAATTGAATATATGATAACGCAAGACAACTTTAGGAATCCTAGGAGATCTTTTTACTTGGTGAAGTGTCAAACATTGAGTAGACAATTATGCATGAAAATTGTGACCGGGGATGAGATGTTGACAGCTGGTGAATGAGATAAGGTCACAACGTAAATGAAAATTATTTTTGGCACAGTTAATAAACACGTCACATGGTCAAGGTTAGACGTGGCATAGGGTGGACTGGTTATCAATAATGATTTCGGGAAGTATTAGTCACATACCAAAGTCCGAGATTTGCAAGGGCTTTGTAAAAAGAATCAAATGATTTTTAGTAAAGCTAACTCTCTTAAAAGAATTTGAATCTTTGGATTTTTACGGTATTTTATCTTTAATTTTAATTGATTTTTCTTAAAATATTGTAAAAAATTCAATTTTTAATTAAGTATTATTTAGATAATATTTAATGTGGAGTATTAATATTATTATATCATTTTCTTGAAATATTTTGTATGTGCAAGTATGGTTGATACTTCTTTTTTCCAAAATAAATTGTGTAAGAATGTGGATTTTCTATGAAAAAGGTTAGAGATGTGAATTATTTAAAAATTAGTAACACTTATTTAAATTTTGGAACATCCACAATACCTAAATAATTTACAAATAGAATTATCATAGAGATGTCATAGATATTCTACATTTCTTTCAAATTGTAGATTTTTTGTGGTAAAAAAAGCTTGTTTGTTGTAATGATTCTTGCTTATATTTCTATTAGCTAGACCTTGTATGTTTTTGTTATTTTACCTTATCAATAGTGTCCTTATCTTAGATTTAATTTTATTAAATAATATATTTTACATATTGGTTATGATTATTTTATTTTTTATTTATCTATATTTTTAGACTAACAAATGTGGACTATATGAAATTGGTATATCTTATTCTATACATCTATTTCCTAGTATATATTTATTATCATTACACATTTGATTATGTATCTCCTTGTTGCTTAGTTATGGCTTTAATTTCCTTTTTGTGTACCCCTTCAACACTTGTTTGTGTATGTGACATAACTATGTCCCTCATATACAAACCTTTCCATTTGATATAACTTTATGTGTGACATTTATTGTTATATTTTTATTCTTATATGCTCCTATATTTTTACACTTATATGATTTTACACGTCCTTCATGTTTCATATGGCGAGGAAAAATTCAATATTGTCGTGAATCACTGCAGTTGGATGTGTTTTATTTTCCTGAATTTCCTTGAGTCCAACCATTATACTAATAGCTATCAGTTTCATGTGTACTTGTAGTGGATATGTAACACCATCGATCTACTTTCTTAAACTTATGATGCTATGGTTACTTATGGGACTCTTCTTTTTTTCCATTTCGAGACTTGTGACTTTTCTACTATCTCAAGAATATTGGCTTGTCTTCAATCTCCCTGCGCACTGTTTAGATGGATTCTTCCTATTGGATATTATTTACTAGTTCATCAAATGACACAACTTATTTTGTTATGTTCAATGTTGTGATGAAAGTTCTAAACTAGGTAGAAATAGCTCTCAATGTGATCATGATAAGCATTTTGTACTTCACCTTTTCTCCAAGCACTCCAAGCTTTGCTCATAGCTTTTCTACATGACACAATAATTCCTCTAGTTTATATCCATATTTCATACTAAGCATATGAAACTTTTACTCAAGATGGATGATATTTTTCTTGTTATTTTCCATGTAGATGGTGGATAGAGCATCTAATACCACCTTTAATGTCGCCGCATCCTATACATATGGTTGAAACTCATTGTAGATGTAGAGAGTGATCAACATCTAGGACTGTTCATGAGCTTAGTCATACTTTGTACTCTAATCAGCATCAATTGAACATGTCACCATGTCACTCATGATTTACCATAGCTCTTTAAACTTGAGAATCATTGGCATATTCATTTTACAGGAGGCATAGTTTGGTCCTCTGATAAACTAAGAATTAGAAAGCAACTTGGATGTAGACATGACACTAACAATAAAATTTAATTAATGTATTAAAAATTACAAGTTATTACAAATAAAGAATTGAATAAATGTGACCTAAAGATGCTTGTGTAGTGAGATATAGAAATTTATGGGGGCATTTTGTCTCGCATGTACATCATTTGCATCATATCCTTCCTCGAGATTTACATGAATATTATCATCTCAGTACCACACATCGAACAAGAACTATTCAAGTAGTCATTAATGCACTATGTAATGCCCCATATTGGCACAAATGAAACCAAACATAAACACCTAAAATTGCCGATAATTTTTTTAAACATGTTAAATTTACTTCTAATTTAATTTCCCAAAGGTTACCGATTTAAGGTACAACATTAGCCCACGTTTAATTTGTTTCCTAATTTAATATTTTAATTTCCCCAAGTATTTAACCTGATTACACCCATGTTAAAATATTTATTTATTTAACCAATATCTAAAGGGTCACATTAAAGTCAAAACCTAACATGGCCACTAAACTAATCTAACACACCCATTAAATTAATTCACCCCACACCCCCATTCATTCATTAAATTCCATATCTTAAAAATATGACGCTATATCCACCCTAGGATTAAATGAATCTAAGCCCTAGATCCTAGGTCATTCTAAAAAGTACTAAATTTCCTTAAGAATTTTTTCTAACGTTTGTCTTTTTTATTCTCCTTTTCAATTGCATAGGTAAGCTTTGGGAGGAGGGAGGAAACAATTATGGATAAATTTGGTGCTTCCTCTCATGGAGGAAGGTTATTTCCCTCTTTAGGGATTTCAATATTTTCTTATTTTTGTTCTCGTCCATATATCTTCTTCCTTATACTAGGGCGTCTAGTTTTTGTTTTTCTATATATATATATATATATATATATATATATATATATATATATATATATATATATATATATATATATATATATATATATATATATATATATGTACACACACACACACACACACACACACACACACACACACACACACACACACACATATATCTGTGCATGTTTGCTACACTTTGGCCGTATCCCAGGATAAAGTTGTGGGGAGTGTGGGGAGGAGGAGTATGGTGGTACAGGAGGGTAGGGGTTGTGGTGTGGCATAGCCACACCATAGTGAGCACTGGTGTGGCCCTACCTCAACATAGTCGCCACTATGGTGAGTAGCATTCATCCCCCTCCCCACCTTTTAACACAATTTTTTCTTTTTATACACACGCTCCACTATTATAATGCCTCACGTCCTGATTACTACGCACAAAGTTTTTTTTTCTCAAAAAACATATATATATATATATATATATATATATATATATATATATATATATACACTCCTATGTTTAAATATCTGGCAATATCCAGCATTAAGGGGGTAATGAATTGTAATTTAGGGTTTCAACATTTTTCCCAAATTTATTTATGTATGAAGTATATAGTGTGAAGTGTGTGTGTGTGTGTGTGTGTGTGTGTGTGTGTGTGTGTGTGTGTGTGTGTGTGTGTGTGTGTGTGTGTGTGTGTGTGCATTTACATAGAATGACATAGTCAATTCTATTTTTTTATTTATTTAATAGAGATTCTAAAGAGAGAAATTCCATGAAAACAAATTCTATTAAAATCTCCCTATTCTCATTTTCCTTTAAGGAAATACAACTCATAAAATTAAAATAAAGGGAGAAATAATTTTTAGAGCTAGATTTAAAACATTCAACTTATAAGAACAAAGTGTCAGGGAGTTTGGCTTAAGTGAAAATTTTCAACTAAAAGCTTTATAGCTTCTTTTACGACCCTAAATTGCTTGAAAATCAAGATGGAATATTAAGATAGTTTTATAACAAGTTCACTATATGACTATTTCTAATTTTAACATAGGGAGAACAAAGATTGCATTAAAATGAGTCATTTAGGGGTTAAATCAAGACTAAAACCACACTATCACTTTACTTTCCTTTACTAACATATGCTAAGACATACCATAATAAAATCTTCATTGTTTATTTCCATAACTCCTAGAAATAGAATAACATTTTATAAACACAATGAACTTATAAATGTGAACTCATTTCTCTCAGTTAAAAAATCAAAACAAATAGGGCAAGAGTAACAAAATTATTTAACTCAACATACATTCATTTCTTCAAACCTTCATTTCAATACATATGAAAATACACCCTTTCTATCCCATAGCCCAAGCCATACTATATGCCTTACAATGAATACCAACATACCCTTCAACTTCCTTAAAATAAGATTTACAAACATGCTCAAAAACAAGGATAGGATTTTATTACACATAAAGGAGTTAATATTAAAATATGTCAATATTCCTTCTCAAATAGATGATAACATGACTCAACATATTCAAGAGAAAGATACAAGTTTCATCCCAAGATAGGAGACTACTTAACAATAATTACAACATCGTTACAAAATCATAATAAAATGCAAGAGGATAAACCTCCCCAAAATGGGGAACAACATGTCAAAATTTCAAACTTTTCTTCTCCAAACTCCGAGTCAAATCTCAAAATGGCCCGCAAGCCCAACAAAGGATCAATCAAAGTATGTTTCAAGTCAAAAGGGGCGGGGAAACGAACCATTAGGGGTAATTTTCATTTTTTTCCCCTTGATATTCAAATGACTAAAATCATCAAAATGACCTACGGGTCTGATAGAGAAAAGTCAAAATTTGCTCTAGTCAATGGCAGAGGTGTGTACCTTCGGAGGAAAACTGGAAAATTTTCCTTTTTAACGAAAAAGGAGTTAAAAGTGAAAAGGGAAGTGTGGTTCCATAGGGAACCACCTTAGGACACGTGTCAGGGGCATTTCTCAAGGGTAGAGGCCGTGTAGAGAAAAATGGAAATATTTTCCATTTTTTCAAAAGTTTGTAAAAAGTCAAAGGAAGGCCTGTTTATAAAATTGAATCTTCCATGTGGACGGCCCAAATTCAAAGCAAAGATAAATTGCAGCTATGTGTCTGAATCTAATTTTCCCCCCATTTTACTGAAACGCCCCTAGAAGTGTGAGTCTTCATGATTTCTTGGTGTTTCCTACATGCCAAACAGAGAGGAGGGTTAATTTTGATATCTAAATTTAGTGGAGGATATCTGGAGACGTATTTTTCCATTAAAATGGTTTGACTCTCAGGCTCGATATGCTTTTCCATTTTTCTTCTCCCGATCATGCAAGGAACTAGATTTGACAAATTAGGGGCGGAAGTGGTTGACAAGTTGAAGGAGGAGTGTTCTACCAGATGGAGTTAAATGCTGATATTTTTTAAGAGATCTACCCTATGAGCACCTGACTACTTTGTACAGATTTGATTCTAGGAATCACAATCGAGATCATGGTGAGCACTGATAAATTAAATGTTTTTGTCTTTTGGGGAAAATGGGGCTATGTTGTAAATGTTATAAATGGCACAAATTTTTCGTGTAAATGGTTGGAGTATTAGAGGTCAAAGAAAATCCCCAAGAGGAAAATTTGACAAAGCATGTCTTTTGAGAAGTCATCTGAGAAGCTTGTATATCTCTATTGTATTAAGTTTAATCGTGTCAAGGTGGTTGCATGTGTACAGCCACTGACAAGATCTGATATTATTCTAGAAACTTTCCCCTACTAATAAATTTAATAAAACTCAAGTTATTCTTGGTTGATCTTGAGTAAAATGTTTTTGTTTCATTTCTTAATGTTTTCAAATAGTTTTTCTTGTTCCTATTACAATATTGTATCAAAATATGTGTTAATCACACAGGTCTAAATCCTTATGATAGTTTAGTTGCATCTGCAATCTCATTTCTCAGAAGAAATTTCATTTGGGAGTGAAATAAACGATTTAAAATCACTTTTCTTTCATTTTTTACAGAGATTGTTTGTAAGCCTTTGGGTGTACCTCAGACGTGATTGATATTAGATTTTTATGTTTTATTGGGTCTTCTAACTCAAGCCTTCGTGTTAGAATCTCATAGATTGTGTGAAAAAGTGCTCATCTAGGCCTCCATTAAAGTACATATTCTGGTTAAAGGAACATTTTAGCCATTCTAAAGTTTTATGTTGTCTAGACTTTCCATTTTTTAAGAGTTCTTAGAGATTTGGCAAATCAAGTTCATTCTGACCTCACCTCCCAAAAAAATTTATTTAAAAACAACTAATCGTACCCATACTACCCCTATTTTTCATGTGTGTATACAAATGCATAAATTTTACAACCAAAACATGTAGAAACAATCAGGATGCCAAATGTCTTTAGTATCCTGAACCTTGCCTATAGAATATCTCCACTATCTAGAGTGACAGCTTGTGAGAGTTATATTTTGTTTCATTGATCATATTTTCTTCAAGGTCTCCTTAACAACTTCATTAGGAAGAATATCTCCATCTCCCTCCATAAACAACATGGCTACAAAAGGGTTCTCTTACCTTGGCTGAAAGGCACAACCTATAATAGTGAGGATAGATCAAATCCTCTCGAGGGTGTTATCCATTTCTCCACATCTGAGTGACTAAGGGCTAGTTAAATCCCATCCCCAGCTACAAAATGACTCATCATGATCTATCTTTCTCTAAGCTTCCTGCTAAACCTGTGATGCTGCTCAAATTTTGGAGGATCAATTTGGGGTACCAAAAACACATATCATCTCCAAAAAATGAAGAACATGTTATCCTCCCTCTAAGCCCATGGGATAGAGAGTAGCAAACCTCAAGAATGCACAAAAAAAGTGATACAATGGTGACACACACACACAAATTTTAAAGACTCAATAACCAAAATAACAGCACTTATCACAAGAGGAAAAATCCATATTTTCCCGAAAGGGGAAGAGTGGCAAGGATCCCACAGAAGCCATAATGTGAACCAACCATTGGAACACTATAAAATCTCAAATATTCCCACCTTATCTCTCCATTCAAAAATAGCCTCCTTACCACTCCATCCCAAACACCAAGCCTCCTCCTTGGGAGGATTTATAAACCATATATGGTTTCCTAACAAAGAATGGAGAATGAGATTCAAACCATATGAACAATACTTCTACCACATCAAACCATTTGAGGGGAGGAAATAAAAACATGGACCATCATGGCTTTCCCCATCAAGACATGTGGTGTAAGAGAGGTCTTCCTCTCTCTTCCCCAAAAATTCCATAATCCAACACAAAAGTAGGATGGATGGAGAAAAATAAAGGAACAATAACACAAAATCCTCCCACAAATAACATTCAACGTACAATATTCAAGAAATCATTATTTCTTTTTCCACATTATACTATAAAAACCAAAAACAAGAGGTAAAAATGTACCTACCTTAAAAAATAGAAAATCCAACTTCAATCACAACAAGATCCCTCAAGGTATAACTTTAATATCTTATCTCTCCAACTCCCAATATTAAAAATGACAAGAAAACATTCCTAACCCTCTCCATGAGGGAGTATCAAAAGAAGAAAAAGTCACCAATCCTCTTAAATGAGAGGGAGGCATGTGTCACCCATCTCATCTTTGAACAAAATATTCCCAAAATCACAAAGAGCATAAAACAAAACATATTTTGGAGGTAATCTCCCAAATTCCATAAAATGTCAATAATCCAACACACTTCATCTATTAAGAAATCAAAATAATCCACCATACTTACAAGATGGTGACATGAGAGGGGTCATATGGGAGGGAAAATACCATTTGACATTGAAAACAAACCTCCGTACCCATAGGTAGGGTTCAAGGGGCTAATTTCCATGTAAGGGAGACCCATAAAGTGAAAAGAGGCCCTTAAATTTGCTGCATTTAGCCCAAATTTGAGTTTGGGTAAAGTGGCTCAAGGGAATAGGTGGTGGTGCCCATCCAAATGATAACTAGGTGGTCTCAAACAACTAAAATAAAAAATACTTTACATAACACAACTCTAATGGATGTAGGGACCATTAGGTCCCTAAACTAATTCATCACAAGGCTAAACAAACTAAACTTAACACAAATACAAATACATAAGGAGTGACCAATGGTGTCCAATCATGAATATGCCACATACACATAATTCTACAAACAATCAAGCATGGCTAAAGGACTCAACCCAGTCAGTTGCTTGTGCAACTTAAGGTGCTATCTTGAAACCCACGTTCTCCTTTGAGCCCTATAATATGTACACATTAAACATACTTGCTCAATATAAGATATATTAAATAAATAACATCAATAATTAAATCATGTATAATCATTCCAACTATACCACAATCAATTTCGGCATGGAAGGACTAAGCACTAACAACATACATCCATATTAACTCAAGCTATGATATCCATCTAAGAACGCATATGAAAACATTCAATTAGCCATAATAAACCAATTATATAAAGCTATATGATAAGATCATACATTCATCTATCATATATGAAAAAAACTATTGTAAACTAGCTTGCTAATATCTAGAACCATATAATGCAAAAAGTAAGATAATTATCCATAATGCTAGATTGGCACTACATGCCCTAATCACCACAAGTGTCACCAAATGATCCAAAATGAACCCATATGGTATTGAAATAGTAATAAAATCAATGTATATAATTTGATAAAAGTAATGAGCCATAAAATGAACTGATGCAAGAAGGGGTGGACACTACACCCCCTCTCCTAAAATTATACTTCCTCTTGGAAGTCACTGGAAGAGATAAGGATATAAAGCCCTCAATGGTGTAACATCCTCCCACATAGCTGATGTCTCATCATATCGGTCCCACTGTAATCTAACTTGGTCTAAGTCTTTCCCTTGAAGGGCCAATCTCCTATGCTCTAGGATGAGCATGGGCTCCATTCTATGTTGTACTTTATCCTCCACCTATAATGTTGACCGATCTAATACATGAGAAATATCATATACATATCTATGTAAAAATGAAACATGAAATAAATCGTGGGCCCAGACTAGGCACGGTGATAACGCTAAGTGTTAGGAAATTGGACCTATAACCTCCAAGATCTCAAATGGCCCCAAAACATAAGGTCAAACCTTAGAACCCTTTCCATAATGGATTGGGCACTTATGCATCCGAACTCTCATGAAGACTTTGTCACCCACTTTAAAGTGACAGTCGGTCCTCTTGGTGTCTTCATATGCCTTCTGGCATGCTCTATCCTACTTAATATGTTTCCTAATCAAATTAACATGCTACTCCAAGTCCTAAAGATAAGGTTTACCAAGTACAACCATGTTGTCTAGCCTATCCCAACTCGAAGGTGTCCTATAAGGTCACCCATAAAAAGCATGATAGGGAACCATACCGATAGAATTATGATAACCATTGTTGTAGGAAAACATGATAAGGTGCAAGTAATCCTCGCACTTCTTCTTCTAATCCATCACTTACATGCACAACATATCCTCAAGTACCTAATCAACCCTCTCTTTCTGCCCATTTATATCTAGGTGATATGCTAAACTCAAATTAATTTGTGTTCCTAAAGCAGTCTGAAAAGAGATCCAAAATTTTGAAGTGTAGATGGTGTCCTTGTCATTCATAATGGCCTTCAAAATCCTATACAATCTTACAATATCCCCCATAAACACTTTCGCAATGGTGAGTGCATTATGGGTGACATTGGTTAGTGAAAATCATGCACCCTTTGTCAACTTGTCCACAGTGGCCATAATGGCATCATGATGATAAGAAGACATAAGGAGGCCGAAAATGAAATCCATAGAGATGACATCCCATTTCCACTCAAGAATTTCGTGAGGATATAAAAGTCCTGAGGGATGAGAATTCTTGGTCTTGACCCTATGAAACTCAAGGAAATGAGCTACAAAGTTTGTTATATCCTGTCGGAGGCTAGGAAAATAATACAACTCTCTCATATTGGCATGCATCTTCTTCACTCCTAGATATGCTATGTATGGGGCTTGATGAGACTCTGAAATAATAAAGATACATAGATCACATGCCTTAGGCACATAAATACACCTCTGAAATAGAAGTAGACAATCCGCCTCTAAAATACACCCTAAATACCTGCCATCTAAAGAACCCTATGACTCAAACATCTGCTTAGCACCCTCATAAAATTTTTCCTTTGGAAGATGCTAAAGAATACGGCCTCGAAGGACTGACTGTAGTGTCATAGTGACAATCACATGTCGTCATCTACTTAAGTAATCTGCAATGACATTCTCCTTTCCTTTGATATACTGGATGATAATGTCATACTCACATAAGATCTCCATCCCACACTATTGATGAGCATTGCGATTTGGCTATGAGAAAATATGCTAAAGGTTTTGATGATTAGTCCTCAAAATGAAAGGCCTACCCAAAAGTTCATAATCCTTGAGCTTACACAACTCAAAAGTGATAACCTGACACTCATGCATGAGTATTTCTCCTAGAACCTCTAATGAACTTGCATTGGTGCAAACCACAAACTCTCCATTCGGATCTAGAACTGCTAATATAGGTGTCATGGTCATTCACTCCTTAAGTAACTAAAAATCCTATTAATACTTCTTTAACTAGTCGAATTTCTTCCCTTTTTGTTTAAGATAAGTAATAGGATGCGTAATCCTAGAAATTTCTTGTACAAACCTGCGGTAAAACCTACTAATCCCATGAAAATCCTCACCTATGTTACTGATGTAGACATTGGCCAATCAAGAATGAATTTATTGAGATTCCCTCACCTAAACTGATGTGACCCAAGTACTGAGTCTTTAACTGAAAGAAACTATACTTCTATAGGTTCCCAAAAAGCTTATGATCTCTCAAAACTTGTAGTACCTATCTCAAAATCTCCTTGTTCTCTTTGTGCAAATATATCAATACATCATCTACTAACACCAAGAAAAAATGGTTTTCAAAGGTCATGAAAACCCCATTCACGAGGCTCATTAAAACAACTAGGGAATCTATCAAACCAAAAGGTACAAGAGTGAACTCATAATGCCCATACCAAGTGCGGAAAGCTAATTTGTGAATGTCCACATATTTAATGAACAACTAGTGGTATCATTACTTGAGATCAATCCTGAAGAACACTCTAGCACCCCTCATCTGATCACACAAGTCATCAATCCTCGGTACTGGATAACGATTCTTAATTGTGACCTTATTAAGATGCCTATAATCCACACAAATCCTGAGAGAACCATCCTTATTCTTCAAAAAAATAATTATTTCCCCCCATGGAGATAGACTAGGATGAATAAGATCCTTCTCCAATAACTCCTTTAGCTAAATCTTGAGCTCATGAAGCGCTAGAGTCATCATCTGATAAGGTTCCCTATAAACTAGCGATGCTCCTGGTACTCCGTCTATGGTGAAACACACCTCTCTATGGGGTGGTAAACCAAGAAGCTCAATCGAAAACACATATATAAAATCCCTCAATACTGCATGCTCATAAAGAGGTGAATAATCTGGAGTACTCCTTGATCGATCATTAATCATAATAAAAAATAATTGGCATCCCATGTGCATGCTCCACTTGAATTTATTATCTGAGATCATACTCAAGTAAATAGGCCTCTACATCCCAGAGATAACAACTGAATTCCCAAGGTCATCCTAATACTCAATGATATTACCCTTATAGTATAATTTGGCCTGATGAGACTTAAGCCAATCCATTCCTAGAACAACCTTGTAGGATCCTAAAGGAAACACTCGAATATACAAGGTAGTGAAGAATACTCCCAATTCAAGTATAAAACTCTCCATGTAGGTATCCACTACAAGTTTGGCACCAGAGGAAAACTCGAATTGCCAACTATTTGGCTACCTAGCCACCACTAGCCCACACTGGTCAACTATGGATGGTGATGTAAATGAATCTAATGCTCCTAAATAAAAAAATTGAGGTAGAGATACCCTTGATAGTACATTTCATCTCAATAACCATGTATTGATGTTCAACATGGTGGTTATCTACTACTGCATAGACACGATGAGCATTTCCTATGTATGCAATTGTCTACTCTGAGAATAGGGCTCTATGTCTATCAAAGGTGTGGGGTTTGTGTGGACACATACACACGTAGTGACAAGGGGACCCAAAAATAAACCATCCTGCTAATCCTCTATGAGTAGGGGTCCCTCTTGTACACTGGTGTACCAATCCTGTTGGCCTGGCCCTGACAGAATGATGAGTATGTGCTGGTTGTACCTTCTAGATGCCCTATCTCCTGTCTCTACCCACTCCAAAAACTCCTCCAACTCCAACACACTGCATACTCTATGTATGCCTAGTCCTCTACTAGTGTTGAGTATGGTATTGTAACTATTGTTGGGTGTGAGGCGGAGGCCGCGAGACAGACTGTAGGGGGCTTGAATCCTCTTCTAGGTAGTGGTGTTGCACCCTGTCACCTTTGATTCTTAAATAAAATCATATCTCCTTAAACTTACCCATATTCGTGTATCAGTGCTTTTGGGTCTTGTTCATGTTATCCTCAGTTAGGTAAGCCTTCTCTATGGCATTCTCAAGTGTCAGAGGATATAACATCCCGATGATCCCATCTATATTTTCATTCAGTCCTTGTATAAACCTATTGAATTGTAATTTCTCATCCTGAAGATAATCCACATACTGCAATAAATCTAGAAATTATCTCTCATACTGTGCATCCATGCCTAAACTGTATTGGATATCATGGAACTCATTGATCCTCTTCTGAACAAAGTACTCAGACATGTATCGGGATCTAAAGCACTCCTCAAATAGCTCCTAATTCACCACATCTATAGTCAAATAGAGCTTTAACTCCTCACTCCTCCACCATACATATGTTGCGCCACGGAGGAGGTGTATCGTGAACCAAGACTTGACATTGCCCTCATATGATTGCAAGCCAAAGCAACTATCGAGGCTCAAGAGCCATGAATCAGACCCAAATCCATTTGAGGTTCCACTGTAAGTGGGCAACTGTAGATGAGGAATATCCCTAATGACACTGCCTATTTCGCGATCCTAGCGATGATGTCCAACCATATCCATAACTGGAAAATGTGGTCATCCCTCATGAAGTAGTCCCTCAATGTTGCCAGAGAAGCTTTGATGAAGATATGCCACTCTCTCAAGGTGAACAGAGGGGCTAAAATACCTATCTCCTCTCTAGTTTTCATGTTGATGTAGCTGTGAATGTGCACCCTCATCTAGCAGTGCATCTTATCTTAGATGATTAGTATCCACTCCTGACTCCTGTTGTGGAGGAAGACACAATTGTAGAACTCCCATCATCTATTGTAATGACTCTAATGTCTATGTTCCTAAATTAGGGAAACATGGATCGGGTGGACGTGGCCTACATCCCAAATTCCAGAATGACTGATTTTTCATACCTCATGTGTAACTCTCATGTTTTTCACACACAAATACAACAGTGAAAATATTAGAATAATTGTTTTTTGACTTACATTGCTCACTACACAACATGACAAGGGATCCAAGAAGAGAAACTCAACAATGCACAAGAGACTTACATAAGTCATTAACACACATAGACAAACAACAACACCATATACATGTCGATGCCACACTTTCCCCAATGAACAAATTACTAGTAATGACCCAACCACAAGAAAAGGGACCCACGGATTGGTAAATGCACAACGCGTCATTATCATGATTACATCTTATTTACGATTAACATTCCAAGAAAAATTTTGTACAAGGATAATTTTATCCATTTTCTACCTAAAAATTATTAAATTCATTTCACATTCAACCTAGAGTTCACCCATTTAAGTTGGCTCTTTATCCCTAACGAAAATCTTCATAATTTACATAAGTATTTTCCATATTTCAAATTGCATAAATAATTCATAATTCACTCGTTATTATGTTTATATTATACTTCTCAAATGTTTTTTTAATGTTTAAATTTTACCCTCACTACATCAGTAAATCTGATTTGATATCGAGTAAGAAGTCTTAGGATTTGAATCAGATTTAGATTCAAGATACCTTTTCCCAAAACACTTTTCGATCATGGTATCCTTATTTCCCATCATAGTTCAAATAGTTCAAAAACTTTTTGAATCCATTCAAAATTTCCACATCAAGAAACTTTCTTTAGATTTATATATATCTTTTGTTTTCTCAAAGATATATAAGGATTCCAAGAGTGACATTATTCCTAACCTCAAATCTCATTTTACTCTTATATGCTTTACTCTTGCATCACACTATGGTCTCATTAATAGCATTTTTTTATAACAAAAGGAGTAACAGAAGTATTTTTCTAACATATAGAAGAAGTACATGATTGGAAGCATTATAAACTACACCTAAACCAGAAGTGATTTTTGTTTAAGGTAAGCTCCCATTTTTCTACATTTCACGATTCTAGATGTGAAAATGATTTTATTCTTAATTTCATAAAGGTCATAGCAAGGGATTACGAGACCAAGATTCTGGTTTCCTGGGTTCTCTAAAGTCAGCATCTTTCAAATCATTTTCATTTGCAAGGAGTTACCATTTTCTACCCACGACTTAACCTCCTAATCAACTAAGGTTTAGTCTAATTCCAATTTACAGTCAAGGCTCTACACCCTATTATAGATGAGATTAAGGTGTGAAAAAATATTTACCCTATAAACCCTCCATAAAAATTCAAGGCGTTATATTGTCACTAGCCAAAGTAACCCATTTAGCTATGAGGAACTAAAGAGATCTTTAACAAGAGTTTAAGTCATAGTACGCCTATTTCACTAGGTCCACTGGTGTCGTCTTGGTCCCACAAGGAATTGATTTGACGATGAATAAAATTTCTAGATCTAACTTCGTAAGACTTGATAGTTGTCTAGGATACTAAAGAGGTAATAGCTCTACTTACTCCACATATGGTAAGATTACAAAACATAGGTGTTGCTTCAAAGAAAGACTCTTAAGTTATATAAATGAACTAATGAATATATTTCTTAGGGGTAGTACAAGAAAATTTTAGTTGTGAGGATTAATTATCTTTTTGGATGACATCATTTTGCAAACTAATGTGTCTAGAATGAGAGTAAGGGTGTAACAAATTTAAATATTAACTTCATTAGATAATATCAACTACTAAAGGTTACTTTCAAGAGTAGTTGGTGATATTTTTCACCTAACACATAATTTAGACCTGAATAGAACACATTCTTCTTACTACACACATGATAACCAAACCTGAAATGGAACCACTTACTATAGATAAAGTTTAAACAGGTCGTTCTTAACTGACAGTTTCACAACGATGTTGCTAAACATATCTGCTATGGTGGTAACTCAACTATGGATCTTATTTAGTTAAGATAGAAGGTACCATCGAGCATACAAGTTTAAGTTCATTCTAAGCTTTCAGTTTTCTATGAAAAAAGAATAAAATATCAAGGTTACTTATACACAAATTTTGTACTAGGGTTAGCTAATTGGCTTAGGTTTCTTTATTGCATTTTCAAGGTAAAGAACACAACACACCAATTAATTAATTATCTATTGCAAACTATAAATGCACTATAATATATTACATTAAAATTAATTTAACATATCTAAATTTTACCATATGAGAATCTAAATCAAAATGGTACCCATGATTAAATGCACATTTCCCAAGGCATATCTAAAACTAGCATCTCAAACATATTACCAAATTTCAAATATAAATTTTTCAATAAATTATGATAATAAACAATGGATTACATCACGCCTTTTTGCCATCTCACTTCCATCCTGCATAACCATGTGAGCACGAAATGAACGATAAATTGTTGGCATGGAATCCACCCAAATCTAGCATAATTAACATTTTTAGTTTCTCAATTACATAATAACATTAATGACTTTCATTCTAAAGGATGAAGTTAGAGACACATGTTTATTTCATTTTATTTCACTTCATTTCTTATCCAAGGTAAGAGAAAGAAATAGGGAAGAGAGAGAAACACTATTTTGCCAAAAGTTCAAATACACATAACAGTAAAATAGTAGAGTCCTACAAATTTCTCTTTACGTTTTCCTACTAGCTACAAAAAGGTTCAATTTAGGCTTGGAGGTGAAGAAACCACTTTCAAATGTTGTCCTCTGATGAGAAAACACACCATGGATGAGTTTTTATGTGTCTGCCTAGACACAATGAATTCACAAGAATTATTGGGATTCAAAACTAACGAACGGTTTATGATTGACAACAACCTTTCCAAGGCCATCGCTCGTAATAGACCTAGTTGTAAACGATCAAAACTTAGCTAGAGGACTCAGGAACCCACGTCCAAAAATGACGTTCGTTGGATGAAAATGCATAGAGAAACTTGCTACGAGTTCCCATGTATATGGATAATTCACCAAAGTTGACGGGACTAAGAATTAGTAAAATGGTTTTGAAATGGCGATAGGTTTTCTGGAGCCACCAGTCATAATTGGTCTAGTTTTGACCTAGCCAAACTATGACCGAAGTCCTATAAAATGTCTTTTCCAAACTATCAAGAAGAGTGTTTTTCCCCAAAGTGAATTTTCTAGGAAATTGTCTAGTAAAAATACTAGAGGTTTGTGAAGGTGGATAGGAATTTGTTTGCTCAAGGTTTGAACAATGAGCCAAAAAAAAATCAAATTTTCATTTTAACAACTTCCTACAGCTACAAAATGGTGTAACATGGATCATAGAATGGCATCAAAAAGATCAAAGAAGATCAAATGAGGTCGATCCCAGGGATTGAAGTGACTCCTCACATAACAAGGTACACATAAGAAACTTAATATATCCTTTCCAGAGTTGCGAAGGTTGTTTTGTGAGTCTCCAAAAATCACAATTTATTTGTTTTAACAAGGGATCGGTCAACATATTTACATGAACATCAACTTCAACCTATCAATGAATAATGGTATTTTAGAAACCTATTTTGGTTAGGAAGATTTCTAGATCATATCAAATTGATGGTTTAAGTTCATGGCTGTCTACCAAGGAATATTTGGATTGTGTAAGTTATGATATGACGTCTTATTGTCTTGAAACAAGTTTACCTAAAATAATCAGATGCATGATAATCCTACGGATTGAATTTTTATTTTTTTGTAAATGAAAAAATAAAGAAAAAGAATTATGAAAGATGAGGAGAGATGAACCATTCCTGGAGGAATGAATCTGGTCGAAATTATGGGACTCATTTCTATGTCATAGCTAGACATTTCATAAAATGGTTGTACACATTCAAAAATCCTATCCATATTCATTCATAGCTGCTCCACATAGCTAGTTAACAAATATATTGAACCATCAAATTGAGCTCAGGTAGAAAGGTAGTGAGAGTGCATAATAAATATGGTAACTAAGCTCAAAAAAATGAGCTTTAAATGAGTAGCACACTGAGCTAGATCCAAATATGGTTAGTTAATGCAAAAGAAACAGTTTTGAGCCCAAATGAATACATCTATGAGGTCAAGTCAAACAAATGCAGAGATCATATTTAAATAGTAAAACAATTGAGTTTTGAATGTATAACGAGTTAGTGTTTAAGATGGCTAATATTTGGATGGAAACTATGCCCAAGAAATACATGATGATCTCAAATCAAAACATAGATCGCTACCCACAATAATAAATCTCAAGTCACAAAAGGAGAACACAATGAGTTCCATACATATAGTGTCCCCCAGTAATTATTACAGGAGGTATTCAGATGAATATGCAGATGGTATGACTAGAGATGTTGCAAGGAGAACAAACATTAGTTATAATGGGCATTTTTTTGTGAGATTTGGTGAGGTTATTTCACAAAACACTGTTTGACTGGAATGAGGTATGGATTATGTTGTGTCGGGAATAAAATGCATACCCACGAGTCCTATCTATCCCAGGTCTGATTTTCTCAACGGATGGGCTGATTTTCAAGAAAAGAATGACCATATTTCTTGTAACAGTAAAAAAAAAATTTCCCCAAGGTGCTTTCAACATATCTATTTTGGGCATATCCCATAGTCAATGTAGTCTTTGAAGTATTTTTTGACATTCTTTCAAATAGTTCACATGTTGACTAAGATTCCACATTTTCTTACATATCTTTTGGATCACCTGCAACTACAACAACTTGCAAAAATTCCTATATCTTAAGATTTTTTTGATGTCCATACCATGTTACAGAGCTTGGGTTATTGGCACATGCTGAGAGGATGCTGGAAAATGTAATTGATCTTGTTGGATACTTGTTTTGTGCCTAGGTGGAATAATGTGATTATATCATAAGGAACCCCTATCTCCTGTGCGTTTTCATTGCTGCAACTATTAATAAACTACTAAATTTGTAAAGTTAACTTGGTCTTAGTGTGTTAAATGCCTTTAAATCTCAAATGAAGTGCTTTTATTTTGCAGAGAAGTGACATGTCTGAAAGGTTATTTCACATGCCTATGTGCTTTGTCATGGATACTCCCACACGCTACTGCGTACCATAGATCACTGTCTTCCACCATAAATTTTAAATTCACCTACTCCAATTTACTCCCCTCCACCGTGAATTTCACGCACCCCATTGTTTTGAAATTTATTTTATTTAATGTGTTAGGCACTACATCATGCATGCATCTTATGTGTGAAAGAAAATTGCAAGTTATGAGTTTGTGTAAGGTAACAAAAACAATTTAAATGAGTTACATTTATTAATTTAACTGTTATTATTTTAATTTTAAATTTACCTAGAAGATCTAGTGTTGTAAACTTGAGCTTTGATACCAGATGTAGTGCCCCATAATGCCACAACCAAAACCAAACATAAACACCTAAAATTCCCAATATTGTTTTTTAAAAGTGTTAAATTTACTTCTAATTTAATTTCCTTAAGGTTACCAATTTAAGGTACACCCTTAGTCCATGTTTAATTTATTTAATTTATTTCCCAATTTAATATTTTAATTTCCCCAAGTATTTAACCTAGTTGCATCCATGCTAAAACATTTATTTATTTTACCAATATCTAAAGGGTCACATTAAATTCAAAACCTTACATGGCCACTAAACTAATCTAATGCACCCATTAAATTAATTCACCCCAGACCCCCATTAATTCATTAAATCTCATAACTTAAAAAAATATGAGGACTTTATATCCACCCTTCGATTAAATGAATCTAAGCACTAGATCCTAGGTAATTCAAAAAATCCTTAAATTTCCTTGAGGAATTTTAATAACTTTTGTCTTTTGTTTATTCTCCTTTTCATTTGCACAAGTAGGATTTGGGAGAAGGATGGAGAAGGGAGGGGAGATTGGACTAATTTGGTGCTTCCTCTCATGGAGGAAGGTATTTCCCCCTCTAGGGTTTGCAATATTTTATTATTATTTTTTTCCTCCATCTATCTTATTCCTTATACCAAGCAATTTGGTTCTCTTTTTTTCTTTTTTTATTATATATGTATAAATGGGTATATATATGTAATAAATTTGCAGGTTTACTACGTTATGTTTGTGGCCCAAGCTAAAGGTGCAAGGATGAGAAAGGGAGTACCTTCCGCATGGGAGGTGGAGTGTGGTGAGGGGTAGTATGGTGGTAGAGGAGGGTGGGGGGTGTGATGTAACACGACCACACCACAACGAGCTATGGTGTGGCATGACCACACCACAAGGAGTTGTGGTGCGGCATGACCACACCACAATGAGTTGTGATGTGGTTGTACCTCACGACAGTCCTCATTGTGGTATGTAGGGTTTGCTCTTAGGTATTAATACAAATTTTTATTTTTATACACATGCTCCACTGTTACAATGCCTTGTGGTCTGATAACTAGATTTTTTTTTTCAAATCATATTTTTTTAATTTAAAACAAATGCATGTATATGTAAAAATACATATATATATATATATACACACTCCTTTCTTTAACTATGTGGGAATATCCAACATTTATGGGGTAGAGAATTATAATTTGGGGTTTCAAAATTTTCCCCATATTTATTTATGTATGAATTATGTTGGGTGAAATGTGTGTGTGTGTGTGTGTGTGTGTGTGTGTGTGTGTGTGTGTGTGTGTGTGTGTGTGTGTGTGTGTGTGTGTGTTTACTCCTTTGTTTAACTATGTGGGAATATCCAACATTAAGGGGGCAGGGAATTATAATTTTAGGTTTCAACATTTTCCCTAGATTTATTTATGTATGAAGTATGTTGGGTGAAATATGTGTGTGTGTGTGTGTGTGTGTGTGTGTGTGTGTGTGTGTGTGTGTGTGTGTGTGTGTGTGTGTGTGTGTGTGTGTGTGTGTGTGTGTGTGTGTGTGTGTGTGTGTGCATTTACATAGAATGACATAATCAATTCTATTTTTTGATTTATTTAACAGATATTGTATAAAGGGAAATGCCATGAATTTTTTTTTATTAAAATATCCATATTTTCATTTTCCTTTTAGGAAATAAACTCATAAAATTAAAATAAATGGAGTAATAAATTAAAGAGCTACATTTAAAAAATTCAACTTATAATGAAAAAGTCACAGGGAGTTTTCCTTAAGTGAAGATTTTCAACTAAAAGCTTTATGGCTTCTTTTATGACCCCAAATTGCTTGAAAATCAAGATGGAAGATTAGCCTAGTTTTATAACAATTTCACTATATGACTATTTATAAGTTTAACATAGGGAGAACATATATTGCATTAAAATGTTTTATTTCGGAGTTAAATCAAGACTAAAACTACACTATGACTTTCCATTCCTTTACTAACATATGCTAAGAGATGCCACAAAAAAATATGCATTCTTTATTTCCATAACTCATGCAAATAAAAAAACATTTGATAAACACAATGAAATAATAAATGTGAACTCATTTCTCTCAATACAATAAGCAAAACAAATATGACAAGAATAACAAATTTACTGAACTCAACATACATGTATTTTTGTAAACCTTCATTCCAATACATATGAAAATACAACCTTTCTATCCCATATCCCAATCCTTAAAAATATTCCTTACAATGAATACAAGCATACCCTCGAACTTCCTTAAAACAAGATTTACAAACATGATAAAAAACAAGGATATGAGTTTCTTACAACATAAAGGACTCAATATTACAATATGCCAATATTCCTTCTCAAAGAGAGGATAACATAACAAAAAATATTCACATGCAAGATAAAAGCTTAATCCCAAGATAGGGGACAAATTAACAATAATTACAACATTGTTACTATAGCATAATTAAATGCAAGAAGATAATCGTCCCCAAAATGGGGAACAACATGTCAATTTTTTCAACTTTTCTTCTACAAACTCCAAGCCAAATCTACAAGTTTCCACCACGAGATAGTCTTCAAGCATAAGAGTAAACAGGGGCCAGATTTCCTCCAAACCAAATTGCATCATCACATGCCATCTCCAAAAACTGGAGGACATCCTAGCCTCCCTCAAAGACCATGGGAGAGATAGTATCAAGCCTTAAGAATTCATGAGAAAAGTGAGACAAGGGTGAAACTCACACATAACAACCAAAATAACAACACTTATCACAAGAGAAAAACTCCATGTTTTCCCAAAAGGGGAAGAGTGGAAAGGATACCTAAGAAGTCATAATGTGACCCAGCCATATGAACACTATAAATTCTCCAAAATACCCTCATTATCTATCCATTCAAAAATACCCTCCTTCCCATACACCAAGCCACCTCCTTGGGAGGATTTTTAAACCATATATGGTTTCCTAGCCAAAGATGGAGAATGATATTCAAACCATATGAACAATCCTTATACCACATCAAAGTATATGAGGGGAGGAATAAAACCATAGACCATTATGGCTTTCCCATCAAGGCATGTGTTGTAATAGGGGTTGTCCTCCCTGTTTCACAACAATTCCAAAATCCACCACTAAATTAGGATGGATGGAGAAAAAAAAGGAACAAGACCACAAAACACTCCCACAACAAATATGCAACATATAAGATTCAAGGAATTGTTATCCAAAATTCACCCCTAGAGGTAAAATTTTGATAACATGCATAAGATTCTTTAGTCCCGAGTAATTAGATTGATTCAATGCCCAAAATCATGTTTTTGGGGCCCCTTTGGCTTCTCTTTAACTCTCCCATCAAAGGAAAAATCCCAATGAGTTAGAAAAAATTGAAAAAATACAAAAAATGAAGTTGTAGGCTTGTTTTAATGCATTGCGGGTCTGAAGGCTGCGGGTCATACCAGTGTGGATTGTACTAAGGTTCGTCATACCAAGTTTGTGGCCGGAATACAAAGGAATCGGTAAAGTAAGAACTTTTTTTCCTAGGTGGGTCTGGGGGACAGTTGGGACATCGGGACGCGCAAAGCCGAAATGGCCGCAAGAAGTGAAAATAAAAAAAAATTGAAGTTTTTGTTCGGCAATGGTCTGAGACAGCTGGGACAAAAGTACACATGGGACGTGAATCATCTTATTTTCCACAATTCAGTCAATTGTAGGTGGTGCAGAGATTTTTGTCCGTGACAGTCGGGACAAAAGTACGCGTGGGACGCGCAAAGGTGAAATCGCCGCACAAGGAGCCAAGCTAAGCCCGAATCCACCAATGCAGAAGAACGTGTGTGGGATAGCCCAGACACATGGACCTGATTTTTTTGAAATACCCACAATTCAAATTAAAATTCAATGTTTGACTCTAGAAACTTCTAACGGTCATAACTTTTGACTCCGAGCTCAGATTTTCATGAAATTGGACTTTCTAGAACAAACATGACGTCCTCTGCCTGACATATGACTTTCTAGACTATATTTATTAATTTTAATGAGGGTAGATATATTTAAATAAAAGAAACATATTCGGCTAAAGTCAATTAATGCTCATTCCCGTTAAATGATAGAAAACACCTGCCGGACCCAAAATAGCTGCTCGCACTCAGAAGGCCATAACTTTTGTATTTCTCAACAAAATTACACAAAATTAGTACCGTTGGAATTTTGGCTCCAAACCCGACACACAGATATAAAAAAATTCCATATTTGATGAGAAATAGATGGGTATTTTTCATAAAACGTTGTCGGGTTCATGATAGTGTTTTATTTGGTAGTTGGGAGTGCAATTAAGAGGCATGGTCATCATTCTTTCTCTACTGCAGCACCTGGGACAGTACGGGGATCCTTTTGCAAGTAACATACAATAACTTCACTCCATTTGGCGCCTCTTACAAGTGGTTGAAGGATAGATTTTGGGATTTCCATTTTTCCCCTTCTCTCTCTCTTCTCATTTTTCTATAAATTGGAGTGTTGGGCTCATTTTAAAGGAAGGTATTTTTTGTAGTAAAAATATACCAAAATTTATTTATGAAGCCAATGTGCTACAGGCCCTTGTTATGGACTCCTTGCAGGGTGATCCACGCCCTTATCTTGCAACAGATTGAACTATGCATATCATGAAGCAATAAAATATAAGTTTGTCGATGCATCTTCCCTTGCTGTGTTTTCTTGCATTCTTATTGCCCCTTCAACCTTGATTACAAGTGTATTGTGTCTATCTTTATGCTCTTGCAAGTATCTATTATTATTGTGTGTGTATGAAACATTGTTGTGAATGCATTTTTAGATTGTGGAGAACTGTTATCACCCCTTCTAGTATGAACTTTACTCATAGTTTTCACACATTGGAAGACTAATCTCGCACCTTCCTTTTCTATTGTATCACCGCTTTAGTGTAGGCTTTCATTTTATGAATTCTCTCTGATTGGTCCCTTGGAAAGTTAGATTAGAGAAGTTTAGTTTACCCTGCATTAGAGTAGATTGTGGCAGGTAGTTTAGGAGCAAGAAACATCTTTCTCTGGAGGTCTATCTCAAGTAGAAAGTCCCACAACTTGGAGATAGTACCCATGTTATCCAATCACAATGTGAGCTCAAGTATATACACTTATGTAAACATAACAGTGTTTTGATTTGGTGATAACAGGAATCATTCTTTCTTTTCCAAATAATATTGTAAAAACTGAAAAAAAAAAGATAAGAATCCTACCTCAAATTAAAAAATCCAACTTCAAGCACAACATGATCCCCAAATCTCCAACTCCAAGCTGCAAGCTCTCCAACTCCCCAATAGTAAAAATGACAAGAAAAATTTCCTACCCCTCTCCATGAGGGAGTATTAAAAGAATAAAAATTCATTAATCTTCACAAATGAGAGGGTGACATTTTTAACTCATCTCATCTCCCCAAAAAATATTCCCAAAAATCACAAAGAGAATAAAACAAAACATATTTTTGAGGTAGTTCTCCCAAATTCCATGAAATGCCAATAATCCAACACACTTCATCTTTTAAGAAATCACAAAAATCCACCATACTTATAAGATGGTGACATGAGATGGGTCATATGGGAGGGAAAATCCCATTTGACCTTGAAAAGATACTCCCTACCCATAGGTAGGGTCCAAGGGGCTCATTTCCATGTAAGGGGGACCCCTAAAGTGAAAAGAGGCCCTCAAAATTGCAACATTTAACCTAAATTCGAGTTTGGGTAAAGTGTATTAGGGGAAGAGGTGTTGGGGCCCACCCAAATTATAATTAGGTAGTCCCAAACCACTAACAAAAAGATTAATTTACATAACATAACTCTAATGGAAGTAAGGAACCATTAGGTCCCTAAAATAGTTTATCACAACGCTAAACAAACTAAAATTAGCACAAATACGAATACATAAGGAGTCACCAATGGTATCCAATCATTAGTATGCCACATTACACATAAGGCTATATGAAATCAAGCATGGTTAAAGGACTCATTCAAATCAACTTCTTGTGCAACTTGAGATGTTACATTGAAACCCACATTCTCCTTTTTGCCATGTAATCTACACACTCAATGTGTAGGTACTCAAATTAATTCTGCTTCAAAGTCTGACAAGCATCATAGGTTTAGAAGGAAGCTTAGAGACAGATAGATCATAGAAAGTCATTTTGTATCTGGGGATGAGATCTAACTAGCCCTTAGTCACTCAGATGTGGAGAAATGGATAACACCCTCAAAAGGATTTGATCTAACCTCACTACTTTATGGTTGTGCCTTTCAATTAAGGTAAGAGAACCTTTCTGTAGCCTATTGTTTATAGAGGAGATGAAAATATCCTTCCTAATGAAGTTGTTAAGGATACCTTGAATAAAATATGATCAATGCAACAAAATACAACTCTCACAAGTTGTCACTCTAGATAGTGGAGATATTCTCTAGGAAAGGTTCAGGCTACTAAAGACATTTGGAATCCTGATTGTTTCTACATGTTTTGGTAGTAAAATTTGTGCATTGTATACACACATGAAAAAACAATGGGGTAGTATGGGTAGGATGAGTTATTTTTTAGATGGATTTTGGTGGGAGGTGAAGCAGGATAAAGTTGATTATAACAAATGTTTGAGAAATTTTGCAAAATGGAAGACTGAACAAACAGAATGCCACAGAGTAGCTAAAATTTTTCTTTAACCAGAACATGTGCTTCAATGGAGGCCTAGATTAGCACTTTTTGATATAATCTATGAGGTTCTAACATGAAGGCTCAAGTTGGAAAACCCAACAAAACATCCAGATCCGAGGCCACTCACGTCTGAGGTACACCCAAAGGCTTACAGACAATCTCTATCAACAGATGAGAGAAAAGTGATTTTAAATTGTTTATTTCACTCCCAAATGAAATATATTCTGAGAAATGAAATTATAGATGCCACTAAACTAACACAAGGATTGAGACCTATGTGATTTAGATAGATTTTGATACAAGATTGCAACAGGAACAAGAAAAATTATTTGCAGACACTTCAGAAGTAAAGCCACACATTTTGCCCAAGATCCACACAGAATAGCTCGATTTTGATAAAATTTATCAGCAAGGGAAAGTTTCTAGAACAATCTCAGAGCTTGTCAATGGTTATACACTCGCAACCACCTTGACATGATCAAATTCAATACAAAAGAGATATACAAGCTTCTCAAACAGCTTCTAAAAGGAGGATGGGCTCTATCAAGCCTTTCTTATATTAGGAAAATCAATCAGTCCTGACCCTTCACACTCCAACCATTTGCATGATAAATTTGTGCCATTTATAACCTTTACAATAGATCCCTTTTCCCCAAAAAGACAAAGACATTGAGTGCCACCAGTGCTTGCCATGATCTTGATCGCGATTCCAAGAATCAAATCTACAAAATGTTGTCAGGTGCTCATAGGGTAGATATCCTAAAAAATCTTAGCATTCAATTCCTTCATCTGGAAAAAATACTCTTCCTTCTATTCTCCAACCACTTCGGCAACTAATATTTCAATTCTAGCTCTTCACATTCCTCAGGAAGGAAAAATGGAAGAATGGATCGAGCCCATAGGTCAAATCTCATCTTAATGGCAAAAGACATCCCCCAGATCTTCCTCACCAAACTTAGATATCAAACTAACTCCCCTTCCCTATTTGGTGTGAAATAAATATCAAGAAATCATGAAGTTTCACACCTTGCGGAAGCTCTAGAGTGAAAATGGTGGAAGAATCACAAATAGATGCACAGCTATCATTGATTCCTACTTTGAATTTGGACCAAGATCTTTATGTGGGAGATCTAATTTTAGAGCGGGCTTGTGGGTTCCTTTTCTCCTTTTACAACTTTTGAAAAAATGTAAACATTTTCACATTTTGCTTCACGCGTCCGCCCTTGAGAAATGAGCCTGACATGTGTCCTATGGTAGGTCACAAACGAACCTTTGGCCAAATTGTACCATTTCACGTATTTTTTGGGAAAAGTGAAAATTTTCCAAATTTCCCCCACAGCTCCGCCCCTCCGCTTCTAGTCGTCTAATGTGGGTCCTAGTGGAACAATGCTTCCCCTATTTACTTTTAATTCCTTTTCCAAAAAAGGAACAATTTCCAATTTTCCTCCAAAGGTTTGCACCTCTGCCATTGACTGGAGCAAGTTTTTAATTTTCCCTAATGGGCCTGCAGGTCATTTTGATGATTTTAGTTATTTGAATATCAAGGAGCAAAAAAAAATCTGTAAGTTGTCCCCGATAACTCTGCCTCCCCACCTTTTGACATTTACAATGCCAAATTTGACCTCCTTCTTTGTCAGGCTTGCGGGCCATTTTGATATTTTAATCCTTTTGATGACAAGAGGCAAAAATTCCAAGTTGCCTCTGATGGTCCGCTTCCCCGCACCTTTGACTTTTCAAACTGCCACATGTCACAATGGCACATCTTGAGATGGTCCCTAAAACTTGAGACCTTAGATGAGCGTAGGCTCACCACGTGTCATTATGGTGCAACTTCAACATAGAGACCCAAAGTGGAAAACTTGAACGAGTGCGGGCTTCATCGCATGTCCCTTTTCTGCCAAACTGTACCAGTAGCATAAAAATTCTCTAAGTCTAGGACAGAGCAACAGAAACCTCCATGTGTCCTCACGGCGCAACTCCAAGGCTAAACCAAAAAAAGAAAATATTCAAATGGGCACCATTCCTCCACGTAGACCAGTTTTGGTTAAAAATTTCCACAAAGTTTAGGAGTGCCCCACCAAGCCACATTAAATAAAATATGAACACATGGATACCCTCGGGGTGAATCCAAGAAATTTTCCCTGCCACTTAAATTTTCTTCAATCAGAGCCTGGCGGGGTGAGTTCAAACTTTTTGCCAAAGTAGGAAAAAGGAACAAATTCAAAAACAAACCCATCGCACCCCATCCAATTAGAAGAAGCCACGTAAGCACCAAAAATAACTAATCAGAATTGAGTAGAGCCATGGGACCAAATTTGCCTTTTTTCCAAAAAAAAGATAAGTTAAAGCATTTTCCTGCCCCATCCCCAGACCAACTAGAAGAATCCACATGATCGACAAATGTTGAGGAATAACTTTGACAGGAAAAATACACCCGTCAGACCGTCAAAAATACAAAAAATCACCATTCACGCCCAGAACCAGATTTTTTGCTAAGGATGATTTTTTTTTGAAACAAAAAACAAGTGAATCATGATTCAGAGCATCTTTTCAACCATGGATTTGGATTTTCAAAGGCATACAAATATAAATCAACAATTTTTGAGCTTCCATGGCCGAGGAAAAATAGGAAAAATCATGGAGCCCACGAATTTTGAAGAAATTAGGGAAAAAATAGGGCAAACTCAGAGACTTATTGAAGGAGGGACATGACAATGGATTTTGCAAACAATTTGAATGCATTTCAAATGGAGGTATAAGCTTTCAGAACACCCACATCGAGAGACAAGATGTTATCAGACATGCAGACAGAGGAAAAATAATGGAAAATGTAGTGAGACAAAATATAAGCACCAACATCGGCTCCGACTTGGGGATGGCCACTCCCTGAGAGTGCCACAAGAGAAAATTAGAACAAGTGCCAAGATATCCATTGGGAAAAGGAGTCAGCTTGCAATACACAAAACCAGGACCATCCCCCAAAAATGAACAGAGAAACTAACAAAAATAGGCCACCAGGGGCCAGAATAAACAAGAACATGAGAGATAGAAAACAAACCAACAAACTATACATTGTACAGATGACTTTCACCTTGGTTCTGGGGAATCAATTGAAGAAATGATTCAAATGCCTACCATTAATAGGTAATTCAAGCAATTCTCCATCCAAATCCTTCAAGAAGAAGGTATGCTCACCAATCCGAATATCTATGGAGTAAGGGCCCATCCATAGTTCATCAAATTTACCATGCTTTCCCTTATATTCATGCCTGATATCCCATAGCAACATGAGATATCTAACATTAAAAGCTCTTGGGGTGACCTTCTTGTTGAACAACTTCTTCATCTTCTACCTGAACTTTACATTCCTTTGGTGGGATGCCCTCCTTTCTTCATCAAGTTCAACAATCTAATTAATGTGGGCATCATATGGACTTACTTCTTGATCTTCCAGTTGTTGAATGAACTGATATGAGGATAATTGCATATGTAGGGGTAGCAAGGCCTGAGTTCCATACACCAACTCAAATGGACTCTTTCCAGTGGCTCTTTTAACAGTGATTCTATCAGCCCAAACAAAAAACTTCAACTGTTCACCCCATTTTATCTTGTTCAGCTCCAAGGTTCTTCTGATAATCGTCAATAGGTTTTTATTACTGGACTCAGCTTTTCCATTTCCTTGGGGGTTGTAATTAGAGGCATATGTCAAGTTGATCCCATATTCTTTACACATTGCCACCAAAGGTTTAGCTCTAAATCTCATGGCATTATCAGCTACAATCTTGACTGGCATCCCAAACCTGCAGATGATGTGGTTTAGCATAAAGTCCATGATAATTTGTGTGCATTGCCTTCTTGGTGGGGATTACCTTTACCCACTTAGTAAAGTAATCAGTGGCTACAAGAATCCACTTATGGCCAACACTTGAAGGGTCTGAAATATCACCAATGAAATCCATTCCCCATTGCTTGAATGGAGCTTCAATTGATACAGGATGCAAAGGAAGGGAGCCTAAAGCTTTCAGTCTTCCAGAGAAGTGCTGACAAATCTCACATATTCTAACCAGGTTGTATCCTTGAAGAAGTTGGCCACCAATAACTAGCCCTTAAGATCTTGTGTGGTGTGACTCTTGCAGCAAAATGCCACCCACAAACTCCTCCATGGAGATCAACAATTATCTTGGGGGCTTCTTCTTCAGTAATGCACCTTAAGAGGACTCCCTCTGGGTTATTCCAAGTTAACCCATAATTAGTAATGACATATTTATGGGAAGCCAACATAAGGGCTCTTTTCTGGTTCTTACTTAAAAACTCAGGTCAGTTCAGATGTCTGAGATAAAAAATAACATCTTTGTACCACTCAGAACTCATCAATGTTTGAAAAAAATATACCCTACCTTCTTCTACCTCATTTACCTCAATAGTTTGCAAGTTTCTCTCATCCATAAGCTTAGCCAGGCTGAAACCTGTCACCAGCCTCATGGTTTGGAGATCGATGTCATATTCTTGCAACTTGTTCACCCACCTGCACCTCTTGCTTGAGACTTCCATCTCTGATAAGATGTCTTTCACCATGGTGTGGGGGACATAATCAACAATCTTAGAACTTAAAATGTAAGGCTTGAAAACCTTTGTTTCTTTTACCAAGGAAAATGCTTGGTTCTCCATAATAGTGTATCTCAATTCAGCCCCCTATAATGCCTTACTGAAAAAAGGTAATTGGCCTCTTATCCCCTTCATCATCATTCTACAACAGGACAGAAGCAATAGTGTTCTCTGAAGTAAAAGAGAACAAGTTGAAAGAGATTCTTATAATATGGAGCTACTAGAATAGGTGCATGTTTTAGTGCATCTTTAATCCCATTGAAATCTTGGATGTCAGCCTCCTCCCATTTGATGGCCTAGTCCTTTTTTAGCATGGAAGTGATTGGAATGGTCAACTCAGCAAAGTTTGATATGAATCTCTTGATGAAGTTTATCTGTCCCAAAGAAAGACTAAATCCCTTTCTTGGTCCTTGGAATTAGGACCTTGTTGATGGCCTCTACCCTTTCTGGATCAATCATCACCCCCTTTTTGTGACACAATGTGGCCAAGAAAATTTTCCTTCTGCACTCCAAAATTGAAGTTATTTGGATTGAGTAAGATGTCATATTCCCTACATCTTATCAATCTTCTCCAGTCAGGTGATCACTTCTCTTCCTAGAAAATACAGTTACGTCATCTTGAAAAACTGCAATAAACTCATTGATGTAACCAGCAAAAGAAACATCCATTTCTCTTTGAAAGGTGGCTCCAACATTCATCAAACCGAAGGGCATCCTAACATACACATACGTCCCCCAAGGAGTAGTAAAGGATGTCTTGATCCTTTCTGATTCCTTCACCACAACTTGGTTATAACCAAAGAAACCATCTAGGGTGGAGAGTAATTCAGAACCAGTCACTAACTGCAGCATGTTTTCCATATTTGGTAAAGGATAATTATCCTTCATAGATGCTCTGTTTAGATTCCTGAAATCTACACACATCCTGATATCACCATTCTTCTTTCTTACTGGTACTAGGTTTGCAACCCAAGAAGAATATCTTGTGGGCTGAATGATCCCTCCATCTCTTTGCTTCTTCAGTTCCTCTTACATTTTAAGAGATAAAAGTGGATTGATGGGCCTCTGTTTCCTCCTGAATGGATTTTGCATTAGACTCTAAGGGAATCTCATGTTGAAACAGGTCCTCTCTGTATGCTTTTAGTTCACAATAGGTCCAAGCCATGCAATCTGAATATTTTTCAACAATCAGATGTATGAATGCTTCTCCTCCTTGCTGAGATTGCTGCCTAACCAAATTTTACTTGTCTTCTCCTTTGTACCAAGATCATGCTCCTCAATATCCCTCGAGGCTTTAATATGTCTATTAATAATGTAATTAGCATTATCAAAATTTGATTCAAGAGCAACCAACCCTCTAGGAATGGTATTAGTCTTTAGCTGGATGATGCCCTTGCCAAAAAAGGTTTCCTTCCCCTCTGTGGCACATACCATTGGCTCCAAATCAATGCATTGATTAGAAAACTCTCCCTTGTTCTACAAAAATCTTCTGATCTGAGCATCATCATCAAATACTTCCCAGTGTTTAATGTTGTTAGGGACAGAGGCTCTTGTCAACACTTCCACATCATATTCACAATATGGGGAAACTGCACAATTGTCAAAACGAGACCCCAACACTGCAAGTTTGTCTGCCAAGTCATTGAATTTCCTATCATGATGCACAATGTTGAATGAATCAAACATCTCAATGAAATCCCAAACTGCATGTTTGTATTGTTTCATTCGTTGATTCTTTGTGACATATAGTTTTCTGACTTGTTTTACAATTAGTTATGAGTCTCCTTTGACAATGATGTCCTTGACACCATATTTCCAAGAAATTCTTAAACCTAACAATAGTGCCTCATACTCAGCAATGTTGTTAGTGCACTCAAAATTGAGTTTGAAGGAAAAAAAAAATTTTTCTTGACCTAGAGAAAGTAGAACAACACCAACACCATTCCCAAACTTGGAGCAAGCTCCATCAAACAATAGAGTCCAAGGAGAGCTCCATTTGTTCAAGACACTTGCATTCTTCAATCTTGTGCTCCTTTCCATCAGCAAATCCCACAAAGTTATCAGCATCAACATTTGTGTACAATACTTCATAGGATGCATTGTTGGGATCTTCAATAAGATGCAACATCTTCTTTTCCCCATACAACTTGACAAGGCTGCCCTCAACTGGGATGGTGGCATAGGACATATCCATTTGAACACTCCCACCAACACTTGCAGCCCACTTTCTAGATAACAACATACCCCACTTGGCTGGGCAGTCAACAATAACTACATCAAGCTTTAAATTCCTTGCTTGGATAGGCTGCAAGTTGCACCACCAGACCCTTCACACATCCCACCACTGGCACCTCTCTAGAATCCATATTAGTGCACTTCCCATATACAGCTGTTACTTTGATATTTAATTCATTCATAACTTCCAGAGGCATAACATTGCATGATGCCCCTGAATCAAACATATAGTTGTGTAACAATCTATCCTTAATGATCAGGGTAGTGAAGAATGGGTCCACATTCAGCTGAGAATCTACCAAGGATGTTCCCAAATAAACCTCAGGTGGTTCATATAGCTCTTCTGATGTTGGTGGTGCCTCTAATTCCTCTATGACTAGTGGAGTCTCCACAATGTTTATATTTTTTCCTAGGGCAATCTTCCCTTCTTTCAGTCCCAAGTATTCAAATGCTCTTTTCTTGTGCTTCAGGAATCCTAAGCAACTCAACAATTGGAACATAAAATTTGATTTGACTTAAAACTTGGGCAATGTCATATGGGACATTCTTTAGCAAAGCAACATTGGATGGCAAGGCAGTATTGGAAGGGAAAGCTGACACACTCACTAGGTGGTACAGGATTTTTGACAGCTTGGGCATGAGGAGGGGTATACTTTTTGTTTGGAACTACAGGGCTTTTAGTAGATGCATCCTTCTTAGGGGCCTCTTTAGGAATGTTTGAAAGTAAGGGATATTTCGGCTTGGCCTGAGGCCCTGCCCCTTTGATAACCTTACTTCTTGTGTTATATTCCTTCTCTTGAGTAATAACAACATTCATCAGTAACTATCTATCTTCCTCAGACGGGATTACTTCATAATACTTCTTTATCATTAAAG